>OZ019965.1:2614954-3261204 GCA_963970385.1 Theonella swinhoei
ATACTTTTGAAAGAACATTGTCTATGGAGTAACACGTGAATTATAGCACTCACTAGCCCATGCTGACTGCAAGTAGCTCTTGAGTGCATACTCCAGACCATCAAAAGTAGGGTCGTTGTCTCCTACCCAGCCTGAATACATGACGCGATGAGGACTGAAGTCCAGAAAGATGGGTCCATACCTATAGAGCAAACAATCAACAGATGTGCATTCTAAGCACAGTGTGTATTCGTGATTTTATAAATAGACTATGTGAAACAAGCTGTTTTATGTAAAAATCAAGGTGAGTCCATTTGAACTGAATCAGAAAGAATATAAACTGTTGGTGGTGTATTTTACATACTGTGAGGATCTTACTGAGTACAGAAACAATCACAGAGTATGTGTATGTGTCTAAAAGGGCTTATAACTGCCACACATTTGGGAGCTCTGAACTGTTAAGGCTAATGGGCATGTTGGTGCCATCCCTACATAGAGAGTTTACTGACTCTCTGATATACAACCTAAACAAGGGCAGACAAAGGAGGAATGCTGAATTCTGAAGGGAGTTAGAATGTAGAATGCTTGTATGGATATGTGTATTCACACTGAAGTGTAATGTATATAGCCTCTCCTAACCCATCTGCTGGTCGAGACATGATTAGAGTTTCATTTCCACGTTTTTTCCGAGTATAGTCAAAAAAGTCTCCATAGTAGGCATCAGAGTATTGTTTACGAGTGACTATGCCTGCCTTTCCTAGTGGAAATATCAACTCCAGGATGTAGGGGTCAGTACCATCACACTTCCAGCCATCTATTTCATATGCCAGAGCCTGAAATAGTACCACATTACACACACTTAAGCAGTCACTGAAATGTTTACATGCAACAGTTTTGTTGAATTTGGTACATTGATGGTCCTTGGGCTTGCACTACATAAAGAATGTCTACTGATGCACAATTATCTGTGACATGCAAACATGCAGGGCCGGCAGAGCTGGTCCGGTTGGTCTGGCCGTGGCCGGACCAATTTTTTAGTATATCATAGGTGGGCAGGGCTAGCGATCATATGCATAGTGGGCTCTGTTCACGATATCATGTAGCGGTCAAGTGCAAATGGCGTTGTAGCCATGGGATTAAATAATAGGTTTTCTGAGTGCTTATTAACTCCTTAAATGCCTGATCTTCCGGATCCGGGAGTGGTGAAAACGTCATTGCCCCAAGCGGCAGCAGATCGCTGCGCATGCACAGACAGCCGGACCAATAAAATTATGCTTCTGCCGGGCCTGACATGTAACCACAAACAAAGTATATAGAATGCTAATTCCTTCCATACCTTATCCATCTGCTGGTGCCACCACTGCAGGGCATCAGGGTTTGTGTAATCCAGCAGACCACCTCTACCATGCCACCATGACAGCACTGCTTGCTTGCCAAGTGGGTCCCTGGCACACACACACAAATATTAACTACACTGGAGATCACTCATGTGTATGTAAAAACACCAAGTGGTGACTACACACTAATTTCATGGTTCTTGAATGTTTCTATTCAAATGTTAAAGGATGTGGGGCAAAAATCATGAAAACAAGACAATATAATATGTATTGTAGGTAACATGTAACCCATAGCATAAGACGTAGGTAGAGGGTTACCCGTGATTATTGATGTATTATATAAAAGTATATTGTCTTGTTTCCATGATTTTTGGCACTACCATCCTCACTTCCTTCGGCATTTATTTGGTGAGCGGAGCGAGCCCACCTAGTCATGTCAAAAGGTTTCTATTTGACTCGCACTGTACATACCATAAAGGTTATATGTGATTTCTAATTTTATGTACATACACATTTCCCATTGTCATGACAAGATGGGCTTGCTCTGCTTGCCCAAAAATTAAATGTGCTGCATTTGCCTAGTACTCATTTCAGTGTTTTTGTTGGATATGTATGTATTCAAGAGTTCTAAATTGTTTGTGTATTGCCTTTTCTGCCACACATGTCACTCTACAGTAACTACATGGTGGCCACCACAGAGCCCTGAAGTAACTACATGTGTATAGTACCTAGATATGTGTACTTAAGACGATTTGTTCAAGGACCTAAATGAAGACATTTTGTTGAAGAACTGCTTGCCTTGGTAAGTCATTCAAACTGAAGAATAAGAAGGGGTGTGGCCATTTCCATATGTCATGGCAGATGTGTATTTTACATACTATGAAGGTGCAGAAACACTCGTATACTGTGTCACCTGTCTTATAACTGTAGCGTTCAAGAGTTGTGAGCCGTTTCATTTGTTAAATGCTAATGGGCACCATCCCTACATAGAGTCTACCAACTCACTCATAGCACCACTCCATGCTACGAGAAACTGATCACTAGTACATACATTACCTAATGAAGTATTTATTGTCGTAGGCCTCCTGGTAGTTGGATGAGTCTGTGTTAATCATTGAAGTTGCCCACAGAATTACCTTGATGCCTTTAGAGTGGAAGAATCCCACCTGGAAATTAAGAATTATCACATAAATGCACATTTTGATACAGTAATGTTCTTATGTATATGCATTCACCATCTCTGTTGCATTGGGATACTTCTTAGTATCAAATATGAAGTTATTGAAACCAGTGGACCAGCCAGAGTCAATATCTACAGCTCCAACCTGTAGAAGAGTATCATCAAATCTATACCTAATCTAGCAGTGTTACATCAACTGGATAGGCAAAGGGAATTTTTAAGTTTCATCCCCCAAACACCTCTGCTTGCTTCCCCCCACAAACGCTTTAGGTCCCTCCTCCCCTGCTTCCCCCACAAACGCTTTAGGTCCTTCCTCCCCTCCCCAATAGATGTTTCATCCAAGAAATGAGCTGTTTAAATAGCTCACACTAAAGGTTTACCCACCATGCAGCTTCCATCACAAATCACACCCTGCAAGTAGTAATACTGCAGGACATTGTAGTGGTACACCAACCAAATTACCTTCCAACATTGTAAGCACATACATTTACATAAAAGTTGGGATTGCACATTTGACACCTGCACACTGTCAATTTGTCTGTTTGTAGTTGATTGTGATAGTTGCATAATGTTTCACCACACACACACACACACACACACACACACACATAGGTAAATGATGAGCAGGAGAATAGCAGCACTACTAGTACATTCTGAAACCAAAGTACATGAACAATCTTTCAAGAGATGCTGAAAGGCAAGGCAACAACAACAACACAACAGAAAGGCAAAGCAACACAACACAACTCGCCCGAAACAGTCACACATGTACAAGTAACTGTTTTCAAATTTTGTAGGACTTTCTGTACTGACTACTACCTTGATGTCGTGGTCTAGGTACTCCTGAGCATACTGCATCATGGAGGTCTGTGATGCTCTGTTATTTGAGAGCCATACCCTGTGGGGGAACATACCTGTATTTCACACTATGTAACACAGAATTTCATTACCAGTGATAGTGGGCCCATTCTGGGTACGATGCAGCTTTGAGGTTTGCTGGTGGTACTACATACGCATTCGCACTACTCAGGATAAATATAGCAACCTGCAGTTGATACAACGAGAGAAAGGAGAAGGTTGTTGGCCAATTCATGTTTCAGCAAAACTGTAGTAGGTAGACACGCCCACCTGTATAGGATTACTCAGCGCATGCGCACTATATCACCCACGCTTGTTTGACTGATGGAGGATTTCGATGATTTCGAGAGCCAGTACGCAGAAGAGCTGAACTTGATTAATGAGGATAGCGGTAATTGAGAGACTGGAAGCTTATACGCATGTCTTGTTAATTTTGCCCTCTTTCCCCAGACCTGGCAGCTGGTCCTCCATCTCGTAGGTGCTTAGACCTACGCAGCCCCTGTCTACCAGGAACCTCAGATTCATCAAGAAAGAGACCTTTCTCAGCAGAAAGCCCGTTGCCCGTCGTAACCTCTGCAGAAGGTGCGTATTTATTTCTGAGCAGTCGCTGTCTTCGTGAAGGGTTTTTGGGATTATAAAATAGTGCAACTACCTAGTGTAACCACACCCACTCAAAATGGGACTTGGGTGTCATACTATAAACATTTTTATGTGGTATGACTATTGGTGTGACTGTCACCAAACTCCCAATATCTCTTACAACTACTGTTTCCCATGCATGTGGATGTGTTTAGCTATGACTAAGTGAGTTGGCTCTGACTAGGTGGGTTGGTTGTCTCTCACCGACAATGCTGAGTGTTTTGTGTCATAAATACAGCGATTTCATAACTTACATGTATTTCAGTTTTGTGTGTACCCGTGTTGAATGATATCATGCATGCATAGTCTAATGAATGAACGTATAGCAACCGTTTCAAATCGTTTCTGAGCAGAGATGGCGACTTCATGTGAACCATTGAGATGCAGTGGTTACAGTGAGGTGGAGAATGGTGTGGCAAGCAATTAGCCCTTGGGTACATGTATGGTGCTGACCTTGGTGTCAATACCTCCACTACTCAGCGCACAGTTAGTTGGCTTATGGGTACTTCATTCTGGTCATAGTGTTGAAATAGTCTATTTTTGCTCACGCCTGAGTCACTGAAACTTGATAACCAGAGGCCTCTCGGGTTCCTTCATCAGGGAATATATAACACTGAAAACTGGTTAAATGAGTAAACTATGGATTTTCGCACGACATGTATAGTGGAGTGGCATTATATTGCAGTACCCGTAACGCTCATCTAACGCTGCTCCTCAACCAAAGTGTGTGCGAATTGTATTCGGCTGGCTAGCAGATAAATTCTAAGAAGTGCTCTGGGGCAAATAGATGTCGCTGAACACGGTGGTTGGCTTCAAATTGCACAATCGGGTGTCAAAAGTCGTGAAACCAAAAACAGATCACATTTTCCGGAAATCAATTTATCGCACACATTCGTTCTGAGCCCCGCCCACACCAGATAACAAGTGCTGAGTGCTATGTACGGCAGCCACTGCATTACTAGGGAGGTTGCTTTCGATGTATGTGGCAGTTATGAGAATAGTCCTCTTCTTGTGCACGTAGCAAGCCAATGAAAATTCGGAAATACATGTCATGCGAAAATCCATAGTTTACTGACATGCATAATTAGCGCTAAAGCCCAGACAGACGTAATGTACATTATATGTCCTTGTAAACCATGCATGTGCATCTACAAGTTCGTTGTAAATAACTAGCTTGCTCACCTAGGCTTAGGTCTTGGCTTATTGCCATGCTTCCTACCACAAAACTGCTGATGTGTTTCCGGTTGTACGGAGGTTTCTTGGTGTAAACATAGATATTATACCTTGCGGAATGGGATTGGATACAGGGCGCATTTCGCACTCATTCACACCTCATTCCGCGTTTTGCTGAATGCACGTATGTGTGATGACACTTGCCTCATGTGATGCCTCTTGTGTGTCCATTTTTTGCTAATCATGTGTTGCACTAGAGCTGCCTCTTCTCTCTCATCGACGCCTCTTCGAGATCTACTCAACCGATGTTGAGGTGCGCATTGTTGAGCGTTGTGGAAGACGAGAGTTTCCATGTACCCATGGAACCGGCTGCTACTGCTTATGGTAAACTGTGAGAGCATGGTCCTTAAACTTAAAAGTCCTCAAACATTTACAGAAGAGTACTTCTCCACTAGGGATGATGCCTTTATGTTTTACACAGGCCTTCCTAATTTTATGTGCGTCAAGTTGTTTTTGAGTTTGTCATACCACCCATTACAAGAACCCACAAGCTAACAAATTTCCACGAATTTCTTGTGGTTATGCAAAGGTTGAAATGTTTCTGTGAAGACTTGGCATGCAGTTTTGATGTATCGGTCTCCACAATTTCTCTGATATGGCATATATAGATGGATTAGGCATATGGATGGTGGATTAAGTAGAGTTATTTTTTGGCCCGCTGGTCACAAAGGCAGGGACATAGAAACAAACAAACCAGTCCCTCAAAGGAGAGAAAGGACTCCTCACCAACAGTAACACCTCCTTTGCTGTACGTAATCCTCTGATTTCAGCACTGTTTGGACTGCAATGTTAGAAGAGGAACAACTAGTCCTCCTGTACTCGGTGCTGTTCCTGCTCTTGGTCTTGTTCATTAGATCCAGACAACAACAGGGACTGGGCAGCTTCAGTAGCTTCAGTGGTACAAACCTTCCTTCGCTTAGCCCTCGGGTACCTGGCATTTGCCGTTGAACTACAGCTACGTTTACTAGTGCTCTTGAGATTAAGTGTTGGCAGCCAGTCTGTATTCGTTGTATCATACAGGTAGGCTGGTCTCCCTGATATAAAGTGCTTCGAGCATATCCTGTTGTTCCTTATAATTTTTCATCTGAAATGGCAGCCAAATAGCCTTCTCTGTGCTTCTGCATCAACTCACAGCAGCACCTCTGTTAGTGATAACTTTAGGAATCCTAAGGAAGGAAGTGCCTTCGTCACGCCCAGAATGACTAGAACAACCCACAACAATGAAGAGAACCATAGATGACTAGCACGCACTGTACACCAAGATGGCGGAAGTAAATAGTCATGTGACCTGTGACGTCAAATGAAAAATCCTATATTAGACATAAAAGGGCAAAGATACATGTAGATGCTAGGGAGAATCAGTAAGCAGAGAGAGGGTGATGGCACTTGAAATATTACACACCATAAATATATAAAATGAAGGGGTATGCTGGGGTATGCTAGAGGTTCAGGTTGCAGCTAACTACATGTTAGTAGGGTAGGATTAAATGTACAAAAGATGAGTAGCACAGATCTTCCAACTTTGTTATCCTTTTCATGAAGTCATCATGTGTGTCTTGCATCTTTTTAATCTCATCCATCACCATGCCCAGTTTCTCTAGCATCTCCACTATAACACTATAAGACGAAAAGTTTAATGGGAAGTGATATACATGTGCATGTACAAGGTACAATGTATGTATATACATGACTGTGCAATTGCCCAGTTCAATGGGTATTTGTACAATTGAGCCATTCTTGCCAGTGAGAATGTTGTCACGTTTCGTCGCTAATGCAGCAGCAAGTTTCTAGATGCCCCCATCCCACCGCATGCCGAAAAGACCAAGGGTGTGAAGGAGCCATATTCAATAACATTGATGCCTTCACTGTATTCGTGCTTCTTGTCTGCCTCAAACTTCTTGTACAGCGACTGAAGGCATTTAGATCGACATCTGGGATACCCTTGTATCAAAAAATGTGTTACAACTATTGGTCCAAAAACTGGATGTCTGTGCAAGTATCATGCTCTGTATTGGCACACTGGTGGCGGTTTCTCCAGTCAGGGGTTGGCATACCTCTTTCATGTATTTTGCAAGGAATGTGGTCGGATCATCATGCCTCATGTTGATGAAACCATACAGCCTGCAAATTTGTGCATAGTCAATGGTGAAGTTTGAGCCACAGTGACATGTTGGTGGGGGATTGGCGAGTGGCCAGCAGTATCGAAGATGAATTTAATCATGAAAATCGGACTTCGAAGTGAAAACCATGTTCTGAAATTGGAATGGTGGTCAAAGTGTTGGAACCATCCTTATCACGAGCCAGTTTCATAGTTTGATGCTGTGGTTTTGGCAAATGAGATAAGAAGACATCATCCTTTGCTTTATGGATGGTATGATGGGGCTTCTTGATTTCAGCTTTGGCTTCTTTTGGTTTAGGTCAGGACAATGCCTATATAGATGGTACTCTAAAAGGAAAATGACACAGCACACTGCATATATTTACTGAGCAACTAGTATCAAAATCTTAGTGACTTGGGAAATATTGTCATTCAAATACATGTTCCTTCACCTTCTGTAGGGTTGTGTGTAGCCTGACCTCCATGTTCAGTTACCAGTATTATGTGTTTTTTCTGTTTTTAGTTTTTTCCTTACCTATAGGTGACGGTGGACACTTAATAATTGTATTTACATGTGCACATGTGGAAATCTACCTTGAGGGTGTTTTCTCTTTTGTGTGGTCTTTCGCTTTCTGTTCTTGGCTTCACTCTTCTCCGCTTAATACTGTTTTTCACTCTCTCCATTACTGGTCTTACATGTATCTGCTCTGATTTCATTTTCTTTTAGTCTCTTGTTGGTTACCCTGATTTCACTTTCTGCTCTGATTTCTTCATTCTCATCACCCTCACCATTCTCATCCTGATCACTTCGATTCTTTATTACATGTAGCTTTTCCATCTTATCTTTAACTCCTGTCATGTGCATGTATATAATTATATATATATGATTCAGTTCATTCCTCATCTGAATGATACTGAGGCATGTATGAAGGTAATGCCTACACATACACAGACCATGCAGTTCCAGTAATATATATACATGTAAGTATTGCTTTAGATGCATGCAGTACTTACAAGCTCTTACCCCCCCCCCCCACCTACACACACTCACATGTGCATATACATGTTACTGTTGGCTTTGAGTTAGGTGGTGTTTTTTTGGCCTAGGTGGTTTGTGGTGGATGAAGATTATTGTTGTGGTGGTTTCTCAGAATTTCATTACCCCGGCCCTGCCTGTTACTGTTGGCTTTGAGTTATGTCACACTACTGCCTGGCACCTGACTGCGCTTGACACATTCTGAGAAACCAGCAGTCAGTTGTTTTGCCAATTCGAAATCACGTGAATTTATTTGCACGATTACGTCATACGTGATGCGGAATCAGCCCGTTGTCATGTCCAGAAGGGAGGTCAACAAAGGTTTGTATCTAGTTACGTTGTGCGGGCGAATCTGAAGTCTTTATTTGGCAGGCAGACAAAGAAAGACCCTTACTGTATGGAGGCAGACTTTTAGCCCTGTATCTGATGGTATTCGTAAGTGCTCTATCGGCTATTTCCCCAAACGGCATTTATACAATGTTTGCTACACTTACATATGGGAGCCTCACTGATGCAGAAAAGGTCAGAACATCTTGATATTTATACATATTGTGTATCAATATGTTGTTTAGTACCTGAGAGAGTTTTGTTCAATTTGCATACGCACAAAATATATTCGGACGGTGTTTGTCCAGGATGTATGTTTACACGTGGTTGTTTACAGTGTGAGAAACAGTACAGAAATGCCTACTATACTTCCAACTTTGCAATAAAGAGTTTGTATTCTTGGTCACTGCTTTCTGCACCATCTTCACCTTTAGAACTTCTTCCATACTTACATTTAGATCAGCTGAAAGATGCTTGTGAATTTCATTGTGTATGCAGGAATTGATCCTGGCAAAAGCATTGGTAAAGTCTTGTGACTCATCCCCATTTTGCCATTGTCTGTCTTGACTTAACACACTGTGTAAGGAGAGAGTTAGGGGAGTTAGTAGGTCTCCATTTGTCCTGTACAAAAGGGTTCCTACCTTTCTAACACGGCATGCATAGCTGAGGTGAATAATTAGGATCCAACGTGTTGTAACCTTGTTTGTATCTTCCTTTTGCAACTCTAGGTTGACTGTGTGTAAAATTTCTGATGCACAATCACTAAATTTCTCACGTATGAAAGGCAAGAGCAGAGACTCCTCCCACTATAACCTTTCTCCCACAAAGATTGCAGTAATGTACATGTACATGGCTCTGTTGATTATATCATCAGTAGTGCTGTGTATGATGATACAGAGCCTTTGAGTGTATCAATTGCCTATATATGCTATACGAAAAAATGCAGATCTGAAGATGTGATTTATGGTGTTGTGCATCACCTTCAGTGATAAGCACCCTCAAAACCTGACAAATACATTTGAATTTGTGTTGCATTAGGGCAAACATGAATGGGTTCACTTCAGATGTGCGACATGTACAACAGTGTGTTTGCTCGCCCTGAAGGGCATCGTATACTTTGTGGTAATGTTTTTACATAGCGGTGTTGGATAAGGAATACTCTCCTCTTTGACTAAAGGATCTGTGCTATTTCTGCAGGTGTAGCAGGAATGCAACAACTACCTTTCTGCCCTTCTTTTGCCCATCTGGGAACAAGTTCTTATATCGTCACAACACAAACAATGGATTAGGCTCTACTGTCACGTGTTAGAGCAAGGAGAGTGGTGTGTAACAGCTATTCGTGATCACCTCTACAGTTGATGGTTCACAATAGTTCATACTCCTTTGATATCTGCTTTACCTTTGTTTTTATAGTCTCTATTCCCTTGTTTGTATAGTCAATTTACCGCTGGCTGCTCCACGTATTTAGAATATTTGCGGCGAATTTTAACGTAATATATCTCCTAAGGCACTTATGGGAACATCTCCAAATTTTCATGGGAAGTGGAGCTATCCATCCTAATTATATGGCCTAAATATAGAAATTGGAAACTGTGCACAAAATTTTTTCGGACGGCTTTTATGGGTGCACCTTTAATTTGACCTGTAATGGGTCTATGGTTGTAACAGGGTTTCTCATTGAAGTGACAAGAACTCACTTAGTATTCATGTAGCTAGAGGGTTCAACTACCTAGTTACTTAATATGGTTGGCGTACCTTTTGTAGTTGATAGCTATAAACTAATGAATTATTGATGAGCGTGTCAATTCTAGGTAACCGCTAACTTCCGTTGCAAATAAAATTGTACGTGTTTCAATGCACATCCGGTTAGATGGCGAAACGACTGGAGAAGTGGGTGTAATCCTGTCTTCCTTGCCAGCTTCTCTTCATTTTTCGGTGCACACTGAGTCAAATCTTCCTTGGCATCCTGTGTAGCGTAGTGAGGTGAGAATTGGATGTTGTAATTGGCCATTGTAAGAAACTTTTCAATCCTGTATAACTAATGCTCAACTATCCCATGCTGCAAGAATTTGGTCTTTATTCTACGATTGGATATAAACATAATAAGACACATTCTCAAAAATAGTACACAAAAATAGCTCTCTAACGTACCTATGACAAGACTTACCGAGGCGATATACCTTAATACCACCTCAACACTCAGAATGTAAATACACCATCCGAAACAGAAGTCGTATATGGCTACGTGAGCAGCGTGTTTACAAACACTAGCTCCCTTCTATATCCACTGTACAGGTACACAAAACTAACACCTTCGAAAACACTGCTGCAAATATAGCCATAAGTGTGAGGATGAAACGGTGCTGAAGCATTAGCTAGGCAGCTGCACGCATCAAAAATACTAATGCGTCACAAAAAGTAACTTTGCTACCTTGCTAACTTCCTTGGCAGAAATGCTTGGTTCTCCTCCTTGTTCACAATGCGGTTTGCACCTTTTGCACAATGTGGAATGTGCCGCACGCTATTCTACGTGACAGATGTGCTCACGTGACACGCTTCCAATTTTGTTCTGCAAAGTATATCGTGTAAACTTCATATACCTTAGAAAATTCCATCTTGGCTTCCTTCGCGTGTTCTTGTTCCCATTCTAGCTGCTTGAGTTTGTTCTGTTCCCGAATCATCTGACAGTATATGCTTCCGCGGAAGTCCACCTGAGGGATGAGCTGCTCCGAAGTATTGTCGAAAGGGAAATGTTGTACTCCTTGCTCAACAAGAGAGTTGGGTTGCAGTTGTCTTGTCATCACCTTGCATTTTTGCTTCAACGATAGACATTGATTACTTGGGGTGTCATTATTGACGGTCTGCCACTCCCTAGCCATCTATGTAGATTCCCTGTTTTCTCGACTCGCTGTAGAAACTTTGCTATGCCTTGTCTTGTTGCTGCTAGTCCTTCTTGAGCAAGAGCATGTGAATGCGAAAAACCTAGATCCTGAATAACCAATGTACGCCGCTTCAAGTACTCAGAATATGGCGTCTTTATACTCCCCCTTGAAAACTCTGTTATATATTCTGTGTAGGTTGAACTAAATGAAACGAAACCGAATACGTCTAAAACAAAATGGAACAGCATGACTGTCAAAAAAATGGCAAATGAACCGAATGTTAATTACTGTTTCACAGAACGAAACGGTACAATTTGGAAACGTTTTTTTTATGTGTACTGTATTCACATATATGCTTGTACCTGGACAAGTGTATTATACATGTAAGTAGAACTAAGTTGCATGGTTACATTAAGGATCAATTGTAACTTGTATTGCCTACCATGCTTGTGTTCTCTGTCTGCAGTTCCCCCGTGTAAGGTGCAGCGTTTGCATTCCTGCAGTCCTCGCCATCAAGAATCAAGCAATTTCTTTCCCCCCTCTACACCATCACGCCCCACTGCAGCTCTAGGGACTACTATCAGATGTACAAGACCAAGACACACACTATCTAATAATGGTACCAAGGTCACACTGCCTGCCATGCAAAAGATGATGCAGAATGAAGAGGAACTACCATCAGGACACAATATATCATCTCCATCTCCTCCATCTCCTCCCCAGTCACCATCTGTATCTTCTCCCCTATCGCATCCCATTTTGTCAGAAACATCAGCAGATAACAATCAAAAGGAAGGGTGCGAAGAATATTTGTATAAAACTACACGTACTTTGAAAACACCCACCAAACTGAATGAGATGAATGCATATTCTGCTTCTCCTTCGTCTTCATCAAAGTATCATCGAGTGCTAGAGCCCAGTGTTATGTCTCCAGGAAATGAGTCTCCAAAAGCCTCGAGTGTGTCTGTCATGGATAGATTCAATGCTATTTATCAATCCCTCAAATCTAAACCAGAGTGGGATAGTGAGGTGGAGGGTGGTGATTCCACTCCATTGTTGGATATCACTAGTGGATCTCATTCTCAGGGCGTGATCCATTCTTCTAAAGTCCTAAGGAGGGCCCCAGCTTGTCCCTTCATTACAGTTACAGGCAGTGAGGGTGAAAGAGTGTATCTTAAGCTCCAAAGTAAAAAAGTAAGTACACGTGACCTTTTGTGTTACCAGTGTGTGTGGATTAGGGCAGCAGCTGCAGCACTGCCCAATTTTCATACTGTTCTTTAATTATTGTAGGATGCCAGTTTAATATATACATGTACAAGTGTAAAAACATTAAATGTTAAAAGATGTAGGAATGGAAGTGCCAGAAAGTGTAGAAACAAGGAAGCATCCATGCAGCAAAACAGCGGATGATGGCATGCAACAATAATAACATGTAATCCTATAATATAAAGGAGGGGTTATGCATGTTATTATTGTTGCATGCCATCATCCTCTGTTCTGCATGGATGCTACCTTGTTTCTACACTTTTTGGCACTTCCATCCCTACGTTCTTCAACATTTTAAATGTATTTACACTTGTTCACTTGTTTTTTTTAATAAAAAACCTGCTTGCATGAGTTCCACCCCTTCTATTCCTCCGCGCTTGAGCCCCTGAGCCCCACCTTTCTATGAAACGTGGAATGCACGTGCAATGGCTTCCAACAAATAAGGAAGTTCTTGATTTATACAGTTGCATGTGAAGTTATGAAGATTCTTTTGGTCAAGTATCACGCATGCAAAGGAAAGTTGTTTCATGTGAAAACCAGGGAGAGTACTTGTGTCACTTTTGCGGTAGGCCAGGTAAGATGATGAACAAAAGTGCGGTTTGGCCAATTTCTGTAAGTCACTGTAGCTGTGTATTTTACGTATTTTGAGGGCCTTAGAGGTACAGAAACACTCGTAGAGTACGTGTATGTGTCTAAAGGGCTTTTAACTGCCATGTTTGGGAGTTCTGAGCCATTCTTTATGGCTGTGTCATATCAGCACCATCCCTACACAGGACTCTCTAATTAACATGTCAGAGTGACTCTGTAGCAATACTGCTCAAACAGGATCCAATGACCAAATACATATGCATAGGGAAAGGTTTTACAGTCCCTCTCTACTTCATTTGGGTCCTCGCTCAACTTAGAGCTTTTTACCGGTCTCTGATAGCTCTGCACATATAACCTAATTACCATTTAGAATGCTATATTCCCTTGAGAGACTTTCGCATTCAATTTTGCACTGTCTCCAATGCAGCATCAGTTAGACTCCTCCCTTGGATGCAGTTCAACTTCCACTCATCTGCTGCCTGTTGCCTTTTCACAGTTGAGGTCATCTGTACAGGAGGAGGTGAATAAGCTATACCTGTGGTTTGTATCCCACTCATGTGTTATTGGTTGTTTTCCTTTAATAGCGAAGAAGAAAACTGATTGAGCAGTCAGAACACTTGCTAAAATCATTAACAAAGTGAGACTGTAATAATTAGCGTGTAGATGCACATGTATATACTAGATGAATCCAGTGCATTTTTGTGAGTGGTCAGTGTGCTTGTAAAATCAGATTAGAAACCTTAAAGTACGTATGGCAACGTCGCAATACATGTATGTACATGTATATATAGGCTGGTTGGAATGAGTAGGTGTGCTTGCTCTGCCTGCAATAAATAGTACATGTGTGTTTGAGGTTGAGATGAATTTCAATGGTAGGGATGATATGGTCTGTCTGTATAGGGTGCTAGTAATGATGCAGCAAGAATGTATATACATGTACATGTATATTGTGGTCCTCAGTGCAGTTGATGTGGAGTCACAGTCTCTGTTTGGTGACTCAGAGGATGTGGAAATGCAGGGAGGTGGGAGAGTAACTCCGTGTACTACACAAACTACTCTGTGGGTTGACAAATATGCTCCAAGGCACTATACCCATCTGCTCAGTGATGATGTACGTAAGTAAGTGGTATACACATGTGTGTATACCAGTACTTGAGTTGCCCACTCGAGTGAGGCTTGTATGATGCAATAAGGGTAACGGAGGGGAACAGAAAGTGTGATCATTGAGAGTGGCAAGGCTTGAGACATCATTCAAAGCTCTGTTGAGGCGGTGACCTGTCCAATGATTAACCCTAAGTGTACATGCACAGCAAGGGTTACAGTACTTGGTCTATGTGTTTGTTTGTGTGTGTGTTACCCAACATCTCACTTTTCATGCAATTACTCGTGCTACAAACTATGCTAACCTCAGCAGCAGATGAAGGTTGAAATGCTTCCTTGCAGAGCTATTTTGTTTCCTGATTGGTCAACCATTTTTACTCAGTAGAAAACGTATGTGTATATGAATCTCATTTGGAGAGACGTTCTTTGCGAGTTTGTGTTCTTGTCGTTGGCAGTAAGAATGCCTCCAACAAAGGTATTCCTGCAGTATAAAGCTGCTGTACCTGTAAGACGGAAGACGTGAGAACACTGATCGTGTCTTTTGAAAAGCAGAGTGTGATTTGCTTGAGAAAGCTGTCAACACTGAATGAAACTTAGCAGAATAATGTGCTTATCTGTATTCTTCAATCAGTAAAAATATTCTCTTTATCTATGTGCAAGGAGTAATAGTACCAGAGATAGCATTGTGTTCATTCAATCACAGCTGCACTTGTATATATATATGTATATTGTAAGTTTTTCATGTTTGTTATCTACACATATACATTTATATATTTATTATGTTATGTTCTTCAGGGTATTAACCGTACCCTGTTATCATGGATAAAGCTGTGGGACACGACAGTGTTTGGTCATAGTTCAGTAGGAAGAGGGTTACGAAGACAAATGGAAGAGAGGGGAAGGAGTAGCAGAAGTAGCAGTTTGAGAGGGGGAAGTAAAGACAATAGGAAAAGAGTAGGGGATGGAGGATTGAAAGAGTGGAAAGAGTTCAGAGACCCTGCAATGTTTTCTAGTGAAGAGGTAGGTTTATTATTTGTTAATTCTAAAATGAATATACAGTGTGCGCCACAAAATATGTTACATTCTAGTTATTACTGTCTTACCAAATATAAGGTCATGACAGTCTCATTGGTCAAGGTATATATGTGTGCTTTATAGATCCTATGGGCCTGATGGTTGGTTTTGTGAGCATGCAGTTACACTATAGATAAAGGAAAGGAAGAGGGATTGGCAACAGAAGTTGTGGTCAATTTCATCTGCGTTTCGTCTTACGTAATGCTAAATGGCATCCAGTTAGCCTCGTACCCAGGCTCTTGAAGGAAGAGAGCCTGGTTCTGACTGCTTGCACATGCGTGAAAAACCCCAGCATTTGGGATTTCCGTATAACTTTGGTACACTTTCTGCATCTGGAAGGGCTCTGACGTCACGTTTTTCCTGTTTGCTATAGCGCACCCTTACTAGTACAATGATTGTCAGTGAAAGTGCCATTTCGTTCGCTCTACAATGTCTGGATGTAGCCATGACCTCGTTCTGAAGACTGGGCAGAGAGAGGCGGAGAGGTTGTTGTCAAGCCGCTTTCCCACAAACCTCAAGTCAAACTACCCCGCACTGAGTGGCAGAGATTAGTAGGTGACTCCCTTACCTTTCGTTAGAGAGGCAGCACCTCTCTGAAGTCCGCTGCTTTCTCTTCTAGCTTGGTTATATGTTGCGGCGCACTCAGAGTTTTTTTTTAGGGGGGGGGGGGGGGGGGCGAGAGGAGGCATTTGCTCCCCCTTAAGTCAAACAGACCTTCCTCATACAACCACATGTGTTTTCATGTTACCCCCCAAGATTTCTTGTATATGCAGTTCCCCCCCCCCCCCCCCCCCTGTCACTTTTTCTGAAATAAACCCTGCTGGGCCGGTATATTCACAATATGTCCAATGTTTGGGTGATATGGCTGTAGAAGGGGAATGTGACTTTAATGCATACACAAGGAAGTGGTTTGATCAAGTGAATAGAGGTGGTTATTTCCCCTTAATGAATGCACTCTAATCTTTTTTATTGAAGTTGAAAAATGTGCGAGTACACGTGTTGTATGTAGTAAATGTGATAAAGCCACATTTAAATATGTGCTATAGTACAAAATCAGGACATGCAGTTTCACTGGATACTACTGTCACAACATATTGCAATGGAGAAGCCCTACTAGTGGAAATAGTGAAATTGTGGGTTACAATCGAGGGATGTTCTCTAGCAGCATTGTGGATGGAAGAATATATATAAGAAGAACACATGCAAGACGACAGATATCAACTGGTCTGCGCAAATCAATCAGTGGAAAATAACTATTTACATGTTTAAAGCAATTAACCTTTTTTTGAAAGGCGTTTTCGTTTTGGTATGGGAGTGTCATTGATATAAGGTGATTCTTCACATAATTTCTGCCTACAGTTCCCTCCAATTGGATCAATAGCTGAAGACTTTTGCACCCTAATTGTTGCTGCATTGTAGAGACACTGCTATAGACTAGGATTTTCATTTCTCCCCCCTTGTGCTCTGAAGTAGTTTTCAAGTGGATCTTGAATTAACCTTTCACACAGTAGAAAAATGTCTCCTTTGTTGTCAGGCAGTAGATACTGGGCCGGTTCTACAAAGAAATTGACTGCAAGGAGGCTAACCTGTTCCTGAACAGCAGATTCCCATCAAGATAAATAACCAAGAAATCTTCTTTCACCCACTAATTGAAAAAATGATCAGTTACTAAATATCAATGTGTTCAATTTGAATCTAGGATCGTGAACTGATTATAAAGCTTCAAATCTGATTTTTACATTGATCTAAGCTCCGGACATTTATGCAATCAAAGAGCCTGTCAAACATGGTCACAAATAGCTGGGTTTTTGTCGTGGAAGGGTCTCCAAAGTATGCAAATGTGTCTGCTACAGTTTTGCTAAGAATCTGCCATACAAGTGTACATGTATATACATCATAATTAGATAGTGAAGTTTACTTGATCCGCAAGATCTACACATGGTATGCTTGTATCTGCTTTGTATCTTACCCTGACTAGCCATTACCTTTTCTTTTCCTCCCTAGCCCTCTTACTTTCTTCTTTCTTTCTTCTTTTTCTCTTCAATGAGCGAGGTTTTCAGAACACGGCCACGAGACTTTGTCTTAAATGTAGGCTTAGACACAGGTGAGGAGTACCGTAAATGTTAGATTAGTTGTGCATGTCTTAATAGTTGTGCATATATCAGCAATCGACAAAGAAATAGTGAACAACACACTCTCATGACAGCATCATGTCTGTACTAGCTTTCTATGCAGTCCATACTTCCTGCTAGTATGTGTCTTGCTGTGATTTCTCATGACTTCTACAATGTACCTCTTCTAGTGTACCAGGTGTAAGTGGTCAAAAGTTATGTTTAGCTAGTTATGCATGTGCAACGAATCGAAAAATTAATGGTACTGCAAGAATTGACTGACAGGGGATAATTGTTGTTTTTCACCTAGAATTGCTTGTATGAGTATTTCTCTCTCAGCAATGCTGCATGGCACATGGGTAACCTCCTTGTTACCGAGGCATACAGCTTTGATGGTCCAACTCATTTTTACCATCTACATCAGGTTTTTCGACCTGATGTAGATGTCTTATAAGGAGCAAAGTTGGATTTTTGGTAGTAGCAACATCACAAGATATTGCTGTCCCTAAATATTGCCTCAGTGAGTGTACAGCCTTAAGAGCTCAGCTACAAGAGCCACTAACCCCTCGGCTTGTACCTAAACAAAAAAATTATACGTAATGGCAGTACCCCTGCTTCTTGTTTGCATCATATGCACTGTTTTTTTATACAATAGTTTAGCATAATGCAAGGATAATAGCCAAGTATGCTAGTAATGAGATATAATACCCTGTATAGATCTATGTGGCTATATATATAATTAAAATACATGTATGTATATATGTGAAACAATAACAGGAATGAGTAGTTTCAATAGGAACCTTTTAAAAATAGATAGTGACTCACATGAGTGTGCTGCAAGAGGCAGAGATTTTCATAATGAAATTGTATGTGGAAAGAAGGATAGGATACTACTACCCCCTTCCCCACCCCTTACTTCCTGTATTTATTGGCCAAGCACGGAGAGGGTCTGGGGCCGAGACTAATCTGTTTCAGGTTATCGATGGTACTTTTAGCTGTCCAAATGCTAGAGAAGTTAGCGAAATAACAGGCAATCTCAACTGTACCAACCATGATGATAGGATTAAGTTCGAGCAAATGGTTGGTACAGTTGAGATTGCCTGTTATTTAGTCTCGGCCCCAGACCCTTTCCGTGCTTGGCCAATAAATATAGGAAGTAGGGGGTGGGGAAAAACGAAGGAAAGGGTCTGGCACATCGAATAGGCCTATAGCACAGCAGATGGAATGTGAGCGTAGGCGTAATAATGGTCAAACCGCAAATTACTTGATCAGTAAAGAGGCAGCGATATATTCGAAGACTGAAGGAAGGAAGACGTATGTAGCACAGGGTCTTGCTGAAGCCAGTGGAAAGGGACTATAGGACACTAGCCTAACCCTAGGGTAGCCCTAACGTAGCCTTAGATGATCACAAACCTGGTTACTACCTTCGTCCCTGATGTAGCTCTAGTCTCAATCCTAGCTTAGCACTAACATAGCCCCCGACGAGTCCACAAAACCTAGCCAAGGACCAACATCCTTCCAAGAAAGAATTTACCGTGACAGCACACTATCTCAATCTCTGAATAGTGATGTGATTTGCTTATCCTTAGAGACAGAATACCAGTGGCATTGCACACGTTTTTTAGCCCTTTCTGAATGGCAACCTCAGAGAAACCGCCATGATCCAAGTTCAGTTACAGCTATTTACATTCCTTTCTAACCACGCCAACATTCCAGCCCTTGCCCGAGCTAGGCCTGCTTGATGTGCCTGACCCTTTCCCTTGTTTTTCCCCACCCCTCACTTCCTGTATTTATTGAGCAATCGCGGAAAGGGTCTGGGCCAAGATTAGAAACAGATAGCGTAATTTCAAGTATCTCCTGCGTTCCATCAAAGATTGTGAACCAGCTTTCTGTAGTAGTGTATCATAGTTTTCATTCCATAGTTTGTAACACATTCTTAGTGAAAATTTCTGTACCTTTTACAAGGCTTCAATGTGAGTAATGCAATGTGGGTCCCATACTGGTACAGCATATTCCAGAAGTGGTCTAATAAAACTTAGTAAAGTGGTTTCAAGCAATGTTCATCTGAATAACGATAGAATCTCCTGTAGATTAATCCCTCTTGTTGTAGAGCCCCTGGTGGATGTTTTACTGTTAAGGGATATGTAAAATAGCCTAAATACAGGTCATGACTTTGTGATGACTTTTGGCACTACAATCCCTAACACCTTTTGACATATTAATAAAAATCTTAGTTTTACTGTGTATGCTAAGTGCTGTGCGAGATGGACGGATGTGAATGCAGATTTGTGTGTGCAAGTGTGTGTATGGAAGTGAAGTGCTGTGATTCTTTTAGAGCCATTGATCGCAATCATCACATGCAATCATATTTTCTTTTGCGGTGATAATGGAGCGTTGTGGCACTTCCACCCTTCCTTCATTATATTTACTACAAGAATGTGATGGTCACGTGCAACCATATGCCAACAGTTCACTATGTAACTATTTACCTCTTTTTGTACAACAGCCTTCCATGCATCTGTAGTGAAGCAAGAATATTCAATGAAAATCCATTAAGGATCTCTTCACTGAATCCAGGTAGCAGACCAGATTTTGTGATTAGATTGCCTTCTGTCGAGATGACTTTTTAGTTAAATATCCACCTAGTATGAAGGGGAAGGTTTACAACTCACATAATTATATATATATTAATATACAGCTGCAGTACCCTTACTGAGTATACTCTTTGATATAGGAGTAACCAGTGTCTTAATGTCACAGCCATAAAGTGATGAGTGCTGCTCCAGCAATGCTGTGTAGATATAATCTTTCTTTGGTTGTGTAGGAGGGGTGGTAGATGATGTGATTTTCTTCCTGATTCCAAAATTACCACAGTTGTTGGACATACATGTACATGTAAATTAGCAATAGGTTACAGTAAGGGTTCATGGTGAATTGAATCACCTTGGACATTGGATCATGTAGTCTCTAATTCATTTTGGAACAACTCATTCACGTACTGAACGTTTGCCTTCTTAGTCTTCTTTGATGTGAAAGCTGTTATTGTTGCCTGCTTGTATTATTTATATACCTTGTCTGCTGCACTTACTTCAACATAACCCTTGCTGTGTGTTGTGACGTTAGTCTAGTTCCCAAAACAACCGGTCCCTCCAGCCGAAGTCTGTATGAATCTGTTAAAGACTGTCGCAAAATAGTTCGGCAGTCTTCGAATACATCAAACACAACTGCATGAGTTCTGCAACGTTTCGACCCCATGGGGTTTTCTGGCATCATGTGGTACTCATTCCCTCCGGCCTACCAGCACACTTCCTTCAGGCAAGTACAGACAGTAATGCACGTCACAACAGGTTATATCTATGTCTACAATGTATGTCACATGCCACACTACTGTGTTCGTAATTAGGCTCGATGATCTCTCTGTGTCAGTCAGGGTGTCTCTTTCATGAAGATTCATACCCTGGGTTCTGAGGGAAAAGATCAAGAAGCACTCTCTCTCCCTTCTTCTTCATGTGTCACCATTGTGGATCTTCTCAATCGGTCTCACCTCCAGGTCCTCCAAGTGGTAGTCTTGTTGACAGAAGTGGGCTGCTACCGGCTTATCCACCCTTCCTGTCCGGATGTCTTAAGCGGTATCCATTCACCTGGGCATGAAGGGCCTGTTCAGTTTTGCCTATATATCGTAGTCTGCACTTCACAAGCTAATATGCTAATTTGCATTGGCTTACCTCGACCAGATCCTTTCCGTTTTGTGATCGTGAACACATCAGAAGTTACATGAAAGGCAATCATTTCTTTTTCTTTTTTTTAATGGGCCAAAAGGTCAAGCAAAAACTTGGTTTGAAGACTAATAATATGTATGTGAATATTGATAGGTGAGGAAAAAGAGGAGGCATGTGATTGGTACAATTTGGTCAGCACAAATATTCTGCTGGTATGCAATTAGTGACAGGTGAGGAATGAATATCTCAGTGAGGCCAAGGTCCCTCGAGGGAACAGATAATTATGAAGTTTTGAAGCCAGTCTCTGCTCTGAGCTTGGAGCACATTTTCCCAGACTCTCAGAGCATTTCTTCCACACTAGCTCAAACTCATGGTCACACATTAAACTCAGTCTCCCACGGACTATAGATTTGATGTAAGCCAGCTTCTCCAGTTCAAGCTGGTCTGAGTTGTTACGACCACTTAGTGAGGACCTAGCTAGCACTGTGTCACCAAACACAACCTTGCGTGTGTAAGTTCACACTGACTGCTTGTGTTCCTTTCTAGAAATTTGTTAAAACATCATTGCAGGGGAGTAAGTCCAAAGCGGCCTGCTCCATGTTGCTCTCTAGGTTTTTGTTGAGTGGAACTGCATGAATTGAAGGAGTGGACTGAATTGAGCTGAATTGATGTCCATGAACTCAGGGAAACCAGGCTGAGCAGAATAGTGAGGAGTTGCACCAGGAATAGTGGAAAAGGTCAAGAGGATTTGCTGCGATATTGTGCTGACTAGATCTTGTTACTCGCTTAGTAGGCGTCTTAGTGGAGTTGCCCAAGAATGCAGTGCCAAGGCCACTTGGACTGACACAGATGATGGAGCACACTGTGTGAGAGAGGCTATTGGCTAGCACGTATAATAGGACATGAAAACTCAGGGAAAGTAAGCTAGTTGCTATAAATTGACTGGACCATCGACACCATAACATTAGTCACTTTTTTTAGCAAATCACTGGTGTTGATGGTGGCAACCATGTGATAGTTCATTGGCCATGATAGTTTGATGGCCACGGAAGGGGAAGGAGCCTGACATCTGGGAAGGGATGGCGTGATGACGGGCCCAATCATGCACACTTACTTCCCATGCTGAGATCTAACATCTCCCCTCTTTAGCAAATCATAAATGAGAAATTGTGCAGGAAAGTGAAGGAATAAAAGTAAATAGCCAGTTAGTACATATATAAACCAATGCACTTTAACCAGCATTGTGCCACCTACAAATATTACCACGTCCTTTTCTGTGCCAGCAGCCTGCAGACAAAATGTCACAGGATGTGTCCCCCCAGTCCTTCACATCCAAGAAAGGGGTCCAGACCAAAGCAAAGCACACTTTAGCTCAGTGTGTGGGCAGTTTTCCTCTGAAGCGAGATGTTGGTGTCGTGCAGGCTTCTGAAGTTGCCAAGATGCAACGTTCTGTGTATGAAGTGGAGGAGGGGTAGAGGCTGAGACACAGCTTTGGTGACTCACTCAGCTTGGCTCTTTCATTAATCGCAAAACATCATCTCAATTCTCATGAAGACAGCTAAAGCCTGGGAGTAGAATTGCTTTTTACATAATTGGCAAACCCAAACAAATTCATGGGTTTCATGCCTATTACCTGCTCACCAACCTACTTGTCCCAGTTAATCCAGCTGGTTATGCTGTCCACCTCCAGTTAAACAAACTAGTGTGATATCTCATGCAGAGCCCTACGCAGAACATACACTCGCCATAACAGAACCACTTACAAACAAATCTGACTGGCTCACAAGCGAAACTGTACATATTCACGCACATCATGTATGTTCTAAAGGTGAGTAGAGAGAAAGAGGAAGCTGTGACTGCCACCAAAAAACTGCAAGAATCTTGATAGGTCACAAGTCATATCCAAATACCTGGCCTCCACTGAGTTCAAGCCCATCTAGCTTATAGCCAGCCACCTGAAGTATGCAATCCTGGGCCCTCTCACTCAGGAATCATAGAACCCACTACACAGCACTACATGCGGTAACCTGCCATCTGCAAACAGCTCTTCGCGATCTGCACTGTCATGCTCTCTCCGCTGTTAGTGTCTGTCTCGCCCATTGGGAGGATTTTGAAGCTGCATTACTAGTGCCTAGTGCACACTTCAGATAACTGGCTATCTTTCAAGTGATGTAGAGTGTGGTGATATGTTACGTATATATGTGCGTCAATAAAAGCACCAGTTTGTTAACAGTACTACCGCTGCATTGCTATGTTCAGATACCCATCATGAATTGTTGTGTAGGTAACATACGTACCCTTGGATATGTACATTATGTTGTTAAATTGCTCTTTGTATAAGGCTGTTTGTGTGAAGTGGTGTTTGCTCCATGTGCACTGTTCACTAGAAGTCTGTTTTGTTTGCATTGTGCAGGCATTGGATGAATCAAAAAGACCACATTTGAAGGTGAGAATTTTGGCATATATGTTGTAATACTTCCACTGGTGTGGGCTCTGCCTTGGTTGTCTCATTTTTTGGTAGTAGGGCAGCATAGTTGACAGGTTTGTATAGAGCACTTAAGAGAGGACTTTCATTGGCACTCTGTGGTTCTGCCTCTCCCTCACTTGTGTAATAGGACCTCTGGTTCTTCTGAGGCTCCCTGTTCCTTTCTTCTGTGGGCTGGAAAAAAGACTAAGGAGGGTAGAGTGACAGATGTATATATTTATGTCGAAGTCAGGACTACGCGTAGCAATGCAAGTGTTTTGATAGGTAAAAAGTAGCAGAAATGGACATGTTTTCAGCCAAACATAAGGGTAAAACCTGAAGTAGGACTGGTACCCATAAGCTGTCTGAGCTAGATATTTGGCCAACTACAGAGCTTAACTTTAAGCCAAATCATGGCTTTTTTAACCACTCCTATGATTTGAAATGCTGCCAACAAACGATACACTGTATTGCTGCTACCCCGTTACTTGAAGCTTGATCACATGTATGGTTTCGTGTTTTTTTTCAGCTAGCTCTGTTGTGTGGGGCTCCTGGTCTGGGAAAAACCACTCTGGCTCACATCATTGCTCATCATGCTGGCTACCATGTTGTGGAGATTAATGCTAGGTTAGCAATGCTGTTTGGTTGCATTAGGCATACGTACATATTGTGTGCAAGCATTTGTCTGCAGGAAGGTAGTTAATTACTCTAGAATCTATCATCCTGAAAAGCCCTAATGTACATACGTGTACCGCTTAAATGCCTCCAGTCACTTCTCTCTCAGCCTCCTTGCCTCTCTTCTTGTTCCCTGTTCTTCCCTTCACTTCACTTGAAATTAATTACCTTAAGCTTCTATGCATTCAAAATTATATTCAATTAGTCTCCATTGCTAAAGGTTTCACTCCACATGTCGAAAGGTACTTGTACATAATTTGTCTCTACATGTTCCTATGCTGCAATTTCTTTGTCACTGTTGGCACTTTCACTGCGTATGTGTAGAAAGTATTGTGATCCATCAGTCAGTAAATGAGTGTTGCCTTACAGGAGCACTAATAAGAAGGCAACATGATTAGCTAGGTGCCATGAGAAGGAGACAGAAAGAAGCTACAAAAGTGTTGAAGAGCGGTGTGATTAACTGTTGCTACATACGTAGTTGCACCACATGCAAATACATTGGCTATGATGTGGCATACGAAAACACATATCAAATGTAATCCTCTATAAGTGGAACGTGTAACTGTACGTAGGTCTAAAGTTTGAGCAACCAAGCACTTATGTACATGTACATACATATAGTTCTCTCTCCTCTTTATCCTCCTCTACCTCCCCTCTTCCTTCTTCTCTCTCCCCTCTGTCTCTTTTCCCTCATTTCCCCCTACTCTTGGCCTCCCTCTCCTCTCCCTGTATCTTCCCCTTAGTGATGATCGCAGTGCAGAGTTCTTTTCACAGAAGTTGGAAGCTACCACTCAGATGCAGGCTGTACTTACTCCAGACTGCCGACCCACCTGCCTCATTATCGATGAGATAGATGGAGCTCCCGCAGTTAGTGTAGTAATAAGAGCATGATGTGGATGTACACGTGGCATCAGATCACAAATACCAAAAGTTTTTTTGTTGCTGATATGCATGTATAATATAGTGAAGTGCAGTGTGTTCACATTTGATAAATAGGCAGACACTTTTGTAGACAGTTTGGGTAAATGTTTTAACGATCTTTCGGCAAGTAGGGTATGTCAGTGGATACTGTGTTCCATGCTAGCTGCTATATGCCTGGATTGGTTGGGATATGTGTACATGTGTATGGCTGCCATGCACTTAAGCCTTCTCTTGCACTTTGCACTCTTTCCTGTCTCTGTATGTATGTATATATGGATGTATGCATATGTATTACCATGTCCCCTTAAAATATTTTATTCTTTTCAAGGCTGCTATCAATGTACTAATTGAACTGGTGAAGAGAAAGGAGTCAGGTGAGCCTTAGAACTATGAATGTATAATTATATGAAATACGTGTTTCGTTTTTTGCTTGTTGCCTCACCATGTGAAAGTGGGTTTACTCCAGGTATGACAATCCAGCTCCATGTGTATAATTTCATTTATGGAATTCCATTTCTATAAGAGGAGATTTACTCATCTACTTAATATATGGTTTGATCTTTGGGAGGTGTAGAAGATCAGTCCTACCACTCATGGGGTGCATGCACACAAACATATGAAAAGTAAATTATGCCATTTTAATGATGGAGAATACCATTTGAAAGACCATGTCTCCTTCCATCCCCTCTCTGCCTCCTCCTCCTGCTCAAACCCTAGTCAAATACTGGGGACTGGACAGGAAGGAGGGCTTTATTGAGTTCACCTATCCCCTCCCTCTGGAGGTTGGACAATCTGGTATTAGTATTACCAGTCGCCTCAATTGCCTGTCTTAAATACTTCCCACTGTTGTATTTCCTCTTGTTTGGAGTGGGCGTCCAGCAAAAAGTTGAGAAGTGCCAAGGAGTCTAATGTTTGTACTGAGGCCAGCTGTTTATCAGTAGATTAGACACCTCTGCTAATGCTTGCTTCATGAAGTGATCTGTGGAGTCTTTGTAGCAAGAACTTTAGGAAGAGGGCAACTCCCTTATGGCCACTATAGGCATTGTTGATGTGCTTTCACAATCTGCATAACAACCTGTGTTACAAACATGCATAGATTTATACATCCTTATACAGATGGGATACACATTTTTATATGACTCATGAACCACAACTTTCTAAGGCTCCCCAGGTGACAATTCATTAATGATCCCATGACTCATTAATGATCCTTCAAGCCACAACTTTCCCCAGGCCATGACTCCCCAATTAATGCTCCACCAATAGTTTTGTATGAGAGTTATGTATGTGTATATATACATGTTTGTCCCAAAAACATTGCTCACATCCTACATAGTAAGTAAAGTGTGCTTCACTTAGGGAGCATTAACACATCCTTATATCACATGTAGAGATGTATATTGTACGTATGCATATGCAAGGGATTTTAACTTAGATTTACATATGTATTATGTAATGATACTTTTGTCAGGAAAAAAGAAGAGACGGAAGATGTTGTCAAGACCAGTGATCTGTATCTGCAATGACCAGTTAGTCATTCTGTATTGACCGTGGAAGAAGTAGTATAGTTCACTTGTTATGATATAGGTTGGTGTAGAGTGTTCTTGGTTTTGTAGCTGCAGTGTATATTATTAACCCTCGGTGTGCATGTCCAGCGAGGGTTATGGTGCTTGGTCTGTGGGTATGTGGTGTGTGTTTGTCTCATGCTGTAATATTTCTCAGACACAGCAACCTACACTAAAATAGAGGTATATACTGATATATGCCTTCGATAGACATGGCCCAGACTTTTATATAAGAAGGATTTCGTGTAGTTTCTGCATGTAACCAGTAGTCGGAATATTATAAGTTGCATAACGGACGCTAAAATATTACAATATATATATATATATATATATATATATAAGGCTGTAAGCTAAGTCTATGTCTTTGCTTGGCTACAAATCTTCCATATAAATATAAATAGTGTGTGTCCTTTCTAAACATGCGCACGTTATTGTGGACCGAGGTAGTCAGGAAACATGTCAATCTCCTCTATAGGGAACCCTGTGTAATATAGCTAGTCTGCTGTACAGGTGTATTTCCATATGTAGGAGCATAGGAGGGAACAAACATTTGTCTGGTGATTGTGGCTCAGTGTCTAGTGTGCTGGTTTGCTCGTCATTAGACCTGGGCTCGACTTCAGACAGAGGTTTGTCTTTCTCATTCTTGTTCCCTCTTGGTCTTTTGACCTGTGTAAGTTGACATCAAATTATTTTAAACAGTTTTTTTGCCGCTTACATGCATGTACATGTACCTACATAGGTATATTCCCCTCTGCTCAGATATGCTCCGTCCCTGAGGCAGTTAAGGCAGCATGCTCTTGTCCTCACATTCCCTCCCACACTAGCTTCAAGATTAGCTTCACGTCTACAGCAGGTATGGCTGTATGATAAGGGTAAGTGGAGTATCATTTTTTGTGATGCATTACCTTATGGTGTAATATCCAAAATTCATTCTGTGGATGTTATACTACAATGGGGGTGTATCCCAAGTATAGCATTCTAAGTTGTGTATATGTACAGAGAATCGAGCCCAGCCTGAGCCAGCTCAATGACTGTCTTGGATGGGTTGCATTTTGTTGTGTTGTACTGCTTTAAGAGTCTCACAATTTGAATATTTCATGTAATGTTACATAATTTGGTGTCATTGGTGGCTTGATCACCTCGGTCTGCTTCTGTATACTAAGTTTGAGGAAGCCTGGTCTTCAAGTTGAGGTATTTGCCTTGGTTTATGTGTGATGCAGCTGAGCTGCCTTGGTAGCTCAGTTGGGGAGAAAGCAGAATGTTGCCGGTTTCAGTGCCACCTGAGGCAGCTTATTTTTCTCTGTCTTGGGTGAGTGGCGTTGTGTTGTGTTGTGTTGTATTGTATTGCTTTGTGAGTTCAATATGTACATGTATATACATACATATGTTTCAAGAGGTATATACACGTTTATTGTATTTCTCAGGTAGTCCGTCTGGAGAAAATGAGTTCATCCATCTCCACGCTGATGGCTCTGTGTGAAAAAGCAGATAATGACATCAGAGCATGCCTCAATACACTGCAGGTGCATATATATATATATCTAACTATAGATTTTGAATGGATAGTGCTCTGTGTATAGTGCAACCAATATGTTTAACTTGCTGTTCAAGTTAAACCTGAGTGGCTTAGTTTCACTTTATTAGGCGTTTAATGTTTAGATAAAAGCGTAAAAGTCCATATATACATGTAGTTGTCAACACAGCATGCTTGTTTCATATCCAACGAAGTAAAACTAAACGTTTAAGCACAACATCTTGCAAGTGATGTAGAACATGGGAGACAGAACCAAGGTACCACTGTGCACGCATACAAGTCACACAACTACATAACTATTGATAAATGTACACACGTTGATACATTTGTAACCTACGTACCAGATGTGCACATGTATATATATATATCATTAAAACGTTCGAGGATGTGGGGATGACAATGCCAAAACCTATAGAGTGCTGTATGCAGACAAAGACAAGGATACATGGCAAGGTGCAGTATGAAGCAAAGGCAGAGGATAATGGCATCCGACAATAATAACATGTGTAACCCTATAATAACATCTGTTATCCTCTAGCGAAAATGATTATAGGAATCCAATGTTTTGACATTCATACAAATGTCATCCTCAGGGAGTTAGAGAGAAAGAGTGACTACAACAACTGATCTATAGAGATGAAATGTGTTTTACTAGAGCCTGTCATTGATCTCTCCTCAACTGTATGTGCTCTTGGCTAAAAACAGTAGTGTCTAGGAGAGTTTGAGGAGTGTAATCACCAAGTAACTTCTTCTCCCATAGATTGTTCTCTTCCTCTTCTGTCAAAACCTCGGCTTGCCTCTTCGTGGACCCATATCCCTCTCCCTGCAATCTCTTCATCTCAGCATCAAGTGTTGCACGGAACTCAGAGAACCTTTAATCTTTAAAGAAGTCAACCTCAGGTTTTCTCAACTGCCGTACATATCTCATAAGACCACACCATATGTGATGTAAAGTGTTAGGGAGGTATACTTCCCCTGTTTTCTTTCTGGCCTCAAGAACAAATCTAGTGAGCCAGTGTGCAAGTTCAGTTGGTGATGGAGGGTCTAGAGACCTGATTTGGACACCTGTAGTTTGTTGACGATACTGACTCCACTCATCCCAAACTTTCGTACAGTATTTTGTATCCTGCTGTGTTCCCTTGGGTATCCCTGTCTTTCTAGCCATGATAAATTCTGCTTCTGTTTTAGGTGGAGTAAACTGAGGGTGTTGAAGAGCTGTTAGCCGGAGGGTTTGTGAGAGGACTTGTAACTATGTGGGAGGGGCTGGAGTCCGTGCATGCGCACGCGGATTCTACAGTGCGATTATCTTGTTTGTTGAGATGTGTTTGTTACTGGTATTCTCTGTGTGCGCTGACTCTGAGCTGTTGCCTGCATCCAGAAATAGTTGATTTAGTTCATCGTAGTTGAGCATGTCACTGTCATAGAGCCACTGGGCAATGTCTTTGCAGAACATTTCCGTCGTTTTCGTTGACAATTGACGGTATTTTGAGCAAGTTTCCTACGCTATTCACAATTATTCTCTGTGTGCGCTGACGCTACAGTGCCATGCAGAGGCTAACTAGAATAATCATAGCGAAGCGGTGAAGGTTATTATAACTAGCCTCATTCCCAGCTACGCATCCTACGCAGCGACACCAAAACTGCGGTACAGTACGATGCCAAAACTGCGCTACAGTACAATGTCAGTAATGCTAAGTTACTGACGTCGAGAAGCGATGGTGTGACTGCCCTACCTGCCCCTATGGTAGTTACGCCCATGCCATGCATGTCAAACAGTAGGTGTCATAATGCATTCTCACACACAGAAAACATGTACTATCAGGGAAGGAAGGTGGAAAATGTGCTTCTTCGGGCTTCATTCTTCATGATGTACTCGTTTGCAATGGACTCTAGGTCAAGATCCATCAAATGGTTTAACCTTACCTGAGACATTGTGCTTCTAAGGTATGACTTGATGCGACACAGGGCACTAAATAATGACCTCTCAGAAGTTGCGTTTGTGGCAGGTAAAATCAACAGAAGCTGAAACAACCTGCAAACTGAGCTCAATAGGGGGGGGAGGGGGGTTTATAACCTTCCTGGTCAAATCTGGCGTGGATGCTCATCACAGCAAGGTCGATAACTTCGAAATACACCCACCGGTACGCCCCTTTTGGAAAGTTGCAAACTCAGTGGGACACTGCCTTGTTCAAACCGCTGGGGCAACTTTCTTCTCCTTGCTAGCTGTGGTTCATCAACATCCAGGTTATCCTTCATCTTCTCAACCCTCTGCCAGAACAAGTCAGTTTTCATCAGTTCTCATGGTTTTAAGAGTCTTCACGGTGAGCATTGCTACTTTATGGCCTTCAACACTGGAAAGCTTCGCCTACTGCAGTGTCTGACTGAGTTTGTCAGTGTGTTGTAGGATCAGTTCAGTGAGCGTAAGGGAGAACAAGAACTTGAATGAATGCATCTGACTCTCGACTCCTTGAATTCTGGCCTTCATTTCAGTATCAGCTGTTGCATGCAATGCTGTCTTCCACAGCAGTTGTATGTTGTGATAGTGTGCAGATATGCTGGCAAGGGACTCAGCACGGACAGTCCACCTTGTCGGCAGAGGGTTCGCACACCAGGAGCATCACTGCCCATCTCCTCCTTCATTCCACGCAGCATGGCCTCTCGTTTTAGGGAAAACTTGATAAGCTTAACCAGTACGAAACAGGTGTCCAGGCAGTCCTTCATTGCAGGTGATCATTTGATGGTGTCACTAACACTGAGGTTGAGTGCGTGCCCATAGCAGTGTGTAAATACTGCTTGAGGCTCAATTTTGGCAATCTTTGCTGCTACACCAGCCTTTGTTCCAGCCATAGTACTACATCCATCATAGCATTGGCCACGGAGCTTTGCCAGCGGAATCTGGAACCTCAGAAAGGCATCCTTCATGACATCCACAATGCTCTGTGCATCAATTGTTGACAGAACATACAACCCTGGGAACTCCTCTTGCACCATGAAGTTATCACTGATCCACCTAATGATTAGTGTGAGCTGCTTCTTGTTGGACCTGTCGCTAGTTTCATCAACCATTACAGCAAGGAATGGCGAGGTTAGAATGTTTTCAAGGATCTTCCTCAACACATTGTGATCCATGATTGCAAGCATTTCATTTTGGTTTTCAGGAGCTATGTGCTTTCTGGCACTTTTATCTAGCCACAGAAGGACCTGAGGCTTGTCTTCTGCTCGCAAACAAAGAAGCTGGATTAGGTTAGCAGATACATCACTACCATCCCCTCGCAGAGCTAGTCCTTGCCTAGCAAGGAAGCGAACGCTACTTAAAATGAGGTGTAGCATTTCTCTTGCATACTCTTTCTCTGCTCTGTGTGCTAAACTAAGTTGCTCTCCAATGTCTTTCATTGTCTTTGGCAGGGTCACAATAGCTTCAACTGCTTGTGCATGACATTAGGACTGGATGTGTTTCTTGAAAGTAACAGTGGCATCTTTCCAGTTGCAGAAACCTTTTGTGATCTGAGGACATGATATAGTTTGAAAAAGGTTGTATAGTTTGCTAGCTCCTAACTTACAAATGCACTGGCAGCATTACTGCTGGTCTTTATTCTGTCAAGTTTAAAAGCCTTGACACAACTGTTACAAAAGACTACGTCCTGACCCTCATCATAGTGAAGAAATGGCCAATTATCAAACCACTTGCTCTGTGCTGAGCATAGGACATGTTTTGATTTTCCAAAGCTTCTCCTGGGGTAGGAAAAGCCTTTATGTGGATGGTGAGGTTCGTCCGGAAGACTTGGCAGCAATGCCTTGAAGCTGTTGGTAGCCATCTCTGATAGCAGCTGACGCCAAAAAAATATTACCTACGCTGTAGGCAGCTGGTCTTAGAAGCGATCTACATGATATACGTACGCGCTGCAATTGTGCAAGCGGCGATCGAAAGGCGGCGTGACCAGTCGTTAGTATAGTGTGCATAAACGTGCCGAGTGTTGTGCCAGGCCCGAAAAGTGGTCCGGTTAAAACCGGACCAACCGGACTGGTGGCTACGGCCCTGTATGTTGCTTAGTTACTGTTATGCGTGTCACTCTAAATAAGTTAGGCAGGCTCGTTCAATGAAATCTACGTGATTTAGAAGGCCTCGGGCCCTTAGTAGCTACAGCCCAGGCCCTCGGCCTTCTAAATCACGTAGATTTCATGAACTCGCTGTCTAACTTATATATAGATGTTGTATGCTTACATACCATACATAGATATCCATTGTTTATCTATTCTACTCAGTTCATTAGCAGGCAGCAAAATGAGCTGACACTAGGTGTAGTTCAGAGTGCCAGCATTGGACAAAAAGATGCTCAAATGAGCCTCTTCTCTTTGTGGAAAGAGATATTCCAGTTACCCTCTGCAAAAAGGTACATATGTTAATGTATATATACACATGTATGTACAGTACATAGGTTTCAGTCTATTTCCTCTGTTCCATTGCCAATTTTAAAAAAGGGAACATCTGTTCCATTGCGACTGACTTAAACACATCTTCTGTTTTGTTTATGTATGATGATTCACACATGGCTAGATTTTTATTTCGTGAGCAGAAATCTGGAAGCAACGTTGAGCAGCCATCCCTTTGTAGTACGTATATCAGAATGTTTTACAAAGCATTCACTATTGGCTGTCTTCTCGCATACTAATTTCATGTACAATACTAGAATGAATGCACTAAAGTGCAGAACCCTTGGCGTCCGCGCATGCACGAATCCTTGAAAGCGCACGCACTAGATCTCTATAACGCGCGTGCGTGAATGCTGGTAAGGCACGTAACTCAAGGTTGGCTCTGTACACTGCTGGAAGTGCTATAGCTTTGACCGCAGCAGTATGCATGCTTGTACTCCCTCATGCAGTAACCACTGGTGCTACGCTGTACATCGAACAGGAATACCTGATTGTGGGGGAGCTAGATCTAATTAGCATATTGGCTTTTTCGCTTGTGTTTCACACCATAACTCTTGAACGGAGTGGTTTCAAAGAAAACCCCACAAATTTTTTGACTTCCGTTGCTTGCTGAATACACGACAGTATTTTCAGGACGAAGAGATGCTCCAGAAGTGACATGTGACTTAACAGACAGACAGACACACAGACACACACGACCAAGTACCATAACCCTTGCTGCTCATGCACGCCGAGGGTTAATAATAGAATTGAAATGGAGCATCCATTCTGTTTTTAAGAGAACTTTGTTCCATTTTAGTCTATCAAAATGGACCTAACATACATAAGTACGTACCGTAGCTTACTGTAGAGTTGTGCTATGTTACATGTACATTGGTAATAGCAAATATTTTTGCTACAGGCACCCAGTGGGAGGAGGAATTAATTCTATGAGAGATGCTACAGGAGGAAGCCTTGGTATGTATGTCATAATGACAATTCTCATGACAGTTACATAAGTAGCCTCGATTTTCAGACCTTCATTAAAATATATGTGTGTTTCCAATGAATGGGGAGGAAAACATTGAAACAGGGAAGGCTTGGGATGAAACGCTGGATGAAGGTATGGATGTTGGATAGACATGCCTGATGGAGAAGGCCTGGGAACTAAGGCTAACGTACTTACATGGACATGTGTATAGCACATTAGCTAAGAGAAAGAAACCCACCTCATCAACCCATGCAAGATACACAACACACATGCCTACAAACAGAATACAGAGTACCCAACCTTGAGAACTGGGGGTTGTCTATATTGTGATGCACGAACAGCTCAAGGATTGGAATGTACACATGCCAATATATAGCAGCGTCAAGGCTTAGAAATACACATACCCGTTACTGCCTCTAGGCTTAGACATGTTTGTATATACATGTATGTGTGTGTATGTTCATCATGTGCTAGTGAGTTGTTAACTATGTGGTAAATGTAGGAGGGAATAGAAACAAGTTAAAGGGGATCATTAGCTCATGTACATACGTATATACATACTCTCATGAAAGATGTCCATGTGCAATGTCTGTCTGCCTCAAAATTCTGTTAATGTTGTTGTGTGTTTACATGTAGGTGTTTCTCAGGTGGGTACTGCTGCAGCCAGATTCTACCACATGCTCTCTGCTGCCTCTGCTACAGGAGAGTATGAGAAAGTCTGTCATGGTGAGTATCACTGTCAATGTGTATTTTCCAGCAGTGTATGGTGTGCAGAACAACTGCTGCATGCATCCTCACTATCTATATATATAGGCCTCTTTGAGAACTACCTGAATATCCGATTCAAAGACCCCAACTTTGAAGCAGTAAGCCCCTCAATCACAAGGAAATATCTGTATACCTGCCAGACATGTTACGTGTACTTATATCTTGTCGCAGGTGTGTGTTGGTCTGGATTGGGTGGTGTTCCATGACATTCTTCAGCAGCACATGGCACACACCCAGAACTATTCCTTCTGGGCATACCTCCCCTACCTCTCTGTTGCCTTCCATTTTCTGTTTGCCTCACCTTCTAAGCCTTACGTCAGATATCCACACACTAACTTTGAGGTGCGTCTAGTACATGTAATTGTGTGAAACTGGGTATCAGAGAGTTGGTAGACTACATATGGTATACATGAAAAGAAATGCAACAGTTGCCAGCTCCATTTCTGTTCCGTTTACACTGCCACAGCTGAAAATTCATGGCAATGGAAATGAGTATGCCTGTATTTTAAGTAAGTACGGAAGAATGCTGGAGTGAGGACAACCTAGTCGTTCCAATGAGCCGATTTTTCTTTATATGTTTACATGGCATTGCTACACATATTGTACACGTTTACACAAGTTCTAATTGTACACAGCACAGCTCAACTACACAGTTGGATTGCTCACACTTGCCACCAATGCAAGTATATTGGATGAGCACATGGTACAGAAACATCGAGAAGGTAGACAGGACATGAGGAGTGGGATCAGCTAGAGCAAGTGTAGACATAAAGGTGCAAAGAGAACCAATACATGAATAGCTAAGAGTTGTCACCTAACTTCAAAGTAGCTACAGTAGTTTCTATACTACATTCCTCCCCACTTGATGTCTTAGGGTAGGATTCAAACTGGTCAGGTGGATGACAGTTTCTCGATAATGAGACACTAAACCCATAGCCTGGTCTGTTTTTTTTTCACAGGAGGCAGATTCCAAATAGGTAGTAACAGCTTGCTGGTTGGGCAAAGGGGTTTCTGCTTTTGAGTCATTTGAGTCTTCTTGCACTTCTGGTTGCATGATGTAGTCATACTCGTTTCTGGAGGGACTTTAAAAGCCACTCTTAGTTGGTCAATGTAACACTTCAGACATCTCCTGTTTGAACAGATACAAAGATTGTGTGAGACCTGAATACTTGGGTTACAGTTACTGGTGTCCATGCAGGTCCTGTTCAATAGTTACAACCCATAAACTGCTGACCAATGGTGAGTTCTCTCCTGTTGTAGTGTAGGTGCTGACTGATATTTGGCTGGAGAGAAGATCGAGTTTGGTATGTATCTCACAAACCAAGAAAGAGAGAACAGGGTGTTACTTGTGTTATTGTATGAGGCATGGACAGTAGAAAGGTTTCCAGTTGGTGCTTGGAAGATAGTCCACTGGAATTTCCTGTCTTCATTGCCTGTTTGAATTTGAAGGTTCTTACCAACCTTTCTACTGCCCCATTAGTTGAAGGGTGGTAGGGTGTAGACTTTGTGTGTCGAACATGGTTGAGCCATAGAAACCAAGCAAAGTGAATTGCAACCCATTGTCCGAGACTATGTGTTGCACTGACCATAGTGTAAAGATCACTGGTCTTGGATGATGATGTTGGGATATTTCAGGCGACTTGGGGAGGGCATCTGCAGCCAGGAAGTATACCTTGTGCTGAAATAGGCCCACAAAGTCTATATAATCACAGTTAGTTTCTGGGTATAGTTACACATTCATGTTAACAGAAGTCCAGTAGGTAGCAAACTGAAAGTGCTATATGTATGCATTGTCAATGACCAGGACCATGGTTTCAATGGAGCTTGAGGTGGAGCTTGCCAGACAAGTACTCTTGGCATGATTTGGAGAGAGCTTTGGATGTCTTTGTCCAGTCCAGGCCACCGCTGTGCTAAGGATTTAATTCATGAGTATCCTGCCATGATCTTGATGCAATTCTCGCAAGACTTCATATTAAAGAGCTTTCAGAACAATCACAATCACATGTACCCATGTATGTCCCATAGAACCTGCAAGTTCATAAATATGGCTGGATACAACTTTGGTGTCTCAAATTCAAGCATATTCCATAAATGGCTGGAAGGTATGTATTGCAGACTCAAACCATGCATTAGATGGCCAGACAAGGAAACAGTTCATAAAACTTTACCAATTGCTTTCCAAACCATCACTCAAAGGTATGGTGCATTTTTGACTGCAAGGTGTTGCTCCTAGGTATGGATACTTTGGGTTGACAACTAGCCCTGCAGCTGTGAACAAAAACTCTGTCATTCTTTCTGCTGCCTGTTGTACTCAGAGCAAACAGTGTCCTCATTTACTGTACTGACTACAGGCTACACGGGATATTGTGGAGCCATGTTTGTCCTGTTGAAAATGCTTCACTTGCTGTTTTTCCATTCATTTCCCTCCACATAATCTAAATAGCTTGATAGCTGGTTATCATCACATCCCTTCGTCCTTTGTCGAAGTTTTGACCCGGTTCCAGTAGCATTCTACACTTTGTGTATGCACACCAATTGTTGGATCTACAAAGTGCAAAGAATGGTTGACAGTTTTGTGATGAGCTACAGTTGTTGTGTTGATGATACTTCTGTAGGCTCACAATTGTTGCACCAGCAACGCATCAGACATGACGTCACCGGAACACAAAATTACTAAACTCCTTTGACAAGTAAATAAAAATGAATATTGCATTATTGCATTGCATTTCAGGGCTAGTTGATGCACACTCCAAACGGCTCAAGGCTGTCACTGTCCCTTCAACCTGTGTACGATGCTCTCTGTTCGCAACACATGGCATCCCAGAGATTATTGCATCAGACAATGGCGCTGGGTTTATTAGCAGTGAATTCCAAACTTTCCTAAGGCAGAATGGAATTCATCACATCAGCTCCATACAATCCAGTTTCCAATTGACTAGCGCAGAGAACTGCAAAGTGGACTACAAAAAGCTTCAATTGGAGATTAGCATACTTCCTATACATGTAGGGACATACCACACACAACTACTGGAACCATTGCATCAACGTTGAAACGCATGTGCTATTGAAACACTAATAATGCGCATGCGTGGTTTCCAAAAGGAAGGACTGCAATGGAGCAGTTTCAGGTAAAATCCTGGCAGAGCTTTCTAAAGCTATGTATTAAAAAGGCTAACAGTAGGCTAAACACTACCTCAATGTAAGGCAGCGAGTTTCTTTCCCTTTAGTCTCCGTCTTTTGCCCACAAATCTTACAATCACAATTACAATACAATTATACAATACAATACAAAGTACAATTGTATTAGTTATGGTCACCAGGCAGACCAGAAAATAGTGGATGTGAAATGTGGACAGATGCCTCATCACAATGCAGCCAGGATGAAACCAAGTATTCCTTGCACCACTGCACTTTAGAGGGCCTGTCATATGATAATTGGTCCCCCTGGAACGTCCACGGCAGAAAACTTGGTCCTCCTGGAACAACCATGGCAGAAAATATGGTCCCCCTAGGACCATGTATGGCGCTGCAGACGGCCCCCCCCTTGCCGCTGACGGTCCCTCTTGCTATCCTGGTCTTGTGCCGGTATCACTGAGTCTTGAACAAATTATGCTGCTGCACTCTTAGCCACTATTTACGTAGTATAGCTGATATTGTAATAGCTAGTAATAAACGTTATGTTTAAAAATCGCATAGAAAGGGATTCAAAGATTCATGAAGTGCCATACTGAATCTAAATTTTTCTATACACATGTATTTGTTTTAATACACACATCATGAGACCATTGATTACAGGCATCACACTGTAGTCTATCATATTCCCACCATCTAGCAGTCTGCACACACAGTGCATTTCATAATACTCTGTTGCCTCTGGTTCGATGTCTGCACTGACACAAAGTGCAACACTTGCTTTGATGTCTGTACTATTTCGCTGCACAAGGCTTTCACTGCGTATACATGTACGTATCTCTAGTAATGTGATGAATGTCCATCCATGGCTTGCAGCTCTGCAAAAGGCGAGAATGGTAATATATGACTTGTCTCTAGCAGAAGCATGCTTGGAACCGTGGTCTGACACTTGATGTTGGCCCAGGGTCCAAGAGCATTCCAATTTCGTCAAGATATATAGGGACAGCTTATCATGGTCTGCTAGTCTGCCCTCAAGCACGTCAAAATACTCGGCCAAAATTGTGGGATGACTCCCCATAACTCAGGCATATGATAATGGAAAAGTAGTTCAAAGAGTTAGATTTGGATGTTGACACCTAAATGACTCGTACAACCCATGGCTGACCCTTACTGAATAGCCCTTGCAGCAAACCACCTCCTGCACAAGCTCTAGAACTTTTTACCGTGATCTCGCACACCCCACTGAGGTACAACCCATTAAAAGCTTTGCCTACTTGTCTGTAAGGTACTATGTGAGACCACTCTGCCTTCCTGCAATCACTGTCACTGACAACCAATTGTGGAGTGTAGACTTAGAAAGTTTTATTTCTCAGCTGCCCTCCTGAGACTTGACGAGAGAATTTTAATTTGAGAATAGGCTTACTATATAGTACATTCTGAAAGTCCTTGAATGCAAGCGCAAGCTGCGAGTTGTAAGCACACAGGAATACGGCTACACAATGCATGAGCGTGCGTGTTGAGTGTGTGTGTGCGTGTGCGCATACACATACGCGTTCATGTATAGTATATATATACATTATGTACATGTACCTGAAAATGAGACTCACCTGTTTTCTCTTTCTCTGCTATGAATTTATATATCACCCGACATGCCCTACATGCTAATATGCTTGGGCTGAGCGACACCCGCGTAGATGTTATGTGCTCAAGAGTACACGAGCGTAAGTGTTTGTGTGTGCATGTGTGCATAATGAAGAACTGATAATGTGTAGCTCAACACGAGTGTTTCATTCAAGGACTTTCAGAATGTACTATAGTACTGGTAAATTGTCGTACATGTACATAGTTGCGTTGAGCCTATAAAACTGAACACCCTTCATGTCATGCACTATAAGCTGTTGAGCAATACAGTACACAGTAACGTGAATTAGCACATGCATGTCCTAATATGTACAAAAGTACGTAAACTTGCCCTAACAAATAGCAAAATTATGCACCTAGAATGAGTAAAAAAATGTCAGGAAGCAAGTAAAAGGAAAGGTTATGTTGTACATATATACGTATCAACATAGCTATAATGTTACGTTGATATACGTATGTACTTTAACATGTCTGTGTCCCAATTTTAATGCAATATTCATTTTTATTTACTTGTCAAAAGAGTTTAGTATTTGTGTTCCTGTGACGTAGTGTTCTATGTTGTGAAGTAATCAAACGTATGTGTACTCATATGTAAGCATATACATATATGTGCATGTTTATAGCTCTATTAAAATATTTTTATTGTAGATGTTACAGAAGAGACAACAGTGTGACCACCTCCTATCCTCTGTGTTGTTGGATGTACCAGCACATATTCACCGCATGCTAACCTCCACACAACTGGCTATGGAGATGCTTACTCCCATCCTGGAGATCATCACTCCCACTTTTAGACCAGTATGTTTTGAAATGTGTATTGTCATGGTGTACATACATGTACATGTAATCACACAGTACTGTGGTTATAAGGCGTATACATGTACATCACACGTGCATATACATGCACATCACACAGTACTGTGGTTATAAGGCGTATACATGTATAAGCATATTCTTCAGTTTCAATTTCAGTATGTTGCTAATCAGGTTTCTGTGAATAGCACTGTGTAACTACATGTACAGCAAATCATAATCTATATATGTGACAAAAAGTCTTGTGTTGTAAGTGTAAGGGGTAATTCTGATCACGGGGTGATTTCAATCACATTCAAAAATGAGTCTTACCATCAACGCTCTGAGGTTTTATGCCATAAAGATACGCTATCAGTATCGCTTTCCTATGATTCACTTGAAACTGAATTTGTAGCCTTGCTTCCTTTCCTACGCACAGTAAAGCCATGGCGCTTACATATATACATGTAGGTACAAGGTTCTCACTTTTGGCTGAAGTGTTCAGCTTTCCCTTTTGTAAAACATGGCCAATACTTGTGTAAGTTAAGAGCACGAGACTATAGCATCACTAAAACTAGAACGAACATTCTAAGTTAGGGAAATTCAAATTAACAGGGTAATTTCGATCACTTACTAAAAGTGTACATCCAATTTTTTGCAAGTAGTACTTGCATAGCAGTGTTGTTATCTAGAATATCGAATTTTATGCATGTGCAATTTATGAGCTACAGGCAGTAAGAAAGGGAGTGATCTTACTCATAACTGACAAGACTAAAGGAGAGCACTGCTGAACTTTTTTTTAATACAGCTCAAAAAACAATATAAAAATACAATAAAGTATTATACACCAGTTCAGACAAGTCCATCATAGCAGGGGAGGTGGAGGGAGTGCAGTGCAACCAAGCGCAAGCATTTTCCCACCATAGAGTGAGAGCAAGTCAGCCAAAGATATGTTTGGTAGTGGTTTTTTGGTCGGAAGGGTATGACCTCTGGCTAAGAGCTTTACCAATCGAACGAATTAGGGTAATGGTGTCTTTGGCTGGGCCACCCAAGGATTCTGCAAAGAAATTGATGCCAGCCGAGCGGCACTCAGTGAGGTGGCTCGTTAATTTACGTTGGACTCCCACTTCTAGTGCATGTCCTGGTACTGAAGCTGCCTCTGCGACTAACTGCTGCTAGAGTGGTGAGATTCTGTGCACATCCAAGGCTGCAGGACGACCGTGGGCTCCAGGTTGGGAGTAGGATGTCAGCCGGTCTGGCACTGGAGTTCGGGAGAAGACTGGGGGCCTCTTTGATAGGACCCAGAGCAGCAGCTTGTGCTGCACTGTAGAGGACATCCCGGGCGGCATTGTGCCGAGTAATGCAATCCCCGTTTCCTCCACAACCATCCTGGTGGTCACCAAAGATGTCAGCAGAACTTCCACATTGGGGACATCGGTAAGGTAACCAATAACGGAGATAGCTACGAAACTCCTTGTCATGGAGATGTAAACCGAGGGAGGGTGAAGGAACCACATTTAGCCAGTCACCAGCATGTGGAAGACAGCAAGAGAGGGTCAGGGCCCGTGACCAAACAGTGGAGGTAGAGTCGAGAAGGTGCTGGTGCAAATCATCGTCTATACCATTCAAAAGAGCTCTGACGTAAGGGAACATCCACTTCACTCAAACTGATCCATCAGGACGATTTGCAGCAGAACTGAGGGCTGCAACTGCATCGGTCATGTATGGGGATGGTTCGGGGGACATGTCAAGAAGATTTCCAACCAAAGATTGAGAACACACACTTGAGGCAATGAAGGCAGCGCGAGCATGTAGGACTGGAGTACGGAGATTGAGGCCCCCACAGCTACTGGGGAGGGAAGCCTTTAGCCAGAACCAGTCAGACATGGGGGCACCCACAATTGATTCTAAGGTCTCCATCATAGCCTTGTCAAGGTCTTTTGCAGCCTGGGTAGTGTGAATGAGTGGGCAGGTTCAGAGCACGTAGGCTACCATTCTGGCTCATTACATAGTGGCTTTTAATAGATTCTCACCTCCCAAGTACTATCCAGGTGAAAAAAGCCGCTTGCTGCTTCCTCCAGGTTGCTGGAGGGAAGCATGTCCTTTACTCCTTTGCCGTCAACCGTGCACAAGAGCACCGTTCTTGATGGTCCTCTATTCCTACATGTAAAGGGTCTGTATATTGTCTGTACAGTCAGTGAGAGAAGGCTAGATATGCCAGTTGACCAGTCATCAGGGGAGCTTCTTACTGGATCATTGAGAGGCAGCAGGTTTCGGTCCATTTAATCTCCCGACCTGCGGCCTGACTACCAGGAAGGCAGGACCACTACTCCCATTGTGGAGTCTGGTGGGCACAGGCTCTGTTCTGTTGTATTGTCTTGTTTTTTATTGTACATGTAGGTTAGTAGTTGCTATATATAGTCATTACAATTTTTGGAGTAACTTGTGTAAAGACTTCCTTTGATTGCTGAGCGCCTTAGCACGAGGCAAATAATCACGGATTGCATGTATATGACACGTTTTTGGCCCTGCAGGGAGGCCCACAGCCCCATGCACGACGCGCAAACGTAACAGGCTCGACCCTCACTCTGAAGTACGTGGTGCAGTCATTCCAGTAAGATCTGAAGCCAAATGACTTGGATACTGGTGGAGAAGGGATTTACTTCCCTTTAAGAAAACTTTGGAAAGACTAGACATTCTTTCTCCATAGAAGTATCAGGGCCTTCCTAGGTGACCTAAAAAAATACTCCCTACAAGATCTATAATAGAATCGTGTGCCGTCCCTGTTCTGCATTCTGGGTGTGAGAACTGGAAAGATCGTTCATTGGGGAGTTGGCTAAGAGAGCTCTGAAATGACCTATACATTTTTCCAACACTGCAGCACTTGTGACCTTTGACCTTCACAATGCCAAAATGCTACCTGCTTCAGAGTAAGCTCATATTTGTTCGAAGGCAACTGATTTTAGATTCTATGGATTCTAACAGAATTGGTGTAGTTGCCATGTCAGATGATCCCGAATCTCTCTGTTTAGTCAAGGAATGCAGAGAGACTTCAACACTGTCTTTGCCACGGAGATCTTAACTGATGCAGACTCTACTGACCCAGCCGACAAAGAAATCTATCAAAAAGATTGGGAGGTTAGAAATGTGTGCATTGAAGGCCCCTTTCATTACCCAGGTTGTAACAGCTGGTGGAAGCTGGCCAAAGTTATGGGACAGCGCCCTTCATTTAGGCTGAAAACACCTTAATGGTCTAAGAAACCTAACTAGACTCAATGGCCCACCATGGTCGAGGCTCAAAGCCGATCCACTGTGTGATGCTCCCACTCATTCGCTTATCAAACATGTCTTAATCCAACATCACAGCGACCTCAGTCTTCATGCATCTCTGATTCTCCTCTGTCAACAAATAGCAGTCATTACTGGGTGACTTCGAGACAAGGCTGGATGGAGAAGGGACTTGGATTGCTCCAGATACAATGTTGTCCCATTTGTTCTTACTCAAGACAAACCAAGTAAAACTGCTGCTAATCATTGTCAACTTTTCGCAAATTCCAGCTGGTCTTGATTGTACACGTATCTTCTTCCTTGGACACAACATCTATCTTACAATAAAATAAAAGTGCTGGAACATCCCCTCGGAACCTAACACAACATGTCCCCAACCCAGCTTTGGAACCGAGTGAAATTACCATACCATACAACTAAAAAAACTACTCAAATATGTAAGGGTCCCCTAATTGAGTGAAGTGCATGGTGTAATTTTGGTCTCCCCTATAGTAATCACTGTATGCATTGTATTGATAAGAGTGTTAACATCAGGGTTAAAAACAAATGCTTTTTGTTTTGTTGCTATTAGTGATGATGTCCACAAGCTGACTTTCAGGTTGATGGTTACCATGGTTGCTTAGTTTTGCTTATTAGTTATTCATAATACATTGTTGGGAGAGATAATGATCAGTAGTACAAGAAGTACAAGGAAAAATTATACCTCTATTCCTCAGTACGTAATTATGCATTTCCACATGCGAAGATACGTAACACAACCAATAATTGCATACTGGATATTTTTCACACACTCTTTGCTTGATATTGTGAAATCAACTTCAAATTGGAAGTGAAATGAACAATATCCTTATATATGATTTCAATAGGGATAGACCATAGCAATCCCTATATACTCAGTACTACCATACTGTTTGATAGAGCTGGGTTAACTGGCTGCTCCAACATATAAATAAGCCTTTCTTTCTACCTCACCTGAGTAATGCATGTGATTTTACAGACCAGGTAAGATTTAAACTAAACTATGCAGGTACTAATGTCATAGAATACATAATCCACTCATGTCCAAAGACACCAAGACTTGTCCATGTACTACTAAGGGACCCTAAGTAACTTAAGGTATACTAAGGTATTCCTCCACTTATCCCAGGACCATATCACTTCCCCCTTGTGTAAGCATCCTGCTTGTATATATGGTATTTCCCAGGATCATCCTAGGATGTGGTCAGCTCTCCCCCACTGTCCTGGGATTCCCTTGTATCCCAGGTACTTCCCAGGATCATCCTAGGATGTAGTCAGCTACCCCCCCCCCCTTGTCTGAGTATCCTGGGATTCCCTTGTATCTCAGGTACTTCCCAGGTACTTCCCAGGATCATCCTAGGATGTAGTCAGCTACCCCCCCCCTTGTCTGAGTATCCTGGGATTCCCTTGTATCCCAGGTACTTCCCAGGATCATCCTAGGATGTAGTCAGCTACCCGCCCCCCCTTGTCTGAGTATCCTGGGATTCCCTTGTATCCTAGGTACTTCCCAGGATCATCCTAGGATGTAGTCAGCTACCCTGCCCCCCCCCCCCCCCCTCCCCCTGTCTGAGTATCCTGAGATTCCCTTGTATCTCAGGAACTTCCCAGGATCATCCTAGGATGTAGTCAGCTACCCCCTCCCCTTGTCTGAGTATCCTGGGATTCCTTTGTATTCCATGTACTCATCCTAGGATGTAGTTAGCTACCCCCCCCCTTGTCTGAGTATTCTGGGATTCCCTTGTATCCCAAGCACTTCCCAGGATCATCCTAGGATGTAGTCAGCTACCCCCCCCCCCCCTTGTCTGAGTATCCTGGGATTCCCTTGTATCCTAGGTACTTCCCAGGATCATCCTAGAATGTAGTCAGCTACCCCACCCCCCCTTGTCTGAGTATCCTGGGATTCCCTTGTATCTCAGGTACTTCCCAGGATCATGCTAGGATGTAGTCAGCTACCCCCCCCCTTGTCTGAGTATCCTGGGGTTCAGTTGTATCCCAGGTACTTCTAGGATGTAGTCAGCTCCCCCCCTTCCCCTCTTCTCTGCACATAAAACTGTGATAAAACCTGCACAAAGAACTTGTGTTGTTTATGCATATACACTGAGATACATACATGTGACAAGTTCATGTGACAAGTTCATGTGACAAGTTCATGTAGGTAAATAAGTCACTTATGATTTTTTCATTCTTTTGTGTAGATCACAGAGATATAATATGTAAGTGGTGGGGTATTCATGTGACGGGTGATACGTGCATATTATGATATGATAGAGAGTGACATACCAGGATACAAGAATAAGGATAAATATGTAATGATGTGAATGATGTTATTATGTGTATTGATTGTGTAGCACTAATAGTGTGCAGCATGTGAGATGAAGAAATGGTAAACCAGTTACTTTCTAGGGCTCTTTCGAACAGGTGTGAGGGGATCAGCACTCTGAGAAGGCCTTTTTTGGATTCTAGGCTTGCCCTACATAAATTAAACATGTACTGCAGTATAATCTTCGATCTGCATTAGTGAGAAATGCTACATGTATATTAATGTACATACATTGTGATGTCATCTTGTGCTAGAGACTCCTGGTACTGTGCAAGTGACACCCCAAAGTCCAAGAGCTTCGAAGCAAATTCCTGGGCTTTCTCCTCATCTTCTGGAATATTGCACTTTCGGAACTGGTATATCTACAGAGTAAAAGAGTAAAGGTCATGTATAGCTATACACCAAACATTTACATAACACCATATATACCACATTAGTTCCCCTCTGTGGCTTTGCTTCACAAACTTCACCCAATCCTGCTGACTGCAAAACACAGATCGCTTTTACAGCTCCATCTTTGTTCCCCCTGTCCCGAAATCGCTTTGCTGCCAACAATGCACTTATGTGTAGCAAGTAGAAGGCAATAAGTTGCAACTGCATGATCTTTTGATGTGTGTCCGTGTGTGAAACAAAATGTTTGCTGTGTGGACAGCCACTCAGCCTCAGGAAAGATAGACCTTCCTCCATTGTTGTATACAATGATAGTTCTGGACCTGTTCCTGGGACCCATTATAACAAAACCTGCACCAGCAAAGTCTGCACTATCACCCAATACTATGGATATTACACTTCTGGAAAGGCAACATCACAGGTTTTTTACAACTCCAATTGGAAGAGTCTACCGTACTTCATTTCTTCATCACTTAAGGCCTTTTCAATGGATATGCTTAAACGGGTGGACAGTGAAGTTCTTATAGGTCAGCTTAGCTATAAGCAGATTGCTGATATATTCAACCACATTCACTTCCAACAGGAATGTTCAGCGTAAGTAGTTGCATTTCCTCAATACTGCCACATCCAAGTCATGTTAGTGCTGTATAATTACTGCATACATAATTGAAGGATGTCATTCACATAGTCTACATACATATAACGAAAGAACTACTTGTGTGCTATGCATATACTTTTTAATTGCATCCACACACAATCATGTTTATAGAGAACTGAAGGTTGCTGTTCAGAGATGTAGGCTTGATAGAAAACGAATTGAAGCTGCCCATTTACAATTTGCTGTTCTTCAAGTTTCTTTGTGGTACCAGTTAGATCTCAACAAACTGGCCTTGCATAGTGATACAGATTCAACCTTAAGTGATGTAGTCAAGGAATATCATGGAATTTTTATGGCGCATTATGCAAGTTAGTTGATGCATCTCCACACTGTGAGAAATAGGCCAAACCAGATTGACAATTAGTTGTACATAATTTATCCTCTTGTGAAGTGTATACAGCTTTAATCACACTGTCTTTATTCCAAGGGCACCACTGTGAAGAGATATGCTGCAAGAGAACACTTGTGTTAGATGGGAACATGAAAAACCATCGTGATGTGTGTGCTGCAAGAATAGCTGGCTATGCTGAGTATGAGGGTCTACCTAGGAGAGTGAAAACCGGTTGCACCAATACTCCACTTTTACGATCACGTTATTGTGCTGTTCATACCCCCACTGCCTTCACTTCAGTAGGTAGTGGTGGTGACGAGTGTAATTCCTTGACCTCAACAACTGCTGATTCTGGTCTGGATCAGATTGCTTACATTCTTGAGAAAAAAACAACTCGCCAAAATACATTTTATAAGGTATATGTTTTTGTTACATACATTTACCTGCAAATTTCATAAAAGCAATGCAACCAATGTGCATGCAGGTGGCAAGAATAGGGGAAGTTGTGTCTAAGTGTGAGTGGGAACCTGAATCAAGTCTGCTGCCAGAGTTGGTGGCAGAATCATAGAGTCGGTAGACTCTATATGTAGGGATGGCGCCGACACGCCCATTAGCCTTAACAAAAGTAACGGCTCAGAACTCCCGAACGCAGATGTTTTAAGCCTTTTCAGACAAACTACATGCTCTGTGAGTGCTTCTATACACTATAATACTCTCAAAGTACGTAAAATATACAACTACACTGAATCTCGGAAATTTGTAAAAACCCGGATTGTTCATCATCTTCTTCTTCTTCTTCTTCTTCTTCTTCTTCTTTCTAATTCAGTTCAAACGGCCTACCGCGAAACTGGGGTTAGTAATCGCTCTAATTCTTTCACGAAAATCATTTATACTGGAGCGTACATAATCCTTGATGCACAAAATCTACATACCTTCTCCCAAAGCCGTCAAACTCCAGGTCTGCAACCTTACAAGTGTTAGTTTTAGACGCCATTTTCTTGTTTGCTCACGTGCTGAACACGTGAAGTTAGTTTTGTGCACTACTGATGCAGGCTTTGTGTCCGTCGAGCTGCCGCTGTTTCGAGCGCTGTGTTGTCTTTTTTGGCTACGTTGCTCCGTTTCTTTACTGTTGCAGGCAACTGGACCCGCTGTTGTACTCAGTAGACAATATTCGTACAAGACATGTTGTAGGAGTCACTGACAATTGCTAGATATCCTGCATATAGGTATGCAAGGGAGGTAGAACTCTGCACGAAAGTCAGTAGGTTTATATGTATTGCTACACAACTAAAAAAACTAGTGAAACAAGTGTAAAAACATTTTCACTAAAATGTTGAAGGATGTAGGGATGGAAGTGCCAAAAAGTATGGAAACAAGGTCAAAGTACACCATGCATGCAGACAAAGGCAGGGGACGATAGCATGCAACAATCATAACATGCGTAACCCCATATCCCTACATGTATAAATTCTAAAAGGGGTTACGCATGTTATGATTGTTGCATGCTATCGTCCCCTGCCTTTGTCTGCATGCATGGTGTACTTTGACCTTGTTTCCATACTTTTTGGCACTTCCATCCCTACATCCTTCAACATTTTAGTGAAAATGTTTTTACACTTGTATAATGAAGGAGTGGAGCGAGAACTGGTGGATGAAGTGTACAGTAGCGGTGGAAGAACTCTGCATACCATTTGCTCTCAGCCTTTATCCCGTCCTGCCAAAATGCCATGTCAACATGTAGCAATCAATGATGAAGGGTAAGACACTCGAAATGAAGCAGGCCTTCACTATTCAGTCCACAGCATGCATGTGCACCTAAGCGATCAGTTCACCCTCTTGAAACCTTGATGTGTGAATGTACATTTATTACCTATCAGTTTCTCAACAATACAAGATGATGAAGCAGACGTGAAAATCAAGTGCAGAACTCAGAAGGACCGTGTCAAGCTGAATTATTCCACAGCAGGTGTTTATGTGTAATGAATGCCAAATAAATCGTGCCAGAGTAATAGTGTGTCTGTAAAGCCTGAGCATGTATGTATATCCATATGTATATGCAGGTTTATAACTAATACATATTCAACCTATAATATTAGTGTATATGTTCAGTGTTGGCACAGTTTATATAATACAATAATAAATTAATATCTTGCAGGTGTATTGGCTGGTGTGTGGCCGTGTGGAACGATAACATTTGTTAGTGAGCTATTTGGAGCAGAGTCCATGTCACAAGTGTACGCTACTCTTCATACATATATACATCAAAATGAGAGATCTTTAGGACATTTAGGTAACATTAATTAAATACCCAATGAGTAAACATGTCCTTTCATGCACCTATATTTGCCTCATTTATAAATGCAAAGATTTAAAAACATTTCTATTCACATATCAATGAACTGACCATGCTTTTAAAACTGCTGTATTACAGATACAATATGCTATGGTGATGGCTGCCATTTAAAGAAGTACGCCTACAAAAGAGCTGATCTCACAGAAACCTCTAAGAAGATTGCCTCTTGCAATATTGTCATTGACAAAATGCATTTCAGGGGTCATACAGATGTATGGTGTCATGCACATTGTAACCCTTATGAACTGGAGCACCTGCGCGATGTAAGTAATATATAAATATATGTAATACCATTTACTATAAGATTTAAGTTGTATTTATTATACCCTCAGATCGATACTGAGGTATGTGAGCAGACTTTCTCATGGTTATCTCGATATGCACGTATCACACGTCACATGAATACCCACCACTTCCTATTTTATATATTATACCTCTGTGATCTACACAATAGAATGAAAAAATATCATAGGTAATATACATTGACTTACTTATTCACCTACATGAACATGTCACATGTATGTATCTCATCGTATATTGTATATGCATATATCATAAACAACACAAGTTCTTTGTGCAAGTTTATCACAGTTTTATGTGCAGAGAAGATGGGGATGGGAGCTGACTACATCCTAGGATGATCCTGGGAAGTACCTAGGATACAAGGGAATCCCAGGATACTCAGACAAGGGGGGGGGAGCTTACTACATCCTAGGATGATCCTGGGAAGTACCTATGATACAAGGGAATCCCAGGATACTCCGACAAGGGGGGGGGTAGCTGACTACATCCTAGGATGATCCTGGGAAGTACCTAGGATACAAGGGCAGGATACTCAGACAAGGGGGGGTAGCTGACTACATCCTAGGATGATCCTGGGAAGTACCTGGGATACAAGGGAATCCCAGGATACTCAGACAAGGGGGGTGGGGGAGCTTACTACATCCTAGGATGATCCTGGGAAGTACCTATGATACAAAGGAATCCCAGGATACTCCGACAAGGGGGGGGGGGTAGCTGACTACATCCTAGGATGATCCTGGGAAGTACCTGGGATACAAGGGAATCCCAGGATACTCAGACAAGGGGGGGGGAGCTGACTACATCCTAGGATGATCCTGGGAAGTACCTAGGATACAAGGGAATCCCAGGATACTCAGACAAGGGGGGGGGGGTAGCTGACTACATCCTAGGATGATCCTGGGAAGTACCTGGGATACAAGGGAATCCCAGGATACTCAGACAAGGGGGGGTAGCTGACTACATCCTAGGATGATCCTGGGAAGTACCTGGGATACAAGGGAATCCCAGGATACTCAGAAAAGGGAGGGGGGGGGGGTAGCTGACTACATCCTAGGATGATCCTGGGAAGTACCTGGGATACAAGGGAATCCTAGGATACTCAGAAAAGGGAGGGGGGGTAGCTGACTACATCCTAGGATGATCCTGATAAGTACCTGGGACACAAGGGAATCCCAGGATACTCAGACAAGGGGGGGGTAGCTGACTACATCCTAGGATGATCCTGATAAGTACCTGGGACACAAGGGAATCCCAGGATACTCAGACAAGGGGGAGGGGAGCTGAGTACATCCAGAACCTGGATTAGCTACATGGATACCCAGACAAAGGGATTAGTTGCATGACTGTAGCCTTCTCCTTAGTTACTTAGGATTCCCTAGTAGTACATGGACATGTCTTGGCGTCTCTGGACAACCCTCACATAATCACTGTGAGGGCCTGGGGATGATGCTGTCTTATCCCTACACATATTTTTGTAGGTAAGTACACAGCTGTACACAGCCAGGGAGAAGCAGCAGCTAGCTGACCTGGTGGACACTATGATTTCCTATGGGCTCACCTACAAGCAAGAGAAAGGTCCTGATGGACAGTACACCTATATCCTAGACCCGTAAGTGTTACGGAGCCTTTTCTGTATCCCATAACCCTGTCTAAGTATGTGCATATTTGCCATCAAGTATCTTACAGTACTACATATTATTCATGTAATATGCTGTGAAATATACACTTACATCCCCATTAAGGTCACGAAATATGTTCATGTATATTTCACATAGAAATAAAGACCAGCTAATCCGTGAGTTGGTAGACTATGTAGGGATGTAATAAACCAAGTGATTCAGAACTGCCGCTAAAGTTTTAAGCCTTTTCAGACACATGACATGGCCCTCAACTGAAAAAGTGACAAGGGGGGCAAACCGCATATTTTATTTCTGTGCATAATAAGGCTCTCAAAGTAAGTAGAATAGACCATTGCAATCATATTCATGAAATTACTGAAATCTTGATGCAAGTATTTACCTTTGTTTTTGTACCAAACAGCTCTTATTCCCATGCACAGTGCCTTTTCCATCAGAATCTTTGTAGAACAGGACAAGTAAAGAGTACTTACATGTAGTTGAATGCCATTTCTGTGTTATTAAAAAATGTGGAAGCTGAAAAGTTGTGTGTTGGCTAACTTTTTTGTGTAACTGCCTGACCACATTATATTTACAGAGTAGAAAAATACACATACATTTTCTTAGAGTAAACTAGTAATAGTTTAGTATTGTAATTGGGCATAATTCCCTCTCCTTTTTGACATTCACCTATTGAAACAAGACTATCCTCAAGCTAGAGCATACTTGAGCAGTACCCTGTCTTCTTTGCAGTAGATGAAACAAGATCATTGTACATAACATGAAACAAACATATACAGAGCACATATACAGAGCACATGATCATTGTACATAACATGAAACAAACATATACAGAGCACACAGGTCTGTGTTTGCACGCCTCAGGGGGGGATCGGCACCCTTAGAAATTGAAAGAGGCAGGTACCAAGGGGTACCTGCAGAACAAAGGATATGCAAACTATGTTTGGATGAAGTAGAGGATGAGTTACATTTCTGCCTGAAGTGCAAATCCACATCTGGTGCCCGTATCCCATTAATGAAATATATGAAGAGAATTTGTCCAACCTTTGAAACCATGAGTACCCAACAACAGTTCACTAAAATCATGTCATCAGGAGGGAGGCATGTTGCCAGATATATTCACAAACTGTTTCTGTTGCGCAATAAGTTAATCTCATCATAACCAATATTCTTAACCTAGCTCTATACTCATACATAGTAATAGTTGTAAGTAGCTGTAGAAATCTGCAATTTTACAAAAAGCCTTTTCTTTATATGTAGTGACACATTATGAGCCTGTGGTGTTGGCTCGTGCATTTTGCTTGTACACATGTCACATGTATTATTATTATTATTATTATTATTATTATTATTATTATTATTATTATTATTATACAAGAATACACATGACATGGCCTACAAGTGGTTCTGTGCATAATAAAGCTAAAGTAGGTAGAATAGACCGTTGCAATGGAGTTACTAAAACCTTGATTTCTCCATATTCTCAAATGACCTAGCACAAAGTATTCACCTTCATTTTTGTACCAAACATCTTATTCCCGTGCACAGTGCCCTTTGCTATCACAATCTTTGTATGTAGGACCTTTTCTGGACAAGTAATGTATGTACTAGTACTTCCATGTAGTTGAACGCCATTTCCTTGTTATTAAACACGTGGAAGCTGAAGAGCTGCTAATTAACCCTCGGTGCACATGCACAGCGAGGGTTACTGTACTATGTTTGTGTCTATGTGTCTGTCTGTGGGATGCCCTATTTCTCGGACACCGTAGGCCTATATGTTGAAATACGGCTTTGGTGCAACACGGAGCAGATTTTTATAAGAAGGGATTTTCCTATAAACACTTCGTTCAAAGTTATGGCGTCATTTGTTTACCCGTGACATCCTATGAGGGTACTGCAGCGACATTCCGCACACTTTTTTGATGACAGAGCTTTCTAAGGTCCTAAAAAGGCTAACAATAGGCTGAACGCTACCTGGAATACAACTCGATGTAAGGCAGCAAGCTTCTTTCTCTTTAGTCTTCATCTTAGCCTAAGTCTTTCGTGTACTTCCTGTTACACGTACACTGGAACTCTATAGTGCTCCCAAGCAAAGATATCAATTGTCCATAACTTTTTTCCGTAATAGCTCTACACGAGACAAATACCACTCAATTACACTTGAAATAATCTACAAAATGGTACCTTTCTTATTCCATTTGAGTGAAGTTGTATTTTACCTGCAAAAATATTGCCTTTCGCTCACGCATGACGTCACAATTTGTCACAATTTGTACTTACGTGATGTCAGTTTTCAAATTCAAATTGAATTTCAAGTCAGCTTAGACTTCGGAGGCATCATGAGAAATCATGATGCCTCTGAAGTCTAAGCTGAAGAGGAAAGCCAAGCAAACCTGTAGAGGCCCGAAAGAAGCAGCGCATGAGCTCATTGGACAAAGAGTAAACGGAGTCTGTGGCAATGTGTTTGTGTTACCACTTGGTAAGCATGTTCTCTTTCACTGAAACCAAGGCTGCTGAGTATGCTGCAACCATGCTGAATAAGAATGAAGGAACTGTGCGATGATGGAGAAATGAAGTTGTCAGGAACGATGGAGTTATGCCGGAATCGAAGCTTGGACGACACCAGCGTAGTGGTGTAATGTGGAGGAATGAGGAACTGAACAAGAAAGCAAGGGAGTATGTTTGGGCAAATGCACATGTAAAAGAACACCCAAACACGACTTCAATTGACTTCTGTAGGTGGGTGAATGAGACTTTGCTCCCCAACTCTACACTTGAGCCTGGTTTCCCTCGAAAAATTGGCCTCAAAATAGCTCGTACATGGCTGCATCATCACCTTGGGTTTGAAGTGTTAACAGCAAAAAAAGGAATTTTCATTGATGGACATGAATGTGATGATGTTGTTGAGTCTCACAAGCTCATTTTACACAAGATGGTGAAGCACTTTACCAATACCCTAACTTAAGATGCAGTGAAAGCCTTACCTGATGATGTTAACCCCCCAACCAACAAAAGATGCTCAAAAACCATTGTTTTCTTCCATGATGAGAGTACATTCACTGCAAATAAAGATCAATCCACACAATGGGTAATGAAGGGAGAGAAAATGATGAAGGAAAAGGGCAAGGGAGCAGGAATCATGGTATCAAACTTCATTGATGAACATAATAGATTCTTGGTGCTCTCAGATGAAGAATATAATGCTGCCAAAGTCACGAATCCCAACATTCGTCCATATGCACAGGAGTTTCGGAGTATGATGAAAGCAAGGAGGGGTATTGGACACGGGACAAGTTCATTCCTCAAATGCAGCGAGCAATTGTGATTGCTGAGATCAAATACCCCAAAGGAGGAGGTTGGCGTCATGTTTGGATGTTTGATCACAGCAGCTGCCATGCTGCTATGGCAGATGATGCCCTGGATGTGAATGCCATGAATGTGAAACCAGGAGGGAAGCAATGAATCATGAGGGACACTATTTGGAACAGCAAGAGCTACCCTACAACATGGAATAGAACCAAAGTTGCAAAAGGAATGAAAGAAAACATGGGGTTTCAACAGCAGGAAAAGGAGCTGACTGGATGCATGAAACTTTAGCGAAACATTCAGACTTCAGGGATGAAAAAAGCATGATCAAACACTTGTTAGTTGAGAAAGGACATGTCCCTTGCTTCTTGCCAAAGTTTCATCCTGAGCTTAACCCAATTGAGAGAGTGTGGGCTCAGTTAAAGCGTTACACAAAAGCACACTGCAAATATTTTCTTCACAAGAACATTCCCCTTGCCTATGACACATTTAGCTTAGAAAACATTCCGAACCACTTTCGCAAAGTTTCCTCCCAAGTTGAAGACTGAACTTTGAACTTTCACATTGTTGTGCATCGGTTTTTCCGAGAGTTTTTTCCCCAAGAGGGTTTTTCCGAGAGTTTTTTTCCATGGAGGATGTTGACCACATCCTCCTAAATCTGTAGGTCCTTGTTCCAGCTGTAATTTGTCAGTATATATATCACATAGACACTTCCTTCTAGGCACTTCCTTCTGCTAAAGACTGAACTTTGAACTTGTGCACTGGTTTTTGTCCCCAAGAGGGTTTTTTCCATGGTGATGTTCACGACATCCTCCTAAATCTGTACTTGCAATATGGTATTTTAGAACAGTTTTCATCCATAAAAGATATTGAATGTATGTAATATGAGCTGCTGTTGTGTATTACAGTGACAGTGCAAATCAAAATACAGAAATTAGTAACTCCAATCCTAGGGTGGTTCACTCCATGGGATGTGTATGTAATATCAACAAAAGCTGGTCAAGTCTTAGGCTCAGATGGCTACAGACATGAAGACATGTGAACGCCTAAGGACACGAATTAGCCCATTGCTCCCAAACTCATCTTTTTCCCCAATCTGCAAGCCCACCTCCCACTCTCCATCATTCTTGTTTGCAGCTACAGCCACCACTGGGGTCACCTGCATAATTAACTTTAGGGAGGCTGCATATTAACATATTACACAATATCACCTTCCTTTCCTCCATGAAGATGCCCAACACGGGGGGGTGGTGGTTGTGAGTGCTTCTTTGCAGAAAACGTTGCAGATTTCGAAGTTGGACTGCTAACAAATAATAAAGAAGTTGACCCATTTGGCTGTCTTTATGTTGGGGCTCTCTCCACCCCTGAGCTGAAACTTCTTTCTTCTGCTCAAGTTCTCCTTCAACTGAGAGGGCACAAGAAAGTCAAATCCCTTTCTGGTCCTTCCCCACTCACTCAACAATAGGAAAATATTGGGGTCACTTGCAATTATCACCGACAGATCCAGGGCACCCTGCAGAAATATGCATTAACAGCTGAAAATAAGAGCATAATATAATGCACATACTTTCATCTCCTTTTGGTCTAGGGTCCCCGCTTGCCCTCTCCAGTATCCCTCAACCATAGCCCTGGCCTCAGGGCTTAAATCCTCCAAGATGTCAAGGTCTAGTAGTGTTTTGACTGACAGTTCAACAACAATACCAGCACGTTGCTCCACATTAAGAGGATTTGAGCTATTGGCATAACCATAATCATTAGCATTACACATGTAATATAGACACGTACATATTCAGTCGTAGATTGTGATCCTCACATAACATTATCCTTGCTAGCCCCACTAAGTCGATCATCAACACCTTACTTTGACCATTACTGAAACCAAATTCCATGGCTCCACTAACACTGGTTTCCAAGACATGACGTCGACGAAATCACAAAGATGTAAAGCCCCCTCTTCCCCCAACACTAAGTCTGAAACTGAAAATCAAATTGAAAGTTGCAATCCCGTTCCAATTGACTGTCGCTTTGGCGTCAGCAATTCCAGAGGACTAAAGCAGTGCCTTGCAGTCGGGACAGCAGGCTGTAGGCGGGGACTCTGGCGAAGTAGGCATCTCCACTTGGGCCCTCACAGTGACATCTTAATGGAATAAAAGATGGTCTTCTTAATCCAAATGAAGATCGATATATACATTATCACTGGCCCTTTGCACTGGAAGGGGAAAAACAATATATAACATGAATTTTTTCACTCACCATCTGGCACAGAGCTGGAACTACATGTAGTACCAGTAGATCCATTTGAAACTGGGGGGGAGCTATGAGCAAGTGAGTCATCTGCATCTGGTGAACGTCTTCATTTGCAACACTCTATGAACTCACTCAGTGCAAACTAGGTGTAGGTTAGGGAAGTATACATGTATAGGCGGATAGAGACTCACCGAGCAGAAGAGTAGGCGGTCATTTTGCCATTAGATCCAATAAAGATTTTGTGTACAATACACCAGCACCCAATGTTTGTGAATCTAACCAAAACATAGCAGTAGCGATTGTAATGTGGCAATGTAAATGCAGCAGCAGTTACGAGCAAAGTACTGGTGAGAAATAAAGTAACCCTTGCTGCATATGCACTGTGCATATGCACAGAACTGTATACTAGGTACGTACATGCCTGTATTACATACATGATACGTATGCATCCATATACCTTGTAGTAACTCATCCATGCCAGCCGTAGACTTTAGCATTTCCTGCACTTAAGTTTAAGAATTATGTGAAATACTGAACATGCAGGGTGGTAAAGTCCCTCTAATTTCATCTCCTTTTCTCCACTGAGCTTCTACATATTTTGCATGTACATAATGGTACGTACATACACGTATATACATATACATGCAATTACGTAGATTAGCATAGAGGAACATTGTGAATGCAGCATTGTACACATAAATTTACCATATTGCTACTTACTCATTTTGTCCATGAAGTCTGTGGGGACTTCACCTAGGCTAGAATACTTTCCGTAGAGGAAACATCCATATTCCATAGAGGAAACATCCATATGAAACATTGCGATAACCCCTTTCTATGTTACTTGGAATCTCTATCAGTGACTGGGAAACTCCTGGTTGAGTAAACTCCCTACAGTTAGGCTAGTTGCATCACCACTCACTGCAAAGTGGTTAAAGTGTACCATTATTTATCATGCACCATTATATCACAATATATTTTATCTGTGTCTCTTCGCCATGGGTGGCCATTGAATAGCTGGAGAAAGACTGCAAGCTCGTGTGAGTTTGATAGCCCACGGCCACTATACACATTTATTTGTGTGAGAAATGCAGACAACTCATTTTCATTCATGAGCTCTCCTATTTTCTTAAATGTTGCATCATCTACCAACCACATTGGGACATCCTTCAGTAGGTAACATTGCTCCCGTACGGCTTGTATGATCCCAAATAGTGGCGAAACAGTGTGGATTTACCACTTCCTGTTGGCATACATACTGTGAGCCACACTGGAACTTGTTCAGTCCAGTCATTGTCGGGGACTTTGACCACAGATGGTGCAAGCACAAAGCTCCCAAGCATTAGATATCCGCAAAGAATAGCTGTTGCTGGTAAATTCAATGCTCTCCTAACCTGTTTACATCCCAGTAGAAAACATGTAATGTTGTGTGCAATATGTGTAATATTTATAGAAATACTTGTACACCTCACCTCTTTGGGAACAGTGACCAATTCAAATCGATCACCCAACATTTTTTCCAATCTTAGCCTTGTTTCCTCCCAGTTCTCAGGACTAGCACAAGCTACCATGTGTTACTCAGAATACTTAGAGAATGTGAGCCTTCTCACTACAGATAAATCACTACAAACACTGCTGATTTCCTGAAGCATTATCAGAAGCTACATGAATGAACACTGAGGTGCTAAGAAACAGACCTTCTAAATTAGAGAAACCCATGCTAAATACATGTGCTGGAGTATATACAGTGACTTCTAGAATATTGACTATATAAGTTTGGCTACAGGTCTCATGGCACCATGCCAACTGCTGGTGAAGTAAAAATATTATTTTTTGATTCATTGATCATGATGCTTTGATTCGGACAGCTCACTTCAAAAAGAGCTCGTAGAGGAGGCAAGGTTTTGAATGGCCACCCTCTAGGGATAGTACTGTGTCTGTCAACACCACTTGTAATCTATGTAAAGGAGCACTCCAAGTTTGTTCAGACCGACCCAGCTACCCTGTGATCTACAGTGATGACTTAGGCACAGTCTGTACAGACAAGGGTGTGTCATTTGACGGGTGTGTGGCCTGGACGCACTACACGCAAAGGCCAAGGCAGCTCATTGAAAGTTCAAAGGTTGCGCAAAGTCATGACTACAAAGTTGAAGCCTCGGTTGAAGCTACAACCTTTTTACGTACTTTGAGAGTACTTAGTGTATACATGTAGAAGCACTAGCAGAGCAGGTTGTTTGTCTGAAAAGACTTAACCCTTATGTTTCTTTGTACAGCGAACTCCCGCTAATCCGGGCCTCTAAAATGCGGTCACCTCACTATTGCAGCCACTGGCTCAGGCACGGATTGAAAACTAGATTAGCACAGTGTAAATCAAGCCTCTGAAATGCGGTCACCTCGATATTTCATTTTCCGGCCGCTGTTTCTGGCCTAACCTCACTTTTTATACTGATAATCAGCCGGAAGTAAATGTTAATGGGCGTGGTCGCCACGTAAGTGCCAAAAAAACCACAATTTTTCATGCACTGAATGTTCATGCACTGAATGACTTCTCTCTCAGTTTAACCGAACTGTAGTAATTCTTGATGACTTCTTCCAATCTTTTCAGATACATATTCGGGCCAAACAGATTGTACACACAGGGAACTCCATTCCCATGCCTGCCCCCCTGTTAACTGGCTGTCGCTTGATCTCTACCGTCCCCTTGTTCACTTCTCTAACTAGGAAGTAGGATATCAGTGGAGCTAGATTGCGTGGGACATGGCCTACAACTTGTCCGTGTTTCTCAATGCAGATTGCCAGACTGTCCTTGTCATTTGCTGGTTCTCTTCAGTACCAGTACTTCAACTGTAGGCTGCCATATGTTTTTGTAATCATGGAAACCACGTACAAATGACTCGATTTCTATTACCGACTGTTCAGGTTGACTTGCCATCTTCTCTAAGCTGACCAGATCTCTAAGTCCAGAAACTAGTCTCGTGCCCAGACCACACCCACCGCAATTTGCGCAGCGTGGGTACACGTGATCGTTGGTTGACCGTGCAGCCAGCTGCAAACCTAGGATCGGGTGAACCTAGACTGCCAGGAGTACTGAGAATCTGCAAAGATGGCTGAAAAGGGGTCCAGCAGGAAGAGGAATGACTTATCCCTAAAGATGAAGAAGTAATAAAAACTGTGGAAAGAGAGCGAACAATTGGCTCAAGGAAGTTGGCTGAAACCTTTCAATGTGGCAGGACACAGATACAAGCAATCCTAAAGAATAAGGATACAATCAAAGATTTGTATGAATCGAATGCTAGTGACAAGCTAGCACAATGCCAGAAAAGAACAAGAAAATCTGAGTATGCTGACATAAATCAGGCCCTATACAAATGGTATCAGCTTGCAACTTCACGGAGCATATACCCAGATGGAAAGATTTTGATGGAGAAAGCAATTGAAATTGCTAAGAAACTAGAAAACGATACTTTCAAAGCATTCAATGGCTGGTTAACTCGATGGAAAGAGCGACATAATATAAAGCATAGAAGAATAAGTGGTGAGTCTGGACATATTTCAAGTGAAACAGTGGAATCATTGAAGGCTACCAAGCCAGAGACATCTGGAATACCGATGAAACTGGGTGCTTCTGGAGAGCACTTCCAGAGAAAGGCCTAGCCAAAGCACAGCAGGAATGCAAGGGTGACAAAAAATCGAAGCACTGCAATACAGTCACATTCTTTGTGAATGCGCTTGGGGAATCTGAGAGCCCTGCTGTTGTTATCTGGAAATCAGAGAATCCCAGATGTTTCAAAGGTGTGAAGAAGTCTAGCCTACCTGTGTTGTACTACAGCCAGAAGGAGTCATGGATAACTGGTGAGATTCTGGGTGATATTCTGACCAAGCTCAATAGGAGGCTCATTCAAGAAAGGAGGTCAGTGTTACTCATGGATAATGCTGGATGCCATCCACCTGAGATTGCTGAAGGATACAGCAACATCAAGGTTACGTATGTTTCTTCCCGCCAACACAACCGCCAAGCTTCAGCCTTTAGATCTTGGTATCATTAAGACTTTCAAGGCCTATTATCGAAAGCTGTTATGTTCTCACAAAAATTGACACATGTTCCACTGCCACTGAAGTTGTCAATTCGATCACAATACTTCAGGCTATCCGATGGGTGGCAGAGGCTTGGAAGTCTGTAGAGGCTATCACCATCAAGAAATGCTTTAGAAAGGCTGGGATTCTCGATAAGGATTTCTGTGTTGTTCATCAGAAAGTCCTCGAAGAAGAACCTTTTCGAGATCTAGATCCTCAAGTGGAGGACGAAGAGGAGGATACTGATCTACTGTATCTAATGGCACATGTTCAGAGAGATAATTGCTGCTCGTTGGACACTTACCTCAGAGAAGATGATCTAACTACCTGCTTCGATATGGACAATCCGTCCTGGGAAGACGATTTTTTTGCTGAATTGGAGGAAAACCCAGAAAATGTAGGTGCTAACAATGACAGTGATGTTGAGGATGGTGCAAATGAAGACAATTTGTCTCCACCGCCTTTGAAGATAAGAAACTATAGAGAAGGCATTGAGTGCTCTCGAAGATGTGAGTGCTTTTCTGGAGAGCAAGGAGCACACTTCTGAGGTCACGCAATTGATGGCCTTCACAGATCAAGTCACTACTCTCCGTTGTCAATCTCTTCAATCTAACTCACGACAGTTATCACTTCCTGAATTTTTTACTTAGTACATTGTAACTCAGATCATGACAGTTATACCAACATTTCACTTCAGAACATGTATCTTGTGTAGAAACGATGTAAAAACTGTGTGCATGACATAATCATAATGAAACAAATATAAAAACTGTGTGCATGTCATAATCGAGGCTAACTGCAGCTCTTATTGATGTAAAATTGTCCTACTCTGAAATGCCGCCACCTCGCTAATCCAGCCACTTCACCTTTCCCCAAGGATGACCGGAATAGCGGGAGTTCACTGTAATACAGATGTAACACTCCTACCAATACAGTACACGTATAAAGTGATTACATAATATCATTAAAATGTACGCACATGCATAGCTAGCTATGTATAGGAAGCGACTGTGTTAGCATTTTTCCATAGAAATTGTAGAAGCTGGGGAGAGGACCACACACACTTTTGTCACATCCATTAACCACAGTACTGCACAAAGCCCACTCTTACTTACCTGCATACTAGTGTATGAACTGTGCCTAGATTATATGATCACCACAATAATCTCTAGCCCCACTATCATCATTCACATATATGTACCTATCACCGCAATAATACTGCTGGATTCATCTGTAGTCCCACTATCACGTCTACTAGGTTTTTCTCTCTCTGAAGCTCTTCCTTCACGTCTGTCTGTTTGCTTATGGCCTCAGCGTACTGCTTATATGAAGCTCTTTCCCCAGTACAACTTTCAGATCCAGCTTAGTGCAGGTCTCTTCCAGCAAATTGAATAGCCGAACAAATATTCCCAGGCTTATATGAAGGCGTGGAGGGCATACCTATCAAACACGCATTTGCTATTTTTACCTGTACCACATTTATGTATCTTATTTTCTTACTTGCATTATGGGGATAGTAGGGAATATAGGATGTCCAATGGCATTATTGAAAAATTTGGCCCCATTTATGCATTGTGTATTTTTTCCTGTGACTGATGCTGTAGAACTCTGGACAAAGAAAAAAATTGAAGACTTTTTTGATGTATGTACGTTGTACGTGTATAGATTTTGTTTGTGGGATTGGGGCTTCATAAACTAATGCAAACACCACTCAAACCATTCTGGGCAGAACCCTGCATTAGTGTATGAGATGATGTATACCTAGATCATGATCACTGCAATATCATCATCCATTATGATGGTGGGGCTACAGATGAATCCAGCAGTATTATTACGGTGATCATGATCTATGTATATGTCAATTCATACAGATGAATCCAGCAGTTTTATTGTGGTGATCATTGTATGGGTATACGTCAGTTTATACACTAAATCCAGCAAAGTCCAGCAGTTAGGTTGGAAGAGCGTTACAAGAAATGAGACCAATGAAACACTCATCAAATTTCGCATCCTGTAATCGTCTCGCAGGATCTTCTGCATATATATGTCGTTGTGTCGGTGGCGTATAATTAAAGATGCTATGTTTAATTCTCATTCTTTCCACTGCTCTTCACCAGTTCAAGACACTCTTGACATGTTTTAGGAATCCGAAGGTGTATATATCTGAAAGATAAAGTAAAACACTGATGAATTAGTTACTATGCATACACATGTACAGTGAGTGCTATAGTTGTATGTAACAAAACTTAAAAGTATACATAAAATCTATTATATTGAGGAATGTAGGGATAGAAATGCCAAAAAGTGCAGAAAGAAGGAAGTATCTATGCAGCAAGACAGGAGATGGTGGCACACATCCCATACAATAATAGCTGTAGGGCAGTTATGGGATCATTCAAGTATTTGCCGGTAGTTTCAATGGGTTCACATGGTTCAGCCATTGTGTGATAGGAATGTGCTTATGCACTTAAATATTCTATGACCTAAAAAGAATGTCTATCCTCCTCTGCATTCACTATGTACTGTAGAATATTGTCAGAGCACCCCCCTTCTCTGCTTTCTAGTGTAGTAAAAATCGACGGGAGGGCGACTACTCGATACTAACATACCGTGAGGGGGTGTGATTTCTCCCCATTTTCCCTATACCAGCATATGATATTGTAGCAAGAGGTAGAATCACAAAGAGGTTTGTAGTGGTATCACCTTACAAACTGATTGTCAAAACATTCGGGTATAATATGTCATCGGTTGTTCCTTTATGGCACTGTCATACATATCCCCATTCCCTGCACTACCTTCCTTAGTATCTCTCTGAGTTCCAACACTGAAATCTGTCTACCTACCCTGAGGACCCGCAGCATTTCTTCGTTGCTGGTAGCCATGGCCATAGCCTCGTTTACAGCCATGCTACCTACTCACTTGGCTCTAAGACCATACCTGTACACTTAAACTCCTACCCTGCATACTCCAGTCATGCGTTGCATCAACACATCATAGTTTCAGGACACAGTACCGTATGTAAGCATACATAATTTCTGAATTTTGGGTACTGTAAAGTGTAATTGAACTTCTTGACATTGGACGAGTCTCCCCCAACTTTTAATGTACTGCCAGTTGTTACTATTGGAATTATACAAGCAAGTCACCACGTGTAAGCCCCAAGAAGCAACTGGTTATTAGAATAATATTATGGTACTTGCTTAATTCATCACTGTATCAGCCTGTTTCTCTCATTTTGCCACTGGCTAGTCTGGAGCGACCGAAGTGTTTGGCCTATTTATTTTTCAGTGACTAGTGAAGATGTGAAGTATGACAAATTTTTCTAACCCTTTTTAGTAGTAGTAATGTAGTCCTAACTATAGGCATATGTAGATACAGTAGTGTCTTTACATTCCATGTAATTTACACAGGGTACTGTCCCTTATAATGTGCAAGAGAGGCTGAACGACCATGGCACTTTCGCCACATAAATTCAATCAAGTAGGATGAAAGCTGGTGGAGGTGTACTCCTTTTGTCTTTTTGAATTTCACTCTGTTCCAATAACTCTCAATGGTTTGAGTATGAACCCCAGTAACAGGATATACGAAATGTAGGGGATGGTACCAGTTCCATATATCCCAGTGCTGGTTGCTGGGAAACATCAGCACCCACTGTTCCTGAGTGGTAGCTCTTCCCCGGTGATGCTGAAAAGGAATATACTTTTACAAATAATTGAGGGTTAACATAATCATATATCTGGCTCTGTGAGGCCCCCTATTAAGACATCAACTTTCCGTATATCGTGTAATTACAGGCAAAGCACGCATTCAGCTAAAGAAAACTTCTATAGTTGTATCTATAGAGAGGAAGGAAGATGTTGGTGAATAGTTTGACACATGAACAACAAGAAAGGGACCAAATGTGATGTGCAGCTCTCTCCTTGAAAAAGAGAAGTGCCTTCCTTCAACTGTGCCATGCAATTCATCGTCAAGCTCTAGCATCTGAGATTCCTGCTCAGAGGGGATGGGTTGGACTAGCCAGACTATCCCAGCAATAGGGGAGACAAAGGAAGAGTTAGAGAGAGAGGACTACCCAACTTCATTGAGACCTCATTATAATGATCAGCATCAGCAATCATCTGTGTGTACCTACATTTAATCAGCTAACAGTGAGGTCTAGGATTCACAATTTTGAATACCAATGAATGTCTGTTTGGATGTGAAACTACATTACTTGGCCGTAGGTATCCAGCTTCAATATACATACCACTCTCTACTCAACCTGCAGTAAAATCTACTGTTCCACCTGCAGTGAAATCTGTTGTATCACCCATCTTTAACAGGTCACAGATGATTCTGTTGGGTCCCAAATGTGTCTGAGTGCATTCAAAGCTGGGGGTGTGTGGTTGCTTTTCCTGAGCTGGTGCTGCTAGAAATTCCAAATTTTGATGCTTGTATTACTTTAATATGTCTTGGACGCACTTATCTGTGCATGTACATGCATTACTTCACACTAAAAGCCATTTTATCGGCAATGAAAAGAGTGTGTGTGGGCTCACCCTTTAGGCCTAACCTCTATCCTGCTGCTTATACATGTAAATTATTGACTTGTTTCGATCACCACAGCATACTCCTCCTTGGCAGAGTGGTATGCGTTCCATCCGTCGGTCAACGGTTGAACGTAGGTTCAAGTCCTACAGTGGGAGCAGTTTTTTCGGCAATGAAAATAGAGTATGTTGTGGTTGCGGACTATGCTTGCCCTTTAGGCCCAGCCTATTCATTTCACACTAAAAAGTATATGTACCCAACCATGTACCTGAATAATGTTATCTGGTTTAGGATTACAGGTCAATGGATTAGATGTCTTATTGCTACGTATGATGCTAACTGCTAAGTTACCAATGCTAATTCACGTTAAGGTAGGCAAAAAGGGGGCGTGGTCGGTGTTGCGCGAATTCGCGCGAAAAGGCACTAGATCGATTGCCTATCGGCCGCTGATTAGCGCGGTGCAATTACAGTTGCAGATCTGCAGCCGGGAGAGAGTTATACAATTTTGTATTTCACGCCAGTTACGCCTATTTTGCAGGCTGCGCATGCGTAGTGGGGACGTTTGGGGTTAAAGGTCATAGAAACAAAAAGGGCAAAGGTCATAAGTTACTATTAGTTTAGCATAGCCTCGCGTGTACACTTCGCTATAATAGCAGGGGTTACCCTGGTTAGAATATCCACGATGCGATCACGTGATGCATTCAGTCATCACGTTTGGTGAGCTACAAAGCGGTTGTAAGAAAGAATGAACAGACCAAAGAAGCAGGTGAGCTATCATACCTTCTTTTGTTGCGCATACTGCTGGGCTGTGCCGTACATGTATTGCCTGTCATAGGGGAGTGCACGGATGTCCAACATCTACATGAGTATAACACATGGACATGTGTACGTGCCTTATTTGCATGTACGGCACCTACATGTATATGCTTGATGTGCTATGTGTTTTTGAACCTTGAAACGTTGTAAAGTGTGCCCAAATGCTGAAGGAAGACGCGTCCCGTTTTCAACAGTGTCCAACACACTGTACACTTTCCATGTGACCTTCACATGTGCAGATACATGTACATCTCTCATTTTGTAGCAATGTGAGAAACTGTACATAGGCCTGGCTTGCAACGTACACTTTCCAAAAAAAGGGGGCGAGTCACTCTACCCCGACAAACTACGGAGCTGTACGGCTCGTGCTTCTGCACGTGTGTTGTTAGCTCACGTGTGACTTGCATAACATGGTGCTATAAATAATATTGTGTCAAGGGTTTTATTTCCACTAAACTTGAGGCTGTGTGTGATGTGTCCTTTCTTGGCAACACCCACTAATTTATGCAAGGGCAGCTTGCAGCACATAGTGGAGCCTGCAATAAGGGACCCTCTATGATAGGGACAACCTCTCTACAAATGGCACTCCATCCATACATTGCCATTTCAACCTCTGCAATGGTGACAACTTCTCTACACCGCCCCCTCATTCAGATGTTCAATTGAAACAAACTTTTCCAGTGGCATACATAAAAAGTGAAGAAATGTGTTTCCAGTGCATAGAATTGTGTTTCCATAAAGAAAAGGTGTGTTTTCAGTTGCATACACAAGAAATCACTCTACAGTCCTAACAAATGAAGTGAATGCAATGAGGTATTCTTTAAAGTGAAGCAGTGTTGCTCGCAAGTTGCTGAATTCCAGCTTGGGGAGGCAATACTAGATCAGCGTCGAATCACTCTTTAGTAATATCCTCGGGTAAATACATTGTGTGCTGCACGTAAACCCCAGCATCGCACACTGGTTCTCCCTCCACACACCAAGCATTTGTTCGATGTTTTGACCCTCCGCATCCTTGTCTTCGCTCTTAACCTCCCCAACAACAGGGTAGGTCTTGGTCTGATGATCGTATATTACGAAGTCTGCAACTCTTTCAACAACAACGTCTGTTGTCTGCTGATCACCATGTCTTGTCACTTTCACCGGAGAAGTGTGTGTTATAACCGAAGAACCGGGTTGCCGGTCGCCATGTGGGTTCGTACTTATAAACGGTGCGCAACGGTTAGTTGGTTGCAGAAACAAAATGAATCTGCCTAGCTGGTAAAAAAACATCTTCCCAACTGCATTCGTGAAGTTATGGTAGACAGCTGAGCCGAAGTCCATGCATAAGTTCTTATACATGCAGTCTACATGATACAGCTCTTTCTCCGAAAATGCAGCTGGAATTTCTGGTGTTTCTGGGGCGGCGTCGTCAGAGTCCCCCCCATTGCCATCATCATGTCTACGAACATGTTGCTGGACTTTCATCAGCTGCCCTGAGGCTGTAACTGTGCTGCATGGTTGACAATAACAGCAGCTTTATGTGGATTGAGGGAGCTCTCAGTGGTGGGAAGTTGAACCTCGCTGAGCTTGAGCGATCTTGCTGCAATAGTCAGTTCGACTAATCCCGTCACATTCAGCACTCTGAAGTTGTAGGTCATATTCTCCTTTCCCTCCTCCTCCTCGATCACCACACGGGTGACGCTCTTCCGCCAGTCTCGATCAGTGGGGTCAGCCCAGACAATCCGGTTGCCAACCATTGCACTGGGCGAATACTGCAGATCCCTGGAGCTAGTATTGATTTTGACATTCTTCTTTTGCCCCGTTTCTGTGTGTGTGGAGCTAGCACTAGATCTTTTCATTCCTGAAGAAGTCGGTACCGCTTCCATCTTCAGAGTGAGTGAGTGTGGTGTGTGTGTGTGTGTGTACAACATGACAACATGACCGCAAGTTCTAACTATACACTTCCTGGCAGCTAGAAGCTAGAATAGAATACAAAAAAGGCGCACTTACTCTCTCCGCATATCCTTTACACTACCTGGCAGCTAGAAGCTAGACAAAAAGGCGCACTTACTCTCTCGTCTCCGCAGAGCCTCCTTCCAGACACTTCTTCCGTCTTGAGGAGCTAGGTAGCAACGACCGTTCTCTCGCCTCCGCAGAGCCTCTTCCCGAAAACTTCTTCCTTCTTGACCAGAGTAGGTAGCAACGACCGTTCAGGGTCCGCTACACAACCAAAAATCGAAACTCGAATCGGCGCTGAAATCGATACGGAATTGGGATGTAATTCGTGCTCGAAACAGCACATTGGAGCACGAGCACGATTCGTGGATGTCAGAAATAACGAATCGTGCTCGCGCACAAATCGAGTCTTGATCGAATCAGCGTCGTTTCGGGAACGGTCAGTACTTCACGATTCGTGAATGGGTAGAGTGATCGAACCGTGGTCGAGAACAGCCGGAGTCGTGATCGAAAGTACGGTGGTCGCCAAGAGTCCCTGACGCCTCAGGCATGGCTAATATGTGCCATTAGTACACTATGTGTAACAAGCCTAACTGGGAAGATTTTTGCTAGTATAGGTGCCTAACACTAGATTGTACTGCTTCATTTTACACTTACAGTACACATGAATATGTGCTCTAGTTTTTTCTTTCTGACACACACACACACACACACACACACACACACACACACACACAAAGGTTTGTTGTTCCTAGGTTTGTCTGGGTTTTTTTAAATTTTGATGGGAATACCTAATATTTTTAGTGTATATACGTATTATATGCGTAAATGAGAGGAATGTAATCCTCACTATTTATCTTCCTTGGGCTATGCTCTCTGGGGATACTGTACTTGTAGTTTTGGACAGTGTATGTACTAAATGATTACTTCAAGGGAATAGACTGTGGCTGGTTCCTACTAGGCTGGGTGCCTGCATGCGACCACCTCATATTTTGTGTGGTGGTATATACAGTTGTCTACAGATAGTATGATGGTTCAACCTGCAGGACATTACAAGTACATAATTATTATCGAAGATGTACATTATAAAACTTTCATTTGGGTTATATTATGTATCTGCATTCCTTAGCTGCCACGGCGAAAGTTCGCTAGATAAGTGACATCATTAGCGCATATGTTCCCTAGTGTAAGTGACATCATTAGCGCATATGCACTTGGCTATTTAGAGATGCACACAGGTTCACACAGGGGGAGGGGGGGGGGAGGGGGAGGGGGAGGGGGAGGGGGAGAGGGAGAGGGAGAGGGAGGGAGGGAGGGAGGGAGGAGAGGTAAAATACATGTTTGCAAGTGCCTGCGATCTCAATTAGGCACTACGTAGAAGCTCATAATAACGATGAAATGCAAAAATAAACAGGATTGCAAGCTCCTGTGGTCTCAATTATCAGCAGCTAAAAAAACCAGGTGAAATGCACCAACAGCTTGCAAATACATTTGCAAGCTGTTGTGGTCTCAATGAGCAGAAAAGAAATATGGTTGCAAGCTATTGTGGTTTCAATTAGGCTCTAACAGCTCAAAATGCAGAAAAAACATTTATGCAAACTCCTGTGGTCTCAAGGAGGTTCAAGCAGCTCAGAATACAGGTGAAATGCAGAAAGGAAACATGTTTGAAAGCTCCTACGTAAGGTCTCAATTAGGCTCTAACAGCTCAAAATGCAGGGGGAAAAACAATTTTGCAAGCTGCTGTGGTCTCAAGCAGCTCAAAATACTGGTGAAATGCAGAAAAAAACATGTTTGCAAGCTCCTAAGGTCTCAATGAGCTCAAAATACAGAAAACAAAACATGTTTGCATGTTTAAGTAAGCTCTAACAGCATAAAATACAGGTGAAATGCAGGAAACAAACGTGTGTGTGAGCTCCTGTGGTCTCTATGAGTTCAAAATACAGATGAGCTCCAATGGTCTCAATTAGGCTCTTGCAGATAAAAAGACACTAAAAGGCGTCATTATTGAGCGTACATGTCCTTACTAAAGGGTGCCGTCCGTGTCTTATTATTGAGTGTCCTTGCTAAGTGGTGTCTTATTATTGAGTGTCCTTGCTAAGTGGTGTCTTATTATTGAGTGTCCTTGCTAAGTGGTGTCTTATTATTGAGTGTCCTTGCTAAGTGGTGTCTTATTATTATTGAGTGTGGTGTCTTATTATTGAGTGTCCTTGCTAAGTGGTGTCTTATTATTGAGTGTCCTTGCTAAGTGGTGTCTTATTATTGAGTGTCCTTGCTAAGTGGTGTCTTATTATTGAGTGTGGTGTCTTATTATTGAGTGTCCTTGCTAAGTGGTGTCTTATTATTGAGTGTGGTGTCTTATTATTGAGTGTCCTTGCTAAGTGGTGTCTTATTATTGCACTTATTCAGTGTCCTTGCTAAGAGTCCTTACTAAAGGGTGTGCCTACTATTGAGTGGTGTATAATGTGTCCTTAGTGTTGAGTGTCCTTAATTACTAAAGGATGTCCTTATTAAGTCTTTACTAAAGGTGTCCTTACTAAGGGAGCCCTATTATTCAGTGGCTAAAGGTTGTCCTTATTTTTAGTGTAGTTACTAAAGGGTGTGCTTATTATTGAGTGTCATTAACCCTCACACATGCATGAGAGGGGATTGTTTCCCCTGCCTCAAAGGGGGCATGGCAACAGTGCACTCCCTCAAGAGCCGGCTCTGACAGTGGCTCCTGACCTTGTAGTCTCCATGATTTGCGTGTGAGTTCTGAGATAGAGACTCAGAGGTAGCCAGCTCTGCGCAGCAATACCAGAATACTTCCTTCAGGGAAATGAATGGTGATACAAAAAATTCGCAGGATGAATGCGTGTGCTAATGCTATGTGGGATAGGCAGTGTGAGGACAAAGGCTCGGTTGTTAGGGTGGAGCGGAAGCACTGCAGTACAATGCTGCACTTCACCTAGGCAACATGTAGGGTTCAAGCATGTGCAGAGTGATGCTGTGGGGAGATAACAGGGGGTGAAATACATATTATTGTGATGAAGAGTCAGTGTCTGTGGAGGTGAGGGGAGGGGGTGTGATGAAGAGTCAGTGTCTGTGGAGGTGAGGGGAGGGGGTGTGATGAAGAGTCAGCGTCTGTGGAGGTGAGAGGTGGGGCTGCACAGCAAGTGTCTGTAGAAGAGAGAATGAGAGAAGAGCAGTCATACGGCAAGAAAGGTTTTCCATAGGTCACATGTTAAGGTCACGTAGGAAGAGTGTTCTAATCCGAAATACTTCTTGTTCTGGTAGGGCATCTGGTTCACAGTGCTCTAGTGGAACAATCCTATGGTCACTAAGAAAGTCATGTGATTTTCTAGCAAAGTGGCGGTAGAGTGACTCGCCCCCTTTTTTTGGAAAGTGTACGTTGCAAGCCAGGCCTATGTACAGTTTCTCACATTGCTACAAAATGAGAGATGTACATGTATCTGCACATGTGAAGGTCACATGGAAAGTGTACAGTGTGTTGGACACTGTTGAAAACGGGACGCGTCTTCCTTCAGCATTTGGGCACACTTTACAACGTTTCAAGGTTCAAAAACACATAGCACATCAAGCATATACATGTAGGTGCCGTACATGCAAATAAGGCACGTACACATGTCCATGTGTTATACTCATGTAGATGTTGGACATCCGTGCACTCCCCTATGACAGGCAATACATGTACGGCACAGCCCAGCAGTATGCGCAACAAAAGAAGGTATGATAGCTCACCTGCTTCTTTGGTCTGTTCATTCTTTCTTACAACCGCTTTGTAGCTCACCAAACGTGATGACTGAATGCATCACGTGATCGCATCGTGGATATTCTAACCAGGGTAACCCCTGCTATTATAGCGAAGTGTACACGCAAGGCTATGCTAAACTAATAGTAACTTATGACCTTTGCCCTTTTTGTTTCTATGACCTTTAACCCCAAACGTCCCCACTACGCATGCGCAGCCTGCAAAATAGGCGTAACTGGCGCGAAATACAAAATTGTATAACTCTCCCGGCTGCAGATCTGCAACTGTAATTGCACCGCGCTAATCAGCGGCCGATAGGCAATCGATCTAGCGCCTTTTCGCGCGAATTCGCGCAACACCGACCACGCCCCCTTTTTGCCTACCTTAAGCCCAGTGCTAGGTTACATTAAGCCTAGTAACTTATGTCAATGAGTGTGTATTATACTACACTTAGCAAGACCTTGGAAACCATTGTATAATATATCCTGTACCTCACCTCCATAGCCCTTTGTGGTATATATATATATGTATCTATATTCATGTGCACACTTCTATAAATGTATGTATTTCACTTTTATCAGTTGTCTAGAAGAGGTGTGCCGGTTCCCTGGCCTGGCTCAGAGGAAGCAGCTTACATACAGTGCTAAACAGCTGATTGCTAGAGAGGTATATACATACGTATGTACTTTACACACTTGCATATGTCATCTCCAGCTGATATTTGTCTTTCAGGTTGAAATAGAGAAGATGAGAAGGGCAGAGAGAATTTTGTCTGGCCAAAAGTCCTCGTCTCAAAGGTCAGTACGCCTGTCTTTGACAGCTTATTTGAATTCAGCCACTGTAGAGTCTCTTATACCTCCAGAAAATACATGTATAGCTTGCATTTTCATACAATAGTATATATATATAGCATGGAGTTGCCATCTTTATTGGATGCATATTTGATGAACACACAAATTTATATATGATAGCACTAAAGTGCAAACCCTAGGTGCATTAAATACTATGTGTTATGGCAACTGAAATTATGTGCATAAGTACGATGTATGCACTGGAAACCCGCCTCCCGTCTAATGAAAGCGTACAGAAAATAGTGAAGAATTAACCCAGCCACAAAGAACCTCAATGTACTACATTAGCCCATATTTCAGGTATATGTGGCATTTAGTACTTTATAAACCTGTTCCATTCAAGAATGAATAGCACTAAAGTGCAAGACCCTCGGCGCGTTAATGAGCTATACATTGGAACCCCACCTCTCGTCTAGGAGTATAGCTATGGAAAATAGCGAAGAACTTGCCCAGCCACAAAGAAGGCTTGAGAAGCATTCTGTATTATATTTCAGGTAGCGTTTAGTATCCCGTTAGGCTTTTGAACAACAATCGGTACATACCACGGATACTACTTCATTGTCTATCCCAACTCCAAAATGCACATAGCCCTTTGCACATGCTCACTGATGTAACAAAATGACTTTATTTATGTTGTGTATAAACGAGAAATAGCCGTAACTTTGGAACGAACCATTTATTTTTATTATGCCTTTTTAAAATCTTTCCCATAGGGTGCCCTTTTTTAAAATCTTTCCCATAGGGTGCCCTTTTGGGGGGTTTTATTGGGTGCAATGGCAGAATTCGCTAAACGGACACACACACACACATACACACACACAAACCAAGTACTGTAACCATGCACCGAGGGTTAATGAGCTCTGGATCACTTCAATAGGCCGGGTGGTTTTTGCAGTAAACAAATGAGACCATAACCTTGATATGAAGCATCCGTTCTTATCACACAGTACGGTAGTACTGTGTATATAGGGATTGCTATGGTCTATCCCCATTGAAAACCATATATAAGCATTTTGTTCATTTTCACTTTCAATTTGAAGTTGATTTCACTTTTAATGATATCAAGGTGAAGAATAGGTGAAAAATAACCAGGAAACCAAAAATGGTTGATCTGTGATGTAAGATAAGTGTAATATCTCAAAAAGTGCTTTTCCCATTTTTGCCATGTTCTTCATCTTATTATTATTCTTCTTCTTGAAGAAGCGTAACTCAATAACCATAATATCAATGGAATTGAATCTTTGCATGTGGAATTGTTTCAATACGTACTGGGGAATAGAGGTATAATTGTTAAACCTTGTAGTTCATGTACTACTGATCGTTATCTCTCCCAGCAATGTATTATGAATGGAGATAACTAATGAGCAAAACTCAGCAACCATGGTAACCATCAACCTGAAAGTTAGCATGTTTAGAGATATCATCGCTAATAGCAACATGACAAAAGCATATTTTATTAACCCTTGTGATTCTTGTAATAATGATGTTAACACTCCTCTCAATGCAATACATGTACATATATAGCGATTACGTAATTCATTTTGAATGTACGTGCATAGTACACGTATAATAGTTAGCTTGCATCATACAAGAAAACGATTACGTCATGAGACAAGACTCATTAATGACGTCATTTACACCAGCCGCGCATGCGCAAAAGCTTAGCAACTAGCGCGTAACAACTACGCACGAGTGAACTGGCTGATGGAGAACGTGTTGACGATTTGTAAAGCAACTAGCACTTAGTACTACATAAGCAAAACAGAGATGTGTTGACGATTCTTGTGCTACTCTCACTGTCAGAACACTGCACATGCGTACAGTGCTCTGCCTCTACGTATATACCTCGGTAAGCTTATATCATAGATACCATATAGTATTATGCTTATATGCCGTCTGCTGGAGAAACAGCACGCTATTCTACCACGATACTATATACCACCAAGCCAAAGCGCTGGTGACTGATAGTACGTTGCTAGCAGGTTTGCTTATAGACCAAAAAAATGTACGCAGCTGCTGCTTGCAACCAAACCACGCCCTCAGTACTAATCACGTATTTATACAGTAGCTCAATACTTGGTCAGATGTTTATGGATATGGAGAGGACATGCTAGGGAGAATATTGCTTACAATAGTAAAAAAATGACAAGAGACAAGTAAATAAAAAATTAGGAAATTTGAAGTGTAATATAGGAATTGCATAAAAATGAACAGAGACAAGATTGGGACACAGACATGCTATATACATCAATGTACTACAAGGTATGTTGATGTACATAGCATGTCTGTGTCCCAATCTTGTCTCTGTTCATTTTTATGCAATTCCTATATTACACTTCAAATTTCCTAATTTTTTATTTACTTGTAATAATCTGTGCTGTGCCCACCGAGCTGTTGGTACCTTCCTTTCACTATGTAAGCTTACTGTGTCTGAAAAATTGTGCATCAGACAAGAATCAGACAGATACACAGACACACATAGAGACCAAGTATAGTGTATATGTGCGCCAAGGGTTAATTACTGGGCTGTACGATCACCTTTTGATCCCAATTTACAACCATTTAGTGTTCCTGGCATTTAACTACACTTTCCTCAAAAAGAGATATATTTACTTGTAGTTTGATGCCCATTCTGCCAGACACAAAATGAAATTTGAAGTGTCCGACAGTGCAGTTCAGCAAATTCATACACCAGATTCATTGTCACAGCACCTTGGAGGAATCCCTGATATTATATGTTGTCTTCTTTCTATCAGGGCTGAAGCTAAGATTGCTAGTGGCAGGACAACAGTTACAACTGAAAAAGGTGCTTCCAAAATGACTCATCCTGTTAAAGAAAAGGTACAGTGGTATTTTGCTAGTATTTTTTGCTCTTATTTTACTTACATGTTTAAGTGTATGTTTCGACATTGTTGCAACCATCTAGTGTGTGAGTGTTCACATGCACATATGTAAACATTGGTTTAACAGAGCCATTCACAGACTGAGTTCAGTAAGAGGTCTAAAGGGGCTAGAGAGTTGTATCCAAACACCTTGCATGCAGCTGTTTTTCTGGGTCTAGAAAGGGAAACATTTTCATTGATGAAAGTGTTAAAAATTAGGTGAAGATAATCTACGTATGTTGGCGATAAGGGCACAGATGATGACAAATAACATGAATAGAAATAGATATGGGTTATATAAGTTGCATGCCATCATTTCTGCCTTAATTTCCTACATGTACGTAGATCTATTCTTGATTCTTGGCGTCACTACACCCTCAACATTTTATACTTGTCCCTTTTCATTGTGTAACAGGAATGCATGGACCCAGCTCCTTTTGCTACAGTAGTTTGAAATGGTGGTGGTTTGGTGTAATTTTGGGGTATAGAAACATAGATGCATAACTTCCACCTTTTGGAGCTCAAGCTATTGAGCATGTTGTTGCCATCTCTACGTATACATTAAGAAGCAAATCGTATAGCTTTCTGTTGTTATTATTGTTTTTTATATTCACTTCATGTCCATCAGCCTACTCGGGATTTCTTTGGGAGAAGAATAGAACCTGGAACCAAGGGAAGAGGTAAGTAGTCACAGTACTACCGTGATTGCCTTGGGTGGTTTTTCCATTGGTGGTAGTGTTCTCTTTAATGAAACATCCTGTGTATGAAGTACATGTATGATCTAGTGAGAAATGTTTATACGTATGTTAACACATGATGCATATACGTATGAGTTACTGGTTGGAATTGTTTGTGTGTGTGCACATGAAGTAACATGACAAGGTTCTCACGTGTTTGTGCTCCTCGTTGACCTTTTGAAGTGTTCTCAGCCAGTGAAGTGAAGCTATATAACTGTAATTGATAAACAGTTGCTTGCAAATCTTGATTGTTTCCTCATATGTACCATGTAGGAAGTGCAGCAACATCCAGCCAAAGCCATGCCCAACATGCACTGTGGTTCAGATTCAATGAAGGATTTTCCAATGCTGTCCGAAGACCTGTCCGTATACAAGACCTCTTGTAGCACTATAATGTATACTGCATACATGTCATTGATTGTGTACTAACCTTGAATAAAATATCTAATTGTAATACACAGATTGGACGTTCTTTTCTGTATATCACAAAGTATAATTATGGCACTTACTGTGTATATATGGTCCAAACGGAGTATTAATGGCTGCATGTACACAAATCACTTGTTCACATAACACCAACAATGATACACCTTGAAAATGAGTATGTCCAATGTGGAGAGAGGTCGGACATCACAAATTTAAACCTCTATCCTGGATGTATGCAGATTGTTGCGGTGTCAGAAGATGTACAAGACTGTTTGAAGAATGGCTCAAAGAGGATACTAAGGATTCGTGGTATGCAGTGTCGTGCTTGTAAAAAAAGGTGAAGAAAACATAACATCAGTTCCTGACGAAACCCATATCAATTAAACCAATTGATCAGTACCTTACCTGATTTCTTTACCACCCTCTACATGCAATGATTAGGCCTTGATTAGTTTTCTGACATGTACTTTATAGAATGACCTACATCACTCTCAATGTATGCTCCTTCAGTTTTGCACATGTTCTTGTTTCCTTACCACTGAGTATATAAACATTCTGCACCTTGCTGATGAGCTTTGTATCAACCAATACCTTTAAATTGTTACTTGTGCATGCTGCCTTGAAAATTGTATTCATCCAGGCTCTTTCATTGCTGCATGTAGGGGCATGGCTGGTCATTAAAAGGTTACCAAATTCCAATGTAATCATAATATTGTCAACAATTGTGATGTTTACTGTGTAGGGGAAACTGAATAGCCACTCAACAATAATATAGAAATGTAAAATGTCAGTGAGCTTCAAGTGTTCCCCTGCCACTGAAGATTAGATCCTATAAGCTCAATATGAAGTGGTGGTCTTACGCAAATGTGCTCATGGAAGAGTGGTTCACTAAGAGATATCTGTATACATACTGTTCTCTAATCAATAAGTTGACACTATATATGTAGACAGTCACATATAGGTGTTTTTTCTGACTTGGTTTATAACTGTCTCAGCTGGTAAAGGTAACTTATATCCCTTGTCCAACTGATGCAGTCTCACTTAGAGCTCCTTACAGATTTGAGTGACTCCATCTACCAGAAAATGAACTATACCGAAGTCAAGACATGTCCAGTGACTGAAGTGCCATGGCTTCATTGATCTCTCCTCTAAGTCATCCATCATCCTATCTCCAGTTTGTTGGAATCTTCTTTACACAGTCTTCACGTTGAGGTATTCTAGGAATGCAAGGCTAATGTACTATATATTGCCTAAGATATGTGCTGCAATGAAAGGACTAGATCTAAAGTGCAAACTCTCACTCAGTACATTCAATTTATGCGTAACCCCTTTTTAGTATTTACAGATGTAGGGATATGGGGGTTACACATGTTATGATTGTTGCATCCTATCATCCCCTCACCTGCCTTTGCCTGCATGCATGCTGCACTTTGACCTTGTTTCAATGCTTTTTGGCATTTCAATCTCAACATTTCAGTGAACACTCGTTTCACTGTTTTTTACTGTGTGTAGCAACACCGTATAAACCTACTGACTTTCGTGCAGAGTTCTATATACCTCCCTTGCATACATATAAGCAGGGTAGCTAGCAATTGTCAGTGACTCTGCTATAGCATGCTTCTACAGTAGTCTAGTAATGCATGTTATATATATCTCACTACCGCCGGAAGAGGTTGACACATGGGGAGGCTCATTAATATTCATCAGTTAGGTGTACTATTTTAATGATGCAGAGGCGGCGGAACTTTGTAAGTTTTAGGGGGGCATAGCTTCTCTGGCTACATGTACCGCCGCCTTTCCGCGTGAGCAGTAGCCTATGTGACCAACTCAGCTCATATTCCGGGTACGAGGGTAGCTATTGTATACATAATCATGTATACGAATGAGCGGAGCGATAAAGCGTATTTTTTCTCATAAAAAGAAGCGCGAAATATCAACGCATGAGCATTGGCGCGAGGTACGAACGAAAATTAACACCGCTAGTAGTAGGCATGCTCCGCTCGCCGATAATTTTAGGGGGGCACGTGCCCCCTGTGCCCCGGTGGTTCCGCCGCCTATGTGATGATAAGTTTATAATGGAGATAACTAGGTGCGAGCCGACCTTGTCGCCAATTTGTCCGTGCACGTAAAATTATAACATTACGGCATGTACGCGGCGTGTAGGTCCGCTCGCCAATACTATTACTGTGCGACGAACGGGGACGTTACAGTACATGCTGTTAATAATTAACTCATTATAAATAGAGTAGTAGTATTTACATGGCAGCAAAGACGCATGCGGGGGCTCGTTGTTGCCGATTTAATTAATTTTTGGTGGAGGCGTGACTCAGAAATGGTGGGGCCTTAGCCGACCCTGCCGCCCCGGCTCCGGCGGCCCTGTATCTAGCTCTACGCGCGCGCGCCGGAAATTTTGGACGTTCCACGCCCACTTTTCGGCTAGCGCTTACGTAGCTACCTTCGCGATCGTGTTTAGCAACTTTTACTCTGTCCAGATGAGTGTGTAGAACACACGCACGCTTCTTTTATATGCCAGGGAGGTTTTGATGCTGTAGCTGCGGTTTAGTCAAGCGTGTATGCGTGAAAATGCTTGTAGTAATATTCCTGTATATGCATATTATAATTGAATTTTTATTTATTTATTGTATATCTATATTTTTTTACTCCGCCTGCCAAAGCTAGGTGAAAAGAGGGGGTCCACGGACCCCACGGACAACCCCCCCCCTAAACCCGCCACTGAAAGTTTGTTAAAACATTGTAAATCTATGGAGTATTTCAATATACAAAAAGTGGTGCTACGCCTTCACTTCGACACGGAGTACTACGTAAACGTCTACGCATGCGCATACTTTCTTTTGTAATGGGTGGGGCTAAAGCCATATAAAATGGCAGAGAGAACGGAGGATGAGCCCCGGCCTGAGCTCCTGCTGAGAAAGAACTCTATTTCCTGGCCTCAAGGACACATACCAAGAGGAACAGGAAGTTTTGGAGCCGTGTACGATGTGAAAGTTAACGGATTTCCCTGCATTGCGAAGAGACTTCATGATGTATTGAGGCAAGTAGGTGGTACGTCTGGACAAGACGACCCGTCCGTATGTAAGCGTTTCCTGCAGGAGTGTACTCTTCTGAGCACACTGCGACATCCCAACGTAGTCCAATTCATTGGCATCCACAAGGCTGAGGGCTTGTCAGGTGATGTGTCCCTTGTAATGGAAGGCCTTCATACAGATCTGGACAAATTCCTTGAGAAGAACCCAGAAGTACCGCAATTTCTAAAACTGAGCTTCCTTTTAGACACTAGTAATGCTCTTGTGTACTTGCACATGCATTCCCCACCCGTCATTCATAGGGATGTCAAGGCAGCTAATGTTTTGCTGGGCCGTGACATGCAGGCCAAGCTAGCAGACCTTGGCACATCAAAGTTATTGAATTTACATCCTTTGAGTACCACTATCCAAACACGTTGCCCTGGTACAATGGGTATCATGCCACCTGAGGCACTTCAGTCCCAGCCTATCTATGGCACAGAACTTGATGTATTCTCATTTGGGACTCTAATCCTTCACACTGTCAATCAGGAGTTCCCTGTATCTATTGAAGTGAGTGCTGCTAAGAAGAAAGGAGAGATGCAGATTACTAAGCGCCTTGAAGCAGTTGAGAAGTTGAAGAATCACTGTCTTTATGAACTTACAAAACAGTGCCTTCAAGACAACCCAGGCAAGAGGCCATCCATGGTCAAAGCAAGGGATACTATTGAAAAAAAGAGTACACAACACTCTCACCATGTTACAAACTTTTATGAAATGTATCAGGAAATTGAGGGCTTGAAAAAAGTAAGCAATACCTATCAATTATGTTTATGTGGACAAGCATTGTTTGGAGTACTCCTTAGTTCATATATGCATGCATTTCAATTGTTCATGTGGACAAGCATTGTTTGGAGTACTCCTTAGTTCATATATCCGTGCATTTCAATTGTTCATGTGGACAAGCATTGTTTATATATCTCTCCTTAGTGTATATTGTCTCTGGTTACACCTTGTGTTACATCTTATTGTGCATTAAGTGATAGATATATCATGCCAGTACTGTTCCATACCTGAGAGTGAAAGTGATTAATTGTGTATGCTGTAATGCATGTAATTGCCATGGTGTTATCCTTTGTACATGTATGAGGACTGTATTGAATTTACATCATAAAACCGTCCTACGTATATATGTTGTTTCTGTTAGGCACTTGAGAAACAAGCACAACAGGCATCTTACCTGGCATTAGAGAATACCCGTCTGCAAAATCACGCCAAAAAAGCACAAGAAGCCAAAGAAGTTGCAGAGGCTCAGGTACATACAGTGTGTCTATGTAAAAGTGCAGTTTGCAGTACAATCAGGCATTTTTCTACAGGCTGAAGTGTTCAAAGCAGATTTTGAACTAGAAAGGAAGGATAGACAAGAGGCTGCAGGTAAATATGATCAAAGCCTCTGCCAACTTGAAACACAGATAAAGGGTCTCACAAGTCAGCTACAGCTACAAAAAGCAGAGAAAATTAGATTGGAACAGGAACTCAAGGAAATGAAATTGGTAAGTGCACAATTACATAGCATTTTGAAGTTACAATGTAAAGTTATCTTTCACAGAAAGCTAATGAAGGTGTTCATAAATCTACATCCAAGACTATTGGTGGAAAGAGAACTACACTGGTATGTATTGCTGCATGTAACCAAAATAGCTGTTGCTGTATAAAGGAGACTGTGTAGTGGGAATACTTGCAGTTTATTCACTGTTACACACAGCAAATTGTTCATGTTTGTCAGTTCGTAGAATTTATCAGGGCCATATAGGTTGAAAACACGTTTGCTCCTTTCATTTCATCCATACGGCTCTTTCACAGCTGTTATATCATTCAAAAACTTCTTCATTCTTTGGCTCCACCTACCATTGTGTGCATATACATGTACAAACAGTAAATATACATGCTTTATCGATCACTGCATGTATATACTCTTTGAATATATGTGATAGTTTGCACAGTACTCTGCACAGTATTTGCTGTGTCTTGCATTCATGGTTTATTCTGTATGCCATGCAGCCTAGAATGTCAGTAGCTACTCCAAGAACACAGGATGATGATGACTGCTCTGACCTCTTGCAAAGCTTACGATTTGATGCAGCCAAACACAGCAGTCATGGCTATCGGTGCAGCAACCGCTACGAGTGGTACCAGACATCCTCAGATGTGTACATTGATATCATGATACCAAATGTGAAGAAAGATGATATCATTGTACGGTTTACCGATACAAAGGTATTGTACAAAAACATTCACATCAATTGCTGATTCAACAAAGTGATAATCTTTTCATTCAGGTCAAAGTCTTCATTCGTACTAAACCATTTCCATACAATCTTTCCCTTCATGTTTTTAATAACATCATACCAGACAAGTGCTTTATGAAAGTCTTGAAATCCAAGGTATCATGTATGTATCTTCTTGTCATGTGCACATATCTTGTGTATATATTGCATATGGTATATATGTTGTATCACACAATTGTGTGCATGCACAGTGTAAGCATAAACATGCTTGTAATCATAGCCCTCATGATCTCTAGCATGATGGTATCAAATGGCATTAGTCCTTGTGCATAGCCTAGCTGAATGAATGCCATCACATGCACAGATCTTCCCTAACCAAGAACACTGCATAAATGTGACCAGCACAATATCATACCTCTTATATATGTGCATGTTAATGGGCTATATAGCCGTGCAGTCCTGTTAGTTTCATAGGTGTAGGAACGGGGTGGGTGGAGGTGGGGGCACAGGGACCGCCAACCAATTTTCAAAATATTATTGCATATATTTAGCAGGGTGTATGTTTCTAAGTATAATATATATACATATATCTGGTGACTAATTTGCTTGCTACGCTTATAAATGTATTAGTCAGTTAATTAACCCTCGGCGCGCATGCGCAGCGAGGGTTATGGTACTTGGTCGTGTGTGTGTGTGTGTGTGTCTGTCTGTCTGTCTATTCTGCACTTTAGTGCATTCATTGAAAAAATACTCAATGGCTGGATATTTTAACTTTATGGCTTTTTTATTTAATCGTAGGTTGAGCTAAAAATGAGAAAAGCAGAAGGAATGCAATGGCTGACTCTGGACAACAGAGGTATGAGGAATGAAATACACATACATGCAGTGATATACATGTAGTAACTCTCCCATAGGGTGTGTATAATGTGATAACCCACCTTTCGTTAAAGTGTAGGTAATTTATGAAATAAGTGTGTTCTGTCCCTTTGCCCAGGCATGCCTACGACTACTACTGATGCATATTTTCAAAAATGGGACTCGATTGCTGAAGAAGATGGTAGCATGTAAAATATTTCCAGTTAGATATGTGCATATAGTTCCTGTTATATTTATGCATGTATGTGATATATATGCAGGCTGCATATGGTGCCTGCTAGTGGATATAGTGATTATATTGTGTAGCGACAGATAGTGATAAATATACATGCATATGTATGCACAGTTGCATGCACACTGATAGTATTGTGTGGTGCCTGCTAGTGGATATAGTGATTATTGTATAGCCACAGATAGTGATAAATACACATGCACAGTTGCATGCACAGTTGCATGCACACTGGTAGTATTGTGTGGATACAAGATGTACACACACACAGATCCATGCACTCTGATACTACTGCATACAGAGACATGCATGCAGCATGCACACAGTACATAGTGTATATAATCCATGGTACTGAAGATCGGCTTGTAAGTGATTTTATTGGGGGAATATATACAATGCAGAGTCATGCTCATAATAGAGGTAGGAGACTGGGCCACAGGTGACGTTTGTCCACAAAATTACATTGGGGGGAGGGGAGGGTCATGCTAATATTGAAATGCCACAGAAACAAGAATAGGAAGAGATTCAACATTTAGAAGTTCCATTTGAAATACGAGCAAACTTCATTCCAAGTTTAATGTAGACTGCAATAATGTAGACTGCAATAATGTATAAGCCTGACATGTAGACTGCAATAATGTATAAGCCTGACATTGTGCAAGTAAGCATGGAAGTGGAGACAAGTATGCATAGTAACACAAACAAGATTGCAAATATTATAAAATGTTGAAGGATGTAGGGATCGAAGTGTCAAAAGGTATATAGAAACAAGAAAGCATCTAGTAAAGCGATGATGGCATGCAACAAACATGCACATTCAACCCCATAAATTTAAATTAATGATGTAGGGAGGGGTTTATGCATGTTATCATGTAAATATTAACGACATTTGCAGCCAAGGTGGCTATATGTCAACTGAAAGCGGAACAAGAACAGGAAAACAAGCTATATCTACTGGTGCCAAATTTGTGGTACGTCGGTAAAATTTCCGATTTCGTATGTCATTGTCTTAGCAGGTAAAGAAACACTATCTCTCACTATCTACTAAAGAAAAAGAGAGCCTGGGGACGAGGCTAAGAAACACTCAGTCGTAGTATACACGCGTCCCCAGGTTGTGTCTATGGGCGTGTCAGCGCCTTGAGATCTGCGCAGCACACGCCCACGTTTTGTTATAAACAAATTACATCATCTAGCCAGCAGATATAACTCCTCCCATTGTAGTCTAGTAGTAGTTTTTCGGGCGTTGTCCTCTACCCGCCAATCTTAGGGCACCAGAGTTTAGCATTGCAGTGAGTTATCTCATCAACACTTTGGGGTGTGTGTATGCCTTGTTAGCTACTTGTCGTGTGTCCCGAGTTGTATAGTGCAGCTTACAGCTTCTTTGTGATGATACTTTTTGGTGCGTAGTTTGAAATACTGGGTACTTGAACTAGAGATAAAACCTGCTCGGGTTTCACTAAGCCTTGCTACATGGCAGGTACATATTCCACGTACGGCACTACGTAGTAGATCTAGATCGTTTGCGGCATACGAGATCCCCAGTTTTCTGCCCGATTGAGCAGTTTAATGTATAGAAATTACTAAGAGGTGATCAATTTGCGCATAAAGAGCTTGCAGACACTAATCAGTGATATTTATACTAGTATCAATATCTATCATACATACAGTTTTTACTAACCTGATACAACTGTGATCCAGCATTACCAGGGTAGTAGTACATTGTATATAAGAGTCTAAATATACAATTTTAGAAGTTCCATGCTCATATATAAGTACATATAAACTTGTCATGTAGGTGTCTGTGATAGAAGAGTAGTAGTGGTGTACGTTATTACATACATTTACATGTAGCATGAGAGCATTGCTACATGTCCTTCTGAAGTGTCTACTGTACATGTTTAGTTGCTGAGCTGCTGAAATGTTTTAGGAACCGTACAACTCTTGTGATCAGGCACAGTGGGTATGTTGGCAGGGCTTGGTGTCCTGGAGTATGTAACATGCAATATTCAGATACTAGTCTATTATAAAGCAGAAAAGGCCATCTGATCATGAATCATGAGTAACTGCATGTTATGATGGTATATAGAGTTACTGTCTCTTCAAAGTACATGTATGTATGTGTTTGAGCCTTTTCCCAGCCTATCGCTCTCTAGCTTTATACCCAGGCTCTTTGCGGTTGGTGGGAAAGAGCCCTGGGTACAAGGCTAATCACTGTCCAGTTCAACCATTGCATGCAGACTTTTCTCCTTTTTGGTTATATTTTTCGGTAAAATAAGTGATACATGTTTCATGTTTTATGTCATACCAAGTTAAGTTCACTGTTTATCATGACGAAATGCTTTGGTTGAGATGCTTTGGTTACACTGTCTGGATTTGTACTTTATGTGTGATAGTTTGTAAGAGCATCACTTCAAAAGGGAGTGTCGTGGGTTCAAATCCAATCCTAGGCAGCCAATTTTTCCGAAATGACTGTTTCGGATGAGCTAGTTGTGTTGTGCTACTGTTGTGTTTTTGTTTCCTAGCCTTACCTTTCTCAGCATCTCTTGGAGTTATATTAGCAGATTAGAGGGATTACTTTCAATTTTCTCTCTTTTCCCTTTTAGTAGCCGTCAAATTCTCTATTATTCAGCCACTCAATCTTCACTGTTTATACTCAATGGAGACTCAAGATACTGGTCAGTGTATGGGTGTAGTATATAGGTTGTATAGTGTACCCCACTAATCCAGACAGAAGAAAGTGTCCTAATTAGTGACGTCCTGATTTTGAGGGTTACAAAGTACACAAACTTGGCATTTAGAGGCCTGAGGCCTAACAAGGTACAAAATATGTTAAGTACGTACATGTAGCTATATACAATGAAAAATCAGTGAAAGATATTTCATTGAAGGAAGATGTAGAGAAAATACAAGAGTATGGCAGTTGACTCCATGCATACATGTAGCTCCATGTTACTGTAGCTAACGTATCCAGCATTCTACGTGCCATCTGTATATGCTATGTACTGTATATTGCAATTTTGGAAGATAGAGCAACAACCTTACACTAGGGAGTCAATGGATGGAACCACCAGCCTGTGAAGGGAAGTAAATAGCAGTGTATATGGCGTGCAACAATATTGCCTCCTCCCCTAGCATGCAACAATAATAACATGCGTAACCACAACATGTAGGCTACATATGATTATGCATGCTTCTTCAGATTGAGACACTTTGCCTTGTTGTGTTGCTTTGTATGTGTGATTCGACTCAGCCAGCTGAGCTGCTTTGGTAGCTCAGTTGGTAGAGCATCTGCCTATAACGCAGAATGTCACGGGTTCGAGTCCCGCTTGAGGCAGCTCATTTTTTCTTTGAAAAAGGACTGTCTTGGGTGAGTTGCATTGTGTTGTGTTGCATTGCTTTGGGAGTCTCTTGGTCTGATTATTTCATGCCATATCCCACTCGCCAGTCTGCATAACTGCATGTGCAAAATATTTTGTCTCAGTGCCATTGAATCTGATTTACTTCCATAGTGCATATAGTGTACTCCATACTCAAAAGCACACCACTCCTGCTTATGTACACACATGTAAGGATGCCTCAATAAACAGAATGGTTGTTGCTGCCCTCGACCAGTTTTGTGTACATTACAGTCCCTGAAACACATCACTTCTGTCCTATAGTGTCCAGATTCTATCTCAAGCACTCATAAGCATGCCCCACCCACCCCCAAATTGATATTCAGTATTGATGTGAAGTTCACGTCACAATTTGTGTGCACATGTATACATACGTATGTATATTATCCCTAACAGGTTTGTGTAGAGGTACGTGTAAGTGCCAGTGATGGAGAGGAGTGTGAGGGAAGGCAGACATAACAGACAGAGGCCAAGGTCTGAGAGCCAGAATACACTGTAAAACACTTACTATAACTCACACACATACTTACATGTACATGTACATACAATGCACCTGCTGCACATGTTGTGGGATATGTGACTGTTGCACGTGTTGTGTGATGTCAAGTAGCTACCCAGGGCCACTAAAAGCACATGGGGCTCTGAATGTAAATGTCTCATAGTCAGAACTGTGTACTGATCACATTATACACACCTGGCATAATGCACTCCTAGTAAATTGCCTCCAGTACTCTTAATATTTATGTGGTACAGGATGTATGGAGAGGGAGTGGAGGACAACAAGGATGGTTGGAGGAGGGAGGACAGAAAGAGAAGAGATACTAAACACCCCAATTTCAGACAAAAGGTACCAACACATATTATACCTCTAGTACTATGAGTATCTGTTGCTATATGGAGCTCTCTGTGTATTATGTGACCAGGAAATGAAGGGAATACCCTGGGAAAGTCCCTTGGTGCTCATGGCACGATGTCATATTGACTTTGACATATGCATGCTGACACATGCACACACATGCACACACACACACACACACACACACACACACACACACACACACACACACACACACACACACACACACACACACACACACACACTATATGTTGTTCATTGTATGTAAACTGAAGCAAGTCACAAGCACACATCATACATGAACATGTATACAAACTAACAAAGTATGCTTACTATGATGTTTTGAGACATGTACGCCCCCATGGCCAAGATGTGCATATTACTGACTGAACATAGTTTATAGTAGATGAATGCAAGGCATTGTGGGTGAGTGAAGCAAATCCACCAGGTTGTAGCTAGAAATCATTGTGTCCATGCACTTGATGAAATCACAATCTTATGTATTTGGACATATACACATACAAGCTGTATGACTAGGTGGGCCTGTTTCTGCTTGCCCAATTATGTTGATGAAGCGTATGATATAAACCTGCTGTTACCATAGCAAAATAGTATAGGTACACAGACGAAATATGTCGGTGTTGATTGAAGCTCCCAGCTGAACTTACATGTTTATAGCCAGCAAATTCTTTTTCCAATTATACTGTTTAGTTATTCCCCTTTCATGTAGAGCTTACATACCCACATACTTTGTAGCCTCTGTCATCAAGAATTTTGACTGGTGTATATATACTTGTAATGTTCCACGTCAGCACTAATACCATAAAACACTGCAGATTTAGAAAGCCCCTTTTAAATATAGTCTTGTAGTTTACTACGTATGACTGTAATAATAGGGAAATGAGTCACACCTTGTGTAGGAGTGAATATATCATAAGGTGGTGAGCAGATGAGATTGACCCAGCTCTACATTATAGCTCCATTAATTTGCTCATATAGCATGCCACCCTGTGACTAGAATATACGTACTGTGTCCATCCAAATTGCAGGTCTATGGCTAACATACACACTGATGGTATTGTAATACATGAGTGTCCAAAATACTACCTTCTGTTGCCTTAGCAACATAGATTAAATGGCAGGACTGACTACACTTGCCCAAATGAATATTTGTATTTTTAATTTTTGTTTTGTATATTATACATAATGAATATGTGTAATGTATATACAAGACCCCTCATGAAATATGCACTCCTACACAAGGTGTGATTATAAGCATTCCCCTACTATTACAGCCATAGTAATTACAAAACTACATCTTCTCCAGTCTTTGAGCACATGCACTAGGAGATGAGCTCCGGGAGAGTGAATTTAGCTCTTTACTTATAGTTAGGTGACTATATTCTAGATGTGAAAGAGATGCAAGAATAAAACTTTATGGTGAGGATTTTTGCCTTTCAGTCCTTGGCTGGGGATCTGGGGGGAGGGGGGGGGGCATTGGGCAAAAATTGATAGTTGGATCCCAGAGGGATCACAGAAGGGTATGTGTAGATGGATCACAGAGGGGTATGTGTAGAGGGATCACAGTGTAGGGGGATCACAGAGGGGTATGTGTAGAGGGATCACAGAGGGGTATATATGTAGAGGGATCACAGAGGGGTATGTGAGGGATCACAGAGGGGTATGTGTAGAGGGGTATGTGCAGAGGGATCACAGAGGGGTATGTGTAGAGGGGATCACAGAGGGGTATGTGTAGAGGGATCACAGAGGGGTATATGTGTAGAGGGATCACAGAGGGGTATGTGTAGAGGGATCACAGAGGGGTATATGTAGAGGGATCACAGAGGTGTATGTGTAGAGGGATCACAGAGGGGTATGTGTAGAGTGATCACAGAGGGGTATGTGTAGAGGGATCACAGAGGGGTATGTGTAGAGGGATCACAGAGGTGTATGTGTAGAGGGATCACAGAGGTGTATGTGTAGAGGGGATCACAGAGGGGTATGTGTAGAGGGATCACAGAGGGGTATGTGTAGAGGGATCACAGAAGGGTATGTGTAGAGGGATCACAGAGGGGTATGTGTAGAGGGATCACAGAGGGGTATGTGTAGAGGGATCACAGAGGGGTATGTGTAGAGGGATCACAGAGGGGTATGTGTAGAGGGATCACAGAGGGGTATGTGTAGAGGGATCACAGAGGGGTATGTGTAGAGGGATCACAGAGGGGTATATGTGTAGAGGGATCACAGAGGGGTATGTGTATGTGTGGCTCCGCCCATGATATAGTGCGTGTGTGGTCAATATAATGGTAGCATTGCTTATTGAGTAGTAATACGTATACAGTAGCATTCCACTAAGTATATCGTACATGTATCTTACTACACATATGTACTGTCTTTACAGGGTCCATCAGGCAGTCAGCCAAGGAATGGCAGTACAGGCCACACCTCCTCCTCTGGGTTCCATCGTCTGAAGGACATCCCTCCACGCTTCCAGACTCATAATAATAAATCCAGTAAACACAAGTATAGTACCTCCAGGACTGCTACAGGTATATTTGTACACAATATACATGTAGCTACATATATCTGATGGCTGTGAAGTAGGATAAATTCACTAAATGTGTCCCAAGACACCATCATACACTGTACTTACATACAATGTACGTGGTTCCATGGACATGTAGTTGGAAAATGAAACCAATACACAGTTACAGGTACATCAACATTCACATTCATGTATGATGCAACACTGGGTGGAATGCAACATGTACACACATGTATATTTATCACATGATGACTGGTTCCTAGCTTAAAAGTGGTGTCTTTTTCACCTGTGGTGAAATTGGCATTCCACATACATTTTTGTTTACACTGATAGCCTCATTCCCAGGCTCTCCCGTTGTGGATGTGTAATTTTGCATGTGACCTCTGAATACTCAACGTTCCTTTGAGAACAAGGCTATATAGTACACTATAGGGTATACACATGTAAATACACATATGGAACTATATGTATATACTTGGTTGCATGTACATACATGTACGTACATTTACACTAACTTGTAGGCTCAGCAGAAAATGTATGTTGAATATTGCCTGTGTCTATGATGTAGGAAACCTTTGTATAAAGACATGGTAACCTTGAGGCCCGCCCCCTAGGCCTTGCCTATTCAACTTTGACTATAATAACAGTACATAAAGCATTCCCTTTACACACACTTAAATACTATACACATACACTGGAGTTGTGTAATGCATATGTACATGTGCATGAAGTGCCTAATAGCCCAATACATTACTGTTGTAAGCTGTTAATTGTACAATCCTACAAGATATACCACTGCACTTGGTAAGTGAAGGTAACTCAGAGTAAGACCAAGATTTGGAAATATATCAATGGCATGGGATGGGAGATATATCAATGGCATCTCTAGGTCTATTTCCACTGTGAAGTGGTGCTACAAAGGCAGTAGCACATGGGAAAGGATGGCAGTAGAGTATTTGGAAGAGTCCACTAACATTTTAGGATTTAATTGATCAATATGAGGTTGACAAAAACTTCAACAGTAACCTCTGTATCAACATAGACATGCATACAGTACAGTTACATACAGCTCAGTGTAATTGATGTGTTTTGCACAACATTGCATCTAACATACTCAATTTTTGTGCATCTATAAAAGTGTAATATTTACACACTTGGCCAAAGTGTTTCCTCGATTCTCCAAACATTCGCACTATTTCCCCACACTACATGGAGTAGCTTTCCTCCTCGTAGAAAGCTCTGCCACACATACATGTATGTGTTTTACTGCTATCACCATCTGCTAGATCACACTAACCTGCAGTGTGGTATGCAGTGGCTGTATGGCTCCAATCAAGGCCTGCCAACAGAGCTCTCTCTCTCGAGATCTAATTGTGGTTGCCACTTACTAGTACAGTTGTGAATGGTATACAAGTACGTACACAGAGCCCTTCCTATGGCCCAGTAACAGTGTGGCTGAGTTGTAGTGGAGGTCTAACAAGTGCTCTAGGCCTTGTCACCACTGGCTATCTGAATGGAATGCAAAGCATTCATGTGACTAGGAGCACAAAGGAGCCTCTAATGGGAGGCCGTGTCCAGTTACATAGCAGCCACTTTGTGTGTTGTGATTGGCCTGGTTCCAATCCCACTTCCTGGTTACATACCAGTCCTTATACAATGCGTAGTGGTCTGCATATAAAAAGCACCAACACCTTTTGTGCTTCTGTGAGAGATTAGCTGGCCGTTTGTGTGAGAGTACTAAGTAGCAACAGTGCGCTATATAGCTGGCTGAGCTACAGAGTACAGTGGGCCCTGACTAGATAGAGCTATAGGCAACAGTCTTCTGTTAGCCTGCCAAGATGTGCTAGCCAGGTAGCTGTGGTACGTGGACAGGTGTGGAACACAGTTGCTGGAAGTGCTGGTATCGTCATCATCAACAACTATCCGACCTCAGGAAACTCACTGATCATTCTCACCCGCCACAGCTCTGATATATACAACCGTCTTCACTTTCCATCTGGACTCTAGCTAGTACTTGTGTAACCCCGACGTTGCTCTATAGACCAGTTCTATGTTAGACTGACCCCCAAGAATTCACTCTTCACTTTGTCACAGGCAGTCCCCGAATACACTATTGAAGCAGGCCTCAATCGTCAACTAAGTAGTCTACACCTGCTCCCTGTGCACTAAAACCCAATCACTTAGAACTTCAATCAAGATACGTTTGCTGTGCCAGCCACTAACTGGAGTGCAGTGTAGCAATCAGTCTGGAGGCCGTGTACTTATTGAGTGTGTTCATTCTACCGTTATACCACCCATGTTTACCTCAGTCTGTCCAACACCATCCCCTTACTACACATACATGACAGGTACAGAGGCAGTATTTCTACATAAGAAAGAGTGCTTTATTTAACAGACACAGTGTCAATGATTGAGGGTCTTGTATAGCTACATGTATTGGCATAACATGTATCTGTCCATTATCATCTTTTATTGAGAGCTCTTAGCCTCTGAAAGGCACTATTTGTGTTAGGGACACAATAACCTACATGTAGCTGTGGTGTATCAACTTGTCTGCCATTGGTGTGTGCATGTACTATATATCGTAATGTGCCTCTCACCCTCTCTTGCATCAATTGTATTGTATTAGAGCCACATGTATAGGTGCAATGTACATGTACATTCCACATGTGTATATTTTTTCTAGGCTGTGTTTTCTGTCTTCGTTTCTTCGTGTGTGTGTGTGTGTGTGTCAGCTAAAGTATTGGCTAGGTGTGCTGGCTCTTGCAGTGTATTGGCAGTGCTCCAGTGAACTATACATAGATACAGATTGCCTATAATTACATGTACATATGCATGATAGTCTGCTAAAATGTATATTGTTAGATTTGAAATAGGATTATGTACGTGAGCATATAGCATTGTTGCTACAATTATGCTGCAATGCATGGGTGGGGCCATGTTCTGTATGACTAGCAGTGCAAAACAATATGAAGTCATGCTGTGTAGGCAAACTGTTTTGCATTCCTGTGTATGGGGGCTCTTGCATGGCTCTCAGCTGTGTAGTACACTCCCACCTCCCTGGCATCCCCTAGCTAACACCTTGAGAGATGTGATCATCCTTAGTTTAGTTAACATCCAGGTATGCTTGGTGAGTACAAGTTTAATTTGTCCATGTAATTATGCAGTCTGTGTCAGACTGGTATTATGGTGTGCATCCCACAATCCATCCCCCTATGTTGTATTATGCTCTCCCAAAGTGTGTGTCCCTGTCTGAATGGTGTGTGTAGGTAGTCAGGACGTGATATGTGCACTTTCCTTTCAACTCTCCTACACATGCACAACAACCCACCTACATCTATGTACATGTTGTTGTGGAGTGTTTTCCTTCCCGTGTATACTTTCTGGGATGGTGTGTGGTATTGTCACAAATGTGTACAGTTAATATATTTTTAATACAAAACCAACCACCAACTCGGATGATGGTGTACTGTTGCTGTTACCTGGATGAGGAATGGGTAGGGAGGAATCTTGATGTTAATTAGTGCCCTGCTGATGTAGTCAAGCGTAGATGGATTGTGTTATTAGTAGCATATGTAGTAGTATGATGTGGGAGTGTCTCTCCGTGGTAGACTGGCGCCCTAATGCCATTTTTAATTGACCGCTCTGCCTGCCCTAGCCTAGTCTCTGAACTTGCCATTCTCATCCCTACAGTCACTAGCTGGAAGTATATACATGTACCACACCTGTTGCCTTGCCAGTCCACATGTACATGTACAATGTATTCCCAACAGAGTGTGCTACATGTACATATGTATGTACATGTATATAGGTCCCATGTACTACTGTAGGTGTAATGTATACACAAAGTACACACACAGTACTCGGCTAATGCAGCCTTTGCTCTATGTAGACACGAGCCCACTACTTTCTGTATACACAACACATTATTGTCAACTACAGTAGTTGTTCTCCCAATGTGATGTGCACAGCACATGCATGTGTGTGATGTCTCATGTGTACTGTAGCATTCTGTACAAAATATCAATACATGTCAGGAGACTGTAGACAAGAGTATTTAAGGATTGGGGAAAGTAAGGTGAATAGTAGAGTGGAAGTAGTGGCCTGAGAACAGGATGGATGATGTTTCATGTTGTTGGTATCACTTCCTTTTTTTAAACCCAATGCACTGTAAATAACATTGTTTGTTGAGTAATATCTGAACAACCTGCCTTGTTCCCTTGCTGATGTGCAGTGAAGACCCCCGTCAAGTGCTGCTCCACAGTCATGTAAGATGACTTCAGAGTCTGTGCATTGTTCTGTAGAGTAAAATATGCGATTGTTAGACAGAACAACAGAGTCCTGTGCTATTGTGTTACAACTCACGTACACCTAGCAGTCTACTGTGATGGCTATGGTCTATACATGTGTGTATTGGGACTTGATAAGGACACTGTACCTACAAAGTGGCACAAGTGAAACTAGAGAAAACTTGCCAGTGTATTAGGTGTATTGAAAGCAATTGCCTCTTATGAGTCACATGTACATGTAGGTGGCACCCTCTCCTCTGCTATTTACTAATTGAACTACATGTACTACAAGCCTGTGAAGTATATATTAGGTGATAGGCAATATCCTTGTAATGTTTCCCACCTCTTTCTGTTTCTTTCTCTTTTCCTCACTTCTCTCCCCATATGGTACACAGGTACTGTATGTACATGTACTCCCACCTACATGCACATCTACACGAGTACAGAACCACTAAATCTGCAGTCTTACTGGATCACCATATATACATGTACATGTACACCATTTTCCTTGGAATGTGTTAATAGCACAAGGGAATGTATCTGTACATTAAATTGTGGATTCTATTATACATGTGTACATGCATGCATCACTGGCCACCTTGTCAAGGTGTCTACTTTATGAATCATGATGGCATTAGGATGGTATGTGTGTGCAGCAAGTATCATAACAGATTATCCTCCTACTCTACAGTGTAGCATTCCACTGATTCTCAGTCAACCAAGTACAATACATGTATGACATGCTCGTACATGTGCGTGTAAGCCCCTACATGTCCACATACATGTACATATATGTGTACATATCTGAGCAGACTACTACATTTACATGAACATGAATGTATACATGTCCATGTACATGTACATGTTACATATGTGTCATTTGAAGTTTCCCTTACATAAACACATCCAGGGTACATATATGTCATTGTTTACTTACTCCTCACTTTAAGTTTACTTTCCCTTCTGCTAGTAGTTGTGTATGTACATGTATACATATTTTGGATGTGGGCTAGTGTACGTTTCGCTATGAAGCTGTGGTTTGTTCCCATTGAACATGTTATCACAAAGACTGATGGTTCTTCAGCTGTCACTTTCACTGTGTGTGTGTGGTATTGCATGTGTTATGATTTTGATGCTATTTTCATGTTAAAAACGTATCCGCTTTAGTGGTGTTGGGAATTGTTTCAACCCATAGCTGTGTAAATGAGCATTGTATTTGTATAAAAACAATTCATACACATGCCATTTCACTGTGTACAATGATTTTCAACCACGGAGATATCGATCATTGTACATGGCAAGTACAAGAGTTTAATGGCTGGATCAGAGTACACTGCCAAAATGTCTAATTTACAGAGGAGAACAGCCCACTTAATGGTACTGCATTATACATATGTACATACATGTATTGCCAAGAGGTGAAGAGAGGCTGTAGGCAGAGCTACATATATTGAAAGATGTCAAGGGTAACTATGCCCACACAGTTATTTCTATACCAGTACCTCACGACTGCATGTATGTACATGTACTACTTGCCATGGACCTTGCCACGGTCAACTTCACTCCTCAGCTGGGGTCTAGGGATTGCCATTGGGTAAAGGAATGTTAAGTGACATGTACATGTAGGGCAAGTTGGTCCCTCAGGGCTGCATGGTAGTACACACATGGCAGCTTAATTATGTAAAGTGTGAATAATCAGATGTGCATACATGTACATGTACATGTATGTAGGGGGTACATATACATGTACTCTATATATTTAGTCGTGTATATAACAGGTATGTTTGTGTGGCTTTCTCTGATGTTCAGATATATTTTGTATCCATACTGTGTGTTAACTAGTGTGAATGTGACCATGAAATGAGTGATGTGCATTTTTCACAGTGCCTTTGTCTCATGAATAGTCTACAGTCACTATAATCAGGATATACATGTACTGTCAATCAGTACATGTACATGATTATGTACACATTGTTTATATGCAGGTCTACATGTACATGCATGTGTCTAGGAACATACATATGTATGTATGTGAGACACCTCACCTGTGTTATGCAATTATGCATATTGGGTGTACACCATGTAAATCCCTTCTATGAGTAAAAGATAACACCTTGTGCACGTACATTGTGAATAGCTGCCTAGTTCATTATGTAGATACAATCCTGTTAAATGGATCATGTTCTGCTATTGTTCACCATAAAAGCAATAAAGAAACACAGTGTTACACATTGTCCTCTCTGCATGTAATGTCTCTTGTGATTTTATCCAAATAGCAGGTACTTATGTATGACATACGTGTAACTGTACATGTAGTGGTATATGAATACTTGGGTGTGTGTTCATGTTGCTGCTGACGTGGGGGTCTGTGTACACATACATTTGCCACAAGAAAATACACATTGGCCTTCCTTGGGCTGTTGTTAGCACTAAGAAATGATGACTGATGCTGTTATCCTACGTATGCATATCCCAACAAGCCATACGGTAGGGAGCCTTATCAAACCCTTGCACAAACAGTGCTCCAGTGACCCTGCCATTGAAGTTGGCACCAGTGATTGTTCGTGCTGTTTATTCACGTTCTGCATGCTCTGGAACATGTCCTTATGTACACATGGACCAAGCTTGTAGGCTGCACCACTGGAGCCACTGTAAGTGGCACACACTCTACATCTACATGCAGTAGTGTCTTGGGCTAGGCTGGTCACACACAATTCATGTATGGTGTGAAGGAACTATGATTAGACTTTTTGCTATTAAACAGATAGAATACATGTGTGCTATTCGAGACATGGTCATGTTCATGCTGTCCCTTCTCAGCAGGTGGCAAGAAAGAAACTAAAGATCCCACCACTAACTGCTGGCATCAGAACCCACCCATCTCTTCCATGCACAACTCTTCCCAGACCACCACCACTAGAAACAGACACATGGATGACGATGGCGGGTGGTCACGTGGCTCCCCTGCCAAGGGCAGTGGCTGGAGTAGCAAGAAGAACCACACCATGCCTACTAGAGACACAAAGACAGGGAACCAGTTGGCCCTGGTAAAAGATTTCAGAGGGTCCCCTGAAGTGGACAGTGCAGCTGTGTGGCCAATGCCAGAGCACAAACACCAGGGCAGTAGCGGGAGTGGGGAGGGAGATGGGTGGAACACTTTCTCCCCTGGCCAATCCAACTCTAGCCGGCAGCACTCTCAGTCTGAAAACTGGATGAGTGATGAGGGCAGTCTGAGTATGGGCGAGAATGCCTGCTCACCACAAAGTAACTCCTCTCCCTCTCCCTCCAATGTGGGTTGGAACATAGGACCTGATGTACCAGATGTACAGCATGAACTAGAACCCATCGAGGACGATGAATTAGACAGAGAAGGCAGTGTTGAAGTGGCCAGGACTACACCTGGTTCAGAGGTGGAGACTGGTTTCAAGAGCAAGAGCAGAGAGGACGAAAGGAAAAGGAAGAGTAACAGCTGGGATGACCTCGACGCCATGCCTTCCTCCACCAATGACAAGGACATGTTAGCACAGACCACTTCTAAACAGCCACCAGCATCCTTTTTATCATCCGACGTGCAACATCACAGCAAGAACACCAGCTGTTCACCAAGCATGGATATGGATAGGACATTGGAGAGTGCCGACACAGAGAGTACTGTTACATGTACCGACACAGAGAGTACTGTTATATGTACTTCTACAGACAAGGATATTCATAAGCGGTATGAGGAGATATCAGCAGGTGTGCATGTACCTCACACACATTCAAACTCTGGTACTCCTGACGGCCTGGGTATGAGTGTGTGGAAATCCCGGGCCAGTGTTGGGGGCAGTACATCCTCTATCAACAGTGTTGGAAGCAGTTCCAGTTGGAAGAGTGAAGGGAAGAATGGGTACCACAGCAAGCCATCTAACTTCAGCCCTCGTAAAAGCAGCAGGTATGTCTATCACATCTGTTTATCTTGAATGTGAAGAGAGGGTGGGTACAACTGAATGTGTGTATGCATATCTGTACCACAGTTTGTACATATGCAAGTGTGTACACTCTAAATATGACCAAGTTTGGTTTATTGTGTACATAGTTGTGTACTGGTATTAGTGGTCGTGTGTGTGTGTCCATTACATCATTATGTTGACGGCAAATGTGGTCATGTGCTTCATGACAATGTAATTAAATCTCACTGTTTCCTTCCCTCTCCATATTAACAACATGTATATACATCTTGAACCATTGGTACATGTATGTATCTACTTCCTACAGATATGACAGTCAGAGTAGTACTGGTTCTGGGGCCAAGGTCCGTAAGATGAAGAAGGTGTCATCAGGGCTTGATGATGCCCTGGAGTCACTACACTCTGAGCCTAGCGGCTGGGGAGACTTGCCCAGCCCTAAACCATCAGACGTAGACAATGGCACTGAGATTTGGGGGGTGGCCCCTGATGATTTGCATAGAAAGAACAAGACCACCAACAGTAAGTAAAGAATTGATATGTACATATAGACTGTCTTAACATGTACATGTATGTTATGCTTGTTTCAGCATGTGTAATAGTAGATGAATATCTGTAGACTCCTTGACCACATTAAACCTGTGTGTGTGTGTGTGTGGGGGGGGGGGTGTGTGTGTGTGTGTGTGTGTGTGGGTGTGTGGGTGTGGGTGTGGGTGTGGGTGTGGGTGTGGGTGTGGGTGTGTGTGTGTTGGGGGGGGGTGGGGGGGGGGGTGTGGGTGTGTAGAGCACAGTAGCTTAAAAATCATAAAGAAAAGAGGTTATGTAGAGCACAGTAGTTTTAAAGAAAAGAACCATCTCACTAACCTACTCAAGACTTCAAACACATACGTATATACAAGACCAGGACACTGGATGCCCAGTCTTAAGAACTGATTGTACTCAGGCAAATTGGTACAAGCATGTACATGTATATGATGACCCACAAGCTTAGAGTATGGAATCTGGAGGGAACTACTCCACCCTATATATCCCATATACATGTATATGTACCCTTTGTATGGTGTACATGTATATACACATCAGGCAATCTGCTCAGGTTGTAGGGTATGGGATGGAGTAAAGTAATTTGCCTCAGGCTTTTTGATCCCCCACTCTAAGGCTTGTGGGTGATCAGCTTGTACCAATTTGTCTGAGTTATTGTGGTCTCGCTATTGATGGTAGCTAACTTGCTCTGCCACACAAGGTATAGTACAGCCACATCTATTATGTAATTTACTATCCACAATAGGTTGGGGAGATTGTGGAGGTGGTGGGGTTGGGAAGATGGGAGGGGGGATATTAGGTGGGGGAGGTGCAGGAGGAGGTGATTGGGGAGAGGACAGTGTGGGGGTGATGACTGCAGGCTGGCCTGGGGCTGGAGACGGCAGGAGCCGGACGGTTGGGAGGGTTGGAACTCCTGGCACTCTAGGATCCCAGTGGATACCTCCCAAACAGGAGAGCTGGGGCAAAAAGGTACTGTCTGTTCATGTGTGTGGCTCTGTGTGTCATAATTCAGGTGTACTTTGATGGCAAGCCATATATATAGAGTACTGTGGGGAGCAGCGTAGTATGGTCCTTTTAATTGAAGTGGTGCCCATCCCACCATTGGTATTAGAGTATTGCCTGTCCATGTAACACATGATGTACACATGATGTACACATGACTTGGCATGGTGCTTTAGCCTCGTACCCAGGCCGTTGCGGGGGGCAGAAAAGATGGCTGGTATCAACTGTTTGTGCATGTGCATAAATCTTGTTAATTTGTAGGAAAATGTCCAGTAACTTTTGCTCTATCAGCAAACAGAATACAACTGCGTACGCATCGCTCAATCTAGAATCTCTCAAGGGCAAATGACATACCCCACTCGAATACTCGCTCGGCATTTACACGTCCTCGATACCAGACACGGGAGTACACTGTACTACATGTATAGCCTACATAAATATGACCAGAAATTCTGGTAAAGGCCTGCGCATGCACCCCACGCATGCACAAACAGTTGATACCAGACCGTCTTTTCTGCCCCCACAATGGCCTGGGCATGGTGCTTGTGTCTCTGTATGGATATGCATATCCTATTACTTTGTCCAATAGAGCAAGCAGCACAATTTCCCAGATAATGTCTCTAAGCTCATGGATATGGGATTTTCGGTTAGTCCAGCCACTCTCTATGCATAGTGAACAGAAAATTTATCTCTATTTCCTCACTTACAGCATCATATGGCAGAGAAATACCTCAAGTCTAATGGTAATGATCTGGATGCTACTATTGGAGACTTGCTGGCTGTGGGTGTGATAGCAGACGATGGATCACTAGAACGTATGAATGGCAGTCGAACTAGCAAGAAGCCGCCAGGAAAGCCTTTCCCTGGAGGAAACCACTTATTTGGAGGTGGTAGTGGTTCGAACTCCTTCTCCACTCCACCCTCCAGTATGGGTCCCCCTGGAACCCCAGGGGCTAACCTGGGCCACAAGGATCTGTACCAGCAGATTCCCAACTCCCTTTCCACACTCACACAACCATTGCCATCAGGTGCGGGGACTCAGGCCCAACAGATGCAGGCACTTCAAATGCAACAGCACATGCAGATGCCCAGTGCCACTGTTCTCGGTTACCAACAGATGCTCAGTCAGCAGCTCTCCCAGTTGAAAATTGCCAAGCAGCAAGTGACGCAGCAGTTGAGGCAAATGAGTGCCATACCTGGACAGGGTAGTGGCAGTTCAATGCAGCAGCAAATCCAGACACGGTTAAACCTCATCAACCAGTTTATAAGCCACATTAATCAGCAGCTGATGCTGCAGAAGTACTCGTCACAGCAAAAGGACAAGCCTGGGATGATGGAGGGGGGGAGTGCAGTCACCCCTGGAGCTGTGGGATCTCAACCAATTGGACGTAGCAATCCCTCATCACGTGGCAAGGATATGAAGCTGTCAGGTCCCATACCATCTCGCTCTATGTCAGTGCCTGGTGGGGCACATGAACACAATCTAGCTCTGGGAATGCAGGGGATGAACATAAATGGTCATGTCACTCCCTCCAGCATCAGTCAGTCGTCAGCACGCAGTGTTTCACGGCTCCAGCAGATCATATCTGGATCATCTTCAGATACCCCACAACACAACCCGGAGGACAAGACCAAGTTCCGGTTTCCTCCTGTCCAGAGTGCTTCCACACCAGCTGAAATATACTCTTCTACTAGCTCTCCCCTAGCTAGCAGTGGGAGCAGTACTACTACCACCACACCAGCCTCAACTCCCTTCTCCCCCGCACGCTCCTTCACCGACATCCAGGAGTTCCGACCCGGAGTACCCTGGCAGCCACGGGCTCTTCCCACAGAGCCTGCCCAGTTGTATGCTAAGCCTGTGCCACCAGAACTCAGGACTGCTCAGAGTGAACCTTCTTTTGCACATTATAATCTCCCCCCAGGATCATCTGGTATGAGGCCTCACAGGAGACCACCTTCGCTGGGTTATAACTCCCCTGTTGGTAATATGGCCCCTGGCAGTTTTAGAGTCCGAGATCAGCAGCCAGGCTGGCCATCCAGTGGCATTGCACGTGGTTCTACTAGTAGTCCCATGACAAGCAGCCCTTTTGGTACTCCAGATACAGCTTTCCCTCCTAATGCAGCGACATTTGGTGGGCGAACAAGACAACAGAATCAGATGAAATTCGATGGTACTGAAGAGTTGGGCCCACCGCTCACTCGTCCCAATGCACTGTTCCCCAACCATAACACTTCACAGGCCCCTGGTCGCCCCTCCTCCCTGTCCTCCTCCACCAGCTCCGACACAGGCAGGTGGGGGTCCTCCCAAGGCTTCCCTAACAGCAGGAGCAGTAGCAGCAGCAGTGCCCATCCTCCCTCCTCTCTCACTAGCAGTGTGTGGGAATCCAGTTCTGCTGGGGGTAACCCATCATGGAACCTTGGCAGCCTGGACGCAGATGGACCGTCTTACACTACTCCAGCCTCTGCAACAGTTCCTTCATTCACTTCCCCTCCAAATACATCATCTGATGAGGTCACCTCAGGACTGGGTGGGGCCTGGGACAAGGGAGGGCTTCATCCCTCCTCAGTGCTGAGCCCAGAGCCTTCTTTTGAAGAGTGGCAGGCTGGCAAGAAAGCTCATCTCTCTGTCTTCAAACTACCCTCAAATCCACCCACTCCATGGCTGTGTATTCAGAATGTCAGTTCACAGGTAGGCACTTGTGTCTGCACTGGTTTAGTCCTCAGCCCTGAGCATGGACACTTAACGTTTGGATCCACTTCCCCTAAATATGCACAGCCTGCACAATGCATTTCTAGGGTGGAGAGGTTACTACTAGACTACACACAACCCCATCTTGGCTTGTTTAGTAGCCTCAATTCCTGTTGTTTAGTATGACATCTCATATTGGGGAACCAACCTTGTGTTTATTACTATTGCTCTACCTACGTGTGTACACTGTATGGTGTCTTGGAAGACTGAGTGGTGGGAAAGTATGCAGACAGAGGAAGTAATTTAATAAACCTGAACATGTAACTTGAAGCAAGCGGTTAAAGTTCAGACACAGTGTCAATTTGTGTACATGCATGTAACAGGTAGTTGTAGTATGATATATAGATGTAATTCAATCCCTATTACTAGAGTAAAGACTGTAGTATTGTGGTTACATCACTGTTGGTGCATTGTATATTATGATAGGTGCACATTTGAGATGACTCTCCACTTGCTTCATTATTTGCCGCCCTACTCCCTCTATGTACAGCTATACTTGGCATGTATTAACACTGACTATTGTGTCTCCCTGTGTACCTTCAGGTCGACGAGGCATCACTGAGGGATGTGTGCAGTGAGTTTGGCCTGGTGGAGTCAGTGTCCCTCCATCCAGACACAGAGACGGCTATTGTGCAGTTCTCCAGCAAAGACCAGGCCATGCAGGCCAAGGCTGGGTTGGACAAGAGCCCAGTTATATGTGGTGTCAGTGTTGCAGTTGACTTCATGTCCAACGATAAAGTTTCCAATTTGATCATTCAACAGCAGCAGCAGAGGGCCTCCGGCCAGGGCACTATGCAGCACAGCAAATGGCCTACCCAGAATAACCCCGCCCCCCAGCCCAGGAATAGTGGCCTAGTCAATGGGTCTCACTGGGATAGCATTGGACAGGCCCCCGCTAACAGCAACGGCAGCAATAGTGATGACACAACTATTGCCACTACTACCCTGTGGAGTGGAAACAGCTTCCTTTCAGGGATTTCTTCGCCATGGAGTAACCAACCTCCAGCCACTGAGAGTGCACAGTTTCCTTCCAGCACTGGGATAGGCAAGCACGAGCCTCCCGTCATAAGTAGCAGCCCTTCTCTCTCTACTTACTTACCCAATGGGCTGTTTTGAACTCCAACCTTTTTTCTCTCTCTCACTCATCACCAACCCAAGGATATTACCAGCCAGACAGGACTGATGTGTATGCTTCACTCTACCAATACCACTATACGTAAACCTAGTATTGCTACATTATAGTATTCAGTTACATTTATAACTCATCGGAGTAGCTGCCTCTTATAATCCCACCAGAGTCTAGGTCAACAAAAGGTCGCTTTTCAAACCAGGAAACCAAACTGTAATATGCTTGTACGTGTAGGCCATTTTGTTGTTACTCCACAGCCAGTTCTCTCCTTCATTACATTGGAATGAATGTCTTACCATATATTAAACCTCTGTGTCAGTATATTATTATTATAATCATAGGAGTGTGTCACTTGCTTGTACCACTTACACATGTCCACTGTTTGATCGAACATTGCTCTTCACCCACTCTTTTGAAAACGTGTCTATAGTTCCATGTAAATTTATCACCAAGTCAGGTAGTTTTTTCTATTATTATTCTAGCCCTCAAAGACTTATGTGCTGTATATCCATCAGCTGTGTAGGTCTGGGGACTAAGATTTTCATTCCTCAGCAGGAAATTATTGTTTTGTAACTGTTTGCCGCAGGTACATTGTGATTCTGTACTATATATACTGGTTTTGAAACATACATGTATGAATGTCAGTGTACCAATAGTTTTGTGTGTAGCATTGTGCCATGCTTTTATCCACTGCTGTTTAGTATCACTGGAATGTACAACTGACAAGTATTATGCAAGTGCCACCCATGGCCAAGTTTCCGCGTGGTTGTACACATCATTTTGTGGATTGCCACCAATGAATGCATGTCATAATGTACATACACGTATATCAATGCGGCATTGACTACTGCACATTTCCATTAGCTATAGACATGCATGTCAATGACAATAGTCATTGGACAGATGCAGCTAATTATAAGCAACACATTGCACAAGCTAAGGACACATAAGAACCAAATGCCAGGCCAGTGCACATACCATGTCACATTATATATGGCACACCTCTGTACTCCTTCCTGGAATATTGCATGTGATATTGATGTGGGTGCTGCCACAATAATATTACATGGACATCATGCAGATGACTGAAACTAGATACTAATCAATTTCTACTGTTCCTCCGACAGCTTCTAGAGCTGTCCTCAGTCTCTCTGCTTCCTCCTTGCTGACATCTTCCTGCACTACCTGGGGAACACCCTCCACAAACTTCTTTGCCTAAACATGAGAGCAGAAGTGGGAAATGAGGGAAAAGGAAGTAAGATAAGGAAGTAGAGAGAAATGAGGGGAAAAGGATAAGGGAAGTAAGGACTATGTGTAGGCTGTTTCCAGGATCTGCATTGTTGATTCAATAAGACCTTTGAACCATTATGAAATCCAAACCTACACATGTGGAAGTCTCTAATCAGGCTATTATCAGTACGCTGCTGTCCCAAATGTGTACAATTCAACCCCTGAAATCAGGACACCCCAATAATCAGGACACTTTCTTCTGTCCCAAGGGTGTCCGGATTAGAGAAGTTCCACTGTAGACCTAATCTGCTCTAGCCACACCCTCCCCAAAATGGGAGAGGGGCCGCTCTAAGCATTATGAAGTTATTTCTGTTGAATGTTTGTCATATCAGAACAATGGAACATGTAGCAGTCACAATAGGAAACCATTTTCATGAGGATTTACTAGCATTTGAAAGGAAAGCTACATCATTGCCTTGGCTGTGGAGCATGGCAAAATACATACTTTTGCCACACTGTCAGCAGCAAAATGTCACTGCCCTTCTGCAATATCTTCAGCTGGCGATCTCTGCCAGAGTTCACTAGCTTGGCAGGCACTGCCATGTCAAAACTCCCCGGGTATGAAGGTCACAGATCCCATGCATTCCACTATAATGTAAACATGGACTGGCTTTCCCACAACCTGATTGGAATGGTAGTAACTGGACAGATATATGTACACTACACTCCTGTTTGTGTTAGGTAGTCTCACATGGTACATGAAAATACATGTGCATAGCACACACATCTACATGTATGGTATCTAGGTACCTGTACTAGGTTCATGCCCTCCACTAGTGTTCTGATTTCCTTGATCAGTTTTATTTTAGAGTCCTCTGCATATTTGACAAGTTTGACGGTGAACTCTGTCTTCTCTTCCACCGCTTCTGCACTTGCCTATGAGATAAGCATAGAGACATGTGTATATGTTTCTTGAGTTAGGAGAGCCTTTCAAGGATTATAAAATATGTACAGTGTGTATGCATCATCTTTCCGGCTAAAGATGCACTATAGTAAGTGTGAAAAACATTTCATTAAAATATTGAAGAATGTAGGGATGACAATGCTAAAAAGTACAGGAACAAGATGCAGTATAAGCAGGCAAAACCAGTGATGATACCATGAGAAATAAGGAGCAGCATGAAGGCAAAGGCAAAGGCAAGGGATGGGCTTGCAACCATCATAACATACACTAGGAGAATGCAAAGCATTTGTGGGCGAGCGCAATGAGCGGAAGAGGCAAGGCCGGCTACGTTTGCGCATTGCGTGGGGATGCATGCGCACTGACCGCGGACGGTTGATGACATATAAACATACATACAAACAAAATTGCCATTGAGTTCACTAGTACGGGCTCGCTGCGCTCGCCCAATAACCCCATAAAAAAGATGTAGGTAGAGGTTACACATGATAGTTGCATGCCCATCCCTTGCCTTTGCCTTCATGCTGTTCCTTATTTCTCATGCCATCATCACTGGTTTTGCCTGCATACACTGCATCTTGTTCCTGTACGGTTTAGCATTGTCATTCCTACATCCTTTAACATTTTAATGAAATGTTTTTCACACTTGTTTCACTTTTTTTTCATTGCCAAATACATGCAGTATTTTACGCGTGCGAGCCCCTCAAAATCACACACGCAAAATAATCATTCGTGTATATGGAAATACATGTATTCCTAGCTCTACTCTAGCTCTACTCGTGCAGGGAAGGTCCTACGAAGATTCCGTTGGGCAAAGACACTCCGCAGGGGAATATGAAGCTGTTTCATGCAAAAATGAAGTTAAATCCGTTTGTGAGATAGGCTAGTTTACTGAAGATGTTGGAGAAATTGGGGTTTTGGCAATTTCACATATGTCATTGTAACCGTGTACTTTACCGCATTTGAGTGTTATCATGTCTAGAAACACTCGTAGGCCATGTTATGTGCCTATAGCTGCTGCAAGAAGTAAATAAAGGAAACAAAGTCTGACGACAACAACAACTATCCTGCTTCACTAGACTGTAGCCACTTTAGAAACTGTAAATATAACAATCTAGAATAGTGGTCAGGTAGTGAGTTTTCAAAATCTTTTTGGCAAACACGTTTCGGCTTCTCAGCCTTCTTCAGGTGTGAAATGAAATACTGGTGATAGGGTGGCAACAGACAATCACAATGACCATAATGACGATTGTCTGTTGCCACCCTATCACCAGTATTTCATTTCACACCTGAAGAAGGCTGAGAAGCCGAAACGTTGTGTTTGCCAAAAAGATTTTGAAAACTTACTACCTGACCACTATTCTAGATTGTTATATTTACAGTTTCTAATATAGCTGCTGCGTTTGAGACATTTGTTAAGGCTTAGTGGGCATGTCAGCCATCCCTACATGGAGAGTAAGTGCAAGCCCTAACTCTATCTGACCTGCCACCTAGGTAAATAAACGTTTAATCCTTACTTTTCACTCACTGCCTATTTTTAAACCATACATGTACATGAACATTACCCAATGAGAGCAATAGCATACCTCCTGTGTTGCAGGAGCAGCACCAAACCCACCCATTGGCATCATGGGAGTATCAGGAATGTTCAGCGTCCTCTGCAGAGAGATTGGAAACGTATCTTACTAATGTAGACAGTCAATTTTGTATGTGCAGGCCATAGGAGATAGTCTTGACCCAGCTTTCCTTATAGAAGAAAGTTGCTTGGAAACAAAGTGAAATGGTGATCTTGTTTGAGAATAAACCTATCATCTATGTAGTAAACCTTGAGTAGCTCATTGAGCTGTGCTGCCTCTAAGAGTGTGAGCTGGGAAATGTGATCCACAATGGTGTGGATCTTATCTGGGTAGGTTTTAGGAGATCCATCAGGGTCAGGGACTGACAGAGGCTCTGACGAGGCCGAGAGCATGACGTACGGGGCACGAGAGCGAGGTAGGTGGGTTCTCTGTCGAATTGGAATCCTGACATTGATGATGACCACGCTGAACACACTATTGTATCACATACACAGTACGTAACAGCCAATACTACCTTGCAAATGCCAGAACTTTGCTACACCTCCTGCACACAGACGACGCCATGACACGTGGCGACAGCTTAATTTAACGCGCACTAACACTTTCTAAATAACGCCAACCATAACGACGCCTTCATTGTGCACCTTTTGACAATGAAAAACCAAGTATATGAAAGACATAAGAATAAAAGTAGGTGTGTATGAGGTAGGAAGAGGACTACATCCAATTTCATGGCACAATATGTATTGTGAATTCGTGCATAGTCTCTATTGCAGCAACAAAACTGGCTCCTATTTAACTCTGGAGGCAAATCCCTCTAGGTCTCCATTGCATCAGATGTCTGCAGGGAAAGAGCACGGTATTATTATCGACAGTAGAACAGATGCATTGTAGGCCTCTATCAGTTATTGTCTACTGTCACACAAATGGCTCTAACTCCACATACACTATATATGCATATGACTGTTAACCTGTTTCCATGCATCTAGGTCAGCATCCAGTTGGTCAGCACTTGGTGCTGGAGACTTGTTGCGTCCACCACGACCTCTCCCCCTCCCCCTTCCTCGACCCCGTCCAGTTCCCCCTGCACCACCTCGGCCAAAGCTCCCCCTACCACGTACAGCACCACCTCTGCTTCGCCTGAACAGAACGTAAAATGTATGACATGGTAACAATTCATGGTACTCCCGCCACATGTACATGTGTGGGTTTTGGTTGTCGAGGCTCTTGCATAACAACTAATAATACATGTACATACACATAGCCTGGCTGCAATAATGTGCAGACTTTGATCCTCCGTAATTTTTATTAGAGAAGAGCTGACTAAGGTCTACAGTCACATTTGTCTTGTGACAGTCAAGTCTTGCCCAAGATGAGTAAGCCTGCGATATGAGCAAAATGCTCTCTTTAAGGCTTTCTTCAAGAATTGTACAACATACACGTACATTTGTAGTTCTGCATTATAAATGGAGGTCTGGTGTTCTGCTTCACCTCCCGAGAATGACGAGTTCTTAACCTATTTATCTGAATACTGACTAGAAAAGCAGCAGTCAGAAAGGCACTGGGGGGTACAGCTGAACCAACAACTATGTAAGTGCCTAAACATGAACTGAGGACATCTGTCCTACAGCAGACACCAGCAAGTCCTGAACACCTGAGTGTGGAATAGCTTAAATAAACCCCTCAATTGCAGACAGCAAACTGTATATACAACATATCCTTCATGCAAGATGGACTGCAGACTGGCCATCAGACAGTTATCAAGGTACATGTAAGAAGAGGCCAACTCAATACTACAGCACAGCCATGTACTATCATCTTACCATGATCTAGTTCCAACTCGCTGCTTCACACCAACTCCATTCTCTACAGCAGCCGCCCCTCCTCCTCCTCCTCCTCCTCCAGTCATGAACTGGACTGTCATTGGACGACCTGGAACACATCATGTACACGTATACATGCACATAAGACACTGCCACACTAGTTCAAAATCTTGTTATAGAATGCTATATATAGCAACCAGTGCATGAGTTGTTACACACATCAAAACAAAAAGCGTAACTCTCACACAATACACAAACACATGCATCAGATCAGCATGTGTGTTGCACAACATGCAATCTAGACAGAGAGGCTAAAGCCTACAGACAATGACCAGCAAGTGACTTACTAGTGAGGAGCATGTACATGAATGTAGGTAAGGTCACTCCCCTATTACATGAATTAGAGACTTACAAGGCAATACAATGCAAATCATCCAAGGTCATTTTCAAAGAAAAGGAGCTGCCTCAGGCGGGACTCGGACCTGCACATGTTCTACCAATAGGCACACGCTCTAGGCACATGCTCTACCAATAGGCACACGCTCTAGGCACATGCTCTACCAATGGAGCTACTGAGGCCGCTCAGCTGGGTGGGCTGAATCACACACACAATGCAATGCAATTCAATTGCAAGGCAAAGGATCTCAATCTGAAAACCCAAACTTTTAGTATGAACACATACATGCAAGCACATGTACATGTCCATATACATGATTTTTGTCCATATACATGTACTAGATTCTACTGTATCCAATCATGCCACTTCAAGCTTTGACAAGTCATAGCTTTTCTATAAAGCTTTGTTTCTTATTGTAAGATTGCCGAACAACTTCATTTTTTTGACAGAGGGAACAGACATACAGACACATAGATGACTACTGTAACTTCCCGTAGCACAGGGGCAACTGCACAGGGCTATACTATGGACTCTCTTTGCTTTCCTTTATATGATATTAGAGAGTAGAATGCAGAAGACCAACAAAGCAGATAAAGTTACAACTAGACAAACCACACGTAAAAGCTGGAAGGTGAGTGTTGTTAGCATACTATGGGATGTAGCGATGGTAAGGAAATTTGTAAACAGAAACGAAAATGTTAGCTAACGATGACATTGCCCATCAACCTCACAGGCTAGTGACCAATGAGATATAGACTTCAATTCACGGACTTTGCTCAGAGTCTAAAAGCCAATTGCTAATGAGTAAATACATGCATCTCCAGTCACCCGATGGCTAATGCAAATGCTAGTAGCTAGTGACTCAGCAAGCTATCTTAACCAAACAAACAGGGTCAACTCCTCCATGACTTTCCGTATTAGTGCAATTGGATGCAGATGTAGTTTCAGTGATGGTATGGGCAGTGGGTAACAACTACATGTATGATGTAGAGGTTATGTACCACCATTCTAACATAGAGAGAGAAGACTTCAGCCTTACATGGGCTCCAGACTGGTGACCATCTAGTGTATGCATTCTATACTTAGTGTTAACAACTACAGCAGACATGGGCTAACACATTCACATGAAGTCCATCACAGAGTAGTTTACCGTCTAGAGGTACTCCATTATACTGTTTAATGGCCTTGACTGCATCAGGTCTACGCTGGTAGATGACAGTTGCTGTGCCAAGCGAGCGGCCACTCTTGTCATAGTGCACCTCAGCCTTCACCAGCTGGCCGAACTCAGAGAACAGCTCCTGGTAGAAAAAACACAAGTACAACATTATGGGAGCATTGATTATAGTAGACCAAGCACATGTATTGTAAGTTACATACATGCACATATCTCTACCAACGTGATATGCCTGTTCATAATTAGCAGCCTTATTGTGCAGACTGAACACACTGTACATTAATACACCTGCCAACAGGGCTGACTCTTCACCCCAGCTAATGATCAGTCCCACCTGGTGTGGTTGGGATACCTTACTGATATAGTACAGTACATGTAGGCCAGGCTACAGTGAGCACACAGCTGTTATGGAGACAAATGGAGGCAGCAGGTATTTTAAACAGAATATGTAGACAAAGACATCGATAACTAGGGCAACAATGCAAGAGACAATGCATCGATAACTACGGCAACAATGCAAGAGACAATGCAATGTATATATACATACACTGTCAACTGCACAACAGTAACTATTATAGTGTGTTGAAAGCACTGAAGTGTATAAACCGTGGCACTACATTACATCATAGGTTGATAACACACTGCCCATGCTTTCCGCATGTGTGGTGAAGCTACACATGCATAGGCACATACACGTATGTGTAACAATCCAAGAGTATGTGAGTGTGTGTGTGTGTGTGCTAATAGAAGTTGCAGAAGAGTCGAGCATTTTTAAGCCATTACTAGCTTGCAAGTCACTACCTAGTGTTTGAGGCAAAGCCTCATTAGTCTGTCAAATGACTGCTGACATGCCAGATAGGCCAGGCATATTGGCCTCTAATGTCATAACTTTTTGAATTGAGAATTTTTAGCCAAATCAGTGAATTCAAATTCTATATCTTAGTCGTTGGTACCTTACGCTGAGTGTCAGAGAAGGTTGGAGCCCATCACGTAAGAGACCATGCACTGTAGACTGTCTATGGGGGTTAATGTTTTCTCCATCTACAAGGTCATTATTGTAAATGAAAACATCACCTGAAAGCAATAGATGAATAAATGGCCAGAACCCTAAGGGTACACTTTGCATTTGGTTGTTAGAAGTCTTAGAAGTGGAAGTCTTAGTGCATTTTTACTCAGTTCCGTCCAAAATGTCAATACCATTATCATCACCTAGCACTATATATGTAACCTTGGTGTATCCATTGAGCTTTCTTTGATAAACACTAGTTCTAAAAGGCTAGTCAGAAATTTGCACTAAAGTGCAGAACCCTTGGCATATATACTTGTACACTGACACTGTTTTGCGTAATTATGTGCATGTGTATGCTGTTGCATTGAAACTCCGCCTCCATCTATAAAGTATACGGAAAATAGCGAAGAATATACTGGTCACCCTACAGCTGGGCTAGAAGAGCTCGCTTTATCAGTTGGCATTTGAAGCAGCACTGGACTCAATGCCTATCCATAGTGAAACTTCTGATGCTTCCATGGTGTGTAAACTGAGCAAGATGTAAGCGGTGCTAATCAACATACTGGCTTTTTGCTTGTTTTCACGCCATATCTCTTGAATGCCGTAGTTTTAGGAAAATCGCAACATTAGTTTTCAAGCTCTTGTAGCACTGAGGCCATTGGTATTGCTCAATAGTTGTTTTGTAGCCTGTAGTGCGAGAATAGTTGTCCACACACACACACACACAAACCAAGTACAGTAACCCTCACTGTGCATGTGGTCTGTGATACTACTGGATGCACATTACTGAGAACAAGTACCAACATATAACAAAAGCACCAAGTCCAAACTCTTGACATGTTAAATACACACAAGTCAAGGGTACAATGTATAATGAATGCACTAAGGTGCAGAACCCTCGGCGTCCGCGCGTGTGTGAATCCTTGAAAGCGCACATGCTAGATCTATTACTATGTTAACGGGAAGTATACGAAGACTTTAGGCAAAAGACGGCGACTGAACAGAAAGCAACTTACTAACTGACATCAAGTCGTATTCCAGGTATAGTTTAGCCTATTGTTAGCCTTTTTAGGACCCTTGGAGGGCTCTGCCATCGAAAAAGTGCGCGGAATGTTGCTGCAGTACCCTACAACACAGGAAGTGGTGTATCTCTGCAACGGAGCGGTTTCATAGAAATCCCCACAAATTTCTCAACCTCTGTTGCCTAGTGAGTACGTGACAGTGTTTTCAGGATGAAGAGATGCTCCAGAGGTGAGATGTGACTTAACAGACACACACAACAACTACAGTAACCCTGCGCATGTGCACCTAGGGTTAACAACTCAACAGAGATGATTCACATGCATATTACATGGAACCCTGCCTCTCATCTATAATAAAAGTATATGTAAAATAGCAAAGGATATATACTAGCCAAGCCAAAGAGAAGCTCACATTTCAGGTAGTGTATACCATACAGTTAGGCTTTGAACAACTCTATTAACCAGTACTGCTGAAGAACAAGCTTTGGATCTCCGTACTAGGTCTAAAGTCCATTCATGTTGACCTGGCACCTCGAATATTTGCAGTAACTTCCTAAAATCATGGAATTTCAAACATCAACAGCTAGCTTATTCTCCTGCGATCTTTTTGGTATCTTTTACAAAGCCCTATGCCTTACCAGTCTGAAGACTGCCCACAAGCGAAGTATAGAGCATGCCATTAACCGCACGGAATGTAGGCGTGCGTTACTTAGAAATTGAGGCCCTAGCTATTCTACAGAACTTTTATTGGTTGAACGACAATATTAACTTACTAGGAGAGAAGCTAGCAAGACAGTACGAACAGAAAAGGCGTTAGAATATCAGCACAAAATAGCAGCATAGTTTGGCTCCATTTACCCGCGCATATCACAACACACAACTATTCTGCTAAGTAAACATATGACATTGTACTACGTAAGCTTATTGTCGATTGCAGTTCACTTCAAATGTGCGTGTGCACGTGTGTGAATGCATGAGTATGCCAAGAGTGCGTGGTTTGAATTTTGGTTTATGGCCAATATCTCGAGAGTAAGCGGCTTTGTGTCTTTGTTGTGCTGAAGCATTTGCCATAACTCAACCAAAATTTAAATCATGCGCACTTGGTGCATACTCAGGTTGGAAGTGAACTGTAATTGACAGTACTCTGCCACAACCACTTCCACAGGCAAGAGAGCACAAATGGACTTTTGTGGCTTTCACAGTAATCTTGAATGGAGTATTTATAGGGAAATCCATTCTTACATAAGTCTGCTTCCTATCCCAACAAAGCCTCTGGTACTTTCAATATGTAAGTCTACAGCTTCTGAGAAATAGTGTAACAGGCAGACAGACAGACAGAAGCACACAGACCAAGTACTGTAATCTTCACTGCACATGTTAACACCACTCAATTGTACATATACATGTATATGGCATATGGCAAATAGCTCTACCACCACTAGGGTGTTGGGCCAAACACTACTTTCACAACAGTACATACTGTACTATGCATGGCATTACCACATGTAGGACACCAAAACATGCGTCATGTGTTGGAGCCCCAAACATGCAATGAGGATGAATGATCAGGGTACTTTGTATTTGGACATGTTTTGATTAGAGATTTTTAAGTACATGAAGGCCACGCATCAATGTACAGTGAAACCTACCTTGATGTCGGCATTGGAGACACCATAGTCAAGGTTGGATATCAAGAGCTTTGATGAGGCAAAGCGACCACCTCCACCTCCGGCACCAGTATTGTATTCTCCTCCTCCTCCTCCTCCTTCATACATATCATGATCCCACTTATCGGGGAGATTCCGCGGCTGTCAGGAACAGAACGGCAGTATCCACACGTTAAGAGCAGATATAGAGAGCTGGTTGGGTGCATGTAGAGAGGCCATGTGGGGACTCTTGGCCAGACACAGATGCATGCTTTTGATACTCCTTGAATGGTGAGAACCTCAGGAATGCAGACAGGAAATTAGTTCTTTCACACTTTAGAGGTGTGATATTCAACTTCCACTTTCCCTTCTCTTGAGAGGGAGATGAAAGCCACTGGTTGAAAGCAGGCAGACTTACAGGATTTGGTGGTGGCCATGATTCTACGACAACTCACTTACTTTAAGAATTGACACAACAAACACAGCATGCCATTCAAAAGAGACACACTGAACATATAGGCTAAAAGGCACCACAAGGCTTCACGGTGCACAGACAAGACATTTGAAATGGCAGATTGACAAATACCACTATTATTTTTAGCCACCAACTCGTTGATAGGAAGTAGCCGCGCCACCGCGAGTAGTGCCTCGCGACCTTCTGAAGGGGCCTCCGCTTCTTCCCCGTCCCCTGCCACGTCCCCTTCCTCTGCCGCGGCCACGGGACCGCTTCGCCTGAATAAGGTCGTCTAGTGAACGGTCGAGGAATTCAGCCATTTCTTGTCGTTGATTAGAATGTCCTGAGATAGATTTTCGAATCTCTCGAGCGATGGGTTGTCTAGTTGAAGAAGTCGCGACGATACGCCGAGGGCTGTAGAGAAGTAACGCGCGGGAAAGGACCAGGGAGAAGACTGGGCGAGACGAAAAAATGGAGGCGAGCCTAGCAGCACACAGTTCGCGGTTAGAATCACGTGATACAAGTCTTACGTATGACACGTGTTTGCACACATTCTGCGCATGCGTATCATTTGCAGCCCACAGGCGCCGTTGACCGTCTACAACCCTTTGATATGGTATCCGCAGACATCCTAATAGGGTACATGCGATTATATTGCGTCTGGGTTACAGGATAAATTGTCGTAATCGTCATAACCAGACAATAAATCATTCGCAGGAATGTTAATTAGATTTCATGTGTACACAATATTGTGTAGTATTTCCCAGCTGCGAATGCTGGACTATTTAGAGACTAGCAATGTCTAGATGAAAGAGTTTGCTTCACAGTTGCCATTTTGCCGACTCGAATTCAGTTCGCGTTCGAAATGTTTTCTTGTGCGTTGTTTCATTCAGGCAGCGAGACACCAGTACTAGCTAAGAGCAGCGAAGTGTCTGTGCAGGTGATGGGATTGGTTGGACAGGGAAAAGCAACCTGTTCTTACAACATAGACCACGACAGCCACGACACGCTGTTCTATGTGCCATCACTTCTCGCAATCCACTCAGTTACTCGTCAACACGTTCGTCTCTCCCGCTGCGAGGTATCTCTGGCACAAGCTCCTGCGGGAAAAACAGTTACACAACATCTGCAAGTAACCAAACTTGATGACCTCCCCCACGATAACACATCGTCAATTGCCAATGGTCACAGTGGCAGTGAGGTCCCTGACTACACCGAACTGCGGCGTCGATACAAGGCTGCTGCTACTAAGCTTTGCGGATCGCACTCCTATGAAGACGTTCTTTTACACGTTGGAGATCTCCCACGAGGGTCGCAGCTCACCGTTCGTTTTGAATTCCTGATTCGCTTTTCATCTTCCAGCCAGTGTCCACCCATGCAATACAACATTCAACAGAGCCTTCCCTCCCTCCAACTCTCCTACAACCTCCTTCTAGGAGCCCTGAGCCCTGTCGCAGACGTAACAACGAATATGCCCCTACCTACTTTCTCGTGGGAATATTTGTACAGTGGAGACCAGCACAGAAACTTGGTGCAAGTATCTTACAGTACAATATGCCAGCCAAATGGAGGGTTGAATTGGGGGGTGGGTGCAATGCCTGAGGTAACCATCCACCTAAACAGTGGGATGTCAGCAGGATGTTGCAGTTGCCTACCAGCTCTGCACGGTGCACTGGGAGAGCATCACTCCGTATTAGCACCGTATGACGGTGTCATGATGATGAACACTGTATTCACTGCTCATCAGCTGCCAAAGTCAGTCAGAGTAGAGCCGTACTCTCCATCTGAGTTTGTGTTTGTAGTTGACTGCAGTGGGAGCATGAGTGGATCCAACATTCAAATCACTGCAGACACACTCATCACATGCATCAAGAGTCTACCTGCAGGCTGCTACTTCAATGTTGTCGCATTTGGCTCAACCTTCCGTCAGCTCTTTCACAGTAGTCAACTGTATACTCAGTCTTCAATGGACTCTGCTGTTCAGTTTGCTAACCAATTGCAGGCTAGTCTAGGTGGCACAGAACTCCTGGGACCACTACGTTGGATATTCAAGGCCCAGCGTTGCTCCAGTCTACCGTGTCAGGTGTTCATCATCACTGATGGAGGAGTCACTAACACTACATCAGTGCTACGTTGTGTTCGCAAGAACAGACACCAAGCAAGGTGGGCAGTGAATGGTTTACAATTGCATTATTATAGTTTTCCCTCCATGGTGTGTAGTTGAATGTGAAACTTGCTTCATGTTTGAGTAACAATTATGAGTGAGGATGCATTCTAATTGCTCTTGTTTGTACATACATACATCTCTTGAAGTACATGTAAATTAGAGATGGTTACTTTCATGTCTGCTCTCCTGGATGGTCATCAGATGTCCATTAGCCTAAGGGCTCTAGGTCCTTTGTCTGGTGGCTTTGTGAAGAGATTCATAGTGTGTGTGTCTAGACTAGGTTATGTTACTGAGCTGTTAGTGAACAGTTGGAGTTACATCCCAAAACTGTCTAGACAGCACTGCCCACCTTCTGTGTGTACACATGCCTACCATTCAACTCTTGTTAAACAGAAGATATGTGGCGGCACTTATGTGTATATGTGTGTGTGCACATACTGACTGAAAACTTTCTCTGTGGTGTGGCTAGTATGTGTATATTCCAGTCTGCCAGTGAAAGGTGTGTGGGTCATTGCCTATTCACATATACATGCATGTATCCTATTGTATTAAGAGTGTTTGTACATGTACATTGGGTGGGTGGGAGTGTGTTACATTTAATTACACATAAAGTACAAGATACACATAGGTGTCTGCCAGTGCAGTTCAAGGATCACTAACTCCTGTCCCCTCCCTACATGCATGTACAGCCATTACCAGCTAGAGTTCAGCACGCCACAACACTACACGCAATGCAAACCACTAATCTGTGTTTTGTCTTCTCTTTCTGCTCTGCTGGGGGAATCGATGATATAGCCCATATTCCAGTACTATTGTGTGCATAGCTGACCACATGCAACCTACTCTCAGTTGCCTAGTAACTTCCAAGTAAACCACTGAAGTATATGTTTTGACATGTGTTACATCAAAAGGCCTCATTCAACCAGTATAAGTATATATAAAATTTACATATATGTACAGGAACATGCTACTCTTTGGTTTGCCGGTCAGGGTATTATTAATGTAATTTAATAATCGACATGCCAGACAATTGGTCTGCAGTTGAGTTATATATCAGGGCTGGGAGTTTTACCTGGTTGCTTTTAGGAGCCTGTACAACCTGCAGCCTAATTGTCCAAATGCCAGCTATTGAAGTGTTGTGCTACATGCAACTTCAGAATGTGTATGAACATGTGGAGGCTTAATTGTATCAATGTGGTATTCTATTGTTGGTAAAGTATGTTTTGAAGTACATGTAAAAAAGTACCTGTCAAATGAGGGCCATACTGGTTCCAGTTGAGTGCCAGTCACATGTACATGTATGTGGAGGTAGACAGTAGACACTCTATGTATACTATGTAGTGTCTGTGTTGGCCACAAAGTGGCATCTGGCCATGAATTGTGATATACTGCTAATGATGTGTTGCATAATGAACTTCACAGTTCTCTGCTCCCATTTGTTGAATTTACAATCAGTGGTATTCTGGGATACAAAATGAACAGTGTAGAGAATGTCTTTGAAGTCCCCTTGTAGGAGCCAGCCCCACTTGAGTGGCCACATAGCTGGCTTTGTGCCCTGTAGATATTATTTAACTAACCACTTCACCTGATTACTTCATTCTTTATCTCTACTGTACACTGCTTAGCTAACACAGTGTCCATAACAATGGGTAACAACAGTGTGATGATTCATACAGTCAAGTGTTATATATCCTTGAGGGATTTGTATTATGGAAGCTACATGTCAATATAGTAGTGCTAGAATTGCCCAGGGTCTGCGGTGGCTGAGGTGTAGGTGTAAATGCATACTGCTAACATAGTGTGGTTGCTGCTCTGCTTGCTTGACTGAATGCCAGGTAGCGAACACAGCTCTAATCTATATGTCTGCTTGGGTAATCTAATGTCTGGGTCGCTTCTTTGATACCAGATGCAATTCTTTTTATGTACAAATGCGTACGTGTAAGTACATGTTAACTCCCATAACGCATTTGTATCAGCTGACAAAGGCAATAATGACCCAAATCAGAATTCTTGGTAATACATGTGTAGTCTTTGCTCTAGTCTGTGCACCTGGCTTCTGTGGTCCTCTAGATGATGTGCAATGGTTTCTACGTACACACAATTACACCTGTAGGTGGTGTACAATAATAGCTGGGACAGTTATTACGGTAATAATGTGAATCAGCTATATAGCATACAGTATAGGGCTAGCATCTCTCACAGTGTTTGCATGATTCATGATGCTTTTATCTCCCCTCACAATTATAGTGCTCACACACATAAGTGTATATAAATGAGGAAATGGTGAAACTGAATATAATGTGGCCAGTCACCACACGCTGAATACTGGCCAGGTGTAATCATTTTACATCTGAATAGCTACAAGTCTTGTCTAGTCATGCTGTCTGTCTCAATTGCCTCTGTTTCACATGTGTTTGCAAAATGTACACGTCTAGTTGTTCCCTTGTAGTGTTCATGTTCTTACATGCACACATGACGTGTGGGCTAACTGATCACGACTTGGCATGTCTTGTGTGGTGGCCAGTTCAGAGAGAAAGACTTGCCGTCTTCCACGCGTCCCACACACCTTGTTTGAAGTCTTACTATATTGGTGCAGACTGGGCTGATCCTCAGCCAGCTCTCATGTCTGTGTTGTCTGGCAATTCAACCCTTCTACTACATGTAGTAGAGTGTTAATTAGGGTGCTGGGGAGGGGGACTAGAATGTAGATGAACACATCTTGTATTTCATGATCCAGTCTTGCTTGTTTTGCCTTTGGGGGATGACTTGTGTGAAAACATTGTATTCTTCATTACTGATCACTGTGAAACTCAAGTATTCCCTGGTGGCGGCAATTATAATGACATCAGACACACAATTACTGTACAGTTCTCACTAATTTCAGACTACCTTACAAGCCTCCTTTTTAGGTGTCCACGTACATTAAGGGTCCCATACACTATGCAGACATACAATAGTCTGTCTCACAGGTATGCCACAGTCCCAAACTTCCCACATCCTTCCCAGTAATGTGTATGGAAATACATATAGTCTTTTGATGTGGGTGTGCAAGTGGTGTGGTTGAGAATAGTTCTCTGTGCATGTGCACCTAATGACACAGTCACACTAATGTACATACACATACACCCACCATGCCATCTAGGGAGAAAATTCAATATTCTTCTAGTCAGAGATCTTAAGCAGAAGGTAGGTGTAGCCAACCTCGTTGATGCAATACTTGCCAATGCAATGTATCTATGTACATGTACTTGTCTCAGAAATGAGTGGTTGTTTCTTAAGTGGACACTTGCACAAAACATACATACATGTACACTGGGTTAAAACATACTCAGAAATTCTGTCTGCTTGTTAAAATCATTGCAGACTAAAGCCTTAGATATACATTGTGTACATTGTGTGTATATGTGACTGTGTACTTTGGGCATATATACATGTACAACCTCGTCTCGCAGGGCGCATACAGTACTTGTACACTGTACTTGTCGATAGGGAGATTTTCTCTTGGAAGCGGTACACATATACATGTCTATTAGGCTAGTATGCTAAGTACATGTATTTTCATGTATGTGCATAGACAGACTGGTGTATTTATAAGGAGACAGGCAAGCAGGCATACAGACACAGGCAGACTCAGACAGACGACAGACAGACACAGGCAGATAGACATACAGACAGACATACAGACAGACATACCGGCAGACAGGCAGATAGTACATGTGTTGTTAAACCTGTTAATCACATGAGTTGATACAATCATGTGTATTGAGTACTACAGAGAAAGAAAGGGGAAAAATGTAGATCAAAGAAAGGAGCACTATCCATTAGCACATACAACACATATAACAGCCTTGATGGAAGATTTCCCTCAGCCTTGAAGAATTGATACTATAGCACCTCTAAATGTATACATGAGTACTTGTGGTTGATCTTGTGGAGAGTGTGTGTGTGTAGGGGTGTATACAACATCAGAGGAAACACTAAACATCTCTCACCTTCTCAATACCTCTCATAAGGAGGCCTCTGTACCCATAGCAATGTAATTTGCACAGTTGGAATGTAATTTGACCAGCTCTGGAATGCCTTGTAGAAGCCTCTTGGGCAGTTATATACAGCAGTTACATTCATTACATGTGGCTATTTACCTGTGTTTCTGGGATGTGGTACAAATTTAAGGGTTGTTGTGATTATGTCAGATTATGTAATCATTGTGTACATGCCAACAATGGAGCCTGGCACATAATTTCCAAGAATTACCTTTAGCCTAAACACACATGTGTAGTGCGTACAGTGATGCAGTTTGTTCTTCAAAGTACATTATGTATAATGCTGTACCCGAGCACCTTCCCAGACAGGTAGTACCTGATGTAATGCACTAAACAGCTAATTGTCCTGAGACCCTAAAGTAAACCTTTTGCCCTGGCCTGTCTAGACAGTCACCCCTACTCACGCTATAATCTACATACACATCTAGGTGTGTACATGTATATACACATGCACATGCAAACAGATGCATTACATTTTAAATACCTGTACAGGTACATATGTACATGTACTTATAGTTATTAAATGTCATTGAGCTATTCACAAAGGGTGAACCAACATTTAGTAACTTGTCTGGGGCTATAGTGTGGGAGGCTAGAGTAACTGATGTCTGAACAGTCTCTCTTTTAGGTGTACTCCCAGCATTGTTTGGGTGTGTGTGTAAATCTATGACCCACACATACGTACATGTCTATATATGTACATATATATTTCTGTGCGACATTTTTCACTGAGAAATGTCATGAACATGATCAGTTAATGAAATGTGCTGAATTGATACATGTATGTTACATCTTTAGTTGTACATGTACATGTACAGTGTACATATGCACATGTACACATGCATATTGCCTATGTTCTGTGAGAGTCATGTAGTGTGGGGGATATTTTTGCTGCCAGTGTGTTAAAACAAACTCCATTCAGTTATGGTGTGTGCCAGTCCCAATAGCTTGTGACATGTTCCTAACAAACAGCTTCTGCCTGTGGTGGATTCCGTGCATCCTGTGCTGAACATGTTTGTGTACTTCACTTTTATCTCTGGAGCCACTCATCTGTCTGTTGCTGTACACACACACACAGCATCAGTTAGTGTGTGAATCAGTGCTAGGAATATTGTTGGTTGGGTGTATGCTTTGTTTGATGTGGGGAGTATGTGTGAATTACTAATACTGGAGCGATGGAGGGTTGTGGTGCCTGGCCTGCATGGAGCACATAACAAAGTGCAGTTAGAACTTAAATAACACATATGTTTTGTCTATATATTACACCTTTCCTTCTTAAGATGGGTCACTGCTTGTGAGTGGGTGGTACTTCCAGGGATGATTTCATGGTGGCTTTAGATCTGCAGACCTGCAGACCTGCCTGAGTACATCCAGGTGGAAATTAAATCATATGTAGTAGTCTGTGTTGTACAATTACTGTAATTGATTACTAGGTCAGGTCAACATAGTTTTGTCTGGAACTCCACTGTGTGCCATTAGAGGTCTAGGGGCACTACACTTTGTGTAGCTTTGCCACACACTTATTTTAGTTAAAGTGACTTGCATCGGTACTAGTCACTAGATTGCATGTACACATGAAGTTACTGTGTGGGGGTCTCTGTGTGTCTAAGAATGTAGGTAGGAATCCACTCTCTGTCTCTGAAACCCATATAACATTTAATAATCCCTGCTCTGTGTGTGTTTGTGTGTTTGTGTGTGAGTCTGTGTGTCTGTGTGTGTACATTGTGACATATTGCCCTAAAGTTTGGTCACTCATGTAGAGACCCACTTGTGTTTACCACTTGTTCTTTAGCCAGGTACTGTATATACATGTAAGCATGTACATGTACATGTTTGCTAAACCTTTTAGCTTGGTGACTTCACTGCTCAAATATGACAAGCATGCGTGTGTATTGTTTGGCTGAGAACATGTTCCTCAGATATTCAATGATGTGTTGTTGTAGTCCACTGCCCACCACAAGTCTAGTCACTCAGTGTGGCCAACAATGTGTGTTCACTAGGGCCGGCTTTGATCAAAGTAGAGGTTAGAGTTGTCTGTGGTAATTTGCCAACTTGTTTTGTAACTGTATATGTGTACATGTACCCGTACAATACACAGTAGACAGTGGAACAAGATACGATTGCTGTATACAGCATGTACTCTACATGTACACATCACTGTCTTGTACCTATAGAAATAGACATACACATACGTCGCTAATGAGACCAGTGCCCAGCCAATTTGTATACTTTAATGTAATGTCTGGTGTTCATTTACAATTACACGTGTGTATGCACATCCAAAGATCTGTACTAATGAACTCAGAAGTCACTAATAATTCCATTGTTGCGTATGTGACTAACCTAATATGTATGTACATGCCTACTGAGTGCGTGTAGTCTTGTACCTGGACACAGTGAGGTGGACTCTGTGATGAGTGAAAGCCATGCGCTGATTAACTGTCTAGTATAATATATCCCCGTTACAGATGTCTCATGTCCATGTATGTTAACACATGCTACATGGCATATTCATGTACATATAAAGTCCTAGTAGTAGTGATGGCAGTATTTCATGTGTTGTAAAGGGGGATATGAGTGCTTCCCAAGGCAGGGGAAGTTGTGTCTCCCTGGAAGGTTACAATAGAGGATGTTTGGTTTGTGAGAAGCTGGTGCTGTAATACAACCTGTCTGGCATGTGGGTGGAATGCTGCACTACACACACACACACACACACACACACTACATACCGGTACATGTATATAAGGGCTATGTATATACGCTCTGTAATGTGAAACTGATACTATCTAGGATGTACTTGGGTGCATGTCTGGCTGTGAATAGTTCAGAGGTGAATTACATGTAGGTATGAAGGTCATACATGATAGAGTGCATGATGGAGGTCATACATGATACAGTGCATGATGGAGGTTGTGAGCACGAGTGCATGTGAGAGAATACTGTCTAATTAATCAATGAACCGTGATTAATCAGAAGAATGTCATTAATCAAGAATGCGAGTCTGCAGACAATGAGGCGGAGATCTAGGACGGTGTATGATTGCATGTCCATGTGTAAGTGAGTGTGGTGTGTAGTCAGAGCTCTAGTTGCCCCCAGGCTGGTTGGATGCTGGATTGTATGGTATAATTGAGTGATTATGTTCAGATATGTTACAGTTGCCCCCAGGCTTGTGATGTGTATGGACATGCAACATGCAGTAGGTATCTGAACTATGCAGTGTTCCTATGATTAATTGTTACTATGGCCTACAAGTGCCAGAAAACTAAGTGTCACATTAGGTCATATTGTCACACTCCTGCTGTGTTGGATGAAAGGCAGTCTGTTTAGTCTCAGGCCTCCCTTTGATGTCATGTCTTGCACTAGGAGTGGAGTGTATGTAGGGGTCCAACTGGCCTTGTTAGGCACTGCTCCAGACTGCACACATTCCGCTATGGAACTGCCAGAGACACAGCAAACTGGGTGTTTTAGGTTTTAACAGTTGCCTGTTGATCTGTGGCCAGATTTCTCAGTAAGATGTGGCTCTCTACACACAATGTAGCTAGGTGTAAAGGTTTATACCTATTACTTGATGAAAGGGAGAGCTATGATAGTCCTCCCCAAGGAGATAAAAGGATAGGGAGCTAGTGTGTGGTAGGTAATCATATTATTGAGACTTACTGCTTATCAACTCTATCACTTTGTAGTGGGATTAGCCCTCTAGGGCCTATGATTATGGTCTCTCTTGTTTTCCTAGACAGCAGAAAGTGGTGAATGTCATTAGTGACAGTGTTGGGTTCACCATAATGGCTCTGTTGTTTTCCTAGACAGCAGAAAGTGGTGAATGTCATTAGTGCAGACATTCTCTTGCAGATAAAGGCAGTGGTGGTTATGTGTGGTGACTTTGTGCATGTATTCATGGACAGTTTCAACACAAGTTTTCTGCACCATTACACCCTTGTAATTCCATTGTACCTGGCACCCTCCTGTGTTTTACATGTACCACATGTAAATATATCCCAATCCTACGGTATATTTATGAAGCAGCATCTTGTGATAGATAGGTACATGCAGATATTGGAGACAGCATTATATATATACATGTACATGCACATCACCACAATAGAGACAGTACATATGGTGCATGTAGTGAGACTACTGGTGTGTAGTACTGACTGCCTCAGATCTAATTCCAGGCTACATTTGTCCCAACAGGGTTTGTTGTGTCTGTTCATCGTCACGACACTCTAAACTGGCTTAGAATTGCAAGTCTCAAGGCAGAGTATTGCCAGCTATTATGTGTACATGTATGTCATTCCCACACTATTGAGGGAACCCCTCTAATCAGGATGCACTGCTTATACAGGACTCACAAAAAAGCAATGTTTGTATGCATTGCATAATTGGGACATCTTGTAATATAGTCATTTTAACCATGTGATAATATCCCATAATGATATCACTTCATGTTTCTATCTCATGTATATACATATAGGTGTCACACATTTGGTATTGGTGGAGAGGTGTGTGTGGAGCTGGTGACAGGCATTGCTGCTGCATCGGGAGGTCAGTGTGTGCTGCTCTCACCAACAGAGAGACTGCAGACTAAGGTGGGCATAGTGATCATTCTTGTACTACATGTACCTCTACTGTGCCAGTACACTATGGGAAGAGGACACATTTTTCTCATTCTTGTGGAGATATGTACATGGAAATACATGTGCATAGCACACTAGCTATAGTGAATGTATGTCTCGTGTACATGGGACAACACAAATCTAGAGACAGCTTGCTGTCAACCTTTACCCTTCAAGGACAAACTGCTTTAACAGTGATCACTGTAACAAAGAAAAGTGGTCCCTTAAAATATATAAAGTCTTACATATGAAGTACATGTATATACGTAGCACACTAGAAGATAGTGTAGACAGAAGAAAGAAATACACAGGTGTTTGTACACACATAGGGTGTTCTGCATATATAAATGTACATACGCAAACTTAGAAAGTGGTTAGAAAATCATGAGTGTGTTAGTGTATGAAATGTGTATGGGGAGATATTTCAAAGGCTTGTAATTGGGCTTCTGTAGTGGCTCCAGTCTTTAAGCCCTGCAAGAACCAGACAGAACCGATTCCTCGATCAATTACTGTAAAATTGTTATATAGATGTATTATGTTTATCCTGTGGGCCGGCAAAGTACCTTTATGTATAGCACATTGCTAGAGAAAGTCTTCTCTTCATATCAGTACATGTACAATATACATTACATGCATCCACACATGTTATATGTACATGTAGATACTTACTGTAATCACCTATATGTACATGGACATACAGACCCAACACTAGTCCCAAAGTTCCATTATGTACCCATAAAAATTGTCTTCAGTAGCCCAGCAAATGCAAATGTGTGCAAGTCACGCACGCAATTATAGAGCATGGTGTATATTATGTAATGGTGTATAAGTATTATGTACATGTACATTGTTAACATGACTGATTGTATCTTCATTCTCCTGTTCAGGTGATGGAAGTGCTGAAGGATAGCATGCAGCCATCAGTGAGTAACGTGGTGCTCCAGTGGCATCCTCCAAAGGGCTACTCAGTAGTCGACTCCTCCCCACGTAACCTCGGGACACTCTTCAGTGGTAACTCTTACTCTGCCTTTGCATTCCTGCGTAAATCAGAACCAACCATGAATGGAACACCTGATGCCGCTACTGGTAATGACATCACTGGAACTGCCACCCTAACTGGCCTGGTAAATGGAGAGCAAGTGGAAATCATGGTAGATCCCATGACTCTACCAGCACTCAGTGTGCAGCAGAGTAAAGAAACGACGTCATTACTATCTCAATCAGCTGTTTGGTCCAAACTCTGTGACCTGGAGCTACAGGCCCTCTCCACTTCTCGAAAGAACAGCCACAATGACAGTGAGGAACAATCAAGCGAGCCCCCTGCCAAGAAGCCACGACTGAATGGCTCTCACTGTTCAACGCCACCTCTCACCAGCACCAAGCAGAAGCCACTCTTAGAAAACCCTGTCAGGGAAGAGTTGACAGAGCTGAGTCTCAGATCAGGCATCTTGTGTCCCCTGACTTATCTCAAATCAGAGTGTGGCTACATAAAACAGATTGTTCCTCTTCCGCATAGCTCACTCAGTAAACCCACCAAGCCTGCTCTACAACATCACAATAGCACTATTCCACCCCACTACCGCAAACGGAAACACTACAGCTCAAATCACCACATGTCGAACTCGACTCAACCCAGCACCATCTTTGCTCTCTCCTCCCTTGCAAAGAACACCTTCTCTGCCATTGGCAGCACGCTGAAGACAGTCGCAAATATCACAACATTTGGTCTGATAGGTCAGGAGTCAGCTCCAGTAATTGAGAATGGTCAGAGTATTGAGGACGAGATGGAGTACCAGGAGAACCGCCACTCCCAGCTGCACTGGGACGACGCCAAGGGCAACATTGTGTACCCTGACATCTACTATCGCTCACATCCAAGCAACAAGCACCGGCATGCATCTTCAGAACACAGCCGGAGTAAGAGATCTCGACACTCAAGGCACACACACCGCTCAGTCCAAGCACCTGTCTCCTTCTCTCTCTCTACCTCAGCCTCACTCTCTGCTGCTCCATTAACAGAACACACATCATATTTTCCCAACCATCGACTCACTGAATCTGCAGTGGCAGGGAATCATTCTGGGGATGAGGACGAGGGCCTCACCATATCAGACAGTGAGAGTGATTCCAGTGTGGATCCTGACTGGGAGGACCTGCGCAAGCCCAGCGAACTACTACCGCTCATTCATATTCAACTCTTCAGTGGGGCTTGGCCACTGCTGCGAGCCTTTTCATATGCTGTTGGAGTTCCGCTTGAAGAAATTCGTAAACTTCCACTCCACAAGAATGCATTAGATAGCACACAAATGAATGGTCACACAAATAGTGCAGAGAACAATGCACATCTGTGGGCAACAGCATTGGCTGTGGCCTGCCTTGAAGAGCATTTCTCAGAACTGCGGAGTGAGTGGGAGGTTGTGGCATACAAAGGACGCTGCTGGATTGAGCAAGAGCTCCAGTACACCAAACTCAGCCTTGACCAAGTGCAGAGAACTGCACGGGAACTAGTGCAGCGGCAGTCTTAACCTCCATCCCATCTGTTTACCCTGTTTTTGTGTGTATTCTGTTGTTAGTCTGTTATTTCTCAAACTACATATTATGTATCTTGACATTGTTCTGTTCTCTTTTATGTTTCATAGTGACTGTGTATACAACATATTGACTCAATCATAATATTATTATTATTATTTGCTCACTCCAAAATATATTGTACCTTAACTATTCTAATAACTGAAATACCGCTTTATTCATGTTACCAAGATACATTCTATACTATTTAATACGCATGCGCATAGCGTACCGCTAATTCCGCTTACGTGAGTGTGCGGATGGCATATACGCAGATGACATCATTCGAAATGGCATCGGTTGGGGGAGTATGTACATGGGTGTTACTCTAAAACCAGCTAGGGCTCATCACTACACCAAAACTGAAATTTCCTCGTGCAAAAATCAACAGTGTATAGGTTTAAAGGTTCCTCCCCTACAATTTATTAGGACAATACTGTATACTTTACCTGACATTTCCTCACATGAAACCTGCACATTTTCCTTAGAGCAAAAAATCACGGATTTTCTTCCAGTGTATTAGAAACACCAACTTAAGTTGCTGCTTCAAAGAGGTAGATGGAGTTGAATTGTTTGTGTTCTTTAGATCTGCATGCCTAACAGTGAGATGAAGGATGATAAAGGGGGATTAAAGCCTGTAGCTATATCAGTGAGAGGTATTGATAGAGACAGTTTTGAGGAAGTACTACTGTTTGTTTGAAGTAGGGAGGATTTATGAGGTATTTCATAGGGTAAGTTATGCAGGAACTACACTCTTTAAAGTACAGATATTTGGTTGAATAACAAACCACTTCCACCAGGGATCTTATCAGCCTATATAGCTAGTGATGGAAAGAGGGAGTGGGGAGATTGGCTTTTACCTGTGTATCATGGCTCCGTGAGCCATGACTCCAAGGCAAAAGTCAGTGGTTAGTGTACTGGATCCTCAGTCAGTTAGACTCTCTCTGCTCCCTCCCTTCATACTTCTGGCATGTGTTATTGAGCCAAGCATATCTACTTCCATCGGCAGACTCTTTAAAGTTTAGGTTTAGCTTTTGAAGACTTCAGTGTAGACATTCAGAATGTACTCTGTGAGTTATGGTGGTGCTGATATGAGATTTCTTGTAAGCTATTTTGGGAATGCTATAATATAAGTTATAATTCTTTGGAGAATCAGATAGATGTATATTTTGTCCTTTTGTAAGGAGGTTCTTATAAGAATATCTTAGACATATAATTATGGGTTCATGGTTGCAGCATTGCATAGTGGCCATGCAGTGGCCCTTGAGATTATACTGTGTCTACAAAACCACTGACTTGCAAGAATAAATTTTCATCTCACAGCTACAGCTGCCATGTAATTGTCATAGCAATGTACATGTCTAACCAGCAGAGAAGTGGAAAGGTTAAACCTAACTGCCACTACCACTGTATTACGCATGCGCAGAAAAACCGTTATTCTAGCGCTGCCACGTATGCGCTGCGAACCGTAATTCTGTTTGTGACAAAAGAAACGAAAATGTCCGACTTGAAAGTGTACAATCACGTCTCGGAAAACGCTAAACGAGATAACCTTGAACAAGATCTAGCCGAGAAACTGACTCGGGAGACTCCACGAACCTCCTCAGACGGTGAGTATTAAGCTTACTCTATGAAGTTTACCGTATTTTACATATAGCATTGTGTGACCACATACCGAAACGAGCAAGTATTAGTGTGTACGTGTATTAGATATTCGCATATCATTATGTACGTTATAGTCCTAAGGCAAATAGCCTTATGGCAGACATATGTAGATGTGCTACATAGTCCTCTACATAGTCTGTTGTGTTGAATATTGATGCTCTCTGTTTAGCTGTGGACAATGCTTTGAAATAGGTGATGTCCATTGTTCATTGTTTCACCACTTTTAGTGGTTTATGTTGAGGAAGTGTGCCCTGCCTCAGTTTTTCACATCCCTTGATGTGTGTACATTGTCACTCTTATGTTTGTAAGTGTGTGTCACAGAAGATGTGTCTTCAGACAAGAGTACAATAGTTATTCCCCTGTGTGAACATGCTACGCACAGTAAGTGTGACTTTTGGAGAACCCATTACACATCTGCTGGCACTTTAGCCACTTACATACTAATGTATACATGTAGCCTGTACCTCAATACCAGTGTTCCCCCTAGGAAGGAGGGATTATGGTAGTGTTTCATAATATATGCTAAGCAACTTCCCCTATAGGAAGCAGTGTATGTACTTCAATGGATGTAGTTCCTTTATTGTGAAACATTACAGGAATCCTGTGTATTGCCTGGCTGTAAATGTCACTGTGGCAAGAAGTGCCAGTACCTGCTGACTACAGTTTGTGGTCATAGGTATTTGTAGTATGGACAAGTATAGGGTATCATTTGGTTTATATGCATAATTACCTTTCACACATACCTGCTGTGTGCTATTAGCATGTGTATATATAGTCATTGAAAAGTGCTGCTAATTTGTTGGAAGGGAATAGAGTTGGACGAGGATAGTGCTCATATATGGTTGATGACAGTGGGCATCATGTATGCAAATATAGAAGTCCTTTCATATTGGAGGCTACCTATAGTAACCTACTATATGCATGCAGTAGTGTTGTGTTAGCCCAGTGTTACTCTTTAAATGGAGGAGTAGAGTGTATACATTTACTCTGTGTAGACTATGCTGTAGTGGTGGCTGTATATATCACTACACAGGAGAGTGACATACATCGTAGGCACCACAGCTACTGTACACATTATGACAATATGTGCTGTGCTAGGCCACCCCCCTATCAATTCGAAACTGTTAATACTTGATGTAGTGTAAACACACTTGTTTAGATTGAGTAACACCTCAGAATATGATAGGTCCTATAATAACACATGGCAAAGGATGAGTAGTGTGTTTACTAATCTGTAATTGATGATATTTCAATTTCCCCAGATGTATATATACACTTTGGATAGTACATACTCCCATTGCAGTGGTTTTCCAAATGCTCTTTGATCTTGCACTTACTGCTTTTGGAGTATAAGGGGAAATAAAATTAACAAGCAAGTGCTCTGTACAGTAATACATGTAGCAGTTAACACGACTGTATTATGTCAACATCCTTTAACTACCGAGTGCATGTGGGTGTAGGATTATGTACATATTCTGGCACGTGGAAACAGTGATAGAGCCAGACAAGAGGGTAGTATGTGTAAGCCTAACAACTGATATTAATGTACCACGCTTATGGAAATTCGTGATGAAGAGATGATACTAAACATGCCTGACTAGAAGGCTGATATAAACATAGAGGGTGAGTAGATTCCAGAATTCATCCACCCATTCCTGGAATGCTGTACCCACAAATATAAAGAATGCTGTGTGTACGTAGGTGTATCAATATCACATAATCTGTTTCTTTCACTTTTCCCCTCCTTATCATACACATGCATATATATGCTCCAATGTCTGTATAATCCTTTGGTACATAGTAGTCTGTGGAGCTTCCATGAATCGGTTGTGTGTGTTGCTCCATCAATGTCTTTACCAAAGCATGCAGGGCTCGTTCCCAGGCCCTAATACAAGAGGAGAGGGGGTTATATGTCTTGTTTGTCTGGGTTGCCATTCTGGCACGTGTATTTTCATGTACAATAGTGATTAACCCTCAGCACACATGCTCAGCGAGGGTTACTGTAGTTGGTCTGTGTGTCTGTCTGCCTGTCTCTCTGAAGGGAGTTTGCTGTAAACGCTTCATTCAAAGTTATGGCATCATTTGCTTTATTGTGACATCATACGAGGGTACTGCAGTGATATTCTGTGCACTTTTTTCAACAGCAGAGCCTTTTAAGTGTCCTAAAAGAGCTAGGCAATAGGCTAAATCCTATCTGGAATACGACTGGATGTAATGCAGTGAGCTTCTCTTACTTTACTCTCCGCCTTTTGCCCAAAAGTCTTCTGTATTCTCCCCGTTACACATAATTAGAATGTTTCAATAGCACATGTGCTTTCAATGATTTGCGTACATGCGTGTTATATACATGCTGAGGGTTTAGCACTTCAGTGCTTTTTTTAAATGTAATTTTAACACACACACACACACACACACACACACACACACACACACACACACACACACACACACACACACACACAACAGAACTTCAACTGGCAGCACTGTTAGGTAAAACTCTTCTTGAAAAGAATGCAGAATTGGAACAGAAGTTAAGAAAACTCCAGGACTTTGCCGAGGAGGCTGTAGCTGACAATGAGGTAAAAAAAAACAGTAACTTATGCTTACATACACATGTCATGATCAGAAAAACTGGCTTGCTTCGGGTCATTTCATTAGCACATATCACATTAACAGTCTGTGTGTGTACACAATTGCTGGAAAGGCCCTATGTCTACCTCATGTGATGAATGCATTATTAGCCCATGTTTCATGTTTTCTGCATGTGCTAATAATGTACCTATAAGCTGGAACCAAGGCTTTATCTTAACCATCATCTTCCTAACTGGTGTCTGTCTTCCTGACTTGTATTGCAAACACACTGATTGGCATAGTGGAGCCTTGTGTTGTCTCTGTGCTTACATACAACTGCATTCTAACCCCCCTCCTCTATGATGTCTACCCTGTGTCTACCTCATGCGATTTCCCCTTTTTGTGTGTTCTCCTGTCTGTGTGCGTTAAATAATGTGCACGTATGAATGGGGAAAGCCTGAAACTGAGGTTACCATGTTGCTTGTAACGATCATGGACAGACATACAGGTGTTCATTCATGTTCAAAGTGTTTGGCATGGTATCTATACAATATGCGACCATAAACACTAAAATTGTATGTATTATGTCTATTCTGTATAGACACTCTCAAGACAGCTGGCAGAGTCAAAGGAGTCCCTGCAGTTCTCCAACAAGTCGTGTGAGCAGCTGGAGAGTAGGGCGGAGGAGCTGGAGAGGACAAACACTTCATTCAGGAAACTCTGTGAGAACCAGCAAACACAGCTGGAACAGAAAGTAGCCACCATACAAGACCTGGAGGAGAAACTGGAGTCCGTTGAGAGGGAGTATCAGATAGTGAAGGAACGCTGTGACAGTCACGTGCAGCAGACTTCAAGTAATGGGACTAGGAAGGAATCCTCCACCTTGAGTGGTGAGCTGTCAGAGGACATGGTTGACCACCCAGCTGCTTCTGAGAGGGAGTGTGAATTACTCAGGACAGTTGAAGAACTAACTGAGAAGCTTCGCACAGCCAGCTACCAAAGGCAGAAATACGAGAAGGGCCTCCGCGAGGTCCTAGCAGAGAACCAGACCCTCACACGTAGTCTAGAGAGGGTTGAAGCAGATGCATCCGAACTTCAGGTGAGACTGAGGGCATATGAGGACGCCATGGAGAAACAGAGCCTGGAACGATCAGTTGGCTCGCCAATACCACATTCTGGCCAACACCTATCCATCTCCTCTACCCCCACTTACGGGCATGTTTTCCAGTACAGTGGTGTGCAATCTCCAGGTGGTGAAGACACCAACCACCCAACGCTCAAGTCTTCTAAGACTACTGACAGCCTGCTTGGTACATCACTTTTCAGTGAGCTAGATAGTCAATACAGTGACCTCCAAGAGCGCTACGATCAGCTAGTACAGCAGTGCACTTGCTCAGCTGGACTGGCACACAGAAGTCAGATGAAGCTAGCTGCAGCTGAAAGCAGTGGAGATGTTCTGAGTTCACTAGTCACTCAGCCTGAGCCCAACTCAGCTCCGGAAGGGACTCCATTCAAGGATCTTTTTGAAGAAGTGTTTGCAACACTCAAACAAACAGCAGCTGTGGCAGACAAATTAGTGCAAAGGAAAAGAAATGGTGTAATGTGTGCCTAGTTGCTTTTTATAATCATGTACTCCATGAGCACTAATGTGTACAGATATAAATGCAGAAAACATGCTATGCTATTGTGATGTGTATAAGGGTATGCAGATCGCTACATGACTATATGCATGCACGCTACATGAGAATTGACCATATGCATATGCATGTATGCACTCACTTGATGCTGTCTTCAGATCCCCAGCTTGGGACTCTGCATGTTTCTGAAAGCCTTCACTTACTATATGTAGCTACCTATGTAGCATATCCTTAACTGCTGTATATATAACTGCATAATATTATATACTTAGTTTCCTGGCAATAAATGAGTCTATTTGCTTAATGCTCCAGCAAAAGGGGGTTTCATTGCATGGAATTCCCTGGAGCATTTGAAAGTAAAACACTTGATCCTCTCAGAACTGATATAAATGTTTATTCAGGGTATAAAAACTTTCAGATTCCCTAGGCGTACACTTTGTATACTCACTGGTATACTTACAGTACGTGTGTTTGTGCGCATGAGCAAAATAATAGCAACCATCAGTGTTCGGCTCTAACACTATAGCTAGTTGTCCTACATGGTTCTACTGTAGCAACACCACACATCATTGAAAGTGGGGAATCTATAGCTATTAGGGGTTGTTTATTCAGGGTATGAATAACTTTCACATTCCTCGGGATGCTTTGGAGAGTGTATATAGTCAAGTTGTCAATGCATGAGAAACAGTACTTGTATGTTAGCTTTCTTAACAGGCTGTCATGTTGTATTCTAGGGCAACCCAGTATTTCCTTAGTATACTTGTAGTGTATATGTGCTTGAATTCAGTGTTTGGCTGTAATACTACTTGTCCAACATGGTTCTACTGTAGCAACACTACACATCATTGCAAGTGTGGAGAATCCATTAGAGGCAGGTTGTACTGTCATCAGGAGGAAGGAACTGTGGAGATTGCTGACCTGTATTGTGCTACATCAGTCAAACATGAAGGCCAGTACATATACTATGTTGGATATTGTCCATTCAAGCACACTAAAAATCGTAGAGACAGAGTTTTTTCTCAGTTGCCCAGTGAACCTGACATGTTAAATAACATAACATGTGGCCCATACAACAGAAAAGGTTTGCTGTGTGGAAAGTGTATTGATGGATATGGTCCTGCAGTGTACTCATTTGACATGAAATGTATTAACTGTTCCAAGATTTCTACAGGATCTGCAATTAGCCTGTATGTGTTTCTCGAGTTCTTTCCAATCACACTATTTTTTATGTGTGTAGTCATTTTCCATTTCAACATCACAGCTGGTCCCTTGTTAGGGTATGTGTTGTTCTGTCAAGGGTATGTGTTTCATGTAGGGAACGAGTTCTACATATATGAGTTTGCTTTATCACATTTATCTTTACCTTTTAGATTATTGTCATATATATCACTTACATTATGTAGTGTTTGGGTTTTGCAGTTCTTTAGGTTTTTAATCCCACCATTTTGCATTAGTGAAAAGCTATCAACCATTCATACACATATGCTTACTTTGGTTACCTCAATTTATCCAGTTGTTCTTGTTGTCATTGTCTGCATTCTCATTCATCTATATGCAAAAAACTACAGAATTATTTCCAAGCCTTGTAGCATCATTCTCAAAACATTCAGGATCACTTCTTTGACTAGAAATACTGTTTTTCATACTTTTGCTACATTTATTATGCTGTCAGCTTCTTCTATCACATATAATGTAAGCAGTATCACCACTAACATATCTGTATATCAAAATCTGAATGGTACCTTAACCATCTACAAGAATGTTTTGTATTATGATCCCCTGTTCATCCGTGACAGCCACAAACATACCTTTTACTTGCTATTAGTACTTGTATTTTTCATAATCTTTATAGTCATCCCATCACTACTACTCTGTGTGTACCCTACAAGGATTTATGGGTGTTTATCACGATTTGTTAGTGCCAGGAAGCGACTGGCCATCACAGCATTTGTAGAAGCTCTCAACAACTGCTTTAAAGATGGTTTGAATGGGACTCAAGACTACAGAGCACTAGCTGGATTTATTACAGTTTATGGTGGTTTATTTGGTGCAATTGCAAATTCTCTAAGTTCTGCCATCACCATTAGTTTGTATTACATCTTAGGCTTTCTTTACTTCCTTTCATCGTTTGTCATCTCATATGTGAGGCCCTGCAAGTCAACCGTGGCAAACCTCTCACTCAGTTATCATTTCATGGTGGCAGCAATTCTCAACATCGCACTTGGTCTGTGGAAGCACGATCTGTCTACTGGAACAAAGACGCTTGAAGGGATGTTTATTATCATCCCTTTTATTTCCCATATTCTTATTTTCCTGTGGATTGTGTACACGTCAACCCGTTGGATAATGTCATGCTTTGGATATCACTTTAATTTTCATGGTTGTAAAGTAGCACTGATTGATTTAGCAAGAGTGGTGAAAAGATGTACTTGCAGAGAACGTGATGGCTACCAAGTATTATCAGATACTGTAACATAATAATATTTGTATATGCCGTTATACATGTTTTACAACCATTAATTTTTATGAATATTTTCTGTGTGGCTTTAGTATGGCTATAGTTGTATGACAGTATCTATGCACGTGTGGTTTCATAATAGTGATAAAAAGTGAGGAGCAAAAGGTACCGGTGGGGCTTGCATGTAAAAGACTACTGCATGCATTCAGTAATGAAAAACAAGTGAAACAAGAGTATTATTAGAGAGTCGGTAGACCCCTCTTTACATTTTTATTTCGTGGGGTTACACATGTTGTTATTGTTACATGCAATTATCCCTTGTCTGCATACAGTTGGTAGAACATCTGCCTAGAATGCAGAATGTCGTGGGTTCGAGTCCCGCTGAGGAAGCTCTGTCATGGGTGTGTTGCATTGTGTTGTATAGGTCTTTGGTCTGCGCAGGCTCATTTGCTTATCTAAACGCAAAACGTGCAAAAGGACTGCCAAAATGCATTATTAGTGCTGTCATGTGACCTATAGCCAATCAGATTCTTCCATTTGGTCACATGACTACCCGTTTTAAACAACTTAATGCACACTTCTGTGCATTAACTGGTTAATGCACACTCAGAGGAGGTCGGAACCGAATGTAATGTTACGTAACTATCATGAACAAAGAGAAAAAAGAGTCTAAGTAGGGACATAGAAACTAGAAACAAAAATAAATAAAGAAATGCCCGGACAACATGCACAAACAAAACAAGACAATATACAACGCAAACCAAAACCAAACAAAACAGCACAACTACAACAAAAATTAGATGATCGCGCCCGCGTAAGCTGTAAAGAATGTACGCGCATTGATTTACTGGTAGGAGATTCCGATCAGTATTTTAGCACAGGAGTTTGACGAAGAAGGCTCAGTGATCTCAACAGTTACATCAAGGTTTGGCAAGGGCAAGCGTGCCAACATTTTGGCTTCCTATAGGCAGACCGAGTAAAAACGCTCTAAGACTTGTAACAACCAAACCCGAAGGGTACGCCTGGGGTACTGGCCATATTTCGAGTATACTCACCTAGTATTTTCAGGTGATATGCTTACATTTACACTAGCTACCTTGTAGAGGGAGAAAACATTTCCATACAAAACTCCCATAGACAGTCTACAGCGCGTGACCTCTCACATGAGGGTTCCAACCTCCTCTGATGCACACTTCATTTTGTGTCTACGGGCGCGCGCGCGTCCAGCTGCTTCGCCTCTAGCTCTGGATACTCGGAGTGGGCTACCGCGCGGGTATCCAAGCGAATACGAGTATGTCTTAGCTGCTTCTCCTGATGTGTCGCTTGTGTGGGGAGCAAACCAACACTGCACCATTCCCCTGGCCGCTCTCTCTCTCTCTCTCTCTCTCCCTCCCTCCCTCCTCTCTCTCTCTCTCTCTCCCTTTCCCGACGCGTTTTCGAAACCTTCCTCGAATCCGATTGGTTCTAGGTCACATGACAGCACTAAAATATCAGCGTTTATGGAGAATTGGGCAGGATTCCACTGAAAATAAGAATATATTATTTATTAAATATTGGCTACGTCTTTCAACATCACACAACATGATATATCTCCCATATTGTGGGCCTGCTATAGAAAACACCAAGAGTTCAATTCATTGTGGTTATCACATATACGGTTGGTATTGAATCATTGTGGTTTATCCTATATTTATGATGAAGTGTCCAGACTACAGCCAGCAGAGGTAATACTTAGTGTCAAAGAACGGTTATATGATCAATATTTGCACAAGTGGAGACAGGATATAACATACTCTTGGAAAATGAGAACCTACCAACTATTCAAGATTAACTACAACCTGGAACCTTATTTGCTTCTACCATCCCACCTGCGTACAGCAATTGGAAGGTTCAGAATAAGTTGCCACTCATTAGCCCTTGAAACAGGAAGATATACCAGGCTACCTTTACCTCCAGAGGAAAGAGTATGTCAAACATGTGGAGTCATGGAAGACGAAAAACATTTTCTGTTAAACTGCTCTTCAACACAAAGATTGCCAGAATACAAGCACTTTTTAAGTACCTGTGAAAGGGAAATACAAAGCTATAATATGCTCTCCACAGATGCAAAGTTTAAAACAGTTATGTCTTGTCCTAATTACAATGTAATATTCAGTTTAGCTAAGCTTATACATGTTGCTTTTAAGAGTAGATAATATATTCTCTGTTTTCCGTTTTTTTTTGTTGTTGTTGTTACTGTTTGTATGACAAATGGGCCTTCTGGCCTCTATAGTCATTAAAAGTATTATTATTATATAATAATAATAATAATAAATTTTATAGACATTTTCCGGCCAGAAGACCCAATAGTCACAGAAACACGAAAAAACAGATATAACACAGATACAGTTATATATATAATAACTTCTTTCTTCTATGATAAAATGCTGCCTTTACATATTTTGCTAGTAGATAGAGAAGAGTAGAGTGTGTTGAGGACATTATAAAAAGAAACTTTTGTCTAGTGGAAAAATACTTGAAGGAGGACCGTAACTGTTCACAGTGTAATAATAGCTGCTGTCTTTCATCCATTCTTGCATATTCTGAGCACTCTAACAAAAAATGTAATTCAGTTTCTATGCATCCTGAGCCACAAAAAACACACATTCTCTCTTCCTCAGGTATCGCATGTGGGAGATGATATCTACCAACTTCAATTTGTAGTGTGTGTGCACTAACACGAAACTTACTCAATGGTATTCTCAGATGATATGGTAGGTGCAGGTATGGTTCTAGAATAAAATTATCCTTGAATGTCTTATATGTTCTCATTTTCCCTTCTGTATTGTATAATTGCTGGCGCCACTCTTGAATGTACTGATCCATTAAGCGGTGTTCAAGTTCTTTGAGGAAGGCTTGATGTTCGACAGTATGTGGTGAATCCCATATCTCACAGTAACCGGCACCATTTAAAATGGCCTGGATGCATTTACACCATTTTGAATCCATTTCTCTAGACACTTCATAAGCATTGCATAGTAGAGGAGGTAGGTCCCAATTGGTGGCTAATCGTAACCAATATTTAATAGCCCTTAGTTTTCGCTTCAGAGTTAGGGGAGGCCTTCCTAATTCACCATAGCATGCCACATTAGTTGCGGAAATTGGCAAGCCCAGAGCATATTTACAGAAAGTTTTGTGCACCATTTCCAGACATTCTCCAGCTGTAGCTATCCACACTTCACAACCATACTCCAAAATAGGACACACTAATGCATCAAACAGAAAGCAAGAAATAGCTGGTGAAGGGTAATGTAAATTCTGTAGTGCTTTCTTTAGTGTAAATAATGCTTTTTTTGCCTGTGTTGCCAATGTTAAAACTGCTGGCTTAAAGCTGCAATTATCTGACAAAACTATTCCTAAATACTTGTAATCTGATAACACTTGTATTTCTTTCATATTTATATGAAAGTCAGGAGAGCACCCTCTTTGCTTATTGAAAATTACTACTTTTGTCTTTTCAGTGTTCACGGATAATGCTGAGGTAAGACAGTATTGGTTGAGGAGATGTAAGGAGGTTTGAAGACCTTCCTGGGTTTCTGCAAGTAAGACAACATCATCAGCAAACATTAATAAACTAACTCTGGAATTTGAGACAGATATTGACCCTGCACCATTGGTTTTCAAGTGAGTTTCCAAATCACTCACAAACAAAATAAATAACAAAGGACTCAAGTTGCAGCCTTGTCTTACGCCTATGTCACATGAAAATGGGTTGGTAAGTGCCCCATTAACTTTTACTCTGGAAGTTGCCTTCAAGTACATATCCTGTAAAATATGTAGAATCTTATTACTTAGGCCCATTCTGGCTAGTTTTTTCCACAGGAGGGTGTGCTCTACGGAGTCAAAAGCTCTTGCGAAGTCTACAAAACAGGCATATACTGGTTTGTATCTTCTTTTATAGTCCTGTACAGCAGTGGTCAATATAAATATTGCATCAGTTGTTCGTCTATTAGGCCTAAAACCAAACTGTGCTTCATTTAATAAATCCTTTGTTTCAGCCCAATATAGTAGTCTCTCTCGTAAGATTTTTGTGAATATCTTGCCCATTGTTGGCAGCAAGGTAATACCCCTGTAGTTCTTGGGTAATGTTCTGTCCCCCTTCTTAAAGATTGGTGTTATTATACCAGTACTCCAATTCTCTGGATAACTTTCTTTGTCCATAATATGGTTAAAGAGCGATACAAGAATTGATAATAATTTGGAATTGAAAAGCTTAAATACTTCCCCTGGAATTCTGTCAATTCCTGGTGCCTTATTCCTCTTTTGGGATTTAATGGCTCTCACCACCTCTTCAGTCTCTATCCTGCCATCTAGCAAGATATTCTCCTCACATCCTGAGATTGCATTAACTGTACATGTATATACATTTGCTGCAGGTGATCTCTCCATTAGAGACTGAAAATAGCCATACATGCTTTCGCATGAAACGGGTATTGGTTCTACTACATTTTTGTTTGTTGCCTTTAGTATTTGATTCCAAAATTCCTGGGAACAATTGACTTTTGAATAAGCAAGAGATTTGTGCATAATTTCAATAGCTTTCCTCTTTTTTGATTTTGTTAATGATTTGTAATTCTTCCTTTCTCTCCAAAATATCTCTCTTAACTCATGATTCTGTGGTTCAGATTGCAGCTGTTTAGCAATTAATGCAACATGTTTCTTTTTAATTTTACATTCATCATCAAACCACTTGTTTTGAGGAAACATAGTTGTTTTAAAACAGGGCTGTCTTTTCACACTTTGCATTCGTCTCCTACTTGTCATTCGTCTCCTACTTGTCATTCGTCTCCTACTTGTAAAGACAGCTAACTTTAGTAACTCAGTAAATTGCTGAATGGAGTCATTCAGGGGCAGTTTCTGTAAATTTGAAGCAAATTGGTTAATGTTTTCATTATTCTGAAAAGCCTTTATGATATCTTTCTCACATTTGGCCTGCAGTAGGGTTTGCTCAGAAGATGTTGATGTATTATATATGGTCTCTTTCATATACCCTGATTTGGAGATGGGGAGTCTAAGTATCAGTGACAATGGACAGTGATCCGAGTGTTCAGACAATTCACCAACGTAAAAATCTTCCACTACACTGAAAAAGTCAGACGAGATAAGTGTGTAATCAACAGTGTTGCAACCTCTCTGAGTAAAACATGTAAAAGAACCCTTGTACTTATCAGTTCCAAACCTTCCATTAACAATTCGTAAATAGCTAGATATACATAAGTTTAAAAGCTCTTTACCATAGCCATTAACCACCATGTCCTCTGATCTTCTACTTAGTGGGTAATCTGCATTGTAATCAATGAAAAGTGGTACATAATTGGCAGAATCATGATGCACATAATCCAGTTCTTGACCTATTCTTGCATTAAAATCACCAGTCATAATAATGAAACCTTCATTCGAATACCTTATGATCTCATCTTGTAACAACCCCCATATATCATTCCTGGAGGCAATATGACTAGATCTTTGAGGAGATATGTACAAACTGCATATAAACACATCTTTATCAAAGCCAAAAAACCTTGCAGACAATTTAAGCCAAATTCTGTCTTCTGATTTTGAATTATTAGAAACAATTGAAATTCCATCCATGATCTCCTTTCTAATAAAAATCATTAACCCACCTGACCCTCGTTTTGCTCTTGTATTAGTAGTAGACCTGCACGTGCAAATTTGGCTGTATCCTTTTATGTCAAAATTTGACTGATTATTTTGCTTTAACCATGTCTCTAATAAGATGAAGATATCATTATTCTTAATCGAATGCACTAGATTTGTAAATTTCTCTTGTGATAGACCATTAATATTCCATGTGCATATTGTGAGTTTCGGAGCATGAGTCCTCTGGCCTATATCCTAGTCAGAGAAACCAGCTTTTTGTAGGTCAGAATCAGTAACTAATTGCCGATCTGCCCACAATTTACCCTTGTAAATAGTGATTCGCTTCTCTTTGTAATCATGGTGCTTGATCAAGAATTGTTTTTGTTTCTTCAGCTCTCTTTCCACCTGTAGTTGCTTTTTCGTTAAATCATTATTTATATACACATCAGAACCCATCAATTTCCTTTTTGCTTTCATTACCTTTCTTTTATCCACCATCGATTCAAAGGATACAAGAACTGGAGAGGGCCTGGATGGAGAACCTCGCCCAAGTCTTTTAGCATTCGAGAATCTCACATCACATAGGCCTAATTGTGATTCGAGTAGAGTCTTCACCAATTCTTCAGTACTTTCTGAGTTCTCCTTCAGACCAACAATTAATATATTCCTTTCTCTTTTTGCCCTCTCATTCATCTCTATGACATGTTGCTGATTTGTTACAGTTCTTGACAGTTCATTGACCTGCGATTGTATAGAGTGTGTTCTCGACACTATCTCACTAGAAGATATAGGTTCTCCGCTGTCTTGCAGAGGAGATAGTGGTGGAGGATTTGAGGCTACAGTTGGGTCTCTTGGGGTTACTTCTTCTAACTGAAGCACCCTGTTTGTCAGTGTTTCTATTTCCTTATATAAGCATTGATACTTTGCTTCAAAATGTACCTTTAATGACTCAATGGCTTGGCTCAAAATTGCTCTGATTGTAATGGATAACTTTTCCTCAAGACTGCTAAGTACTTGGTCAACATCAAAGGGAGCATGCAGCTGATGTCTACAGATGCTGGCTTGATCCTCCCTAAGAGAATGGGGAGAATGTTGTGTACAGGCTGAGGGAGCAGACTGTGTGTCACTCAAGGGACAATGAAAGATGTGAGAACAGGTAAAAGCACTATTGTTGTGCATTCCTAAATCACTAACAGAAGCATTGTCTACTGATTGGACATGAGAACAAGTATGGGCATTTGTGTTCAGCATTCCTGTATCACTAATGGAAGAATGAGTACCAGTTAATGGTACTTGACTGTTAGCACTCCCAGGCCGCTCAACAGCCTCATCCACCACCTGCAGCCCCTCTTTAGTGCTTAACGTCTGGCTTGATGCTTGAGAACAAATCCCACCATCTAATGAATGTGTAGCCAACCACTCCCCTATTTGGACACCCTCACATCTAATACTCTGTTTCCATTTTCTGGCATGTGAGCCAGCAAGTGTCTCAAATTCACTGGGAGTTACCCACTTTCCCCCATACTTTATACACTTAGTGATATTTTTACCCTGCTTCTTTAGTTTTGAAAAAAACAATTCTGCCTCTTTGGAACCACATTGTATTTTGACACTTTCTTTACATGTCCCTGGGGAAGGGGTACCTTCTTTTGTAGACATACTCAATATTTGGTCTTACTTACTACTTTGAGAGTCCACTCGGTCAGCGAGACGAACTAGACGAACGAGACAGATGTGACGAACGATCAACGAGACGAACGAGACGAACGAGACGAACGAGACGAACGGGACGAACGAGATGAAGGAGACGGACGAGACGAACGAACGAGACAAACAAAGACGGACGAACGAGACGAACGTATACGAGCCGAACGAAACGAGACCAACGAAACGAGACCAACGAACGAAAAGAAACGAACGAAACGAACGAGACAGTCTTTAGTCGAACGAGACAGTCTTACTAAACCTAGTCCTGGTGAGCTCGCGCAATTCTTTTGTGTCTGCATGCTGCGATATTATTACTAAAATGAAAACACTGCCCAAGTACATTATGCGGTTTCATTAGTGCACTTGGAGAATGCAATAACGCTCTCGTAATGAACTCGCCCGTAACCTCGAGCGTTAATGCATCTCCTCGCGCACTAAGTTTAAACCTCATAATGCACTGGGAAGTGTTCTCTAAATATTACTTAATTGTCTCTCTGCCAGTCACAGTTCATCTTTTTTATGGTTCAGTTGGTTGTGGAAGCAGAACTTGAAGAATGTATTACTAACTAGACTAACTACTTACTAGACTTGTAGCTAGCTACCCAGACGAGTGCTTGCGTCAGTTGTCCTTTGTATGCTATCCGTTATAATACCAACCGCAATACATAACAAGCGGCCCGTAGCGAGGGGGGGTTCGAGGGGGTTCGGACGGAACCCCCCTTTTTTCACAAGACTATCTGCGAAACGCCAGCTTATAATAATAATAATGTCCTGCTACGCCACGCCGTCACGCATGTATTAATATCACGATCGATCGCATAGCGCCAGCCTAGGGTATAGGTATGCAGTGTAGCGATCGCGAAAGAGAGAGGGTGTGGCTATACGCTAGTCTATGTGACAGGTTGACGTCATATCAACGCCAGACATCGAGCTTTCTTCGGCAAAAGGAAAGCCCCTACACCGGATGGTAAGGTATAACTTGAATGGAGGAGGTATTGAGAAATCGATAAATATACATAACATACGTAAGTGCATCCAAAACAAGAGCCAGAAATGATCTCAGGGAGCCTCGAAAAACAATTTTTTTTTCTGGGGGAGCATGCCCCCACAGCCCCTACGGAGGTGTGCTTCGCACAACATTTACAATATGGTATGTAACCCCTACAGGCTCAGCTACGGGCCTGCATAACGCGCGTCGAATTCTAACGGCAAGACATTTATAGGCGGGGAGCGATCATCACTACTCGTTACCAGCAATTTGCCTAGTTTTGGGGTCATCATGTTAAATATGTTACATCGATTTGTAATGATGTGAAAAATTTGTAATGTTGTAAATTTGCTTGTGCATTTGTAAATCTCTTGTTTTATGACTTCATCATAGCTGAGTATCCTTAGTTACGCATTTTTTCGAAAAGTATGGCTTACTGCACTCGCGCTCTTCAAAGGCCAGTCGGTTTCTACCGCTCTTTAAATCTGCGAAGTACGGCCGATATGTACGATCGTGCTGCAGACAACCCCACGTCGAGTCAGTCTGTACTGTGCAACGATGATTCTGACGTTTACGAGGTCGAGCGTCTCGTGTCTTGCAGGAGGAAGGTTTGTCACCTCTATGTTTATAGCGCGCGCGCGCGCACACACGTCAGAAATTATTATTCCTAGGGCGGAGTCGAATACCTAGTACTATGGGCGGGGTACCGGAAGGAAGAGGCTACATGGGTAAAAGAAGAGGACATAACACAGCCCGCACTTCAGTAGGTGTAGCATGCACTACTTGATTGCAGCTACATGTATATAAAATTAATATCTACATACACAGATACTTCACTGATCCCCATCCTTTGGAGAGGGATATTTTGGACTGCATTAGTTCATTTACTGACGCTGTTCACAAATCATTGAAGAAGGGTGTTAACCAGAGCTGCAAGATTACAGTCAATTTCCGCACAGATGTGTTCACTTATTTATTTCAGAATAAGGGTAGTGCCTATGACCACGGGAGAGGACGCCTTTACACAGCTCACGACTTCGACCCCATGTACTTTCCACAAGATTGGCACCAATTATACGACAGACTGGGTGATGGATGTATGATAGAGTTTCCTGTTCGTATGTGTAGTGATGTGAAATGGTCACGGACAATATACACCTGCAGTGATATTGGAGTTTGTCCAAAGCCTAAACACTATACAGAAGTATGTACATTGTGGATTCTCAAAAAGCGCTGTTAGACTGTACTCTTCTTGTTGTCATATACCACACCTTGCAGTATAATGATAATGACAGCAATCCAAATGTTATCTGCAGGAATGTAAAGAGGTGCAAAAGATTTATGGTGACATGAATTACACGCACTACGCAGAAAGAGAAAGTAGTACATATTTGTACGTAAACCTTACAGACATAGAAGATGCCATGACGAATGCTACTTGCGTCCTTTAGGGCCATAGTTTATTGCACGCTTGAATTCTAAATAAAGACCCCCGTGAACACGTGCCGAAATGCTATGAGGACGCGTCGAGTCTTTCAGCGAGTGTAGCTGTGTATACCCGCTATAAATGGACTGTACGAAGCTGGTGGTCACTGAAGACAAATTACCAACGGTTCTTGACGTGTGTGCGTGTGTGTGTTGCGGGGGAAAATTAAGAAAGAGATGGAGGGGTCCGGGTGAGTACGGTGCTTTTGTCCACTTCGCCTGTGTGGTAACCAGGTGTGTGTACAATGATTGCAACTTGACCTGCAAGGAAAGGGAGAGTAAATCATGTAATTGTACACAGATTGGTGTATAGATCCCCCAATATATTTGGAGATTCAGTAGTTTAGTGAAGGTGCATCCTCTGTACTTGGGGTGGTTTTGAAAAAAACCGTTTAAAAAGATATGGTTGGAAGACTTCATTCAGCTCGACCACGCTTGCTGAAGATGCCTGTGCTCCAGTATGTTTCATCTCTCTTGTTGTAGGCTCTCTTCTGTCTTCTACACTCCTGTAGAGCCTCAAGTCTCTGCTCACACATGATGACTTCAGCACATGGGTCATGGCGGTTGGAGGAGTAAAAGTTCTTCTTGGCCATGTCATTGTTTTTCTCCACTCCTGCAAAAATGAGCATATGCCTTCACCAAGAGAACATTGTGTGCAAGTACATGTACCTTGTCCACTGAACATCAGCAAATTGCCATGCTGTCTTATCATGGAAGGTACATGATAGACAACAGCATGCATGTAGGGTGTGACATGCCTCTTCTGGTAGCCTTCATGCCTCCCAAGTGACAAGAAGTCTCTGACCCATGTTTTAGCCTGTTTAAATTGTAAGTGTACATGTAAATTTAGGTACATGTGTATAGGTTGGCATTTCTTCAATTACTTTTTCATGCAGCTGATCTGGATTAGGTGAGTCTGAAGACAGGATCTTGTAGAGATAGACGAAATCCTGAGGTATAAAATTGCACATCTATGTTACATGTACAATGTACATAAATATTTTAAGTTGACCTGGTAACTGATTATATGTTTTCCATTATTCATGTACATGTGTATTTAGTAACACATACCATCCACAGTTTACTGATCTGCCTTGTATCTTCTGGGCAAAGTAGGTCTTGGAGCTTGGGAGGAAGTTTATGGAGCACCTTCAGTCTCTGTTGGCGATCCAAGGCAGTCCATTCAAACTTTCCAGGCACTGACCTCCCGTTTTCATCTTGTGCCTTTATAAGAAGAGAATTTTAAAATTGTATAATTGATAGGTGGGATTTTACCTGTCGTATTGTGAAAGACACTCCACATGATTTGATCCTGTCCTCCAGGTGTTGCATTGTGATGTCTGCTGTGCCGGTCCTTAGCCGTGCACGGTGCTCCATGGTATCGACCAGAAAAATGAGGTTTCTTAGCAGTACATCACTGATCCGGAGCAGGGCATGCAGTTCATCTAGCACCAGGTCAGTTGGTCTGATGGGAAGAATTGGTGGGTTAATGCTGCCAAGGTGGTGTTTGCAGCCTTTCTTGGCATGCATGCAGTTGTCCTGTAGTGCTTGTAAGGTCCGTGCCTTTCCATGTGGGGGAAGAGACGTACACCTTCCTTCAGGAACTGCCATATCCCACCTACATGTACATGGGTTTGAAGTTGTTATAGTATGTATGTTAGTATACATGATAGGAAGAATGTGAGAACTGTGGTTAACCTCTCATCTGATGATGTTGTACACCACAGGCAGGCATAAGTAGATGATGCCTTGTTCATTCCCATCAGCAACAAGAGAAACTGTAAGTGCAGATTATTACTTAGAATGCAAGTGTTACGGGCTTAGACCACGATTTATGTACATGTACCTTATAGTCAGCTGCAAACACAAACTTGATGTAGTAGAGATGGCTATCTATGGTGACAGTTGGATTGCTCATTACCTCTCTGACCTCATCCCACACTGGCTGAAAGCACTGCTGCAAGAAATTGTAGCTCTCAACACCTTTTGCAGCAGCATATGTGTGATTTCCTTCAAGAATAGTACATGTATATAAGTATATGGACATTTTACATTACACTTGTGCATACCTGAGGCAGAGAGCACGTCAGTTGCAAGGCCAGGAAAAGAGAATGTTAAAAATATATATGAGGCCTGAGAAGAAAACCGCGCTCCATCACCAGATAACTTCACTGTCACCTTGTTGTTGTGAGGCCTAGGTGCCTGCTCTAACTGTCAATACCAGAACAAAATGTAAAAAAAAGAAATATTTTTGCAATTAATGCTCACAGTTTTGGCTAAAGTCTTTGTAACTATCTCTCGAAATGGAAGATAGGTCCCCTTATGTGGTGCTGGAAGATGATGATGGTCAATTCCACTGTTCAGCTGTGACCGGACTTTCTTAACATGATGGAGTCGAGGGAGTTCTGGTACGGTCTAGGTACATTGTAATATTTGCACTGGAAAATACATCTACGAATACGGAATTCGGTCAAGATATATATATATATATATACCATGCAGACACCACGCACACACTGTGCAAGTCTGTTTAAGTACCATGCAAGTCTGTGTAAGTCCACAGTGATACCATGGTACCACTACGGACTTTTGCAATGTGTGTATGGTGTGCACACAGTGTAAATACGGACTCTTTTGACCCCGTGGAAGTCTTTATTCATGGTCATTTTTCCCTGTGTTATGTGCCTGTACATTTAGAGTACAGTAGTCCATTTATCTGATTGGTTGATGTGGTGAACAATATTTTACTTAGGATAGTGTTCATCATCTTAGTTTCTCCCCTTTGGGCATGTTTTCATGTGTGTTCATGTTAAAATTCATGTTCAAAGTAGCGTCGCATCTAGTAGATTGCTACATGCGGGCAGCCGTACTCTAAAGTAGTTAGACACATCGCCCAGGAAACCACACGATTTAGAAAGCCTCAGGCCCTGTAGTAGCGTTCCGAGCATAGCAAGAAACGCTACAGCCCAGGGCCTTCGGCTTTCTAATCCCATAGTTTCCTAGGGTCGTCATCTAACTATTATGTACATGTATGTGTATGTAGTATATACATGCACAATGTGTCTCACTTGAGCCAGCTCATGATAGAACTCGTCTGACACTCCATATCTATCCAGTAGGTAGAGAACACGTTCACTGTGATCAACTGGAACTACAGCAGGCTGAGGGGATGAACTTGGGCCACTGGCAAGAGGAAGAGTAACAGGGGTTCCTGTGTCTGTCACCGCCATCACCGAAGTTGGTGTAAGGCCATAGGATGCCATACATGGCTGCAAAGTGCTGTCTGTAAACCTCTGTAGTTGTGCTATCTTCCTGCGCTTTTGTCGTTCACCCACCTTTAAGGTATGTAAATATCTACAGTAGTGTACATGCATGTATATTTTATGTACCTCCTCAAGTTTTTTGCCCTTGTTTTCAGAGGCTTTGAGGGCACCCCTGAGGGCTGTGTTTTGCCTTTTCTCTTCCTCCTTTGCTGCCTTCTCCTGCTCAAAGTGAACCCTCATTTCGTCTCTCTCCAATGTAACTGTTTGGACCCTTTCCTAATATCATGCATATGACATGTTTGTTACATGTTCTCACCATCAAACATACATCTGTGTACCCATACATAACCCAGCTACAATGTCACACACACACACACACACACACACACACACACACACACACACACACACACACACACACACACACACACACACACACACACACACACACACACACACACACACACACACACACACACACACACACACACACACACACACACACACACACACACACACACACACACACACACATTACTGATGATATGTACTTACTTGTAGATCCTCTGCAACCCTTGTTACAGAGACAGTTTCTCCCTCTCCGACCAAAAGAAGAGTTTGACCCTCCCTGACCTTCTTCCTATATGATGAGCCTTTGCAATTTGCATGCTTGCTAACAACCTTTCCAGCCAATCTTCGTAGTGAAGACTCCAGTCTGTCACAAGACGTGTCAAGAGTGACTATACCCTCTTTGATGCATTTATTGACTCCAGTAGTATAGCCAGCAGGTCTGTCTTTGTGAAGATGAAGCAAAAGGGAGTTTGGGATTATCAGTGTGCACACTGGATCCCGTGAAAACACTCCCTTTCCAGTGCTGGATAATCCTAGCTCTGCACTTGCTACTTTAACTGTATGCTCCATTGTTTCCAAATAGCAGCGGCAGCCTCCCGCCAAGTTTTAATTGGATTGTAATTAACTTCCGGTTGAATTTTTGTTGCATAAGTAACATACAGATAAGTACGTAGTGCGTGTAACTAAACTATGCAAAAAGTACTCATTATATACCGCTCTTCTCCGTATGATGGTATCCATAAATTGTGTATATGGTTCGTATCTACACAGGTGTGTATGTATGCGGAGGTTTCGCAGTTCTACTTGGTCAATCCAGTTGTACATGACGTAGCCATCTAGTCAGCCTGAAATGCTTGTAGTTCAGGCTAGGCAGATGGTAGATGACTGGAGCATCAAGCTAAAATAAAAGTAGCAGTAATGACCTAAGTTTATAATCAGTTACAGTACTGGTCCGCAACCGTCTATCATCAGTCACACACACCCCGCTTAGGCCAGGCCCTCAGGATTCCGAACGTGTTTTGGCGACTAGCAACGCGTGAAAACAGCAGGAACTATGAAAAAGAACGTCAAACTAACGAGCTAGCACAACCAGTAAGTCAATGGTACTGGGGCCAGTGCCAGTCGAAGTTGCGTACATACAAATTTAACGGGTTTTCAGGCAGCTTTTGCCGCTTAACTTTGTATATAAGGTGTGTATTTTTTAGTGCATATACAAAAGAGTGGGTCGTGGTCTCCATTTGTAGACGTTGGCACCACAAAAATATGCCGCGGTTTTTTAACTACGGAATATTTTATGAACAATAGTTTCCAAAATTTCATTCCAAATGTACACGGGTAAATAGGTAGTGCATAAGCTGTAGGAAAATTCGAAGTTCCCCTTTAACAAAGTCGGAAATGTGCGGAACTCGCGTCTGTAGGATGTAGTGGTCGTTGTAGTTTCCTTTTAGACGTTGGCACCTTTTCTCACGCCCTCCGTCTTCATGAAAACCTACAGAAAAGTGAAAAAGTCAATTGAAGTGCGTGTATTTCTGCTTGATCATATTATCAGATTACGTAATCATGTTTCCTTGTATTTGTCCGGGGATTGCTGGTAAGTGCACCACCATGGCAGATGCTGCCATTTCAGAAGTACCAGAGACTAAAAAAATCATATAGTTGGAGCCAGCCAGTAGCGATGCTGCCAAGGGAGACAGCACTAAGATGACACAGGGGCATAAGGAGTTGTGATTCACAGATGTTGTTTTCCAGTTCGAGTACACATATACATGTAACAGTCTCTATAGTCTATTAGCTTACATGTACAGCCTCTAGGGTTAGGCTATGTGCTCATTAAAGAACGGCCACCTCATAAACCCTTTCATTAGTTCAGCAGCAGAAAATGAATGCTGGGAAGGCAGCTGCCAAGCACTTAAAAACTACTATCTTATCACCGTTTGGTTTCTGTTCCCATACAAGTTATACAGGGCAACTACATTTTTATAAAACCATAGAGACTATAAGATTTCCCATGCTCGAGTAGTAACATTGCGACTCAAATAGAAACCAGCTGGTAAACTAACTCCTTCTCAATATATTTTCTTAAATATGTCCATATGATTTGTAAGGCTTGCAAACTTTCTAAATGTCATACACAGTCCCAAATGCCAATATTCCTGATGAATGAACCTCTGTGTGAGCATGTAGTGCCTCTGCATTTTCTACATATACATATAAACAGCACCTATTGCTGATTTAAGTAAAACAGATGTTTTTCATTCTGTGTTCTGCCCATGATTGTAGGTGCATGGTTGATGGCAGTGGTGCTATGGTAGCCTCTTGAGTATTATAAAAGTGTAAAAAACATTTCATTAAATTGTTGAAGGACATAGGGATAGAAACAAGATACTAGCAATACATACTGAGTCTGATGCAACAATGTTTGTAGTAATGTTCAGAGTTAGTTCATAGCTGAGGCCACAGCTACCAGAAGAGCTGAGATAGTGGTGAAAATAGTAGCTCCAGCAACAGCAACAGCTGCACTTGAGCCTGAGCCATTACCATCATTGGGGTCATTACCATCATTGGGGTCATTACCATCATTGGGGCCATTACCATCATTGGGGCCATTACCATCATTGGGGTCATTACCATCATTGGGGCCATTACCATCATTGGGGCCATTACCATCATTGGGGCCATTACCATCATTGGGGCCATTACCATCATTGGGGCCATTACCATCATTGGGACCATTACCATCATTGGGGCCATTACCATCATTGGGGCCATTACCATCATTGGGGCCATTACCATCATTGGGGCCATTACCATCATTGGGGCCATTACCATCATCTGAGCCATTATCATAATCGGGGCCATCTTGACCTCCTGGGGCACCTCGTCCAGAGCAACAAAATAGTCTACAATTATCATTCATGACTTCACACTGTGCCATGCAGGCTTCTTGACAAATGCCTTTTGAAATGCGCCCTAAATCGGCCTCTGAAAGGTCCATTAGCCCTTGTAGAGACTTCTGCCTCTTTTCTTGAGAAGGTCCACATTCAGCAATGGTGAAGGTGAGGGCCAGTGCTAGCAGGAACACTCCAGCCATCATTGTCGTCTTCATTTCTAGGTGAACTCTATATTTTTTCCAGCAGGTAAAATTGTTGCAGATGACTCTGTTGCCCAATAATGCCACCTTTTATAGAGGTTGAACTAGAAGATCAACTTGTTGTTAATCTTTATTGAAAAGCAAAAGCAATGCTGTGTCAGGATTACATAGTGCAAACTGTGTTTCATTTCTCATCATATACCACATGTATACAGTTCTCACAGGTGGAGATATATAGCTACTAGTAATTTAAAAGTTACATAACTCCATGTGAACAGTGCTGACAATGGTAAGCTCTAGGTACCACACTCATTGATGTTAATGCACAAAAAGTGCACATTGGACTGTGTTCATGTTTTTGTTCTGCTTGAGGTGAGGGATTATCTTACAACTGTTTTCTTACAGTACAAATAGAAACTCTGTTGTTAGTACTACATGTACTTAATGGTGTCTGTATTGATATGTATACATGTACTGACTATGAAGTGTGATCAAAGACTCATAGAAAGGATGGGAAAAGCATATCTATATACCAGATTGCTATGGTAAAGGCAGGTATAGTATACCAGGCCCGGTGGAAGAATAATTTTATTGGGCCGGCCGTCTGCGCATAATATTTATTTATTATTTTGTTTTGCTGTATGCTCGTGCCCCTTGTAGAGCTTCTCGTATGAAACATTGAACATTGTATGCAGCCGTGAACAGAGCCCCACCCATATTACAGTATGCACACGATCGCTAGCCCTGCCTACCTATCACACAGTATGGTAGTACTGTGTATATAGGGATTGCTATGGTCTATCCCCATTGAAAACCATATATAAGGATATTCTTTATTTTCACTTTCAATTTGCAGTTGATTTCACTTTCAAGGTGAAGAATGTGTTAAAAATAACCAGTATACAAAAAATTGTTGTGTTGTGATGTAAGATGTACATAATATCCGAAAAAATGATTTTCACATATTGTCCATGTTTTCCATCTTCTTCTTCTTCTTCTTCTTCTTCTTCTTCTTCTTCTTCTTCTTGAAGAAGCGTAACTCAATAACCATAAAATGAATGAACTTGAATCTTTGCATGTGGAAATGTATCATCACGTACTCGGGAATAGAGGTATAATATTGTTAACCCTTGTAGTTCTTATCTTACAACTGTTTTCTTACGGTACAAATAGAAACTCTGTTGTTAGTACTACATGTACTTAATGGTGTCTGTATTGATATATATACATGTACTGACTATGAAGTGTGATCACACTTCTTCTTCTTCTTCTTCTTCTTCTTCTTCTTCTTCTTCTTCTTCTTCTTCTTCTTCTTGAAGAAGCGTAACTCAATAACCATAAAATGAATGAACTTGAATCTTTGCATGTGGAAATGTATCATCATGTACTCGGGAATAGAGGTATAATATTGTTAACCCTTGTAGTTCTTGTACTACTGATCGTTATCTTTCCCAGCAATGTATTATGAATGAGGATAACTAATGAGCAAAAGTCAGTAACCATGGTAACAATCAACCTGAAGGTCAGCATGTGTAGAGATATCATCACTAATAGCAACATAACAAATTATTTGTTTTTAACCCTTGTGATTCTTGTAATACTGATGTTAACACTCCTCTCAATGCAATACATGTACATGTCACACAGTACAGTAGTACTGTGTACAGAGGATTGGTATGGTCTATCCCCATTGAAAATGATATATAAGGTTTTTCATCACTTTCATTTTCATTTTGCTGCTTACTGGATTCCTGTTAACATAAATATGTAACTATACCCAGAAACTAACTGTGATTATAAAAGGGGTTAAATTAACAAGTCTTAATTTTTTGTAAATTGTTCATCTTCTGACACTACTTCTTCCACTTGAAAAAGCATAACTCGCTAATGGTGAAACTTGGTACAGTGATGTAGTTCCACTGTGGGTATAGTGCATTGTCATGTTTTAAACAATGTACTTCTTGTAAAATAAACAAAAATAGCCTCAAGCCATGTATAATAACGGGGCCCACACAATCCTATATCTGACTAATGAAAGCCCTGCTAAATGTGAAGTTTTGTATGATAGTATAGTTTAATACACCAATGATCAACGTTGTGATAAAATCTCTGTAAACAATGGAAATCTTGTAATAAAACAACAAATACCCTCAGGCAAGCATTTCTGTATCTCACTTACAATAGCTACCCTACATGTGGAGATTAGTGTGATGGTAAAGCTTAATACCCCAAATGATCAATATTGTGATAAAATCTCTGTAAACCATGTAAATCTTGTACAAAATAGCCTCAGGCAAGCATTACTGTATCTCACTAACAAAAGCTCCACTAAATGTGGAAATTGGTGCAATGGTAAAGCTTAATACCCCAATGATCAATATTGTGATAAAATCTCTGTAAACCATGTAAATCTTTACAAAATAGCCTCATTACTGTATCTCACTAACAAAAGCTCCACTAAATGTGGAAATTGGTGCAATGGTAAAGCTTAATACCCCAATGATCAATATTGTGATAAAATCTCTGTAAACCATGTAAATTTTGTACAAAATAGCTTCAGGCAAGCATTACTGTATCTCACTAACAAAACCTCCACTAAATGTGGAAATTGGTTTGGTATGAAAGCTTAATACCCCAATGATAAACATTGTGATAAAATTTCTGTAAACCATGTAAATCTTGTACAAAATAGCCTCAGGCAAGCATTACTATATCTCACTAACAAAAGCTGAACGTTGATCATTGGAGTATTAAGCTTTTCCATTACACCAATTTCCATATTTAGCAGAGCTTTTGTTAGTGAGATACAGTAATGCTTGCCTGAGGCTATGTAAACAATGTATTACAAGATTTACATTGTTTACAGAGATCTTATCACAACATCGATCATTGGTGCATTACACTTTACCATCACACCAATTTCCACATTTAGTGGTATACATTGTATAACAACAAATACCCTCAGGCAAGTGTTACTGTATCTCACTAACAAAAGCTTCACTAAATGTGAATATTTATATGATGGTAAACATAAGTACTGGCAGTTACATAGACCCTATAACTCTTCATGCACACGCTATTATCTGTACTGCTAATTCAGTTTAACTAATGTACAATGCATTAGCTAATATGTTTGTAACCAAGTAAACTGCCAAATAGAAAAAAATTATCTGTACTGCTAATTCAGTTTAACTAATGTACAATGCATTAGCTAATATGTTTGTAACCAAGTAAACTGCCAAATAGCGAAATGAATGTACCTAGGTCCAGAAAAAAAAGGCAGGAAACAAGTAAATAAAAAATTCAGGAAATTTGAAAGGAAATATAGGGATTGCATAAAAAGGAAAGGAGACAAGATTGGGACACAGACATGTTATGATATATCGACGTACCCATAATGTTCCGTTGATATAGCATAACATGTCTGTGTCCCAATCTTGTCTCCTTTCCTTTTTATGCAATCCCTATTCCTTTCAAATTTCAATTTTTTATTTACTTATTATATAGGTGGGCAGGGCCAGCGATCGTGTGCATACTGTAATATGGGTGGGGATCTGTTCATGACATCATGTAGCGGTTGAGCTAGCTAAATACCTGACCTTAGCGCTTCACGAGTGTTTTAATATTTTTGGATCTTTACTTAGAAGGTTTACACAGCTTCCTTTGGACTCGCTTATCTATGCCTAGCAACAACTGGTATTCAATTTATTGTATAATGCATTCTTTAGCTAGTGTAAGTGCTGCCTGCACTATGTGTTTGTACATTGTCACTGAAGATGGTCACAGAGAGTGACTGAAACCTTTGGCTATTTTCAATTGTGTTGACCAAATATAAAAACGCTGTATGTAGGGTAAATAGACTCTCAAGGTCCTATGTTCTGGAAAGAGAGGTTATCCATGCTGATGCATATGACAAGAGAACACTAGCCTCCAGTTTTGACTCACTTCAGACAACTTTTGTTGAAGAGTTCTGTAAACAGAACTTTCTCCAGCATAATATGCAGAAGTGTGAGATCATTGCTTTCTCTGTTGCCAGATCTGGACTTAATTGACATCAAGCTCTCAGATGGTGTGTTGGTATTGCAAAGAAGTGTTTGGGTTACTGGTGGGAAACAGACCTACTTGTCAATTGTTGTGTGGAGAAGAATACCCACTACAACTCAATGGGATCCTTTCAAAATGATATTAACCCACTGTCAGTTATCGATACTATGTCATGCCTGTATTCTTGTAAGGATTTAAAACTGGGTTCTTACTGACATCTTCGAGGAGCTCTCAAGTGGTCTCCCTAATACTCTAACACTGCAGCCCTGGTCTGTCTAGGGATGGAGTGTATTAAAGCTTAGAAGCCTAGCACCACCTCTTTGAGGAATCAGTTGGTGTTGGATCTACTACTATGTACTCACTGCTACATGACCCGGACTCTATATGTATCGTTAAAGAGTGTCGTGAACTTGAGGCCTGCTTTGCAACCAGTTCACTGACAACTGCTTGAGTAATGCAGATGGTGTAAGCATGAGAACCAGTGTATTGTAGAAATCGACAAGGAGAAAATGCTGGCTCACTGTGACGCAAAAGCCCCTTTGATAGCTGATGTTTGCATGTGCAGGGGTATGTGGCCGTCTGTGTGAGACTCTTCAAGACATCCTGGATCTTGTCATACCCTGGGTCTACAGTCTCTCACTCGACTACTAGCACACCATGGAAGAGGGGCCCTCACCTTGTCCTAAATGTGACACTGACCTATCGGACAACACAACCTCCTTGATGGACATGTACTGGAGTTACATGAAATTACTTTCAGGATTCTCCATCATGTCTGTTATCAGCAATATTGCAAGTAGAGACCTTACTTTTGTATATAGATTCCATTCGTTCTTTTAACTCATCAGATGTTATATATTTTCTTCTCTGCTTTGTGGCATTGTATGTTTATTGTGTATTTTTGTTTTATACTCCTTGTAGGGCTATCATGAACTTTGAACTTTTGAACAGTAGTTGTCTGGTGAAATACCTAGAGGAACTGCTACTACTGGAGGGAAAGAGAAGATGTGAGTGGGACTATACTGCTAAGCTTCTAGTGGTATAGTCTTCTATAGAGAATCATTCAGGGCTTAGTAACTGTGATCGAGCCGGCTTTGTTAGCCTCGTTCTCAGGCTGATTTGAGACGCGCGCGCGCGACTGTTCGCGCATGCGCAGGAAATCTTCACGACCTATTATTAATTAATACGGAGATAAAAAATGCATGCGGGCGGCTAATGAGAAACTACGAATTGGGGACTAAGTATTGTCGTACTCATGTCATCTATATAAGGTCTGCATAGTAGACCTGTCACGTGATATTTGGACCTTGTAATATGTGGACCCCCTGGTCCGTATATTTCAAAAATAAAGGGACCCCCTTTGAAATATTTGGACCAGCTGCAATTCACAGCGTGAAGCCGACACGATTAGTAATACTACAGTACACATTTGTGTTGGTAGAGTCTACCGTGAAGCTTACTACTATGAATGCTAGCTCACAGCGCTTGGGTGTGCAAAAACGACACCAGCGTTTATAATTGCCTCCATCAGGCCAGTAGAGTGGTGTGCGCTTGCGCTGTTGTAGTTACTGAAGATTGTATTTGTAGTTGTGTATTGGATTTATTATTACACAGCCAAACTATATAGTCTATATACTGAACAATTTATACTACGCAGTACGTAGGGGGTCCTTATGTTTCAGAGGAAATATTTGGACCCGAGAGTCCAAAAATATATGGACCTGCAGGGAACAAAAAGGGGGGGTCCAAATTTGACTAGACCTCTTCCTAAACGTACTCATTTCTAACTGCACTAAGATGTGTACTGGGTTGCCGATTATTGATCGCTAAATCTCTGACAAAACGCTTTCGTTATAGTGCCCCGCCCACTATAACGTACGGCTTCAATGACGTCAAACAGGAGTGGCTGATACAACTCTATTTTCCACCAGACGCCAGCAAACGCCTAAAGTAACAAGCGTTTTAATGCTTGTGCACTAAAACACAATCTTCCATCATTATACTTCTCATATGTCAAAGCTAGGCCTAACTGTTCTATGAGCATGGGTCATCCCGAACTACGTAACTTTTCATGTTGAGTCTGCTGGTGCAACTCGCAAGTGCCTACTGCGATTAATTTTAGAGATATTTGCGTCTGAAATTGATGGTGGTCGAACATTGGTGACTTAGCCACAAATAGAAAATCGGCCCGTTGACTAGTAGGTTGGTGCGCTCCTGCTCGCCAATAACCAGTAGGTGAATGCAGTGCATTTTTGGCGAAAAATGTTTTACACTTGTAGTATCTTGTCTCTGGATGTCTGGGACATTCTATGCTTGACCAAATACTCCTGCGTATTTGCACAATCAAGCCCCACCATGCATACTGCATGTACTGAACATGACCAATTCTACCTATGTCCTCCCACCTCGCAGTTTATCTCCAGTTTTATACAAATATTTTTGAATTAGATACATATACTGAAGGACTGATTAAAGTGTATCTGTGTATTGCTGTTCTCTGTTTCCGTGAAACTTGTTATTGCTCGTTCGAGGTGTCTTCATTACCATCATTAGCAAGGGCCCTGAGGACAATAAAAATCACCACAACTGCAATTCCACTTAGGATTCCAATAATGGCCAAAACACGTGCACTGCAAACTGCCTTTTTAGCCCTGTCAGGTTCACCATTTGAAGCATACTCTTTCCCCTGCATTTATGAAAATTCGAATAAACCAACTGCAGAACACCAGGAAAATATTATATATACATATGTAGGTGCAGTATTTTACCTTCAATGCTAGTAGGATGGCTGGCACAAAGCAGCATATGGTAAATGGACACCCACAGATGAAACAGATGACACACCAACACACACTCAAATATAGCACATGGTCTGCTGCTGAATTTTGGTCACTTGTGGCAAAAGAGCGTGTTACCCTCGATGGCTGTGAAGTGACAACAGCTACTGTTGTGTGCTGTGTAGTTCCCTTTCCTTGTGAAATGGCACTACTACTGCTAAGATAAGATGGTGGGAGTTCACTCGCAAAAGTCGAAGGGTAAGATACTGGCTCAGGGATTACTGGTGTCTGGTAAGCGGTGCTGCCAGGATATGAAGGTGGTACCTCACTGCCAATATCTGGATTGGTATTGGGAATTTTTTCCATCTCCATCTCCATCTTCTTTTGCTATAATTACTAAATGTAGAATACACCTTGTAATAACTCTGCATTTTTATACTGCAGCAAGTGTCTGAACTTCCCCTAAGGAACTTTGACATCACTTCCTGATCCTAATTGGCATAGCTATATGTATAATTCCACACAGGAAGTGTGAGTGAGTAGACAGGGATTCATTGTCCATAAATCACCCACACAGGAAGTGTGAGTGAGTACACAGGAGTTCATAAGGACTATGGGACTGAAGTATTCGAACCCAGCACTTGGAACTTGGCACTTGGGACTGTCATAACTTGGTATTTGGGACTATACTTTGAACCCATGCAGTACTGCTACCAGTCTACCACTTGGGACACTAATACTAGCTGGAATGATCACATCACATGCCATGCATGGGATCTAGAAACTGTATCAGACTGCAACAGTCAGTGGAGGGAGTGGAGAGTAATGGATGGACAAAGAACCAAGTTGTTGTTTGAACAAAAGGCCATGCCTATACAGATTCTACCAACTCCTTGACAAAATCAATCCAAAACCACTTTATATTCGCTGTCAGTTCTGACCCACTATCACATATCACTACAAAGACCTTCCCATAGACTCCAACACACTAGTCGTACAAAACCCATTTGGCAAACATTTCGACAGCAACTATAGACTGTCCTCTTCAGTGGAAATTTCTGTTTTACATTGCCATCATCAGATCCATATATTGGTCACAAGCTAAGAGGTGGGACTGAAGTTGACTAGAGCTATCAAGCACATAAAATATTTCATTAATTTAGACGATATATAATAAGACAGGTGTTTGGCAAGTTATATACTCAAATCGAATACCTAATAATTATAATGTGAAGATGGAAGTGGTGTTCAGTGGGCATATCTAACTTGAGGCACAGTTGCAGACACTGTATAAGTGCTCTGTTGACTTGGGATAGTTTCACTACAGATATGATCACTAGAGGAATGGAGGGACCAAGAGCAGGCTTGTCACACAGCCATACAGCTGCAAACTAATTAAATGTTCAAGTTACCAAAGCTCTTGATTACATATGGAATGTCTGTACTTGCAAACATGACAGAGCTTCCAAGACAAGTAACCATCCCACTTCATTTTGGGACTGACCCAAATGTCTATTTGTCTTCCCACAAATGATCACATATCCTTGTACAACCTCTGACCTGCCCCCTCAGGTGTATAGGGTGATGATTTGATTGTCTGTGACTGTAGACACAGACCTTATAGACAGTCCCTCAGTACTCACAACATATATACGTCATGATAAAACAAGTGGTTATGCAATTGGAGAGAGACTATTGTAGTGAACATAACTATACATGCATAAATCCTGAACCATGTGAAGAGACATTGATCATTGGTAGACTCTGACTAGTAAGAAATTTGTCAATTTAACACCTCCCCCTTCGGTGACTTAGAAAGCTATTTTTGATGGATCTGTTCATGGTCAATTAATGTACTTGATGCGATATTCAAATTATGTGCCAATTTGGAATTAGTGTGTAATGTAGGATGAGATTTCAACACACAATTCTCTATACACAAAGGTAAGCTCATTCCTTCTTGGTGTTCTCCCCCCCCCCCCCCCCCCCCCCACACACACACACACACACAAGGGAAATCACATGACAGTTTACAGGAGGAGCAGCTGCTGCAGTTTTCTATACAGGGATTTCTACTAAATAAGTATATGATATAATAGTAGTTGATGCATAACCGCTGACTTCATAACTGATCATGACACTTAACTGACCTCATAACTGACCTCATGGGTGAACTGATCACCTGTATATAGAAGTAATGTAGTGAACTGAAGAGGTGGTTGGTTTGAGCCTGATAGAGCCCACTTTAATTTTCTTCCTACACTATAGTGAACTGAAAGTTAGACTGTGTGTGATGTCGAGTTGTATTGGATGAAGTTTTCCTGTTAAAAAAGCGAAGGATTTAGGGATGAAAATTGTAGAACAATTCAAGTGTAGCATACATGTAGCAAGGCAGAGAATGAGGGCATACAAGTTATTGTTGCATACTTCTTGTCTCTTGTTTTACTGCTTTTTTACACAGTAAAATGAATTGTTGCCAGAACTAAAACCTGTGAGCCCCCCAGCTTTTTGAATGGGGGGTAATTTCTCTTCATCATCATCATCTACCCCAAATTGACAACCTGGTCACCTTCATATCCATCTCAAATGAGAACAAGGATTTACTAGCACTTCTCAGAGGCAGAGACAGCACGGCATGGGAGCTGAATGTTCATAAACTGGGGAGTTATGGATATGGTATTCTTCATTCATTCTGCATAGTCTATCTACCAAAGTATTTATTTCACTCATTGACACCTTCAATTTTTTTGGGGAGGGCTCAGCCCCCCTGTTTAAACGTCAAAACATGTGGAGAAATATATAATATGTATGGGGGGAGGCTCAATGCGCTATTACAAAAAGCAGGACTGTATATACGCAACTGCAAGACAGGGGACGACGGCATAGCTGTGTAACAGCTTCTGGAGGAATAGCCGCAGGGAAGTGAAATATATAATATGTTACAGAAAACGAAACACCTCTTCATGTTGTAGTCATGGAGTGGCAAACTGAGTGAGCCCTAAAGAACCGTCTCCACATGTTTTGACGTTTAGAATGTATATAGCTATAAGATTACAGGATCGAGAAAGGATCAGCAGTGTACTCCGGTATCGACGCCGCCACTATCCGTACGGTATTTCGCATCTCCGGTGTCGCGGTATATTTTATCCCCCCGATTTTTTATCCGGCCGGATAGAATATTCTATCCGGCCGGATAATTTTTCCTAGGATATTTCATCCGTGGTCAGGATATTTTATCCCATAAGGCTAGACGCTATATGCGACTTCAACCATCGTGTCCAGTGGGCTTTGTAGCACTCTACCCCACTGCTATAGATTTCTGGAAGGACAAAGATGCATGGCATTGCGCTATGATAAGGTAGAGTCTATATACTGACTTCAGCCAGAGTTTGACGGTGTAGCCGCTAGATCGGCCCTCGGTAGATCTACATCGCTGTAGGCAAGTATTTCGAGTAAGAAACGATGTAGTACGTATCAGTCAATGAAAAAGCGGATACAGTAACACAATACTCATGTGCATGCATTTGGAAAGCTAAGTCCACGCCATAGACGGATGGACGGGTTAATGTAGCTAGCAACCACGAATGTAGTTGATCAGCTCTTTATATCTCTCCTCTGTGACTGCACATCCCATAGCTACTGTTCAGTGAGCACTGACTGACTGCTGGACTGCTGGACTGGGTAGCAACAGAAATATTCTGCGACATACCTCGATCACCATGCAGGGATAAAATATCCTGACGTAGGATAAAATATACTAAGGATATACTATCCGCCGGATAGTATATACTATCCCCCGGATAAAATATACGGGGATAAAATATACTGGACTCGCCAGCTCCCTCGCAATGCTGAGCATGCATCTACATGTATATACGTAGTATAAGGGAAATCCCAATCGAAAACTGCTATGTTGCCTAAATCGTTCCTAACGACGTCTATATAGATCTACATTACTCAGTAGTAAGATGTTACCAAGGTCTCTATGCAGTCCTGTTCTTGCCTTGACAGTCCTCCAACTATTACCTGAACGCTGGGTGGTCGCTGCAACCACTGGTGAGTATATATAGCTACTAGATCGAGCCTAGAGCTATTGTCCGCCTTTACTGATGTACAGGATGCAGCCTTGTAGCTAGACCCATACAAAATTTAACTCTGCCAATCTCTCCAGCCAGACATTTTACCCTAAAATTAATCCCACGGTATCTTCTCTCCCCTGACAGATCTAGAATTCCTGGTGTATCCTCCTAATATAACACATGCTCCGTTGGGCTCTACAGTGACTCTGGAGTGTGTTGCTAACCAGCCAGCATTAGCGTGGAAAGTGAACAATCAACAGCTCCTACATGGAACAGTGAGTGATGAATTAAAGGTGCAATTTGGTTTGGTTGTGGGGCCAACAGAGGAAGTGGTTGAAGGCAACTACCGAAGTACTCTCTCATTTGATGCATCTGTGGCTACCAATACGACCTTCAATCATATAATCTGTCAGGCTGGTTCAAGTGAATTTACATTGAATGATGGGCCATTAGTACATATCACTGTGTATGGTGAGTTCCTACTTCTCTATTTGGTATGAACATCACAGATACAAATTTCAGTATAAATTATGTTATTACAATTACATTTTTGACAGGTAGTAGCACTATAGTACATAGTAGCACCCTGATCTAAATTTGTATGTGTCTTGTAGTGTGTGTAACAGGGATTGTTGCCTGGTAGAGTAACAGATCAAAGGCTAAAGTGTGCCAACACATCATGAGTGGCACATCACTAATTACAGGGGGATAGTAAGGGAGTGGTTAGTGGCTGGGAAAATGATAGTCACCATAGAAACAGCAACAAATTAGTTGTTGCAGGCCTCGGGCTGTACATCATAACTGTGTCAACATACCCTGCATGGCACGAGGGCCCATGTAACAACTAATACTTGCAGGGCATTCACACATTCACATACCTTTACACAAAACCACTTCAAAAGCTCTATACCATCACCTGTGTGTATGTACACATATAGAGCTTTGGAGAATGCTAATAGGAGTTAGACATGTAAATCATAGCCCATATCCATATTTAATATGCATACCATCCTCAATGCCTTGCTGCATATTGCCCTTTGCTTTTTTCATCTTTGGCACCTCCATATGGTGTCTACATGTACAGTACACATTTTCCTCGCAATATTTGTTTGATATTTGACTGAAATCTAGGCATCCAATTCAAATTCTGTGAGCTAGCTCCCAGGATATATTCATGTCCTCCTTTTTTTTCTAGTTCCCTTCCAAGTCCTTGGACCTGATGACTGTACAGTTAATGTGTCACTTTCTGGGGGAGTTATTGTAATACCACGTGGGACAGTGTGTGTACAGTGTATGATAAATGGTGTACTAGATACTGACGCTCAGTTTGTACTACAAGGTTTAGACATTGATCCAACCAATGGGTTAACAGTGGATGGTGTACTGGTACTGTTTCAAACTGAGAATGTGTTTGTTCCCAATATCAACACTATTCTGCGATGTTTCAGTTCATCAGGTTCAACTCAGGCACTGGTTGTCTTCGTAAGTAAGTCCTATACTTCACATGATTTAGCAGTACTAGTGTTGATATTAGCACTTGCAGTTTTCCAGCCTCCCATTATTACTGGAGAGTCTACTGTCAAAGAAGGAGGTGATCTGGATATGGATTGCGATGCATCTAACTCAGGCCCACTTCCCAGTGTACAGTGGTTCAACCCTTGGGGAGTGTTAGTCTCTAATGACAGAGACCTTGTGATAGATGACATCCAACGTGATGCAGCAGGAGTATACACCTGTACAGCCACATCTACTGATGATGGGGAAACCTTGAACAGCACTGCCACTGTCAGTGTACAATGTGAGTGTGTTGGGAGAGGAGTTATACTCAGACTATATATAGGCGGCAATTTGTCAACACACGTGTGAGTGGTTCACCTATTAACAAAAAGTATAACTAAGGCCTGATGTATCTGGAATTTCTATAACATTACAGTACTCAGGTTCTATACACACATATTATGTGTACTGAGTGTTGTCCACAAATCGTTACACAGAGGCGCAAAGAAGGTCTTCCATCTATAATGTATGTGTTCTGTATGGCATCCTCTCCAGCAAGCTACAGCTATGTGCCAGTCATCAGGGGAGCACCCAGTCCAGTTACTACATGGTCACAGGTTTCGGTCCCTTTAATCTCCCGACCTGTGACCATACCGGAAGGGGCGGGACCACTCCCTCCTGGAGCCTGGCCAGCCATTAGTGCTGCTACCTTCTCTATAACTACTCAGCCACGTGACTTATTTTAGATTATTTAGCTGTATTTGAGTATGTATCCATGGGAACAATTTAAGTGGTAAAAGAGGAAGGTATTGGTAGTCTATTATAGTATTCATACCAGGTGAGCTGCCTCAGTAGCTCAGTTGGTAAGAGCATCGCCTGGAAAGCTGTTAGTCGTGGGTTCAAGTCCCACCCAAGGCAGCCAATTTTTCTTTGAGAAATGACTGCTTCGGGCGAGTTGTGTTGTGTTGCTTTGCCTTTCTGTTGTGTTGTTGTTGTTGCCTTGCCTTTCTCAGCATCTCTTGGAGTGATTGTTCACGAATAGTATGCTTACATAGACTCACAACATACCTGGTAGCAGCTCATGTACAGCTGTTCTATATACCATGTGGTTTGGAACTTAATTAGTGGCACATGATTAGGATTATACATTCTTGCACATTACAGGGTGTGTGTATGTGTTTGTGTGTGTGTGTGTGTGTGTATGTGTGTGTGTGTGTGTGTGTATGTGTGTGTGTGTGTGTGTGTGTGTGTATGTGTGTGTGTGTGTGTGTGTGTGTGTGTGTGTGTGTGTGTGTGTGTGTGTGTGTGTGTGTGTGTGTGTGTGTGTGTGTGTGTGTGTGTGTGAGAGAGAGAGAGAGAGAGAGAGAGAGAGAGAGAGAGAGAGAGAGAGAGAGAGAGAGAGAGAGAGAGATCATAAATGTGACATCCTGTTAAAAAGTGAGTGGTTTTCCTCTCTCCCTTCCCCTCTCCATCCCTCCCTATTCTTTTCTATCTCTCACTCCAGTTTCTCCTGATGTGACTGCAGACAGTGTGGATATAGTTCTTGTTCCCCTTGGCAGTGAGCTCCACATCTCCTGCTCCATGGTGGGAATTCCCCCACCAGACATGGTCACATGGAGACACAATGGCAGTGTACTCCTCACCTCTGACCCACTCATCACAGTAGAGACTAGTACTACCTCCACCTCCTTGACCAGGAGAGATATAGCAAAGGATGGAGGTGGAACGTATGAATGTGAGGCCAGTAATGGGCTGGGGTCTACTACTGCCAACATAACTGTCACAGTTCAATGTAAGTATGTAATTGGAGGGAACAAAGTGAAGGAAGTAGACAGCCATGTGTCTATTTGTCAATGCAACACAACTTACAAAAAACATCCCATGCATGATCCCTTCATATAGTAATACAATACCATATGCAAATGTGACTAAATTTGTGTGGGTATGCTTGTATAACATCTTGTCAAACCTCTCACCCCTCTCACTCCAGTTTCTCCTGATGTGACTGCAGACAGTGTGGATATAGTTCTTGTTCCCCTTGGCAGTGAGCTCCACATCTTCTGCTCCATGGAGGGAATTCCCCCACCAGACATGGTCACATGGAGACACAATGGCAGTATACTCCTCACCTCTGACCCACTCATCACAGTAGAGACTAGTACTACCTCCACCTCCTTGACCAGGAGGGATATAGCAAAGGATGGAGGTGGAACGTATGAATGTGAGGCCAGTAATGGACTGGGGTCTAATGCTGCTAACATAACTGTCAGAGTTCAATGTAAGTAATAGTACAATTTATATATAGCTGTGTATGTGATAGAAATGATTGATTTCTGTGTGTGTGTGTGTGTGTGTGTGTGTGTGTGTGTGTGTGTGTGTGTGTGTGTGTGTGTGTGTGTGTGTGTGTGTGTGTGTGTGTGTGTGTGTGTGTGTGTGTGTGTGTGTGTGTGTGTGTGTGTGTGTGTGTGTGTGTGTGTGTGTGTGTGTGCTTTGCTGTGTATATTTGTTGCAAAGCAATCTGCAGTCATAGAACTGTGTTACATATACTTATTCTGTGGACATACATGTGTATAGCGAGGTATTCCAAACCAGGCAGCTGAATGGCCGTATTCATGCACACCTCTCTCTCTTTACCCTCTTCTTTTTTCATCGCTCCCTTTCTCACTCACACTCTCTCCCCCTCTCCCTGACTCCCCAGTACCTCCTGGTCATCCCACTAATCTTCAAGTAACAGGAGAGACTACCACAACTCTGTCCATCTCATGGAGTAACCCTACTTTCAATGGATTTAGTGGCATTGTCTCATTTAGAGTAGAATTCACTGGGAGAGGGAAAAAAGTTTCACATATATTTGATGGAGATGATAACGTGACTACGTACACACTTACTGGGCTACTACCATTCACCAACTATACTGTGAGACTATTTGTCAGGAATGCAGTGGGACTGGAGGGAGAGCCTGCTGAGACCATGGGAATGACAGACTCCATGCGTAAGTCATAAGCCTCTCCCTCTCCCCTCTCTCCCCGTGATAACCTCTCCGTATGATACATGGACCATGTGTAGTATGTAGTAAGCACAGGTAAGGGTTACTGTACTTGGCATAAAGGTTTGCGTACCATTCTACTGGTGACATCGTCCTATAACACTAGTATGATCGGCTTTAGGCCCATGTTAAAGAACTGCTTCGTTTAGAAGTTATGATGTCATTTGCTGACCATGACATCATATATCGTTGCAGTGACTTAATTTTAGCCTTTAGAAGTTCTTTACACTTCTGGGAATATGGGTCAATGTAGGGCACGAGCTTTATACTTACCTCTTTCTGCAAATGAAGTCTCTGTCTAATGCAATATGCCATATACTTCCCATTCTACATAATGAGAAATGGATCGAGCTTCTTGAGGGGGTGGGCTATATACAGATTACAGACTGCATGAGGTTATGTAGTCATCATAGATGTGACAGACTGATACAGAATTAACATTGACTAAAAGGATTCACTCCCCGCAGCTGCGCATGCACAAGCGGGGTTAAGCAACGGTTCTGTCTGTGTGTCAGTAAGTCAGTCTTCAAAAGTAAATACGTTTTTCTCTTATTCCAATGTTCTTTAAAGCCGTATACTGTGCGCAGAGGACGGATTTAAATGTTTTTTCCCTTCCTGGGTTTCGCCCACATGGCTCTTTCTTGGGAGTGTTAGCTGTTCCAATAATTAGCAAAGTTCGCTCCTCCTAACATAATTGCAAATTACGTGCAAATACGGTTGGAATGCACAGATGATCTTTAAAATTACGGAGAGCATGCCGCGGGGTACGTATTCTTCGAATACTCTATAATATAGTTACATTGTTGCTTTATGTATTATATCTCCAACGTACTTTGTATATATATAGGGAGATCCTCCGGAAGTCAAGAACCGTTGATAGTGAGCACTATTTGTGGAGTGTTGCTACCAGGGCTAGTTGCTCTGGTGTTTGGAGTATTTGTTTTGTGACATTTTGGGACTTACCATAACAGAAGATCTATTATTTGTTTAATTAGTGGTTTATTCCCTTAACATTTCTACAACTAGATATCTATACGTAATAGCAGAATAAATGATCTATAATATTACGTTTGTAGTAGAATTACTTTTCATATTTGGTTAATATTTTAATTGTGATTCTGACAGGAGGACCTTTTCAACAGTGGAACCTCACCATTGTACAGAGGGCCTTGTCCCTTATTCAGAGGTTGTCCTTTATTGGGAGGTTATTTTTATAAACAGCCATCTATATTGCAATATTATATTGTTGGTTAATACTGGTTCTTTACAACATCATGTCTCAATGATGAAATCATCAAGAGTACTCTGCCTTAGGCTAGAAACATAGTCAGAAGCAACACAGTTCAAGAGTAATAGTAGTATGGGCTGACTCTGTACATCCACGTGTCTTGAGAGGTCTGGAAGAGGGTGAATGATGGTGCATGCGTGTTTTGGCAAGCGGTGTGAGCCCAATACCTAGGCTAAGTCGTGACAACAGGCCTATGTTTAAGTGATAAACACAAGCTACTAGCTATTAACAATATGTAAAAATTCGTTAAAATAACATAAGCATGCAGTTCATGTTACATTAACCAGAAGTGCTAACAAATCATTGCTGTCCTAACTACATGATGAAATAACAAGTTTTGTTGTTCCTATAACAGTGTATTTTATACTGTGCTAAATGTAGCTACATGCATGCATGACTTTGTGATGAGTTAGTGTATTGTCCTGAGCTGTTCTATGTGTTTTGACTCAATAAGCCCTTCCCTTACTGGATGCATGTTTCACACTACACATCTGGCAAATTCTCTCCATAGTTTAGTATATGCATATGTTAATTGCCTTGCCTTTCTCAGCATCTGTTGGAGTGAGTGTTCATGCACAATAACTGGAATTGCAATTCCCCTCTTAATATCGGGTGTCTGGATTCGATGGAATGGAACAGTGGAATGGACTACTGGAATGGAATACTGGAATGCCCCACCCACCACTGGAATGCCCCACCCACTGTTGCACCCACATAAAGCACCAGTTCCTTGAGAGAGCCTGGGGATGAGGCTGGGAAGGTCACAGGTATCATGGTTAGGATTCCAATAACATTAATAAAAACAAAATGAAATGCAGCAATAATTGCTTTTTTAGCCTTATCAGGTCTCTTCAAGTACCCTGATGATAATAACTATTACCAAAATGTTATGATTCCAATATTAATGATTAAGAAAAATGGAGCAATAAGCCTTATCAGGTTCTCTATTCAATGCATATTGTCTTCCCTGCATAAATAAATATGACAAGGAGAATGTTGTGCTACTACTACTACTACTACTACTACTACACACACACACACACACACACACACACACACACACACACACACACACACACACACACACACACACACACACACACACACACACACACACACACACACACACACACACACACACACACACACACACACACACACACACACACATACCAGGGGCGGAGGAAGCTGCTTTTCAGCCAAAGGTTAATACTACTGTAGGGGGTCTGCGGGGCATGCTCCCCCGGAAAATTTTAAGATTTGAGACGTTCTGAGGTGATTTCTGGGGCATTCTGGCCATCTTTGAGTGAAAAAAACACTGAAATACTGCTGCGTATACGTTCCAATTGAGCTTTTAGTGCCTGTAGTAACGACAGACGATCCACGTATTAAAGTATCAAAACGTGTAATATAAATTGCTTGCCTGGAACGACGGAGGCTACTGTCAGTACGTAGCCAGCTAGCTGTGCTACACGTGCGCAATGCGCATTGCACGCGTAAAACCTGTAGATATTTCTCAGAACAGAGAAATTATCTGTAGGGGAAGAAAGTGGTCAGGCCATAGCCTGACCTGCCTGACCGGGTGCGCCGCCCCTGCACACACACACACACACACCACATGTATCTGTCACGACGGCTCGCTCCGCTCAGCAAATTAAAACGCATGCGCAATAAGTAAACGGTCTTACCTTCGATCTGTTTTCATGTTGAGTAGTCACCTGAAATAGTACATAGCTAATCGCGGTTACTCTATTCAAGGATATTCGGTACTGCCATACTGTATGATAAATACATTTTACTTGCACAATAGCTGATATGGATAATTAGTGCGTAAATATACAGTCCACGTTACAATAACTTACTATATAATAACAAATCATCGCTGTCTTAACTAAAATATCAAGCTTTGTTGTTCTTATTACTGTGTATTTTTTCTGATATATGTCACTTATATTAACACGTCACTATATTAACAAGTCACTATATTATGCTATGTGTGTGTTGTACTCAACACTCCATATAGATCTATGCACATTTGCAGATTCAAGCCCTACCCATACTGCATGCATGTTTCACATCACAAATTATCTCCAGCATTTTGTGTCGTTATGGTTTAAATACAGAAACATGTACTGAGCAACTACATTGTATATCTACATGAATATTGTATTGATTTTCTCTGTGAATTCAAAACTTGTTATTGCTGGTTTGAGGTCTCTTGATTATCATCGTTATCATCATTAGAAAGGATACTGATCATAACCATCAAGACAACTGCAATAATTCCACTTAGGATTCCAATAATGATCAAGACAAGTGAAGTGATAATTGCTTTTTTAGCCTTATCAGGTTCTCCATTTGATGCATACTGTCTCCCCTGCATTTAAAAAATAAACTAACTGTAAGACTAGGAAAAACTACTGTACATATGTAGGTGCAGAATTTTACCTGCGTTGCTAGCACAATGGCTGGTACAAAGCAGAGTAGGGTAAGTGGAGACCCACAGCAGAAACAGGCAATACACCAACACACACTGAATCCAAGCACTTTGTCTGCTGCTTTTTTACCTGTGATAAAAGAGCACACTTGTCTCAATGGCTATGAAGTGACAACAGCTACTGACAGTGTTATGCTGTGTAGTTCCCTACTACTACCAGGATAAAAAGTTGAGAGCTCACTTGAAAAAGTTGATGTGGGGACTGTCACAAGGTGATGGGATTCTGGCTCCATTGATCTCTATGTCACTGCCACCACTGAATTGTCACTAAGACTTTTCTCCTTATCTTATATGACTGCCGACGTAAGTAAATTATTAGCGAGCGGAAGCGAGCCAACCTAATCGTGGTAACTGACCAATATAGCTGACCCGCATTGGTACATACCGTAATGAATGCACTAAAGTGCGGAACCCTCGGCGGTGCGCATGCGCAAAACGTAAACTCCGCCTCGCGTACCGTGCGCGTAATAGGCTAACTAGCAAGCCAAGTGGCTCTGTACACCTACACTGCTGGAAGCGCTATAGCTTTGACCAGAGCAGTACGCATGCTTGTACTCCCTCATGCAGTAACTTCTGTGCTTCGTTGTACATCGAACAGGAAAAACTGATCACGGGTAAGCCAGAGTAATTAGCATATTGGCTCTTTCGCTTGTTTTTCACGCCATAACTCTTGAACGCAGTCGTTTCAGGAAAATCCCCACAATATTTTTGATGGTCGTATGCCACTGAGATTCGTTTGACATGCGAGGTAACATGGCGGGTTCTTGTCCTGCTCTTGCTCCTTGTTAACTCCACAGCTAGGGTTCTCTATTTCCCTAGTAAGTTCTTCTGGGTGGTACTCTCGGACTGCTAGACATACACACGTGGTCGATACTCCGTCTCTTCACGGTGGGAAGGGTAGCCCCTCTGGTGTACGTTGCCGACGTTTGCTAGACATACGTACGTGGCTGGGACAGATACTCAAGTGCTGAGTCGTGCCACGGTGGGATGGGTATCCCCTTTGGCGTGTGTTGCCGACGAACGCTAGACGTACATACGTGACTTGGACAACAATCGAATTCGTGATCATGGTGGGAAGGGTAGCCCCTCTGGTGTGTGTTGCCGACAGCCAAGAGTCCTCTACCATGGAGAACCGATAATAGTGTGTGTTTGTTTGTGTTTTTACTCCGTTGTATTTGCCATGCCCCTGTGGGTCTCAGTGCAATAAGCCTTTGAACCTTTCAACCTACGCCAATATGCTAATTAGATCTAGCGTACTCTGGCTTACCCGCGATCATGTATTCCTGTTCGATGTACAGGGAAGCACCAGCGGTTACTGCATGAGGGAGTACAAGCATGCGTACTGCTCCTGTCAAAGCTATAGCGCTTCCAGCAGTATACAGAGCCAACCTTGAGTTTCAATCGCACGTGCCTTTCCAGCATTCGCGCACGCGTTCAAGGATTCGCGCACGCGCGGACGCCGAGGGTTCTGAACTTTAGTGCATTCATTGTATCATTATTTGGGCAGTGTATAGCGATGCCATTTCACGACTAAAGGAACGTATGCAGCACAATGTTGTCATTTCACAGCCAACTAGCACAGGGAAAAACATCCATGAATACGGACTTCTGCGAAGTCAAGGGAGTCCACCGTGCGAACACTGCACCCACATGCACGCTGCCATGTCCGTGGTGTCAGCTCTGGTGGTACCATCGTACCACTACGGACTTACGCGGACTGTGCGTGCGGTACACGTGTGCACACAGTGCAAATACGCACTTTTGACCTTGGACATTTTTCCCTCTGTAGAATTTGCACAATTAAGGTAGCTAGATATATCTCCATTGAAAGCCATAGATGGTAGAGGCTAGCTCTATGATTCCTGGTGTCTGGTAGGCAGGATATGAAGGCCGTAGATCAATGCTAGTATCATGGTTGGCGTTACTGCCAGCATCCGGACTGTCACTGAGACGTTTTTCCTTTTCCATGTCCATCTTCTGATATACGTACGTAGATTTACGTAAGCATAGGAAGGAGATTTCTACGTAGGACAGATTGGCCAGTGAGGGACAAAACTGTTTTGATCTTGGAGTTTAGAGGCGCAAATGGCGCACGCGGGCGCGCGCATTCTAAGGAGCAATATATCTTTCGAAGAAAACGTTTTCTGGGACATTCAAACGCACGTATTTGTTCCTGTGTATATACATGGGCTTTGTCGCATTTGGCGTTCTGGCTCCTGTTTATGTCTGACAACTAAGGCGTGTCTATCATAGAAAAATCGCCCCGTTGTAACGAGTCACGACGGCTCGCTCCGCTCAGCAAATTAAAACGCATGAGCAATAAGTAAACGATTGTACGTAGATCTCACCTTCGATTTGTTTTCGTGTGGAGTAGTCACCTGAAAGAGTACGTAGCTAAACTCTATTCAAGGATATTCGGTACTGCCATACTGTATGATGAATACATTTTACTTGCACAATAGCTGATATGGATTGATATTATTACGTAAATATACAGTCCACGTTACAATAACTAACAAATCATGGCTGTCTTAACTATATGTTAAAATATCAAGCTTGTTGTTCTTGTTACAGTGTGTTTTTACTGGATGTCAAAGTAGATATTTGTGTATTGACTCAAAATAAACCATCAGACATGTGCACACTCACTAGTTTTGCCAATTTTTATTTTCTCAATGTAGCCAGTGTCTTGTCTCTGGAGTTATTCTATGTGTGTGCTATACTCAACACTCCATATGCACATTTGTAGATTCAAGCCCTACCCATACTGCATGCATGTTTCGCATTACACATTCTCTCCACTCTCGAGCGCTGTATAGCATTTTGTCTCATTATGGTTTAAATACAGAAACATATACTGAGCAACTACATTGTATATCTACACGAATGTTAAATTTTGTGTATTGATTTTCTCTGTGAATTCGAAACTTAATTTTGTTATTGCTGGTTTGAGGTCTCTTGATTATCATCATTATCATCATTAGGCAAAGATACTGATCATAACTATCAAGACAACTGCAATAATTCCACTTAGGATTCCAATACTGATCAAGACAAATGAAGTGATAGTTGCTTTTGTAGCCTTATCAGGTTCTCCATTTAATGCATACTGTCTCCCCTGCATTTATAAAAAATGAACTAACCGTAAGACAAGGAAAAAACTAGCTACTGTACATATGTAGGTGCAGAAATTTACCTGCATTGCTAACACAATGGCTGGCACAAAGCAGAGTAGGGTAAGTGGAGACCCACAGAAGAAACAGACAATGCACCAACACACACTGAATTCAAGCAGTTTGTCTGCTGCTGTGATAAAAGAGCATACTTGTCTCAATGGCTGTGAAGTGACAACAGTTACTGACAGTGTTATGCTGTGTAGTTCCCTACTACTACCAGGATAAGAAGTTGAGAGCTCACTTAAAAAAGTTGATGTGGGGACTGCCACAAGGTGACAGGATTCTGGCTCCATCGATCTCTATGTCACTGCCACCACTGAATTGTCACTAAGACTTTTCTCCTTATCTTATACAACATGTATGACTGCCGACGTAAGTAAATTATTAGCGAGCGGGAACGAGCCAGCCTAATCGTGGTAGCTAACTGGTCAATTTTCTATATATAGCTGACCCGCATTGGTACATACCGTAATAATACGTGACGTCTAACTTTACATGCGCACTGACATGACACCCTCGAAACTGCCAGTTTCGTCGATAGCTCAAAAACATGGATGCTGAGATGTCTCTGACTACAGTAGAGCAGCGTTCCACCGTTTATACCTCAACCAAGAATGCAACACTACCGCGAACCCAGGGAGTGTCGCTTCGGGCTCGCGCGAATTAACGCATGCGCAATTACGTAATCCACGATTGTTCTTGTGGCTGAAATAGTAGCTATTCCCGGTTACTAATCAATGAAATTCCGTGCTACCGTACTGCGTAATAAATACATACTATACTTCTTTTACAATAGCTATATTTGTACAATTTACAGAATACAGTCCACGTTACAATAATGGAATTGCTTACTAATCGATGTTTTAACTAAAAAATAACAAGGTTTGTTGTTCTTGTAACAGTGTGTTTTTACAGTGATATATATCACTGTAAAAAAGTATAAAGGTTGTTTTAATCGTATAGACACAGAATACTACAGCCTAAAATGCTGAGTACAAAATTGAGTAACCCCACTTCTAAAGCCACCTCCTACTAGCGATTTGAGGAACCTGTTTGTAACAAACACATGACAACTCAGGAATGTCATTGTGTATAGTAATAGAGCACTTCATCTCTAGAATTTAGTAGCAGTAGAACACCGTACATGCATCGATCACTACAAGCAGTGAACGTTGTTGTGGTCTCAGTTGCATGTTCGTATGTTCAGTTATAAAACATGATGTGTACTACTGCCACTACATTCTTTGAGAAAATAATGGCTATGCTATTACTTCTAGCTTTGAAATTATATTTAATTTGTTGGCATACAGGTGTAAAGTAAGTTCAAATCAAGGAGGAAGAGGTTGTTTTCCGAAGCCAGGTTACTCAAAGTCATGCCACCTTTAATTATACCAGTTTCTCATGATCATTAACAAAGAATTTAGTGGGTCTAATACACAGTCTATACTCAACTTGTAACTGAGGTAACCAGTGAACGGTTAGAACTACCTTTAAGTTTAACCCTTCTGTGATTGTTTGAGTGCTCTTGAGTAACTATAGACTATATATTACAGCCACAAAATGCTGTATTAATAATGAGTACAAACTATGATCAATGAGTAACCTGGCTTCTGAAACCATAACCCACTATAATGGCGATTTGAGGAACTTGTTGCAAAAACACACGACAACTTAGGAATGTATGTAGTGATATAGTGATTCATCTCTCACAAACAAAGGAATTAGTAGCAGAATATAGAACACGGTGCATGCATCATTACAAAGAGTAAATGAAAGTTCTTGTGATCACAGTTGCATGTTCAGTTATGAAGCATTATTTACTACTGTAGCATTCTTTGTTAATGAAGAGAAACTCAATAATGGTTCAGTTATGTACTACTGTAGCATTCTTTGTGAAGAGAAACACAACAATGGCTATGCTATAATTATTTCAGAGCTTTGAAGTTATACATTCCCAAGTTGTCATGTATTGTTGGCATACAGGTGTAAAGAAAGTTGAGCAAATCAAGGAGGAAGAGGTTGTTCTCAGAAGCCAGGTTACTCAAAGTCATGCCACTTCTTATTATAAAGTTTCTCCCAGAATTTAATGGCTCTAATACACAGTTTAATAAAATAGCCTATGGTCTATAACTAAGATAACCAGTGAAGGGTTAATTTTGTCATGTGACCTAGAACCAATTGGATTCGAGGAAGGTTTCGAAAACGCGTCGGGACAGAGAGAGAGCGAGCGAGCGGCCAGGAGAATGGTGCAGTGCCCTGGTGCAGTGCCCGTCCGGCAAACGGTTGAACGTAGGTTCGAGTCCTACAGTGGGAGCCGTTTTTTCGGCGATGAAAGCAGAGTATGTTGTGGTTGCGGAGCAGGCTCACCCTCTAGGCCCAGCCTATTCACTTCCCGATTATTTCTATCCTGCCGCTTATAAGTTATCGACTTGTTTCGATCACCACAGCATACTCTATAGGATTTGAACCGTAAATCCCTCAGGCCTCCCCCTTGGCAGAGTGGTTATGCGTTCCGTCCGGCAAACGGTTGAACGTAGGTTCGAGTCCTACAGTGGGAGCCGTTTTTTCGGCGATGAAAGCAGAGTATGTTGTGGTTGCGGAGCAGGCTCACCCTCTAGGCCCAGCCTATTCACTTCCCGATTATTTCTATCCTGCCGCTTATAAGTTATCGACTTGTTTCGATCACCACAGCATACTCTATAGGATTTGAACCGTAAATCCCTCAGGCCTCCCCCTTGGCAGAGTGGTTATGCGTTCCGTCCGGCAAACGGTTGAACGTAGGTTCGAGTCCTACAGTGGGAGCCGTTTTTTCGGCGATGAAAGCAGAGTATGTTGTAGTTGCGGAGCAGGCTCACCCTCTAGGCCCAGCCTATTCACTTCCCGATTATTTCTATCCTGCCGCTTATAAGTTATCGACTTGTTTCGATCACCACAGCATACTCTATAGGATTTGAACCGTAAATCCCTCAGGCCTCCCCTTTGGCAGAGTGGTTATGCGTTCCGTCCGGCAAACGGTTGAACGTAGGTTCGAGTCCTACAGTGGGAGCCGTTTTTTCGGCGATGAAAGCAGAGTATGTTGTGGTTGCGGAGCAGGCTCACACTCTAGGCCCAGCCTATTCACTTCCCGATTATTTCTATCCTGCCGCTTATAAGTTATCGACTTGTTTCGATCACCACAGCATACTCTATAGGATTTGAACCGTAAATCCCTCAGGCCTCCCCCTTGGCAGAGTGGTTATGCGTTCCGTCCGGCAAACGGTTGAACGTAGGTTCGAGTCCTACAGTGGGAGCCGTTTTTTCGGCGATGAAAGCAGAGTATGTTGTGGTTGCGGAGCAGGCTCACCCTCTAGGCCCAGCCTATTCACTTCCCATATTTACAGATGTAGGGATATGGGGTTACGCATGTTATGATTGTACTGTGTGTAGCAACGTGTAAAAACCGACTGGCTTTCGTTCTACCTCCCTTGCATACTTATGAGGAGAGCCAGCAATTGGCAGTGACTCCTATATCCTGTCTTGTACGAATATTGCATACTGAGTACAACAGCGGGTCCAGTTATGGCAACAGTTAGTCGTTTAAAGAAACGGACACAAAGGAGCAACGCTGGTAGCCAAACAGCGCGACAAACCACAACCACGACCAAACTTCAACGTCACGTCTTCGGCACGTGAGTAAACAAGCAAATGGCGTCTAAACTAACGCTTTTAAGCTTGCCAAACTGGGCTTTGGGAGAAGGTATGAAGGTTTTGTGCATCAAGAATCATGTACCAGTAACGGATCTAGGGGGGTTTCAGAGGTTTCCACTGAAACCCCCTTTTGCTGCGACTGTATAATAGCTCACATCTTACGAACACGTGCAAATGACTGTCGATTTCATGTTAATTTGCTTTCGTCGCGCGCGCGAGCGTGCGTTAGCGCTAGCAAGCAATAAGCATTTACGGATATGTGTCTATGCATGTATTTATATTAACCGTAGGTCCAGATAGGCAGCAAACTGGAAGTGAAGTTATTATATCATTATTTGGGCAGTATATAGCAATGCCATTTCATAACTATAAAGGAACGTATACAGCAAAATGTTGTCACTTCACAGCCAACTAGCACAGGGAAAAACATCCATGAATACGGACTTCTACGAAGTCAAGGGAGTCCGTGCGGACACCGCACCCACGCTGTGCAGGTCCGTGGCGTCAGCTGTGGTAGTACCATCGTACCACTACGGACTTACGCGGACTGTGCGTGTGGTACACGTGTGCACACAGTGCAAATACCACCCCGTAGAGGTTGGACACATGTGTAGAATTTGCACAATTAAGGTAGCTAGATATATCTCCATTGAAAGCCATAGATGGTGGAAGCTCACTTATAGATGAAGATTCTTGCTCAATGATTCCTGGTTTCTGGTAGGCAGGATATGAAGGCCGTAGATCTCTGCTAGTATCATGGTTGGCATTACTGCCAGCATCTGGACTGTCACTGAGACGTTTTTCCTGATCCATGTCCATCTTCTGATATACGTAGGTACGTAAGCACAGGAACAAGATTGCTACGTACGACAGATTGGCCAGTGAGGGACAAAACTGTTTTGATCTTGAAGTTTAGAGGCGCAAATGGCGCACGAAATATATGGGTCAGGGGATCAAAGTGGCCATTTGCTTTCGGACCCAATTTTCGCACGAATTTTCGGAACTATGCCAGCAAACCATACTCTTCTCCTTTTTGTCTGCATAAAAATCAAAATGTAGAATTCGCTTATTCAGCACTTTCCGCTTTACGCTTTCCGTCACAATTTTAGTACGAATTACAGAAAATGCAGTACGCGAGTTGCAAACGCACTCACTTTCCACCGCTCGGGGCCACGCCCATGTTAGTTACCTCTGCTCATGCGCATGTTAATTATATACATGCTCCATATTTCAATATGTAGGTACTAGTAGACTGGACATCATCTTTTCTCACAAGGCCAAACAATTTACGCCATGTTGATAGATAAATTGCCAATACAATTTACACTAATATTGATAGCTAGATTGATAGCTACATTACATGCACAATTACAATCATTTTTGATTTCATTTCAATGATCAGCAGCATAAGACTGTATGGCAAGGGAGTTATGTATATAGAACTGCAATTCATAAGGGTTTATAGTTGTAATAACTAATCACTGGCACTGCTACAACCCTCCATATCCTTGGCTTGAATAAAAGCAGAGAGTGGTCGAAGTGGGGGGATAGGGAGACATACATCTAGAGATATAGGTTCACGGCATTGTGGACAAGTAGCACTTTCTTGGATCCACCCTTCCAAGCACACCTTGCATGCCACTACTCCACTACAGCACTGAGGCACAACTGGGTCACTGTTAAGCGATGTTTCCTTGCATATAATGCATGAAAATATAGCAGACACTGAATCCAATTTACGACGTTTTACTGGCTTAAGACTATCAATTGAGGTCTTCATTGAATGCAGAAGATACTCAAGTGTAGTAAGTCTGTCATTGATTTGAGACTTCATAACCCCACTTTCACTTCTCTTTCATCGCAATAATGGCTGAATTTCAGTATCAGAACTTGAAGATGATACATGTATTGGGGTTGGTAGATTCTTGGAAATAGATAGACTCTTTTTCTTATGTGCTGTATCTAGAGATCGATACTCTACATCTTTAATTGCCTTTATGATCTTAGATGATTTCCAGAACTTTGCACCTGTAAACATTCACACATTGAATAAGCTGCATAGTTGCCAACCAGAGGAGGTACGACAGTATCATGTGATCGCAGTCTAACTGCAATTTTTGCTGACACAGCAACCTATCTTCCGTTGAAAAGAAAATACTTGGCGTGACATGGCATTTTCCAGCGTCTGCTGAAGCAACGCAAAGCGAGGATCCCCAAAAGCTTGTAGCTAGTTGTACGTACCATAGCCTATACCTCAAGAAAAAGAATCGAACCCGGGCGAACACCTACTGTTCCAGCGACTTACAGCGGAAAGTAGTTGAGGTCATGTAGCACTTCGTGGATATCTAGATTTATCAGTTGCACCCATCTTTGGCCTATGGTCTATCTCTCTACCGATTTTGGATAGTATTCTGACTCTATAGCTCTCTTAAACTATGCAATGAACTGAAGAGGTCTACGTCTTTGCCTCGTGGTAGGCATTGGTATCGTGCGATTCATTACGTCATCGATTTTAGTGTCGTACCTCCTCTGGTCGCCAACTTCCTGCAGTAAATTCCAGAACACTAGGGCATGCATGATATATTTAAATATGGCCCTTAATTAAATACAAATTTCATCATGAACCATGACATTGGTAGGGCAAGACAAATTACACTACATGCAACTTAAAGGGTTTCCAGATAAGTGGCCTTAGCACGTGGGGATGTCCAAATAAGTATTTAGAGGCTCAGGTTCCAGCCCACTAGACAAGGATAAGGGGATTAGGTTACAACTGTCCCAGCAGAGCATAAGCAGTGTAATAATTACCTTTTGTACCGTCCACATCATGAATAGGGAGATTCTTAGAGTTTAAAAGACACACAGCAGATCCATCAAATGCCTCCTGACTAAGCCTTTCACGCACTGCACTAACATTGGCAGTAGCTGTAGTTAAGGTTACAGGATGCTCAGCAACTGCTACCACAGCTCCCTTTACAACACTGCACACCTCAATAGACTTTTGCCAAGAAGATTGTGGAACCTAAAAAATACAACTCAATTAGGTAACAGTACAGCGACCCTTATAATCAAGTGAGACAAAAAAATCTATACAATTGGTATCACACGTACGGGCAAAGTCTTGTTACTCCCAGACGAACCAGTGCTTACACTAGGACCCCTTGCAGGAAAAAAAACTGACGGCTTCCATTTGCTGCTCCCGGTGTCACAGTATATTTTATCCTCCGTATATTTATCCGGGGGATAGTATATACTATCCGGCGGATAGTATATCCTTAGTATATTTTATCCCACGTCAGGATATTTTATCCCTGCATGGTGATCAAGGTATGTCGCAGAATATTTCTGTTGCTACCCAGTCCAGCAGTCCAGCAGTCAGTCAGTGCTCACTGAACAGTAGCTATGGGGATGTACAGTCACATAGGAGAGATAAAGAGCTGATCAACTACATTCGTGGTTGCTACATCAACCCGACTATCACGTCTATGCAAATCAGAAACGTGGACTTATAGCTTTCCAAATGCATGCACATGAGTATATATTGTGTTACTGTATCCGCTTTTTTATTTACTGATACGTACTACATCATTTCTTACTCCAAATACTTGCCTACAGCCATTTAGATCTACCGAGGGCCGATCTAGCGGCTACACCGTCAAACCCTGGCTGAAGTCAGAATATAGACTCTACCTTATCATAGCGCAATGCCATGCATCTTTGCCCTTCCAGAAATCTATAACAGTGGGGTAGAGTGCTACACAGCCGACGATTGAAGTCATATGTAACTACTAGCCTTAGGGGATAAAATATACTGTAACGGATGAAATATCCTAGGAAAGATTATCCGGGCGGATAGAATATACTATCCGGCCGGATAAAAAATCGGGGGGATAAAATATACCGCGACACCGGAGTTACCACTAGCAGCACGCCCGCTGGGACCAGGTCCACTAGGAGTACTCAGGAATGCTGAACCTGAGGACCGATTAGAACTTTCGGTTCCTTCCACTGTCCACTCGTCACTTCCCATATCGTCGACATCGGAAAACCTTGTACCATCGGTCGACACAAGAAGAATCGTGTCAGGGATTAAATTAAAGATTTTCGATACATTTTTCAGAGTTAGCTGCTCTAAACGAAGCTGATAAGCCCTGTCGTGGTACTTGACCTTGACACAACCGAAACGTGGGAGAGCGAAAGGATCGACGGACATCGCTTCGCCCCGCGTGTAGTCTACTCCCACGCATGCGCACCAATGTTAATGTTGAAGTGAGAAACAAACTATTGAGAAATAGGTGAGAACATTAGTGATCAATTAAACTGTGAGTTCTTCAGTAATACTTATAAACTGCAGTATGGCTTCCTCAAAGGGAGCCTTGTTACCAACAAGAAGACAGCTAAAAATATAAGAAAAATCAGAATCCACCCTTTCTGAAAAAAGCTCATCCCTTCTATGAATGAGTAGTTCATCATCTTGTAAGGGGTCAGATCCGTAGGGTTGAGGATCTGCTATACTACCACCCTGCTGTCTATATTCCTGTGCCGCTTGTTCAACTGAAGGAATTTCACTTGGATGTATGGCTGTTGTTCCATTACGTTGGGATTGTAGAAGATTGGGAATGCCACGTAATGGCTGATGATGGTAATTCCATGCATTTATAAATCGCTCCATACCAATCTTGCAAAATATCATCAATAAGGCTGAAAGACAAAACTTGACCATTTCAGACTCTGGGTCAATCATTTGCCTTTCCACCATTGAATTAACAGCTCTTTTAAGAGGATAAGAAACTCTCTGGTTTAATTCCACCCAAATACGCTCGATGACATGATTTGATCGGGAGGTTGTTTGTCTGTATGGAGCAATAGATGGGTTCCCATGTTGGGCTCTTAATTTGTCCTGTATATACAGCACTAAATAAAATTCACGTCCATAATCAACACGTATCTGATCCCACAGGCCATCCATAAGGATAATGGTTCTGTAGACTTCATCGTAAATTGTAATATTGTTCTTTAGAGGCATAACAGCACCAGCAGTTATTTTGCCAGAATATCCATCCCTTGCTAGAACATATGTTACTCCATACATGTTTAATTTTTCATTTTGATCTAAATGGAGTTTTTCCCCATAATAATCTGCATGATAAAGTCGGGGATTTGTACGGTCCACTTGCCCTATTTGCCGTTGCATGTGCTGCAATGGTGCAATTTGTGGGACAGATGAACGAAGAAATCTCTCTGATATTGGTACTCCCTTAGACTGCAAATAACCTTTCAACAGTCTTCGTCCATAATATGGGCCAACCTACAAAAATATATGAACAAAAAGGTAAGCATGTGTTGATAACAAGCCACTCCCCCTGCGCAAAATACTAGGGCATTTTTTTGCGCGGGCATAAAACCAGCAAGCATTTATGCATCCAAGGAATGGAAAACACTGTTACCTCACCTCTCTGATTGCATCTTCAACAGCTTGTTCTCTATTAGTTCTGGTAGTGATACGCAAATCATTTTGTTCAACAAACCTACGAACGCTACGTTTCGAAAGACCTCTGGTGTTCTGTCCGTTCCTCCTTTTCAACTCGGAAGATATCTGTGCGTACTCCCGGAGTCTAACATTTCTTGTATAATTTGAGGATCCATACTGAGCTGTCCAGGCACCTCCAACAGGTTTACGCGCCTATTCTTACGCTTGTGCGCATGAGCAGAGTAATAACTGGGTGCGGCCCCGAGCAGAGCTAGCTACCATGCAAACTAAAATTAGTGGGTTCGCGTACTGCATTTTTTGTAATTTGTGCTAAAACTGTGTCCGAAAGCGTAATGCGATAAATGCTGAATAAGCGAATTCTACAATTTGATTTTTATGCAGACAAAAAGGAGAAGAGTATGGTTTGCTGGCATTCCGAAATTCGTGATCCCCTGACCTATATGGCGCATTCTAAGGAGCCGAAAACGTTCTCTGGGACATTCTAACGTACGTATTTGTTCATGGACTTGTCGCATTTGGCGTTCTGGATTCCGTTTATGTCTGATAACTAAGTCTGTCTATCTTAGAAAAATCGCCCCGTCGTAACGAGTCACGACGGCTCGCTCCGCTCAGCAAATTAAAACGCATGCTCAATAAGTATAGATCTCATGCACCTTCGATTTGTTTTCGTGTTGAGTAGTCACCTGAAATAGTACGTAGCTAATCGCGGTTACTCTATTCAAGGATATTCAGTCCTGCCATACTGTATGATAAATACATTTTACTTGCATAATAGCTGATATGGATAATTAGTGCGTAAATATACAGTCCACGTTACAATAACTTACCATATAATAACAAATCATCGCTGTCTTAACTAAAATATCAAGCTTTGTTGTTCTTATTACTGTGTATTTTTACTGATTATATATGTCACTTATATTAACAAGTCACTAGATTATGCTATGTGTGTGTTGTACTCAACACTCCATATAGATCTATGCACATTTGCAGATTCAAGCCCTACCCATACTGCATGCATGTTTCACATTACAAATTATCTCCAGCATTTTGTGTCGTTATGGTTTAAATACAGAAACATGTACTGAGCAACTACATTGTATATCTATATGAATATTAAATTTTATGTATTGATTTAAATATACAGTCCACGTTACAATAACTTACCATATAATAACAAATCATCGCTGTCTTAACTAAAATATCAAGCTTTGTTGTTCTTATTACTGTGTATTTTTACTGATTATATATGTCACTTATATTAACAAGTCACTAGATTATGCTATGTGTGTGTTGTACTCAACACTCCATATAGATCTACGCACATTTGCAGATTCAAGCCCTACCCATACTGCATGCATGTTTCACATTACAAATTATCTCCAGCATTTTGTGTCGTTATGGTTTAAATACAGAAACATGTACTGAGCAACTACATTGTATATCTACATGAATATTAAATTTTATGTATTGATTTTCTCTGTGAATTCAAAACTTGTTATTGCTGGTTTGAGGTCTCTTGATTACCATCGTTATCATCATTAGAAAGGATACTGATCATAACTATCAAGACAACTGCAATAATTCCACTTAGGATTCCAATGATGATCAAGACCAGTGAAGTGATAGTTGCTTTTTTAGCCTTATCAGGTTCTCCATTTGATGCATACTGTCTCCCCTGCATTTAAAAAATAAACTAACTGTAAGACAAGGAAAAACTACTGCACATATGTAGGTGCAGAATTTTACCTGCGTTGCTAGCACAATGGCTGGTACAAAGCAGAGTAGGGTAAGTGGAGACCCACAGCAGAAACAGGCGATACACCAACACACACTGAATCCAAGCACTTTGTCTGCTGCTTTTTTACCTGTGATAAAAGAGCATACTTGTCTCAATGGCTATGAAGTGACAACAGCTACTGACAGTGTTATGCTGTGTAGTTCCCTACTACTACCAGGATAAAAATTGGAGAGCTCACTTGAAAAAGTTGATGTGGGGACTGTCACAAAGTGATGGGATTCTGGCTCCATTGATCTCTATGTCACTGCCACCACTGAATTGTCACTAAGACGTTTCTCCTTATCTTATATGACTGCCGACGTAAGTAAATTATTAGCGAGCGGGAGCGAGCCAACCTAATCGTGGTAACTGGCCAATATAGCTGACCCGCATTGGTACATACCGTAATGAATGCACTAAAGTGCGGAACCCTCGGCGGTGCGCATGCGCAAAACGTTAACTCCGCCTCGCGTACCGTGCGCGTAATAGGCTAACTAGCAAGCCAAGTGGCTCTGTACACCTACACTGCTGGAAGCGCTATAGCTTTGACCAGAGCAGTACGCATGCTTGTACTCCTTCATGCAGTAACCTCTGGTGCTTCACTGTACATCGAACAGGAAAAACTGATCACGGGTAAGCATATTGGCTCTTTCACCTGTGTTTCACGCCATAACTCTTGAACGCAGTCGTTTCAGAAAAATCCCCACAATAATTTTGATGGTCGTATGCCACTGAGTATGTATGTTTTTTTTATAGCACGATTACTCATTCGAGAAGTGAGATGTTCAGTGAGTAACAGACACACACACACACACACACACACACACACACACACACACACACACACACACACACACACACACACACACACACACACACACACACACACACACAGGGCCAATGAATGCACTAATGTGAAGAACCCTCGGCGGTGTGCATGCGCAAAACGTAAACACCGCCTCGCGAACGCGCATAATAGGCTAGCTAGCAAGCCAAGTGGCTCTGTACAGCTACACTGCTGGAAGCCGTTAGCGCTATAGCTTTGACCGGAACAGTACGCATGCTTGTACTCCCTCATGCAGTAACCTCTGGTGCTTTGCTGTACATCGAGCAGGAAAAACTGATCGCTGGTAAGCCAGAGTAATTAGCATATTGGCTCTTTCGCTTGTGTTTCACGCCATAACTTTGGAACGCAGTCGTTTCTGAAAAATCCCCACAATATTTTTGATGATCATATCCCACTGAGTATGTACGCTTTTTTATAGCACGATTATTCATTCGAGAAGTGAGAGGTTGAGTAACAGACACACACACACACACACACACACACACACACACACACACACACACACACACACACACACACACACACACACACACACACACACACACACACACACACACACACACACACACACACAGGACCAACTACAGTAACCCTCGCTGCGCATGCGCGCCGAGGGTTAACTACAGTAACCGAGGGTTAATAATACGTGACTTCTAACTTTACCTGCGCACTGACATGACACCCTCGAAACTGAGCCGATCCAGTTTCGTCGATTATAATTAGCTGAAAAACGGTATAATCATGGATGCTGAGATGTCTCTGACTACAGTAGATCAGCGTTTCACCATTTATACCTCAACCAAGAATGCAACAGTACCGCGAACCGCGAAAGAGGGAGTGTTCGGGCTCGCAAATTAACGCATGCGCGATTACGTAATCCACGATTGTTGGTTAAAAGGTCCAGACAATGAACTCCAGAAACCACAGCCTCCAGAACCTGTAGATAAATGTGGAATGTGGTTCTGGAGAACATCTACATATCTTTCCAACTCCCTGAACTTTTGCGTAATTCACTAACTCATCACCATAATGTAGTGCAGCGTGATACTTTTTTGCAAATAAAATAATCTTTAAATTTAAAAAAAAACACAAAGTGGGGTAGACTAAATCAGAAACCGGAAATTATTATACTTGCTTTTACAATAGCTATATTTGTACAATTTACAGAATACATGCCGTCCACGTTACAATAATGGAATTGCTTACTAATCGATGTCTTAACTAAAAAATAACAAGGTTTGTTATTCTTGTAACAGTGTGTTTTTACTGTGATATATCACTGTAAAAAAGTATGAAGGTTGTTTTAACCATATAGACACAGAATAATACAGCCTAAAATGCTGAGCACAAATGTTGAGTAACCCCACTTCTAAAGCTACCTCCTACTAGCAATTTGAGGAACCTGTTTGTAACAAATACCTACAAGTTCAAATCATGGAGGAAGAGGTTGTTGTCTGAAGCCAGGTTACTCAAAGTCATGCCACCTTTAATTATACCAGTTTCTCATGATCATTAACAAGTGGTCTATACTCAACTTGTAACTGAGGTAACCAGTGAACGGTTAAAATTAAGTTACCCCTTCTGTGGTTGTTTTAGTGCTCTTGAGTAGCTATAGACTATATATTGCAGCCACAAAATGCAGTATTAATAATGAGTACAAACTATGATCAATGAGTAACCCAGCTTCTGAAACCAAAACCTACTATATATAAATAGCAATTTGAGGAACTTGTTGCGAAAAACACATGAAAACTTAGGAATGTATGTGATTCATCTCTCACAAACAAAGGAATTAGTAGCAGTATATAGAACACGGTGCATGCATCATTACAAAGAGTAAATGAAAGTTCATGTGATCACAGTTGCATGTTCAGTTATGAAGCATTATTTACTACTGTAGCATTCTTTGTTAATGAAGAGAAACTCAATAATGGCTATGCTATTATTTCTAGCTTTGAAGCTATACATTCCCAAGTTGCCATGTATTTGTTGCCATACAGGTGTAAGGAAAGTTGAGCAAATCAAGGAGGAAGATGTTGTTTTCAGAAGCCAGGTTACTCAAAGTCTTGCCACTTCTAACAGAATTTAGTGGCTCTAATACACAGTATAGCCTATAGATGGTCTATAACTAAGATGACTAGTGAAGGGTTAATTTTTGCAATGATATATATATGTCACTTAATTATAAGTCACTATATATAGAGGTCAAAGCAGATAGTTGCATTTTGTATAAACTCCATCAGACACACCCACACCCGTTTTCTCTGATCTTTAATGGCTCAATGTAGCTACATCAAAGTGATATATATTGTAATGTGTTATAATGTCCTAGCTGTCTCTGGAGTTTTGAGCTATTCTATGTGTATGTTGTAGCTATGTTAGACTCAATACTCTTGCAGGGGCGTAAGAAGATGCTTTTGGATGGGCGGGGCTGACCTTGTAGTGGCCCAAAATTAACCTACATGTACCTACTCAGGCTAGGGGGGGTCTGGGGGCATGCTCCCCCAGGACATTTGTATGCTCTGAAATTGATTCTGGTGCATTCTGAGACAAAATTAGATATACGTATAATGGTCCAGGACCCATATTATTAGACCAAAGTAGACAGCTATCAATAACTGGCATGGGTTGTGTGGTCTTAAACATGGGGGCCTACAGTACCCCACCCCCCCACACCTCTACCTCTTATGCCAGTGTCTTGCATATGCACATTTGCAGATTCAGCATGTTTCGCACTATATATACATATCTGGCAAATTCTCTCCACCACTCTCCGTAAGCTAATATATGCACACACTTTTGAATTATAGATACATGTACTGAACAACTATATCTACGTGAATAATACAACTTGTTCCAGTATATTACTGTTCTAATTGTTATATTGCTGGTTTGAGGTCTCTTCACTTTCATTATCAGCAAAAACCCTGATGATAAAATACAGTATAACTGCAAGTCCAGTAAAGATTCCAATAATGATAAAGACAAGTGCAGCGACAGTTGCTTTTTTAGTTTTATCAGGTTCTCCATCTAATGCATACTGTCTCCCCTGCATTTATAAATAAATAAATAAATACAAGACAAGGAAAAATAAAATGCTACTACACATATGTAGGTGCAGTATTTTACCAGCATTGCTAGCACGATGGCTGGCAGAAAGCAGAGTATGGTAAGTGGAGACCCACAGCAGAAACAGGCAATGCACCCAGCCACACTCAAACCAAACATATAGTCTGCTCCATTTTTGCCTGTGGTAAAAGAGTGTATTTATTTCAATCGCTGTGAAGTGACATGTGTTTGTTTCAATGGCTGTGAAGTGACGTAACACAGTATATAGCTGTGAACAGCTACTGTGTTACGTTGTGAATATAGTTCTCTACTACTATACCAGGATAAAAAGGTGGGAGCTCACTTGAAAAAGTTGAATTAGATGTGGTGACTGGCACAAGGTGAGATTCTGGCTCCTCCATCTCTATCTCATTGCCATCACTGAATTCTGGCTCCATCTCTATCTTACTGCCAGCACTGAATTCTGGCTCCATCTCTATCTCACTGGCAGCACTGAATTTTAGCAAGCTTCCTTCAAGAAACGTATGAAAATTGGTGACTAAATTATTGGCGAGCGGGTGCGAGGCACTTCGAGCCAATGACAACAGGCCGATTTGTTTTCTATATATAGCTGACCCGCACTCAACATAACTAATGTTTATATGTACGTGAGTTCTAACTTTACGTGAGCTCTGACATGACACGCTCGAAGCTGACTGATCATGAATAGAGTTTCGTCGATAATCTGAAATTAGTCATGGATGCTGAGATGTCACTGACTAGAGTAGAACACCGCTCTACCGTTACCTCAGCCAAGAATACAATGCCACTGCTTACAAACCGAGGAGAATCGTCGCGCTTCAGAAAGTGAGGAACGAGAGCAGCGACTGGTGAGGGATAGAGCTCGCAGGAGGCAGCGTTTCGCTTCAGAAACAGCCGAAGAGCGAGAAACAGGTTTCTCGACGCTGCACAGCACCGAGGACGGCGTGCGACACACCTCCAGTAACAGAGGACTAGTCTACTATGCGACAAGCAGGAGCATAGGGAGAGTCCGAATATTGGTTGTTTCGTCCGAAAACAGCGGTCTTCGGACGGTTGAATTTAGCGCCTTCTCATTCTGGCTGTAGGACTCGGATAAGAGTGATTATTTTCTAGAATAGTTGGTGGTATAGGTTTATCATTGATGGTATCTACATACTCTCTAGTCCTTCAGTAACGTTGAAATAAGCGTCTGAAATTATATAGATCCGTCCGAAAATTGATCGCTTACACTAGATAGAGTAAGTAATTATCTATATTCAGACGCATTCAATTTTCGTACGCCGTTCTGCTCATCGTAAAGCTACACCTGAAAAGATACATGCTGTTAGATAGATTAGATCTAATACTTATGTAACGGATTCCTGAAAATAGGCGCCTGGCTCCTCCTTTACTTTGGCTGCTACAATTATTTAAATGTGACTGTCCGAAACCGCTAATGCTGGACAATAGCCTCAATTTCTGGACGGCACGTATTGCAGCAACAGGACAGTGAGTTATGTCTAATGCACAGCATATCTATAGAGGCCTATTACTGCACTAACTATGCAGAAATAATTTTTTTCTCAACAGCCCCGCTTGCGCGCGCGCAATGTCTACCAGATTGAAGCGGCAGGGGTCGCGACCTCTATATTCGTACGGCTTCTGAGTAGAAGTTTGAGCGGGACTGGTTGCATAGAGATTCAGAGCAGGTTTGTGCTTGTAGAATAAAATATAGACCATGATTAAAACTCTTTGTGTTAGGTGGGCTAGTTTGGAGTTGTTTATGATATCCATAGCTTGCTTTCGTGTTCGAGCCTGTCCAAAACGGAGCATAACCCAGTCAGAAACCGTACTAATTCACATTATTCTTCATCATTCAAGTACCTGGATGGCCCACTTGAAGCTCCATGATGTACCCGCCCAAAATACGATCATGTATCGGTGGACTTCGGAATATCTACTCTGCCTCTGCACCGCATGGCATCATTACTGAATTACATGCTAACTACATCAGGATGCCACACTTAGTAGCTTTTAGGCAGATTTTCCGTGCTCCTATAGTGGGACACCAAGTGACTTCGACTTTCATTATACCTAAGTGGCGGAATTTGTAGGTCTGCGATGGTACGGCGGATGGTTATTATTATTATTATTATTATTATTATTATTATTATTATTATTATTATTATTATTATTATTATTATTATTATTATTATTATTATTATTATTATTATTATTATTATTATTGCTTTACAGTAGAGATGAAAAGTGTAAGAGAAGTAATAAAGAAGAAAAAAAAGGGACAACTGCACTGAGGGTCTGAGAGCTTTTTAGCTAACAGCCCAAATATATTACATACAAACATATATATACACAGATTTAGAGAACTGAGTTGTTAAAATGGTAGGAAACAGGGAGCAATGAACACTTAGCACAAGGACATACATAATGAAACGAACATACATTGTCAGGGTTGAAATTCTTAATAAAATGACACCAGAAAAAATTCTTAAGTTTCATCTTGATCACTGCTAATGGTTGATCAACGTTAATATAGGGGAGAGAATTCCAAAGACGAGATAACCGATTGAAATAGAAGTGACGAACACTGTTTTTCTTAGTTAAGGAGTGCCTCAATTTGAAATAGGTAGATGATCGGGTACGGCTAGAACAGAAGGTAACATAATTGAGTATGTCAAAATATTCAGTTGGCTTCTTAAGACAATTAATGAAGAAGATATATAATTTAATTCAAATATCATCATTAGTGGAAGGAGATACCATTAAGAATGAATTTAGTAGCCCTTCTCTGTACATTCTCGAGAGCTCTAACATAAGTTAATAGATGTGGACGCCAGATAGGAGAACAGTAGAACCGAACAAGAAATACAAAACCTTTTTGGCCCTCACACAACTGGCAGAGAAGATTCTATGAAGCAGACCTAAACATTTGTAGGACTTAGAGAGAATAGAGAGATAGTGACACTTCCACTGCAGATCAGAAGATACCACAACACCTAAATCAGAATGAGTGTTTTTCGTTGCAACAAGTTTACTATTAAGATAGTAGTTATAGAGTAGGGGAGTCCGGTTTGAGTAAAACCTAACAACAGCACATTCTCCTAATTAAAAAGGAGGTTCCAAGAGGTACTCCAAGTGGCTAAGTTATTGAGGTCCTGTTGGAGAGAGAGACAGTCAGATTTTTCATAATAGACTTAATGCACTTGGCATCATCAGCAAATAACAAGGCCAGGGAAGAAGTGACAACAGCTGGAAGGTCATTAACAAACACCAAAAACATGATTGGTCCCAAGATACTGCCTTGTGGAACTCCTGAAACAACAGGGAGGACATCAGAAGCAGTATTGTTAACAGAAAAGCATTGAACATGGTTAGTAAGGTACGCTTGAAGCCATTTCCAAAGGTTACCAGTTATGCCAAAGGACCATAGCTTTAAAAAAGTTCATTATGAGCCACAGAATCAAAAACTTTCTTAAAATCCAGGTAAACTGCATTAGTCTGAGAATTTGTGTTAAGAGAAAGATTCACAGTGTTTAAGAAGATAAGCAATTGCTGAAGGGAAGAATGATTGTGTAAAAACCCAAACTGTTTAGTAGAAATCGAGCTGTTCATGAAGTCAATGATATGATCTTCTCTAACACTTTAGATGTAACACAAAGGAAAGATATAGGCCTATAGTTCTTGACTGAATTTGTATCACCAGATTTAAAAATTGGTTTAATGAGATGAATACGCCACTTCACAGGAATATAATGCTGGGAAAACTCAAAATGCTGGGAAAACTCAAATAGGTGATAAAGTGGTTGGTACAGGGCTAAAGTACAATGCTTCAGTAACTTTGATCCAATGCCATCACAGTCACTAGCTTTGGAAGGATCCAGAGAGGTTTGAGCTTGAAATACATCATCTTCCGTAATAGAAATATCACTCAAAATAGAATGGGGTTTAGGAAGATCACAAATCTTCAACAACTTTATGGGAGTTTGATGAGAGTTGTATTTTCTTCGCATAGTATGATGACACTTAATGTGATGGCGAATGTTAGGGTCAAACCATTTAGAACCTTGCCGAGACCTCAGACGAACCTTAGGAATGTACAAAAGCATAGCATCATAAATAAAAGACTTGATTGTACACCAAATAAACCCAATATCCTCAGTCAGAAAACAAACAGAGAAATCCACATCCAAAAGAACAGACTATCCAGATCAGCTTTAGGAAAATCAAACACATACCTTGACTTACAACATAGAGTAGGAATTTTATTACAAAGACGAAAACTGACAATAAAATGATCTGATGAAAAGTACTAAACAGAAGGAATAATAGATAGGTCAAAATATTTACACTAGGACTTGTTACAACTAAATCAAGTATATTACCCATAATATGTGTAGGTTCCATAACATGCTGGGTTAAGTTATAATCAAAAATAAATTCACAGAAGTAATTGGAAAATGAAGATGTACCAGAAAGTGAGTACCTACAAATGTCAGGAAAATTATAATCGCCAACAAGAACTTCCATCGCCGAAGAAAACTATGTACAAAGTAGTGCTGACAGGAGGTAGGTGTACAGTAATTTAGTGACTATCTATAACTCATGGCCAAGATATTTCTCATTTACACACAAAGTCCCGCACAGCTCACGCTTACAATTTGCCTGAATAGCTGTACATTGAAAATAGCGGCCAAAAATAGCGCCGTAAATAGCGGCCCAAAAATAGCGACTTAATTAAAATGGCGGCCAACTTAAAAATAGCGGCAATAAAGTAGACTAGATCTAGCAACTTAATTAAGAGTAGCTATTCTAAAAATAGCCACCAATTAAAAAAGTGGTGACTTAAAATAGCCGCCTTAAATAGATTCGGATTTCTCCCTTCATATTTTAGGGCTGTTTCTCGAGGGACGACCCTTAGAGAGAATTTGAACTCCGTAGTATATAGTTACCGCAGGAACAGTACTAGTGTGACAAAGGGCGGGCTACTGGACGTTAGCTTCACACATGGCGCTCTCTAAACCAGTCAGAGAGAATGCGGAAGCCAAGGGTAAGTTGTGCATCTCTCAGTGTAAGTCCCAAATGGGTACGTAGAGAATATAGCAGTAGTAGATCTACTTCGAATGACACCTATATCATAGTAAGGCCAGATTTGATTTGCTTGTAGGGCGGAGTCAGATATGTGTTAGATATGTGTCAGATATGTGCAGATTTTGAGTGTAGTCTATACACAAACTATATGTGATGTATAAATGCAAACCTTGTCCTCTTCTCCAGCTCATCTTTCTCTGACACGAAAACATATCATGCCTCTCCTCCAGGGAGTCCGCAAATGGTGGTATGTAAGCCCATCAGATCCAGGAGTATTCTCACGACTGGGAGTGCCAGGGACTAAACAACAAGAGATACAGGAGAAACATGGCTCAGATGAAGATAAAGCAGTGGAAGAATGCATTGAGTGGTGGCTGGAGCATGCCACTGATATCAGCTGGAGAAAGATAATCTACTCTCTGGACTTGGCAGAGGAAACTAATGTTGCTGATGGTCTCAGACAGTATGCTGAGCCTCCATCAGGTGTGATATAATGTTCCCAAGTCAAAGTTGAAGTGTTTGTGAGTTAGAGAATTCACAGACACAGAGCATGGAGATTTTATTGTAGTGCATGGACTTATAGGGGAGAGGATCAGTCAGTTGGATACACGAGGTGCCTTGGCTTAGTTGGGTGGAGCCTCTGTATGGTAGGCTAGGGATCAAGGGTTGAATTCTTGCAAAGAATGTGTAAGGATGCATGAAATAAGGTGTGCACATGTACATGTACTGTGATATACATATCTCTTTCTTGCCCTATCCCTCAACCTCAGATCCCAGCCTCACTCCACACAATGTCAGTCAGGTTATGGAGGTAGTGAGTCAGGGGGAGTGGAGATATGTGGGTGGGTTGTTATCAGTGCCACAGTCTATACTGTACAAGATTGGTGTTGAGTGTTCCAGTCCTGATGAGAAGGTGTCTGCTGTGACCAATTACTTGGCAACCATCATCCCTGGCATCACATGGGAGACTATTGCTACTGTATTGTACTATTGTGATGAGGAGAGAGCAGTGGAGCGAGCCAAGCCATATCTCCACACAGTTCCTGGTTGGTCATGATAAGCCTTATAAGCTTGGCAGTCTATATACTAATACAGGACACTCATGCATGTCTGTTGCCTAGTAAACTACCAAACCAACATTGCATGTGTATAGGACAGGGAGGACATTATGAGCCTTGCATGGCTAGTTGTTGGAAAGCTACGGAAAGCCAAGAGCGGCCATTCACTTTTCACATTCATGTTTCACATTTCACCTTCATGTTTCACGATTCACTTTCACTTTCATAGTGGCCCTCACACTGGCGCGAAGACTGAGTGACAGTCATCAGGCACATTGTCATGTTCGTGTGTGTAGATTCTACATCATGGCATTTCTTGTCCTGTTTCGATCCGTGGTTTGGAATTACGCCTTGGCAGATAATGCTGGCATAATTTTGAGCCTACCAAAGGAGAACTATTGCCAAAGCATTTTGATCACCTACTAGCAGTTAGGCAACAGGTTAATAGAAGTTGTAGAGTTTATGCTCATAGGGACCACAGCCACATCCACATAAAATTATATAGTCCCACCCAGGACTAGGCCTTGACAGATTCTGCTTTGTCTATCACGCTATTCTGCTATTCTTTGTTGTGCCTATTTGCTTTGTCTATCACGCTATTCTGCTATTCTTTGTTGTGCCTATTTGCTTTGTCTATCACGCTATTCTGCTATTCTTGAATGTTGTGCCTATTTGCTTTGCCTGTCATGCTATTCTGCTATTCTTGAATGTGCCTATTATGCTTTGCCTGTCATGCTATTCTGCTATTCTTGAATGTTGTGCCTATTATGCTTACGCATTTTGCCTATTATGCTCAAGATTGTACCACATAATCATCTGACATATTACAACATTACATGTACTGATGATCTGCTGCAGCAAATGATGCATGCGCACATACTGTTGTCCTACTTTATACTTTTTTATGCTTTACTTTTCCATCTAGACTCTATTATGCGCTAAGCAGATTTATGTTCTTGAAAGCCTATTATGCTCAAAATTATGCTGGCATAATCCGTCAATGCCTATACCCAGGACACCCCCCCAATTAAGTTAACTAAACTGCGCACTAAACCCCACCTGTTTTGATTAATATTTTACGCAACTCTCACGCCGTGGTTTGCTAATAGGATGACTTTAGCAACTGTGATACCCTTGCACCTGCTTACTGTAGCTATTAGCTGTTACATAAGTGTCTGGATTCCCTGTTTGCCGTTGATGGGAAGAGCTATAGTAGATCTACAGCATGTACCTAAGTAGCGCCAGCAAGATCAAAACTCTCATCCACTGCGGGGCTATTGTACAGTATGAACAAAGACTCTTCGCACCAGTGTGAACGCCAGGCCCATTGTGAAAGTGAAAGTGAATCGTGAAATGTGAAGGTGAAAAAAGTGAAACGTGAACGTGAAAAGTGAATGGCCGCTCTCTGTTTCCATACTAAGCAACTAATTCTGTCACATCTGTGCACTAAAAGTACTTTATATGCATACCCCATACATGAAAACCGCGTGCATAGCACATGGTTTTCATGTACATGTATATATAGTATAATATGTAAAAGCAATACTAAGTTTGAGTTGACCTGTTTATTGAGATGCTTTTTTGCTTTGCCTTGATTTTTTGTGTATGATTTGGCCCAGCCAGCTGAGCTGCCTCAGTAGCTTAGTTGGCAGTGGTGGATCTAGGGGGGTTTCAGAGGTTTCCACTGAAACCCCCTTTCACTGCGACTGTATAATAGCTCACATCTCATGCTGACTCTGTCAATTTCAGCATCGTGCTAGAGCCTAGTTGCGTTTGTCGCACTGCGAGCGCTCTATCACACTAGTAATTTACTGAGCGCCTACGCAGCCGTTATTGATCTTCAAGCGATTTCTCTAACCACCAACTTGCGAAATTAGGCACGTGTACTCGTGATGGTGATTGGCCTGGAGGTCGGATGGCGGCTCGTCTTCTCTCCCACGCAAACAGCACTGCGGTTTCTTCCACCCCCGCATCTCGTTCGTCTTCGTGTCGTGTGGGAGTAGCTCGGCGTGCAGCTCCTCCTTTATCCAGTCGTGCAGTTCCCAATAGCACTGCCGACAACGGATCTTCTGCTCCATCTTGTTCTCCTTCCTTGGAGAGTGCCAAGGATAAGGTACTATGTGTTTGTGGAACTGCTATTAATGACGGGAAACCTATGGTCGAATGTACTAGTTGTGGTGCGTGGTCTCATCTTCATTGTGTTTGACCCAAAGAACGGCCAAAAAGGCTATTTTTAAGTGTCATCGCTGCAGGGGAGCGCTTTCCAATAACCCACCTGTACTGGGGAAGTCGAGAGTAAATCTGGGTTGTGGGAGTGCCTTACAAGGGAAGCATGGTTCTAACCCTCTACCTAAATCTAAAAAATCAGGCCCTTGCCAGGTTTCTCTCTCTCACTCTCACTCCCAGTCTATCTCTGCTCCTTCTACCTCTACTGCCCAATCTTCCACCATATACTCACAACCATCCCGTCCTCTCATTCCCTCTCACTGCCATTCTGTCTCCCTTTCCCAACCACTACCATTATTACCATCTGACAACCAATGCCCTCCATCGGAATGCTCTTCTTCACTTCCTATTGTTCACTCATCTGTCCAAACAATAGACCAATGTATTTCTGAACATACTCAAGAAAGTGGTGTGTTGTCTAATTCTGGCTCCCAACCTATCCATGGTTGTTCTGACTGCATCTCTAAAGCTGAGGTCAATGCCATGTTTACTAAGTTGGAATCAACTATTAGGGCCTCCTTTAATGCACGTCTCCTTGCACTTGAGGAACAAGTTTCGGAGTTAGCACAATCCGTACACATGCTCAAAGGAAGATCTAAACCTACTCCCTCACCTTCCCGACTGAACTCTACTCGTTCCCGTCGCCGTCCCCCTCCATCCAGCAGGGCTCTCCCCCCTTCTCGTCAGACCTCCCAGTCAACTAACTCCCGGCCCTTTTGGGTGGTATGGGGTACACCCAGGTCCTGCTCTTCACAAGTGGTTTTGAAGGCAATTTGTGCCCTCCTGCCTGATGCTGCCTGTGCTTCTGTTATTGTTAAAGGCTCATTCCGACGGAGAATGTCACGAGACTTATGGTGGTACACAATCATGGCTCCTGTTGAAGTAATGCAACAAATTGAAGCTACCTGGCACATCTTGGAAGCTAAAACTTCTTGGTCACTTAGGTCTTCTCTGTCAGGGCACCCCAACTCCCAAGATGTTACCCTGCAGCACCCTTCTACCCTCCAAGAGTCCTCTACCACGGCTGCTATCCTGACTCCCTCCTCCCCATCCTTGATCTCGGTGGACATGGCCTGCCCTGCTTCCACCCTCCTAGGGTCCTCAACCACCAATGCAGAAGAAACACCTAGTGAAGTGTGTCCTGTTAACTCTACCCCATCAACGTCATCGAGCTCGTCCACCAATGCGGAGGTAATACCTAGTGCAATGTGTCCTGCTAGTACCACAATTTCAGGGTCCTCAGACTCCGGTGCAGAGGAAACATCTAGTGAGGTCCTCCAAGCTACTCAATCCGATGATCCTACTAACACCCGCTCTGTTTACCATCCGTGCACCCTCCTTCTACTCTTGCCGCTGTCCCTTCGCACGCTGTCAACCCTTCCTGCCAACCTGGTGCTGAACGTACTATTGTCCCTCCTACCTCTTTTTTGGATGTTCAGTCCAGTCCAGTGGTCGCTTCTTGAAGACCACTCGGCATCCCAGTGTGCCTTCATCCCTTCTGTCTCACTCTCAGAGGCATGCTGGTGTTTCTCAGTCCTTATTGCTAAATCCTCTTACACATAGTTCTTCTGCACCTAATCCCTCTGCACATAGTTCCTCTGCACCTAATCCCTTTGCACAAGCACGTTCATGTAGTTTAATGTCTGTCTCACCCCCTCCTACGTTTGATCTTGCTCTGATTTTCAATCTTCTTCACTTACCTTCGGCTGTCTTAACTCTCGTGGGCTATTGTCAAATTGGTACTACACACAACATGTTTTACATCATCACAACTTGGTCTTCTTCGCTATTTCGGAACACTGGCTACATGATTATAATTTGAATGCAATACATCAACTCAGCAGTGGCTACAAGTTTGTGGCTGTACCCTCTCCTAAGGAAGAGGATTCTGTGTACTGTGTACCGCGTCTGATTCGAGGTCACGGTGGTGTTGCTTTGGGATGGCGCTCAGAGTTGGACGCCTTTGTTTCTCCTATCCCTTTTGTCTCTTCAAGTAGAATAATTGGCATCAAATTCTCACTACCTCAGTATACACTCTACGTTATTTCTGTTTACCTCCCCAGTCGCTCCGGTTGCACTGATGTTTTCAAGGAATCCCTTGACCAATTAGAAGCCATATTAATGCTACTGCCCCCTGGTGCTGAAACTGTAATTATGGGCGATTTCAACGCTGACTTAGGTCATTTAGGGGGGCCCAAGTCCTACACACAGAGGAATGAACAAGGGTCAGTACTTCATCGTTACATCTCCAGATGGAACTTTGCGTCAACTCATCTTCATCTTCAGTCCGATGGACCCTCATGTACCTATGAGAGTGAGGCTCACTCGACACAGTCCACATTGGATTACATTCTCTGTCCTGCGCATATGTTACCTAAGTTTCAATCTGCCTACACTATTGTAGATGAACCATTGAACATTTCTGAACATAACCCAGTTATTGCAGTTTTACATCACGACTTTTCTGCACCTACTCATCCTCCACTTACAAACCCGTGTCCAGTCACCCCCAGAAATTGGTCTAGTACCTCTAAGGCAGATATCTGTCGCCTTTATACCAAACCATTACAGGAATCCTTAGTATCCTTTTTGAACAAACTACCATCATCGTCCATGTCTCTCAACCCTACTCTCATTGACAACCTATTTCAGTCACTAACCTCAATTCTACTGTCCTTCTCAACTCGAATTCCAGCTAGAACCTTCCACCCACACAGATCCCCTGGATGGAATTCTACCCTCAAACGTGCTAATAGAGAGTGCAAGCTCTGTTTCCATAACTGGGTTCGTGCTGGCAGACCCAGGGATGTCTCTCACCCTGTTCGTAAGGCATAAGGCAGCTAAAAAACATTTTCGCTCATGCCTAAGGCTACATCGCAAATCCCTTTCTGAGAAATTTTTCTCTTCCCTTGATGCTCACACTACAGACCCCCATCGTTTTTTCCAGGCCATCAGAAGGCACACCTCATCTAACTCCTTTCCTCCCACTCAGGGGTTATTATATGAGGGTAAGGAGTACACCCATGACAATATTCTTGATGGTTGGGCAACCTACTTTGAATCCCTTACTACTCCTGATGACTCTCCTTTCACAGAGGAGCATCTTAACATTATCGAATCATACCACCACAGTCTATCCTTGCCTGCAGACAAACCAGATCTAGTATCAGAAGAAGAGGTGGTGGCAATTATCCACTCTCTCCCATCGAAGAAGGCCCCGGGACCTGATTACGTTACTAATGAACATTTAAAGTTCGGAGGCTCTGTGTTACCTACTATCTTAACTGCTCTCTTTAACGCTGTCCTTCTTTCAGGCCACATCCCTGCACCCTTTAGGCATGGTCTCATTATACCTATTCCCAAGGGTCACAACAAGGATCTTTCAAAGCCCACTAATTATAGAGGTATCACCCTATTATCTGTGTTTGGCAAGGTTTTCGAGAAAGTGCTTCTGCATCGTCTTACAGATCTGCAATCTCAACTGAACCCTCTTCAAGGTGGCTTTAAATCAGGTCACAGTTGTCTACACTCAGCCTTTATCTTGCAAGAGGCAATTCTCTCTCTCCGGGAGCAGAAGAAGAAGTCATTCGTTGCTTTTTTAGACGTAAGGAAAGCATTTGACACAGTTTGGCATGTGGGGTTGATGTACAAACTCTCCAAGTTTCAATGTCCCCTTTACATCTGGCACCTTCTCGATAATTGGTACAGAAATTCCACCTCTGCAGTACTCTGGAACTCCTGCGTCTCCTGCTCCTTTAACATCCAGCAAGGGGTACGACAGGGTGCCATTCTCTCCCCTTTACTGTACTCACTGTTTGTTGATTCCCTCCTGGACCAACTGACATCTTCGGGTCATGGTGTCTCTATTGGCAACATATACTGTGCTGCCCCCATGTATGCTGACGACCTTGCCCTTATCAGTGGATCAGAGGTAGACCTTCATCACATGCTTGTGATAGCCTCGGAGTATGCTCTACTCTGGCGTTATCGTTTCAACGCTGCCAAGTCTGCCGTTCTGGTTTTTGGCGAATCTCCAGTTTCGCGGAAGAGAAACCGCCTTCTTCAGAAATGGTTTGTGGGTGGTTCTCCCTTCCCTGAGTGTGATTCTCAGCATCATCTGGGGATTCTCCGTACTGTAACATCATCCTCTGTGTTGCGTACCACTGAGCGCTGTTCATCAGGTAGAAGTGCCTTTTTTGCATTAAATGCTGTTGGATCAAGGTTTGGCTGCCTACACACTTCTACATCATTCAGACTGTACTCCTCTTTCTGCATACCGATCTTGTTATATGGATGCGAATTGTGGTCCCCTACGGGCGCCGAGATCACCATGCTTGAGAGAGTGCATCGGAAGATCTTGAGGACCATTCAAGGGTTGCCCCTATGCTGTCACAGTAGAGCTTTGCAGTTTCTAATGGGTGTTCCCAGTATTCTGTCCCTCATTCACCAAAGACAGCTTGTCTTCACACATTCTTTCTCTTTACTACTATCTGACTCTCTGCCTCGTTTAATTTTTGAGAAGCGTTTGGCAGATTCTCCAACAAAGGTTTTTTTTCCAGCTATTCAAATGCTAGTCCAAGCTCTCAACCTTCCCTCTCTCACTGAGATTCTAAGCGGTGGCTGGAGCAAGCTAACATGGAAGAGGTACGTGAAGAGACTTTTGCTATCGACAGAATACTCCCTCTTTCTAGACTCCTGTGACAACCTTCCTCTCTCAGACTGTCTGGTTCGCTTGGGGAAACCCATTCCTCACTGGATGGTGACTCACGGGCTACCCAGGTTGACATGTTGGAACAACTTCCGCATCAGGCTTCTTGTTGGTTGCCATGGCCTTGAAGTAGATGCCTGCCGTTTTCGCAGGAGAATGCCATCCACCTACACCGTGAACGACCCGACGTGCAAGTTATGTGGCCTAGAACCAGAGGATCCTGCCCATTTTATTGTTCGCTGCCCTGCCCTTGCAGACACCAGAAACTTCATTCTCCAAACCAGTTCTAGCATGGAATCTCTGATTCTGTCTGACCCGGCACGCTTCATCAACGTCATTCTAGGTACTGAATGGATAAACGACAAACCATTGCAACTCTTCATTGTTGAATTCCTCAGTGGTCTACGGCAAGCGCGCAATATCCGTCTCTCTGCCCTTTATTGATCGGGCTACTCTCCTTCAGTGGAGGTAATAAAGAAGAAGAAGAAGAAGAAGTACTTAACGTTTTGTCTAAAGACACGTGTATTGTGGCAGGGGCTACAAGAGTTAATAAGGGTTAGTGTACGCAAGGGGTGCAGGTTGTCATTTGCACGCGCATGCATATTATGATGTAATTAACTGGGTGTGGCTTAAAAACTTGCGCATGACATGCTACTCCCTTTGTCAAATCCTAGATCTGCCACTGGTTGGTAAGAGCGTCACAAGTGTCCTTGGTTTGAATTCTACCCAGCTGAGGCAGCCAGTTTTGTATACATGTACAGTGGAACCTCTGAAGAAAGGACACTTTGGGAACGGCACTTGTGTCCTTTCTTCGGAGGTTGTCCTTATCTCGGAGATTCATGAAATATTAATTTTATAACTTTCTATATAATGGGGTGGAATATAAGTAATATAGTGAAGTTTGTGCAGGAGTTAGTGTGTAAAATAGTCAAGTAAAGTCATCTGTCTTGCCTATTGATGTGTAATATTGACAATTCTATCAATTGTCTGCCCAATACACACTTCTTCCGTGTCCTATATATGAATGCAAGAAACTTGGATGCATACATTTTCTAAAGCAAGTACTGCTTCCTTGTAACGCATGTGCGGTTTCGCTGTATACACAATGAATTTTCTCACGTTGCACTCGTACATAGTGCCGTACTGCACAATCGCAACTTTGCAATTTTAGGGGAGTGGCTTTCGGGTGTCTGCTATTTAGAGGCAAAAATGTACGTAGGAGCGCCATTCAGTGCAAAGATTTTGTCCGCTGTCCAGAATCGGGAAGCATCTGCTTCTCGGAGGTTGCTAATGCTATGGTATTTTCAATCCGTAACACGGCAAGTGTCCGTTGTAGCGTGGGTGTCTGCTTCTTGGAAGGTTTGCTATGGGAGGTTTCATGGTATGTGATATTTGTGCATGTCAGTAAGTAGATTAGTGTAAGTGTCAGCTCTATCTCTCTTTGAAGTCCTTGTTCCCTACATGTACATGTACATGTGTATGCAAGTTATGTTTCTTTTTTGTCTCTCCTCAGACCCCACGCTCACCACACACAATGTGATGGAGATGATGAAGGAAGTACCATACCGTAATCTCCGGCATGTCCTTGATATTTCATTTGATAAATGGTATGAGATCCATACCCAGTACCAGAGTGATGAGCAGCAAAGTGAAGCCCTCATATCCCATACTATATCCACTCATCCATGTCTGTCGTGGAATGTAATAGCCAGTAGACTTCAGCGATGTGGGTACAGTGAGGCAGCGGCTGAGGTCACCAGGAAGTATGTGAAAGGTCAGTTAACAATGTGATTAAGCTACTCACTTGTGGTTAGTTTGAAATCTACACTATACATAGCCCATACATAAGCTTCATATTGCAAGTACCAAATTTTGTTTGAGGTAGGACTGCTGTGTAAACATGATTTGTTCATTCAAAAGATTTACGTGTATTCACATAGTCATGTGCATGTTTCATTCATGTATGTGGATTCACTCATAGACTTTATCCCTTTTCTTTCTTTGCTAATGCACACATATACATACAGCAAGTGAAGAATCCAGAGAGCTGCTGCTAAAGGGGCTGAAGGAGAGCACATCCAAAGTCCGCCAAAATATCTTTGTCTTCATTGGAGCTGCTGGTTCTGGTAAGACATCTGTCATGGCTGCTATAATGGATGAAGAACCTCCTGAAACACGGGAGAGCACAGGATGTGCCACCTGCCCTGTCAGAGGCATGACTACCACCAGAATCAGCAAGTCTGGTCTTGTATGGAGGCGTATTCCCTACAGCCAGTTATCACGCCAGTTGGCCACAGCTTGCAAAGTAGTAGCTGTGCGGAGGGCAGGGTCTAATCTATGCATTCAGATAGAGGTGGAGGACACTGGCTCCTCAGAATCACCATCCTCTGGTAATTCTTTGCAGGCACAAGCACAGCAGGCACCTGTGGTGAGTGAGGCTACACCCACTGACCCGCCCACACAGAAACAGCCTGCAGCAGAGCCTGACCAGTCCACTCAGATAGGCTCAGATATCATGGAGGAGCTTGGCTCAATGCTTGAAGCTGGTCAATTAGATGGGTCAGTTGAGCTTTTCGAGGTGGACTGGGTCAATATCATTGACTCAGGTGGGCAGCCACCCTTCCATGAGCTGATGCCCTTCTTTATAAACGACCCATCTGCTGTTCTGTTCACCTTCAAGCTGTCAGAAGCACTCAGTAGCCACTACATGGTTACCTACTATAAGGAGGGGGAGCAAGTGGGTAAGCCGTATCAGTCTAGCCTCAACAATGAACAGATCTTGTCATCCTGCATGAGATCCATGACCACACATGTTTTACCAGAGGGAAAGCAAGAGGAAGAGAGTGGAAAGGGAGGGGAAGGGGTAGAAGGGGAAAAGAAGAAGGAGGGAAAGAAGAAAAAGAAAGTAAAGGCCACAAAGGTTGCTTTTATTGGCACTCACAGAGATTTAGAGGCTGACTGTATAGAAGAAACACGAGATAAGAAAGAGAAAAAGCTGCAAGAAATGGTCACACCACTACTCCGTCCACATGTCTTGAGGTGTGGGGAGAAAATGGATAAATTCATTTTTGCACTAAATGTAAAGGAGCCAGAGGATATTGATGAGGATACCCTTGCACAGCTTCGAGTCCAGTTATTGGAAAACTCTCCAGCTGAATGGAAAGAGATCCCGACATCGTTCTATGCCATTGATGTAGCCCTGCAGGTGTTGGCAGAGAAGCTGGGACGATATGTTCTGACCATTGAAGAGTGCAAGCAAGAGGCAGAGAAGCTGCACATGGATGACAAATCCATGATGGCTGCTCTCAGATATCTCCATGGGATCAATATCCTCTTCTACTACGATGATAAGAATGCCCTGCCAGGAGTGGTGTTTGTGAATGGGCAGGTACTCCTGGACAAGGTCACTGAGTTGGTAGAGAAGAGCCACCAACTGAGGGAAAACCCCTCTTCTGGGGTGGCCATTGGAGGGGAGTGGGAGAAGTTCCGTAACCATGCCATCCTTACCTGGGATCAACTGAAGGGCTTCAAGAAGCACTACCAGGAAGGCATCTTTTCAGTGGATGATCTGATCACGCTCTTCACCTTTAAACCTATCCTAGCACCACTAGGCCAGGACAGGTTCTTGATCCCAGCCATCCTCCCAGCTGAGGGTACCAAAAGGTTGATTGGCTTCATAGAGAGCAATCACTACTTGCTTTTCTTCTTTCCTCATGGGATTCCCTTTGGAGTGTTCTGTGCCCTCAATGCCAGTGTCATTAATCATGCAGGGTGGAGTCTGCTTGAGGAGTCAGGTAGACCAGTCCAGGTCAGTCGCAACTGTATCACTTACACTCTGCCTGGCAGTGATCCTGGGAAAGTTAGCTTGGTAGACACCTTTAGCCACTACATTGCTGTAGTGTATGAGATTGATGCAGGCGACACAGACCTTGCCATTAAAACCTGCCAAAAGCTCTGCCCTATTGTTCGTGATATAGTATATGCTAACATACGCAAAGCAGTTGCTGCATTACATTACACAAACACCATTCCCAAGTATGCCTTCTTCTGTCCCGAGTCCAGCCCTGCCTGCTCCACTACCTCACATGCTGCCATCATCAACAGTGACCACACTGGTCTCGTGTGCTCCCACAAACGCTCGATCATTCGTCCATTGAAAGAGGAGCAGAAAATGTGGCTCACTGGACTCCAAGCAGCTTCTGCAGCTACTGCATCAGGTATGAATGAATGAGCACTCTAATTGTTGCATGATGTTTGGTATGATAATTGTGATTTTTTTTCCATTGCAGGTATGAATGAATGCCCAATACTTCCTGAGCTATTAAATTTCCCTGTTGATGAGGAAAGGGTCAACATCATTGAGCAGATAGGCACAAAGTATTATGAATTTGGGATCTATCTCCTTCAAGATAACGATGGCAATAAGATGGACACCATCATAGCGGACTGTCGTGGAGTGTCATTTGACATCAATCGTCAAATCCTCTGCAATTGGATCAGGGGAGGAGGCAAACAACCTGTGACTTGGGCCACATTAGTAACTGAGATTGATAGATGTGGACTTACTGAACTGGCTAAAACTATTCGCAAAGAGAAATCAAAGAGGTGATTTGGTGTTGGACATCTAACTAAACAAAGAATAAGAGTAGACCCTTAACATGTAATTTTTGATTCCCACCTCCACATGTGCTTCACATAAAAACTGTGTTCTTCAGCCTTGCAGTTTTACACAACGTTTTAACCATTTATATAGCAGCTCTATAGAGCACCTGACAATATCACATATCCACAACCCCCTAACAGTTAGCCTTGTCCCCAGGTTCTTCCTCTGGAGACAAGGCTACCCAGCAGTCATGCAGTACATGACTGAGACATTGTCTTGGTTAATGGCAATTTGGGGGGTGTAAAATAAGAATTGAGTAACAGTAAAAGAATGCACAAAAACACTATGTATCTTCTGGTACACTGTGTTTTACACTAATGATGCTAGCTTCCATTTCCTCACTCTGACTCCCTGGTTCTATTCCCCACTCCACCCCTAGAGGAACCACACCTCTCCACCATCCTTCCCACCTCCACCCTCTGCCATGCCCGACACCTCCACACGTGATGTATGATGAGAGAGCTGCAGGATTAGTTGCTTTATAGTCAAACCCATCAATAAAGAGGTTCTGTTCTGATATGAACAGGTCAGTAACAGTGGCATGAAGAGACATAATCATTGGGTCAAAGTTACACAAGTTGGATGGTCCCCTGGAGATGTGTGGACAAAACTACAGTCTAAGTCACTAAGTAGATCTATATATGTGGGCTTGATGTTTGACTAGGTTGAGGAGAACAATGTGGGTATGGGAGAGAGCGAGGACGTCGACAGTTTAGAACAGTACTCTGTGGTGAATCAGCTGCGCATGTGTGAACCATTGATGGCACATGAGACACTTGCAAATCATAGGTGTAGCTATCCTAAAATATTGGAAGGGAGGAAGTTAGGGGTATGCTTCCAACAGATGCAGTATAAAAATGGCTTGCTGCAAACCCGAATATTAGGGATTCTGCCCCACTGCTTAAAAATTATTAAGCCCCCTAAGATCAAAATCAACAAAGGGACTATATCTCTTTTAATATGTATTTTGCTTAGAAATGAAATCTGAAATGTGTATTTTGAAATCTTTTAATGTGTATTTTGCTTAGAAATGAAATCTGAAAAGTTATATATATATATAAGTCAACATCAAAAGAAAATATATATATATATATATACTTTTACCAAGAAATATTTATGGCTCTCTGTCAGTTCTAATCAGATCTAAAAATGTGTAGTTAAGTGTGTGTTCATTAACAAAATTAGAATTCAGTCATCTACTCCCTGTCATTAGCTTCACTCTTACTATCAACACTGTGTGGTGTCAGTGATGCCAGCATTGCCTTCTTCAGCAGCGCCTTCCTTATTGGAGCTACACCTACACGTACAGGTACAATGAATCTGGGTGGGCTCGCTCTCCTTGGCCTTCTTTTTTTCAAGTTGGTAATGTTCTTTCAGTCTCTTTCCAATCCAGCCTGATGGTGCTCCAAGCAGTAGCGCAGGAATGAGGGCCCGGAAGATTCCATAGAGTGCATTTCCTGTCATACCACCTGCGACTATAGTGCGGTAGGTGACAACAAAGACCACAGTTGCAATTCCAAGAAAGAATGGACCAAAAATCGAAGTGTATATCAAGTAGTGATGCTTAATCCACGTTATAGTATCGACATTCTGATTTTGTTCCTTGAGCTTCTTCTTTGTAATCCTGCGCTCATAGTCTCCTTCAGTTATGATGAAGATGAGAAATGCTAAAGCAGCAAGAACATATGTGTAGAGACACAGGACACGTGTTGGATAAAGTAGAAAGTACAGTATGATGGGGACTGCATTGAGAGCAATGTAACCAATCCAGAGAAAGATGACTAAGAGTGGTATAGCTCCAACTACATGTTTAGCAGTAGGGCTGTCACGTAGTTTATCCTTAATGCGCTCGAATATTCCTCCTTCACAAGAGAGCCATTTACCCAGGCAAGCACAGAAGCCACAGATCAGAATATCCCAACGGCAACCTCCGATACCTCCCCATATTGCATTACTGGGGTGGAGAAGGTCGATTGTAATCATAATACGTAAACTGAAGAACAAACTCGCTGAAGTTGCAACTATTAGCATTATCACCAACCATGCAATAGTTATATCGACTTCTCTAGTATCTGGAGTATGTTCGCGCCATTCATTTGTCTTGATCATCTCTGTCACATACACAACCAACCATCCCCAGAACAAGACTCCTGTTGCTGACCAGAGCAGGGAATGGTAGAAAGGATATGCCACATTTTCTTTCTCTTCTTTTGTCACTGGTTCAACTGGTGTTGGGGTTTGTTGGAGTTGGTTCAATCCTTGACCAGGTGTTTCAGGTGTTTCAGAATCTCCTGCTTCTCTACATGTTTCGATACACTTGCTACATGTTTCGATACACTTGCAACATAGATCTTTAACTTTATTTTCATCTTCCATTCTCTTTGGACCCTTTACTAAATACATTATCACCACAATTGCAACACCACCTGCCAGAGTTAGGAAGAGTGAGAAGACCAAGTTGATGATACGGATGTTACATGATATTACATAATAAATATCACATTCATATTTCCACCATTTTTCATTAAACACCCTTCCATCCAGCACATAACTGTCTCTGTTCTGCCATTCTGTCAAGTTCTTTTGGTCTCTTGCATACACTTTTAACTGCAGTATGGAGGGCAAAACACGTTGAGGATATATAGCACCCATATAGCATCATTTCATCATGTAATATACAGTACTTACACGTATGGCAACCACTAATTTGTAATAACCATCTAGCATAAACCCACCATGGCCCCTCCTCTGATGAGAAGGTGTTACCGGTTGATTCCTAACTGGGTTCTGACAGCACATGATTTGGGTGGTCTGCAATGTGAGATTGCCAGTTAGGCAACGACCACTGCAGTGTGTGTCTAAAAAGGCTTATACCTGCCACAGTTGAGAGTTCTGAGCCATTTTAATATTTGTTAAGGCTAAATGGGCATGTCAGTGCCACTACATAGAGTCTACCAACTCTCTGTTTTGCATATGTAGGAGGTTGTTTTCAGAAGAAGGGTTACTGAAATCATGCTATATACTTCGAATGAGTTGTGTTCCACATTCTTCGTTGACCTGGTAACTGATGTATATATTTTTATGGTTAACTTACACAGGCCGAAGAGATCAAGAAAGACAAACTTCCTTCCCTTTTAATCTCTTCAGCCTTTGTAAGTTGACATCAAAAATATTACTAGGCCAACTAAGTATATTTTATATACAGCCTCTTTGGCACTGCCATTCCTATATCCTTCAGCATTTTAATGATTTCATACTTGTGTAATATATACTCAAAATCATGCCACTTATTAGTCTCTCAGTGGTTCGTTGTATAGTACACCATCCATACTAAACCTACAGTACAGAAAGGTGCAGGTCTATAGGGTTACTCAAAATCATGCCACTCCCAGTAACAAAGAACTCAAGGTAGTTATTGGTTAGGCCTTGGCTAGCATACTTTTGAGCATAATAGGATGAGCATAATGCCTTATTCCAGTATAATAGGTGGAAAAGTAAAAGTATAAAGTAGAACAATATTATATCAGTGCAAGCATGCACTCCACCTATAGTGCATAAAAGTATGCAATAAGGGTTATCTTAAACATTTTACGGTCAGTTGCATCCATTATTGGTAATAGAAATCTTGGTAGTCACAGCAATGCATAGGAACATCATTGCTCATCTTATCATTCTTTTGCACCTCATCTTAAAGTTATGAATAATATACTACCAGATAAATGAACAGTCTCTCTACCACCCAAATGGTGTTCCCATACACATCTCATGATTAAAGATGTGAATAATATAGTCACCTAGCAATACATGAGATAAACAAACAGTTCCTCTACCACCCACTCTAAAAGTGTATGCAACTGATATGAATGTTGCTATACAGATATATTATATGTGACTTTTGAAGCAGAAAAAATGTTTATTTTGTACAAAAACAGAACAACTCAATGTAATGCCTTAAGGTTACTATTAATTGCGGGTACTAATTTTAGCGGATTAGCGAGAATCCGTGAAATCGCTAAATTATGTGCGCGCTAATATTCATATATATATACCGCAATGAAATTCGCTTAAATGGAGCACAAAATTTGGCACGATCGGCAAACTGGAGCTTGGCTAGTGCACGTCTTGGGATCCGGAGTGTGGGGTCAATACCACACAACGTCCCCGACTGCCCCCTCCCGCCCCCAACCCTGGACGCCGATCATGAGAGATAAGCTCTTAGTCGTGCGCGGTCTGGCGCGCGAGACTAGCTGAGAGAAGCGCCAAAACTACTAGGAGCTACACAATTACTACCAGAAGATTCTTTTCTATGAATGAACTGGTATTGTCAGTCATGATCATTGTCATCATCATGCTGTTTTTTTACAGACTTATGTGTAATAGTGAAGATAAAATCGCTAAAATTAGTATCCGCCAAAAACTGTCCGTTCCAAAACGCTAAAATTAGTAGTAACCTTAAGGTAGTTACAAGGGGTGTGTAGGTGATTTTCTTTGTGAGATAAGGTATTATCATAAGGAGTATCTTTGTGACATGAGATACACAGACATCATTCCTTATGGATATCCTACATACCTCTTGGGAGGTTGTAGTTACTATGTTGCAACTGAGGCAACCACACCTTAATGTTTAAAACAACCACCCATTTTTTGCATAGTACGATCATTAGCATAATATAGGCACAATGCGTAAGTGTAATAGGCACAACATACAAGAATAACCGGCAACAATTAAAGCACAATCTGCCATGTGGTCATTGCTCAAGGCCTACTATATTGATTGTAGTAGCTATATACACATTTCATACACTGTAAAAAATTAAAGGTGGTTTTAACCCTTCTGTGGTTGTTTGAGTTGCAAAGTGAGTATACTATAGCTACAGCTGGCAAATGCTTTCGAGATAAACATAGAGCTATGGGCAACCTTGCTTCTGAAAACCACCATCCACTAATGATTTGAGGAACTCAACCACATGACAACTCAGGAATGTATGTAGTAATATAGCCATTCATCAAGTTTCCCTCTCATTAACAAAGGAACAGCAGTAAAACCTCAGTTGCATGTAGTGGCCTCAGTTGCATGAAAATAAAACATTATACTGGCACTATATACATTCTCCGTTAATGAGGAGAAACTCAATAATGGCTAGGGGAAACATGATGAATTGCTATATTACTACATACATTCCTGAGTTGTCATATGTGGTTGAGTTCCTCAAATCACTAGTGGATGGTGGTTTTCAGAAGCCAGGTTGCTCATAGCTCTATGTTTATTTCGAAAGCATTTGCCAGCTGTAGCTATAGTATACTCAAGTTGTAACTCAAACAACCACAGAAGGGTTAAAACCACCTTAAATTTTTTACAGTGTACTCAACTTGCTGTGTAGGGTGCATGTGTTCTTACACACAAAGTCATAACAATGAATTCAAGTTAACTCTTATTGGTTGTATAGGTGCACTCAAATAACTTTCAGTGTAGGAGGTTGTTCTTACACACAAAATCATGGCATTCCCATTAACAAAGAATTCAAGTTAACACTTATAGCAAATAACTTGCAGTGTAGGATCCGGAGGTTGTTCACTACACTGCAAAAAAGAGGTGGTTGTTTTTACCAGTGTGTTGGTCACCTCAGTTGCATTACATGACTACAACCTGTCTTGGTATGCAAAAGATATGTAGAACATAATTATGCTGATTGCATACATGAGTACGAGGTACTCCTCCATTACACTTTAATACAGAAGTATAATACAGTGGGGTTGTATACGTGACTACCTCTGTGAGATAAGGTAATATTACAAGAAGTATCTTGGGATATACAGACATCATTCCTTGTGGATATTCTATACCTCTTCAGATATACAGACATCATTCCTTATGGATATCCTATACCTCTTGAGAGTTCGTAGTTACAAAAAATAGCTATGTTGCAACTGAGGTAACCATACCTAATGGTTAAAATAACTACCCATTTTTTGCAGTGTAATCATGCCACTCTCAAGGACTTTAGTGGCTGTAGTACACAGTAACTTGCAACTGAAATAACCAAGGAAGGGTTTAAGCGACCTTTGACTTTTCCAGTGTACCTCTAAACATGTGACTATTGACCCCACATACATAGATATACTTATGTTTATCCAGTTTGTTTTAAACACTGTGTAACAAAATCAATGTTGCTGTACATGTGTATATACAAAATAGATGGAACTGTGAACACTGGAAATTGGCTGGTAATAACTTACCACCGATGTCATGTCCTGTAACGTCTCATATATCTGTGTATAGCTTGGCAGACAAGACAACTTCTTGAGATGAAGGAATAGATGCAGTGTGAGGAGCTGATCCGTTCCCTCCCAAGGGAGAGCTGATTCCGAGTTGGATGACTCCAACTGGACCATCATTTCATAAAAGAACTGTGGCTGGAACCTGTTCAAGGTAGCCGGATGGAATACTGTGTATATCGATTGGGAGGTCCATCCCAAGTTCCTGTACAGGACCTCGGAGGAATTGATAGTGTCGTTGGAGTCAAAATCACACGGGATCTCCACCTCAGTCTCGAAGTTGAGTTCATAGCTCACGTTCAAGAGTGTCGGTGGCGATCTCTTGGAAGGGAAGAATATTTTTCGAAGGTTGTAGAGATTAGCTGTGTTGGTGACAATAGACGCTTGGAAGACCTGGAATAGCTCGTTGCATATTCGACTGTCTGTTGTCATTTCATCTCCACAAGTGGTAGCCTCCTCCTCTTGTGCAAAGCTATGGCTATTTCCTAGCAGTAGCAGTAGCAGCAGCACTTTAGCTACTACAGCGAGTGCTTGCATTGTGGCTGCAGTAGCGTCGAACAGAACTTTGCGTAAAACTGCGGTAGATGGCATATATAAACTGGATCCGTAATCACGCATACATAATTAGCCATACCCTAGCCAGCCCGTAATGGCCCCGTCACAAACCAAGGCACGGAGAGGCAACTTGAATTACCTAGATGGGGGGTGCCCCCCCAACCCCCCCCCAGGCCCCCCCGCCTTGGCTAGTTCCGTAAGCGCCCATGGATCCTCCGTGCCTATGCGCATGGGCGCGTAGTTTATATAGATCTATGCCATTAACCAATAATTCCCCTGATCAATCATGGGACGGTTTTACGTGACTTCGCCCACAACCGAATCATGGCATGATTTTACGCGACCTGCGCCACGACTCTATCATGGCAAGCTTTTACGCTACGTCAACCTCACGTAAAGCCCCGAGTATAATACAAAAGCAGGTCTTACTATGGCAAGCTTTTACGTGACTTGATAATAAGCGGGGCAGCCGCCTTTTGTGACCTTTGACCTCACGTAAATCACCCCCAGGAGAATACCACGCTATTCTGCTAGCCTTTTGTAGAACTATAGCCTAAGTCACTAAGTAGATCTATATATGTGCGCTTGATGTTGTGACCAGGTTGAGGAGAACAATGTGGGTAGCTATGAGGACGTCGACAGTTCAGAACAGTACTCTGTGGTGAATCAGCTGCACATGTGTGAACCATTGATGGCATGTGAGACACTTGCGAATCGTGTGTGTATATAGCTATCCCAAAATATTGGAGGGGAGGAACTTAGGGGTATGCTTCCAACAGGTGCAGTATAAAGATGGCTTGCTGCAAACCTCATATATATAACTGAATATTAGGGGCTCTGCCCACCACTTAAAATTATTATTAAATTATCAAAATCAACAAAGGGACTGGATCTCTTTTAATATGTATTTTGCTTAGAAATGAAATCTGTAAAGTTATATATACTTTTATTTACCAAGAAAAATTTACGGCTCTCTATCAGTTCTAATCAGATCTAAAATGAGTAGTTAAGTGTGTGTTCATTAACAAAATTAGAATTCAGTCATCCACTCCCTGTCATTAGCTTCGCTCTTACCATCAACACTGTGTGGTGTCAGTGATGCCAGCATTGCCTTCTTCAGCAGCGCCTTCCTTATTGCGGCTACACCTACACGTACAGGTACAATGAATCTGGGTGGGCTCTTTTTCCTTGGCCTTCTATTTTTCAAGTTGGTAATGTCGTTTCAGTCTCTTTCCAATCCAGCCTGATGGTGCTCCAAGCAGTAGCGCAGGAATGAGGGCTCGGAAGATTCCATAGAGTGCATTTCCTGTCATACCACCTGCGACTATAGTGCGGTAGGTAACGACAAAGACCACAGTTGCAATGCCAAGAAAGAATGGACCAAAAATTGAAGTGTATATCAAGTAGTGATGCTTAATCTATGTTATAGTATCGACCTTCTGATTTTTTCCTTGAGATTCTTCTTTGTAATCCTGCGCTCGTAGTCTCCTTCAGTTATGATGAAGATGAGAAAGGCTAAAGCAGCAAGAACGTATGTGTAGAGACATGGGACACGTGTTGGATAGAGTAGAAAGTACAGTATGATGGGGACTGCATTGAGAGCAATGTAACCAATCCAGAGAAAGATGACTAAGAGTGGTATAGCTCCAACTACATGTTTAGCATTAGGGCTGTCACGTAGTTTATCATAGAGACACTTAATGCACTTGAATATTCCTCCTTCGCAAGAAAGGTGTTTACACACACAAGCATAGAACCCACAGATCAGAATATCCCAACGGCAACCTCCAATACCTCCCCATATTGCATTACTGGGGTGAAGAAGGTCAATTGTAATTACAATACGAAAACTGATGAAGAAACTCGCTGAAGTTGCAGCTATTAGCATTATCAACAACCATACAATAGTTATATAAACCTCTCTAGTATCTGGGTATGTTGGCACCATTCATTTGTCTTGATAAACTCTGTCACATACACAACCAACCATCCCCAGAACAAGACTCCTGTTGCTGACCCGAGCAGGGAATGGTAGAAAGGATATGCCACATTTTCTTTCTCTTCTTTTGTCGCTATTTTGGCTGGTGTTGGGGCTTGTTGGAGTTGGTTCAATCCTTGATCAGGTGTTTCAGGTGTTTCAGAATCTCCAGCTTTTCTAGGTGTTTTGCAACACTTGCAACATCTTAAACATAGATCTCTAACTTTATTTTCATCGTTTGTTCTCTTTGGACCCTTTACTAAATGCATTACCACCACAATTGCAACACCACCTGCCAGAGTTAGGAAGAGTGAGAAGACCAGGTTGATGATACGGATGTTACACGATATTACGTAATAAATGTCACATTCGTATTTCCACCATTTTTCATTAAACACCCTTCCATCCAGCACATAACTGTCTCTGTTCTGCCATTCTGTCAAGTTCTTTTGGTCTCTTGCATACACCTTTAACTGCAACAGAGGGCAATACACAAAATATAGCTCCCATATATACCTGCATCATTTCATCATGTAATATAGACGTATGGCAACCACTAAATTGAATTCTTTGTTAATGAGAGAGGAACACAACTCATTTGAAGTGGCATGATTTCAGTAACCCTTATTCTGAAACCAACCTCCTACATGTGCCTATCAGAGAGTTGGTAGACCCTCTATGTAGGGATGGCACTGACATGCCCATTTAAATAATGGCTTAGAACTCTCGAATGTGGCAGGCATAAGCCTTTTCAGACCCATAACCTGCTCTAAGAGTGTTCTATAAATGGTTCTCTTGTTGCATATACAGTGCTTGTTTATTTGATGTCAGACCAAAGAGATCAAGAGGGAATAAGAAAGTCTGTCTAGAGTCAAACCCAGGTCTAATGACCATCAAACCAGTACACTAGACACTGAGCCACAATCACCACACAAAGGTCATTCCCCCTTATAACTGCAGTGGTCAAGGGCAACCTCACATTGCAGACCACCTAAATCATGTGCTGTCAGAACCCCAGTGGTGGGTGGATTTATGCCTCCAGATATATTCATGATCAGTACCACTAACCACAACAGGTGAATAGATATACACTGGGGCAGTATTCATATCCCCCAGGAAATGCGTACAATAATAAGAATAACTGATTGGCGCTGGCACAATTTGATTGACTGTTGCTGGACTACAAATAAGTTAACCCAGGAGCGGTACCTGCACTGCAAAAAAATTGGTCATTGTTTTGACAAACTGTGTTGTTATCTCAGTTGCATCATATTCTGTTAAAACTAAATGCATGACTATAACCTCACTAAATGTTCCCAGGGGATGATGAATGTGTGTATGGATCATCGTAGTGTCTATATATGTAAATATAAACGTTGTTCTTCCATGACATTATAATACAGTGGAACCTCCCATAACGGACCCTCCCACGAGCGGACCACCTCTCTATAACGGACACTGGCTATGGCACGGATTGAAACTACAATACAACTAGTGTTAAGCCAACCTCCCACGAGCGGACGCCTCTTGATTCCGGACCACGGACAAGCCACGTGCTCCCAGCTGATCAACACGGTACAAAAGTGCCTCTTATAAACGGACAAACAGGAAACCACACCCATCCTTCATGCGTGAATTTAATTGGCGAGCGTAGCGAGCCCTCCGAACGGGCGATTTTCATGTAACCCGCACTGTACATACCGTAATGCCGTATATACATGCTTCTAATTTGGCGTGCGCACTCTCCCGCTCTCCAACAATGCTTAGCATTTCACTAGTACAATAATCATTGTTCTGCGATACACTAGGCCAATCCTTTGGCTTTCAGTGAAGCTACTAGCTCTTTCAACATTTATGTGGGGTTTAGGTCTATGAAGTGTGTAAATTGTACTCAATTGTATAGTCAGACTTTTAACACAGTTGTACTCAGACCTATCATTTTAACTGAGTTAACGCTTGTGACATGTGCATGCTTGTGGCTAAACTGTTCTTTATTCATACCCATGCATGTGCAGTTGTATAGTGTTGTTATGGAAACTGACATGTTTTTGTAGTTCATCTTTGGTGATCTTGTCCAGAAATTGTAGTACACGGTGTAGATATGTAAGGGCTTTTAGAACATGTTATCTAGGTATATTACGTATATAAATGACCTATTGGCTTGAACCTCCCACCAGAGGACAACCTCCGAAAAGAGGACAAAACCTCTGCTCCCAAAGTGTCCTTTATTCAGAGGTTCCACTGTATACCATTACTGTATTACAGTCCAGTGGGGGTCATATATGTGATCTCCACTGTGAGATAGGTACTATAACAAGGAATCTTATTGTGTCTTGAAATATATACAGAGGTAATTCCTTAAGGGATATCATACACATCTCATGAGAGGTTGTAGTCATCATAAGGGAATATGTTGCAACTTAGGTAACCACACCTGCTGGTCAAAACAACCATTAATTTTTTGCAGTGTGATATTGCCTGAGCTGTTACTATACCGCCCTCCAGCAGATAGTAAACAGCTTCAGGTAGCTTCAGAGCTCGTGGGTTAACCTATATTTAGTTGACTTTTTAACTGATGCATATATTTTTGTGGTTAACTTACACAGGCCAAAGAGATCAAGAGGGAATGAGGAGGACAAACGTCTGTCTTTCTCATTCCCTATTGATCTCAAGTTGACATCAAAAATATTACTAGGTCTAAGAATCTGATATTTGGCACTGTCATTCCTATATCCTTCAACATTTTAATCATTTTACACTTGTGTAATGTATACTCAAATCATGGCACTCCCATTGACAAAGAGCTATTGGTTTGGTTATGCTAACATAATTTTGAATATAATAGGCCGAGCATAAAGCATTATGCATGTGAACAGCCAAATAGGGGTGTCCGCATCCCATATGCCGAATCAGCGATCAGCCCGTCGGAAGGTCATTGGGTCGTCGCCGCGAGTCCAACTGGGCAGTTTCTGGTGCCAGCATAATAGGGGGAAAGTAAAGCATAATGGTAATAAGTAAGACAATAATGTATCTGCGTATGCGCCCACTCCAACAAAGTTATTGTAAACATTTTGTGGTCATCTTAGTTGCACCATTATAGGTAATAGAAAAGAGCTCTTTATTATTTTGGTGTAGTCTTAGCTAATGCACAGGAAAATCATTGCATTCTTTTGTACCTCATCTTAAACTTATGAATAACGCAATGAATTCATGCCATTGGAGAGACATCCACGAAACGAACTTCCACACAGCAGGCCGTACGCGTGATTAAATACGCATGCGCACTTTCCGCAGGAAAATGGCCGACTTTACGTATGGCTTTCAACGGAAGAGTGCTGGATCTCTGCAACCGAGCTGTTTCAGAGAAAACCCCACAAATATTTTGACCTCCGTTGCCCGCTGAGTACGTGACAGGAATTTCAGGGCGAACAGACGCTCCAGAGGTGAGATGTGACTTAACAGACAGACAGACACACACACACGCACGCACGCACGCACGCACGCACGCACGCACGCACACACACACACACACACACACACACACACACACACACACACACACACACACACACACACACACACACACACACACACACACACACACACACACACACACACACACACACACACACACACACAGACCCAACTACCGTAACCCTCCTGCGCATGCGCAGAGGGTTAATGAACACACGCACACACACACACACGCACACACACACACACACACACAGACCCAACTACCGTAACCCTCCTGCGCATGCGCGGAGGGTTAATGAACAGTGTCCCTACCACCCAAACGGTGCATTATATACCTTCCCATATGCATCTCATCATCAAGATGTGTCACCTAGCACTACATGAGATAAACAAACAGTCCCTCCACCACCCACTCTAAAGGCTTTATTATGCAACTGTAATTATGACTGTAGTTGCAATATATACAGATTAATTTAATCCGATATATTCCTATCGGTGGACTGATAAAAGGTTTATGAACAAATTATAATGAGAGCATTGCAGTTATTGTTTTAGAGTTGATTTAGTGTGTATTGAAGGTCAAACAAATGTACTTTCTAGGTAGATATTAAATCTGTTCCAAGGACCCAAAGCTGCAAATCAGTTATGACTGAAGTAAGGGAATTGTAATCCTGCATCTCGCTCCAATAGTTGATGCAGAAGCTGCTTAGAGAGTTTCATTACTTTGAACACTCTCTAGAAGGTACAGCATTTAATATAACATGTACATTTTGATTAAGGACTCAAAGTGTTTATTGGTTAACTGATGAAAGGTGTATGAACAAATCATAATGAAGAGGTATTGGACATTGCACTTGTTTTTGAGTGGATTAAGCGTGAATTGAAGTGAATAGAGAGAGAGAGAGAGAGAGAGAGAGAGAGAGAGAGAGAGAGAGAGAGAGAGAGAGAGAGAGAGAGAGAGAGAGAGAGAGAGAGAGAGAGAGAGAGAGAGCGAGCTCCTGGATGTCACTCTGAAGCTGGCTTATGCTTGCTGTAGTGTGGGGATTAAGCGTTTCACGCCAGACCCTCTTCCACTGAACATCCACAGCCATTCAAGGTAATTATGATTTGTACTTCAAGTCAGTTAGAATAAGCTGTAATGCACACCCGTAGTGCGCATGCGCACTCATTGGCACGGAAAATTTGTGTCAACATTGTTTTCGATGTATTTTAGGACTAACGACTCTGACCAACTTGGAATTGGTGTATGGTCCATGAAGCCGACTACAAAACTGTCAAGCAAGTATGCTGATTTGAGGCCTACAGGCAATGGTAAGGGTATTTGCAGGGCTGACTTACCACAAAATATGAGTGTTATTGTTCAGAGCAAACTGTATTATACACCATACATATCCCTATTGCAGAATTTCAACATATCTATGTGCACTGCTTAGATGGATCACATATAACGTGCAGAGTGACTTGCAACCAGGGAGCCTATGATCAGTTACAAAGTGAGGTATTTGCAAAAACTGGCATACCCCCAAACATGCAACAACTTCTAGCAAATAGAAAGCTAGTGAAATCCAGTTCTGATTTAACAGAGAATTCCACTCTAAATTTGAAAGTTAGACTTTGTGGTGATGGTAACTGTGATATCTGCTATATTTCTGGTTCATTGTTTATCTGTAAAGAGTGTGAACAAACACTGTGTGCTGAATGTAATGCCAGAGTTCATCAGCACCTCAAGAGGACTCACCATAAAACTAATCCTCTTTCTGAGTGTGCAGAAAATATTACAAGTCTAGAAATGTCTAATTCCAATGTGTTCCAGAGTCTGGAAGACATGACAGGGCTCAGAGCAATCATTCTCTGATGCCATTCTTGTTGCAACTCTTGCTGAAAAATGTGGTCGAACATCATTCAAACACTGTGGGAAACGTATAATATACACTAGCTTCACACAAGCTCAAATAGTTCCTCCAGCTCTATCTCTGGAGAGATTGCTTCTGAAGGGAAGGGAAAACGGAAACGTGATGGCAAAGGGAGCAACATTCTATTGTTAGTAAGAAAGCTGTTGAAGTGTCCAGAAAATTGGAAATCAATTGTTAGCAAGCGAGACTATCAGTTTCTTGGCACTTTCCCTAACCCATCACTACAACAGCTCTACTACATCCCAAATTGCTTTGAATTAGAGCAGAGTTCACATGCCAATCCACATTATCTGTGGACTGATATTCAGTTGTCAAAAGGGCATTTAAACAAAGACCGGCTAATTGAAGTGGAGCTTGTTGACATAAATGGCCAAACAAAGAAGGAAAAAATGTTTTACAGATCAGCACCTTGCCTAGGAGTCAAACACTGCCCTCAGCAAGGCTGTAAATATGTAGCTCCAATAAGGGAGAGAAGAAATTGCCCAATTCATCCTGATCACAAACTTGTTCGTTCAGAGAATTGTTCTGTTGAATTTGTATACATGTTTCCTCAGAAATATCAGGAGGATCACTGGCGATGGATAGGAGGTATAATACGAATTGAAATTTTTCTAAACCAGTCAGAGAGAATGCGGAAGCCAAGGGTAAGTTGTGCATCTCTTCTCAGTGTAGATTGGATTAGGTCCCAAATGGGTACATAGAGAATAGCAGTAGATCTACTGCCAATGACACAGTAAGGCCAGATTTGATTTGCTTGTAGGGCGGAGTCAGATATGTGTTAGATGTGTCAGATATGTGCAGATTTTGAGTGTAGTCTATACACAAACTATATGTGATGTATAAATACAAACCTTGTCCTCTTCTCCAGCTCATCTTTCTCTGACACGAAAACATGTCATGCCTCTCCTCCAGGGAGTCCACAAATGGTGGTATGTAAGCCCATCAGATCACGACTAGGAGTGCCAGGGACTAAACAACAAGAGATACAGGAGAAACACGGCTCAGATGAAGATAAAGCAGTGGAAGAATGCATTGAGTGGTGAGCATGCCACTGATATCAGCTGGAGAAAGATAATCTACTCTCTGGACTTGGCAGAGGAAACTAATGTTGCTGATGGTCTCAGACAGTATGCTGAGCCTCCATCAGGTGTGATATAATGTTCCCAAGTCAAAGTTGAAGTGTTTGTGAGTTAGAGAATTCACCGACACAGAGCATGGAGACTTTATTGTAGTGCATGGACTTATAGGGGAGAAGATCACTCAGTTGGATACACGAGGTGCCTTGGCTTAGTTGGGTGGAGCCTCTGTATGGTAGGCTAGGGATCAAGGGTTGAATTCTTGCAAAGAATGTGTAAGGATGCATGCATGCATGGAAAGTTGGTAAGGTGTGCACATGTACATGTACTGTGATATACATATCTCTTCCTCGCCCTATCCCTCAACCTCAGATCCCAGCCTCAATCCACACAATGTCAGTCAGGTTATGGAGGTAGTGAGTCAGGGGGAGTGGAGATATGTGGGTGGGTTGTTATCAGTGCCACAGTCTATACTGTACAAGATTGGTGTCGAGTGTTCCAGTCCTGATGAGAAGGTGTCTGCTGTGACCAATTACTTGGCAACCATCATCCCTGGCATCACATGGGAGACTATTGCTACTGTATTGTACTATTGTGATGAGGAGAGAGCAGTGGAGCGAGCCAAGCCATATCTCCACACAGTTCCTGGTTGGTCATGATAAGCCTTACTATGTAATCGTGGCAGTAATGCAGGACACTCATGCATGTCTGTTGCTTAGTAAACTACCAAACCAACATTGCATGTGTATAGGACAGGGAGGACATCATGAGTCTTGCATGGCTAGTTGTTAAAAGTTACTAAGCAACTCATTCTCTTCTGTCTGTGCACTAAAATTGAATTTTACAAGCATTGCATGCATACCCCATACAAGGAAAAACATGACTCAGTATCTATAGAAAGCTATAGAGGGCCAATTCAGTCTTCGTCAGGTGTGTGAAAATGTACAAAGGATGACAATGCCAAATAATACATTGGAATGCAGCTGCCAGACAACCTATGTTAAAGCATGAATAAAGAACAAGGTGGTGATAAAAATGTATTGTACAAATAAAGCAATACAAAGAACAGTCAAAATATATACAAAAACACAGAAGAAAAATATAGTCATGGATCCAGGTTCAAGCCTGCAGGGTGTAGGGAGTGCAAAATATGTACTTGTGTCTACACATCATGATTATGGTTCATTACTCACTTGGACATTGGTTTGTGGGGGGTTGCCTACATGTAAATGTATAAATGTGTATACAGGTTATATTTCTTTTTTGTCTCTCCTCAGACCCAACACTCACCACACACAATGTGATGGAGATGATGAAGGAAGTACCATACCGTAATCTCCGGCATGTCCTAAATATTTCATTTGATAAATGGTATGAGATCCATACCCAGTACCAGAGTGATGAGCAGCGAAATGAAGCCCTTATATCCCATACCATATCCACTCATCCATGTCTGTCATGGAGCCTAATAGCCAGTAGACTTCAGCGATGTGGGTACAGTGAGGCAGCGGCTGAGGTCACCAGGAAGTTTGTAAAAGGTCAGTTAACAATGTGATTAAGCAATTAAGCAATTAAGCTCCTCAATTGTGGTTAGTTTGAAATACATAGCAGTGGCGGATTTAGTTTCACCCATGCAGTGGAGTGTATTTTCATGCATACACGCTTGACTAAACTTATGCAGCTATAGCATCAACCCTGGCATATAAAGTAGTGTGCATGTGTTCTATACACTCACCTCGACAGAGTAAAAGTTGCTATGTAGGCGCTAGCTGAAAAGTGGGCGTGACACATCACAAAATTTCCGGCGTGCATAGCGTGCAACCCCCTTTTTAAATTTCTAGATCTGCCACTGCATAGCCCTTACATAGGTTTCATATTGCAAGTACCAAATTTTGTTTGAGGTATGATTTTAAGAACATTTAATGACTTGAGACTTTCTCATGTATATACACTTTTGTGTGTAAAATATCTCAGTAATGTGAATCACATGAGCCCACTGCTTTGTCTAAGACCCTCTATAGCCACTAATCCATGGCCTGCAGAGGTCCTTACAGCATTCTTCATTGAGTGTAGGACTGCTGTGCCAAACAGATTTGTTCATTAAAAACTTTACATATATTCACATAATTATGTGCACGTTTCATTCATGTATGTTGACTCACTGATACCTTTTCTCTCTTTGCTAATGCACACAATTATAACAACAAGTGAAGAATCCAGAGAGCTGCTGCTAAAGGGGCTGAAGGAGAGCACGTCCAAAGTCCGCCAAAATATCTTTGTCTTCATTGGAGCTGCTGGTTCTGGTAAGACATCTGTCATGGCTGCTATAATGGATGAAGAACCTCCTGAAACACGGGAGAGCACAGGATGTGCCACCTGCCCTGTCAGAGGTATGTCCACCACCAGAATCAGCAAGTCTGGTCTTGTATGGAGGCGCATTTCCTACAGTCAGTTATCACGCCAGTTGGCCACAACATGCAAAGTAGTAGCCGTGCGGAGGGCAGGGTCTAATCTATGCATTCAAATAGAAGTGGAGGATACTGGCTCCTCAGAATCACTACCCTCTGGTGATCCCTCAATGGCACAGGCAGAGCAGGCACCTATGGTGAGTGAGGCCACACCCACTGATCCATCCACACAGAAACAGCCTGCAGCAGAGCCTGACCAGTCCACTCAGATAGGCTCAGATATCATGGAGGAGCTTGGCTCAATGCTTGAAGCTGGTCAATTAGATGGGTCAGTTGAGCTTTTCGAGGTGGACTGGGTTAATATCATTGACTCAGGTGGGCAGCCTCCCTTCCATGAACTGATGCCCTTCTTTATACACGACCCATCTGCTGCTCTGTTCACCTTCAAGCTGTCAGAGGCACTCAGTAGCCACTACATGGTTACCTACTATAAGGAGGGGGAGCAAGTGGGTAAGCCGTATCAGTCTAGCCTCAACAATGAACAGATTCTGTCATCCTGCATGAGATGCATTACTACACATGTTTCACCAGAGGGGAAGCAAGAGGAAGAGGGTGAGAAGGAAGGGGAAGGAGGGGAATGGGTAGGAGGGGAAGAGAAGAAGGAGGGAAAGAAAAAAAAGAAAGTAAAGGCCACAAAGGTTGCTTTCATTGGCACTCACAGAGATTTAGAGGCCGACTGTACAGAGGAAACACGAGATCAGAAGGAGAAAAAGCTGCAAGAAATGGTCACACCACTACTCCGTCCACATGTCTTGAGATGTGGGGAGAAAATGGATAAATTCATTTTTGCACTAAATGCAAAGGAGCCAGAGGATATTGATGAGGATACCCTTGCACAGCTTCGAGTCCAGTTATTGGAAAACTCTCCAGCTGAATGGAAAGATATCCCGACATCATTCTATGCCATTGATGTAGCCCTGCAGGTGTTGGCAGAGAAGCTGGGACGATATGTTCTGACCATTGAAGAGTGCAAGCAGGAGGCAGAGAGGCTACACATGGACGACAAATTCATGATGGTTGCTCTCAAATATCTCCATGGGATCAACATCCTCTTCTACTACGATGACAAGAATGCCCTGCCAGGAGTGGTGTTTGTGAATGGGCAGGTACTCCTGGACAAGGTCACTGAGTTGGTGGAGAAGAGTCATCAACTCAGGGAAAACCCCTCTTCTGGGGTGGCCATTGGAGGGGAGTGGGAGAAGTTCCGTAACCATGCCATCGTTACCCGAGATTTACTGAAGGGGTTCAAGAAGCACTACCAGGAAGGCATCTTCTCAGTGGATGATCTGATCACGCTCTTCACCTTTAAACCTATCCTAGCACCACTAGGCCAGGACAGGTTCTTGATCCCAGCCATCCTCCCAGCTGAGGGTACCAACAGGTTGATTGGCTTCATAGAGAGCAATCACTACTTGCTTTTCTTCTTTCCTCACGGGATCCCCTTTGGAGTGTTCTGTGCCCTCAATGCCAGTGTCATTAATCACGCTGGGTGGAGTCTGCTGGAGGAATCAGGTAGACCAGTCCAGGTCAGTCGCAACTGTATCACTTACACTCTGCCTGGAAGTGATCCTGGGAAGGTTAGCTTGGTAGACACCTTTAGCAACTACATTGCTGTAGTGTATGAGATTGATGCAGGCGACACAGACCTTGCCATTAAAACCTGCCAAAAGCTCTGCCCTATTGTTCGTGATATAGTATATGCTAACATACGCAAAGCAGTAGCTGCATTACATTACACAAACACCATTCCCAAGTATGCCTTCTTCTGTCCCGAGTCCAGCACTGCCTGCTCCACTACCTCACATGCTGCCATCATCAACAGTGACCACACTGGTCTCATGTGCTCCCACAAACGCTCAATCATTCGTCCATTGAAAGAGGGGCAGAAAATGTGGCTCACTGGACTCCAAGCAGCTTCTGCAGCTACTGCATCAGGTATGAATGAATGCATGAGCACTCTAATTGTTGAATGATGTTTGGTATGGCAATTGTGATTTGTTTCCATTGCAGGTATGAATGAATGCCCAATACTTCCTGAGTTATTAAATTTCCCAGTTGATGAGGAAAGGGTCAACATCATTGAGCAGATAGGCACAAAGTATTATGAATTTGGGATCTATCTCCTTCAAGATAACGATGGCAATAAGATGGACACCATCATAGCGGACTGTCGTGGAGTGTCATTTGACATCAATCGTCAAATCCTCTGCAAGTGGATCAGAGGAGGAGGCAAACAACCTGTGACTTGGGCCACATTAGTAACTGAAATTGATAGATGTGGACTTACTGAACTGGCTAAAACTATTCGCAAAGAGAAATCAAAGAGGTGATTTGGTGTTGGATATCTGACGAATAAAAGTAGACCCTTAACATGTAATTTTTGTGATTCCACCTCCAAAGTATTGTTCACAGCTGTGCTTCACATAAAAACACGGTCTTCTTCAGTCTTGCAGTTTTATGCAACGTTTTAACCATTTAGCAGCTCTATAGAGCACCTGACAATATTACATATCCACGACCCCCTAACAGTTAGCCTTGTCCCCAGGTTCTTCCTCTGGAGACAAGGCTACCCAGCAGTCATGCAGTACATGACTGAGACATTGTCTTGGCTAATGGCAATTTGGGGGATGTAAATAAGAATTGAGTAACAGTAAAACAATGCATTAAAATACACACAAAAACACTATGTATCTTCTGGTACACTGTGTTTTACACTAATGATGCTAGCTTACATTTCCTCACTCTAAATCCCTGGTTCAATTCCCCACCCCACCCATAGAGGAACCACACCTCTCCACCATCCTCCCCACCTCCACCCTCTGTCATGCCCGACACCACGCAAGTGATGTCTGATGAGGGAGCTGCAGGATCAGTCAAACGCATCAATAAAGAGATTCTGTTCTGATGTGAACAGTGGCATGAAGAGACGTAATCATTGGGTCAAAGTTAAACAAGTTGGATGGTCCTTCCTGGAGACCCGTGGACACTCCCGCTCGCCAATAACTCATTTGCATGCAGAACTATAGCCTAAGTCACTAAGTAGATCTATATATGTGCGCTTGATGTTGGGACCAGGTTGAGGAGAACAATGTGGGTATGAGGACGTCGACAGTTCAGAACAGTACTCTGTGGTGAATCAGCTGCGCATGTGTGAACCATTGATGGCACGTGAGACACTTGCGAATCGTGTGTGTAGCTATCCCAAAATATTGGAAGGGAGGAAGTTAGGGGTATGCTTCCAACAGGGGCAGTATAAAGATGGCTTGCTGCAAACCTCATATATATAACTGAATATTAGGGGCTCTGCCCACCACTTAAAATTATTATTAAATTATCAAAATCAACAAAGGGACTGGATCTCTTTTAATATGTATTTTGCTAGAAATGAAATCTGTAAAGCTATATATATATATACTTTTATTTACCAAGAAAAATTTATGGCTCTCTATCAGTTCTAATCAGATCTAAAATGAGTAGTTAAGTGTGTGTTCATTAACAAAATTAGAATTCAGTCATCCACTTCCTTTCATTAGCTTCGCTCTTACCATCAACACTGTGTGGTGTCAGTGATGCCAGCATTGCCTTCTTCAGCAGCGCCTTCCTTATTTGAGCTACACCTACACGTACATGTACAATGAATCTGGGTGGGCTCTTTTTCCTTGGCCTTCTCTTTTTCAAGTTGGTAATGTCGTTTCAGTCTCTTTCCAATCCAGCCTGATGGTGCTCCAAGCAGTAGCGCAGGAATGAGGGCTCGGAAGATTCCATAGAGTGCATTTCCTGTCATACCACCTGCGACTATAGTGCGGTAGGTAACGACAAAGACCACAGTTGCAATGCCAAGAAAGAATGGACCAAAAATTGAAGTGTATATCAAATAGTGATGCTTAATCCACGTTATAGTATCGACCTTCTGATTTTGTTCCTTGAGATTCTTCTTCGTAATCCTGCGCTCGTAGTCTCCTTCAGTTATGATGAAGATGAGAAATGCTAAAGCAGCAAGAACGTATGTGTAGAGACACAGGACACGTGTTGGATAGAGTAGAAAGTACAGTATGATGGGGACTGCATTGAGAGCAATGTAACCAATCCAGAGAAAGATGACTAAGAGCGGTATAGCTCCAACTACATGTTTAGCAGTAGGGCTGTCACGTAGTTTATCCTTAATGCGCTTGAATATTCCTCCTTCACAAGAGAGGCATTTACACAGGCAAGCACAGAAGCCACAGATCAGAATATCCCAACGGCAACCTCCAATACCTCCCCATATTGCATTACTGGGGTGAAGAAGGTCAATTGTAATTACAATACGAAAACTGATGAAGAAACTCGCTGAAGTTGCAGCTATTAGCATTATCAACAACCATACAATAGTTATATAAACCTCTCTAGTATCTGGGGTATGTTGGCGCCATTCATTTGTCTTGACAATCTCTGTCACATACACAACCAACCATCCCCAGAACAAGACTCCCGTTGCTGACCAGAGCAGGGAATGGTAGAAAGGATATGCCACATTTTCTTTCTCTTCTTTTGTCGCTATTTCGGCTGGTGTTGGGGCTTGTTGGAGTTGGTCCAATCCTTGATCAGGTGTTTCAGGTGTTTCAGAATCTCCAGCTTCACTAGGTGTTTTGCAACACTTGCAACATTTTAAACATAGATCTCTAACTTTATTTTCATCTTCTGTTCTCTTTGGACCCTTTACTAAATGCATTACCACCACAATTGCAACACCACCTGCCAGAGTTAGGAAGAGTGAGAAAACCAGGTTGATGATACGGATGTTACACGATATCACGTAATAAATGTCACATTCGTATTTCCACCATTCTTCATTAAACACCCTTCCATCCAGCACATAACTGTCTCTGTTCTGCCATTCTGTCAAGTTCTTTTGGTCTCTTGCATACACCTTTAACTGCAACAGAGGGCAATACACAAAATATAGCTCCTGCATCATTTCATCATGTAATAGATCTATAGACGTATGGCAACCACTAAATTGAATTCTTTGTAATGAGAGAGGAACACAACTCATTTGAAGTGGCATGATTTCAGTAACCCTTATTCTGAAAACAACCTCCTACATATGCCTATCAGAGAGTTGGTAGACTCTCTATGTAGGAATGGCACTGTCATGCCCATTTAGCCTTAAGAAATAATGGCTCAGAACTCTCGAATGTGGCAGGCATAAGCCTTATCTTTTCAGACACATAACCTGCTCTAAGAGTGTTCTATAAATGGTTCTCTTGTTGCATATACAGTACTTGTTTATTTGATGTCAGGCCAAAGAGATCAAGAGGGAATAAGAAAGACAAACTTCTGTCTAGAGTTGAACCTAGGTCTAATGACCATCAAACTAGTACACTATAGACACTGAGCCGCAATCACCACACAAAGGTCATTCCCCCTTATAACTGCAGTGGTCAAGGGCAACCTCACATTGCAGACCACCTAAATCATGTGCTGTCAGAACCCCATTAGGAATACCCTGGTAACACCTTCAGAGGAGGAACCAGTGGTGGGTGGATTTATGCCAGCAGTTGGTTATTTCATATTCTTGTAGCCCAGCATCCATACAAATCAAAGCACCCGCCTCCAGATATATTCATGATCAGTACCACTAACCACAACAGGTGAATAGATATACACTGGGGCAGTATTCATATCCCCCAGGAAATGCGTACAATAGTAAGAATAACTGAGAAAATTTAATTGGCACTGGCACAATTTGATTGGCTGTTGCTGGGCTACAAATAAGTTAACCCAGGAGCAGTACCTGATATCCCCTCAGCTGTTACTATACCGCCCTCCAGCAGTACTATAAACAGCTTCAGGTAGCTTCAGAGCTCGTGGGTTAACCTATATTTAGTTGACTTTTTAACTGATGTATATATTTTTGTGGTTTACTTACACAGGCCAAAGAGACAAATGTCCGTCTTTCTCATTCCCTATTGATCTCAAGGTGACATCAAAAATATTACTAGGTCTAAGAATCTGATATTTGGCACTGTCATTCCTATATCCTTCAACATTTTAATCATTTTACACTTGTGTGATGTATACTCAAATCATGGCACTCCCATTGACAAAGAGCTATTGGTTTGGTTATGCTAACATAATTTTGAGTATAATAGGCTGAGCATAATGCATGTGAGCAGCCGAATAGGGGTGTCCGCATCCCATGTGCCGAATCAGCGATCAGTCCATTGGAAGGTCATTGGGTCGTCGCCGTGAGTCCAACTGGGCAGTTTCTGGTGCCAGCATAATAGGGGGAAAGTAAAGCATAACGGTAATAAGTAAGACAATAATATATCTGTGTATGCGCTCACTCCAACAAAGTTATTGTAAACATTTTGTGGTCATCTTAGTTGCACCATTATTGGTAATAGAAAAGAGCTCTTTATTATTTTGGTATAGTCTTAACTAATGCACAGGAAAATCGTTGCATTCTTTTGCACCTCATCTTAAACTTATGAATAATGTAGTCACTACTGGATAAATGAATGCACTAAAGTGCAGAACCCTCCGCACAATGAGTTTATGCCATTAGAGAGACCTTCACGAAATGAACTTCCACACAGCAGGCCGTATGCGTGATTAAATACACATGCGCACTTTCCGCAGGAAAATGGCCAACTGTACGTATAGTGCTGGATCTCTGGAACCGAGCTGTCCCAGAGAAAACCCCACAAATATTTTGACCTCCGTTGCCTGCTGAGTACGTGACAGGAATTTCAGGACGAACAGACGCTCCAGAGGTGAGATGTGACTTAACAGACAGACACACAGACACACAGACACACACACACACACACACACACACACACACACACACACACACACACACACACACACACACACAAACCCAACTACCGTAACCCTCCTGTGCATGCGTGGAGGGTTAATAAACAGTGTCCCTACCACCCAAACGGTGCATTATATACCTTCCCATACGCATCTCATCATCAAGATGTGTCACCTAGCGCTACATGAGATAAACAAACAGTCCCTCCACCACCCACTCTAAAGGCTTTATTATGCAACTGTAATTATGACTGTAGTTGCAATATATACAGATTAATTTAATCTCAAGACCTACTATTGGTTATAGTAGCTACACAATCCATACTCAACTTGCACGTGTATAGTGTTCTTACACACAAATCATGGCACAAAGAGTAAATAACTTGCAGTGTAGGAGGTTGTTCTTAAACACAAAATCATGGCACTCCCATTAACAAAGAATTCAAGTTAACATTTATAGTAAATTAAATAACTTGCAGTGTAGGAGGTTGTGCTTACACACAAAATCATGGCCACTCCCATTAACAAAGAATTAGCAAATACTTGCAGTGTTGGAGGTTGTTCGCAAATCATGCCACTCTCAAGGAATTTAGTACACAGTCTATAATCAACTTGCAACTGAAATAACCAAGGAAAGGTTAAGTGACCTTTGACTTTTCCAGTGTACCACTAAACATGTGACTATTGACCCCTGAAAGAGTGCAGTGGACATATACATGTATAGAATCAAGAGTCATAGAATGATGAGATGAAGTACTGTGCCAAGAGTCACACATACATAGATATAGTTACGTATGTTTTAATATCCAGTGTGTTTTAAACACTGTGTAACAAAATCAACGTTGCTGTGATATATATATATACACAATAGATGCAACTGTGAACACTGGAAATTGGCTGGTAATAACTTACCACTGATGTCATGTCCTGTAATGTCTCATATATCTGTTTATGGCTTGGCAGACAAGACAGTTTCTTGAGATGAAGGAATAGATGCAGTGTGAGCAGCTGATCCGTTCCCTCCCAAGGGAGAGCTGATTCCGAGTTGGATGACTCCAACTGGACCATCATTTCATAAAAGAACTGTGGCTGGAACCTGTTCAAGGTAGCCGGATGGAATACTGTGTATATCGATTGAGAGGTCCATCCCAAGTTCCTGTGCAGGACCTCGGAGGAATTGACAGTGTCGTTGGAGTCAAAATCACACGGGATCTTCACCTCAGTCTCGAAGTTGAGTTCATAGCTCACGTTCAAGAGTGTCGGTGGCGATCTCTTGGAAGGGAAGAATATTTTTCGAAGGTTGTAGAGATTAGCTGTGTTGGTGACAATAGACGCTTGGAAGACCTGGAATAGCTCGTTGCATATTCGACTGTCTGTTGTCATTTCATCTCCACAAGTGGTAGCGTCCTCCTCTTGTGCAAAGCTATGGTTATTTCCTAGCAGTAGCAGTAGCAGTAGCACTTTAGCCACTACAGCGAGTGCTTGCATTGTGGCTGCAGTAGATCGGTTGCCTCGCCCTAGAACCCTCGCTGCGCATGCGCCGAGGGATAAGTTATAGACTTGGCTTGCGTAAGCGCTAATGAGGATAGCCCTAGCCTAGAGGGGACCAGTTGTGGCAGCCAGAAGTGGTCCGGGCGGACCAGTTACAGGCAGGACCAATAGACTATCGGCGTGACACCTCCTTAGATCTACAGGGCGGTCTACAATCACTGGACTGGACCGGTGGACTGGACCGGTGGACTGGACTAGTGGACTTGGACTGGTGGACTCATAAAAACCGTTCGCAAACTTGTTCCTATGCATGAATTCCAACAGTTAGAGGGATTTATAAATGCAAGAAGACGGTGACTTTTCTGTGAAGTATGTTCTTGGATGAGGCACACTGTCGTTTTAATACTTATATGTGTACTAAGGCATGTGTTTACAGCCACTGTACCACCACAAATCAACATGATACATGTACATATATGTAGCTCTGATACCCCAACTCTTGCAAGCTCATCACACAGACCTATATAACATCAGCACAAGCTTACCTATAGCACTACTAGTCTTGTGTACCAGACTCTCTTAGAGGGTCTGGCGCAAGACTATAGCACAACGCAAGACTATAGCACAACGTAGTAACACTTAAAAAGTTGGTCACAAATCACTGTCTTGCTCGGGTCTAATCCTGTGAGTACTCTAAATTAACCCACACTATTGGAATTCATGCCTGGTAACGAGTTTACGGACGATTTCAATGAGTCCACCAGTCCAGTCCACTGGTCCAGTCCAGTGATTGTAGACTGCCAATCTGGCGACAGATCCAAGAGAAGAGAATTTTATATTTCTGAGTTATGATCACTGCTTTGAGCTGTTGTTTTCTTCCCCGCTGGCAAGCCTGTAGAAATGTTTTCACAGTCCCTTTTCAGAGTATACACACTAACAATGCAGCAGGGTCGAGTGCTTCGAATATTTTGAACACAGCATTTCCAGCCTCCATGGCCCTGGGCTATATGAGAGGCCAGGTCAGTGCAAATAACATATTATAGTCATGATGGCAAGGAATAGACAGCGCATAGTGATGTAGATGTTCCAGCCAGTTAAAGGCCTGATTCATGACAGTGTCAGCACTCAGAACTTGGCATTTGGGACTAGTACTATTATTTGGACCTATAGAATTCGAACTTAGCACATGAGGCTTGAATATGTACTTCTACCTGGAACCATGACAGAGCCTCTAAGACAAGTATATATATAGATCTAACAATCCCACTCAGTTTACAGATATGATTTGACATCCCATAAAGTGATAGGTATCCTTGTGCAGAAAAATGATGTATCCCCTCAGGTGTAGGAAAGATTGATTAGTGAATTCGAAGTTAGATTGTCTGTGATTGTAGACAAATGCAGTCCTTCAGTACACATGACAGGAAAATCTCCACCATTATACAGTTGGAGGCATTATCAGTGTATTATCAGAGAACACAGACACAGACACAGACACAGACACACACACACACACACACACACACACACACACACACCACATAAGAGCAAGTCTTGCTCTGTACTGATATCACTGCTTATACAGAAATAAAGTCTTGTACTAGTTGACGCATTAGCGAGAGTACGCAAGCAAAATTAGAAGCACGTATAATATTACGGCATGTACATCGCCCGTCAATATACAGAAAAATCGGCCCTTTGACATGACTATATAGGTGGGCTCGCTACGCTTGCCAATAAAAATAATTTTATGTCTGGGTTTTTAGACCCAATTTTAGTATTTCAAAATGCTGGGTTCTATCATAGTAGAAAATATTGGTAGTCAGAGCTTCAGTGGATATTCTCTGTCTTGCAATGTGGTCAGCATCTGGTAAAACATAATGCAACATAGTTCATAGTAACAAAATAGTATTGAGCCAGATTATGGATTCCATGCAAGAAGTGTGCAATGTAATTGTGTGTGTGTGTGTGTGTGGGGGGGGGGGGGGGGGGGGGATGAATTTTGAGGTCAGCCATTTGAATATGGTACTAGATTCTCAAATACAATTTACCAGTTTAGATGTGCAAGATTGACTTCTAAGCATCTCATATTAAAGTTATGTATTGTAGTAAAAGTCCCATCTTAACAGTTCTGAAAACATTGTAACAAATCAGTCATGTGAAGTGAAGCTCTTGACTTGGACTTCTTCACATGACTACCCACACAGGGAAATGTAGCCATAAACACGAGCCTATACAGGCACCATCCAACATCGAAATCGTCCATACTTGCACCGTAAACACACCACGGAAGTCCGTATGGGGCCACTATATACTAACAGTACTAATTTCTGTGCAGTGCACATGTACTTTGTATTCTTATGCCCACTATTGCCTTATTCAAGAGTTCATACAGACTTCAGCGGTGTGCTTACAGTGCAAATACGGATGATGTTACAAGGTACCCGTTCAGGTCCAAGTCTATGGCTATTTTTCCCTGTGCAATACACACACTAGACCATTTGAATGAAAAACGTAGTGGGAGTATCAGAGATTACCTACACATGTGTAGGTACATACCAAGTTTAGAGCAGAAGTACTCAAATGTGTCCTCATTTCTGACAGTGGATGTCACATATGCAACTGTGCTGGGGCAATGACTAAATGGTATAAAGACATAATAGCAGTGTTAGTGTGTGCATGCATGAAATACTCAGACCTCAGAGGTAATGCATCACATTCACAGCACAACACAACTAAAAAAAAAATCTGAGATTCAAACACACCGCCATCTAGACAGACGTTCTACTAACTGTCACAGCAATGCCTGGGACAGTGCACTACTAACTTTAGCAGTGTGATCAGGACATGAACAAACAAATCAACAACTTCCCTATCGTATATGACATCTGCAAGGTGAAAAGAACAATACAAATGTTATAGGAACTCTGCTGTTTATAATACCAATACCTACACAAGGCAGTATCCTGGAACAATATGCAGAGTTCAAGGAATAGCACTTGCATACATTCAATTAGGAGTACATAGAAAGTAATCAAATAGCCTTACAAGTGTTGTATATAGTAAACAACCAAATGCATAGTTCTAATTGTTAATTGAAGGAGTACAGTGTGTGTCTGAGGGATTCAGAGTACCTGTTGCTACTATGCAGTCAAGAGGTTGAGGACATATGGAGAGGATTGTGTCAGTAGTGGCATTCCAGTTCAATTCTTTCACACTCAGCTCACTCCTACATCCATCTGTACAAGCATATATTCACACTACAACTCACTCTTATATACATGACTGTATACACTACCAGGGAAGTTCAGGTGAATGTTGTGAGATAGGAGGGAAAGGACTTGAGGGTGACAGTCGGTGAAGCAGTAAGAGGTAGGGCTACAATTGCTGCACACAGCCAGCCCTACCAGCCCTACTCCACTACCCAGCTCCAGTATACATCTAATGATTTTGTGGACAGGAGGTATACATGTATATGTATTATGTATGGTAAATAGTGGAAGTGAACAGTCACATGCATGCACATCAAAAGGCCATCTACTAGTAAATACCTTATATACAAGACCTAGGACCAAGAGGGAAAGCACCATTAATTCCCTAAACAGTACATGCACATGTACATGGTGTATATGTAGGTGTGGTGCATGCCTCAATCATCGCCTGCCTGTTGGGAAATACATATACTATGTGTTTAGCACACTACTTATATATGTACAAGTTGGAAAATTAAAGATTGGTTGAGCCATATTGCATAGGAAGTGTAATGTAGTCCTCTGCAGATTTCTCTGTATGGCTGTGATTGGTACTTTTCTAGTGCTATAAGAGGCCAAGGGAAGGCTCGGGAGGCTGGTGCCCCCTTTGCTCGTGGCTATGGAATTGTGATTGTGGTATACCACTACTGACAATATGCAAATGGACTTTGTTCAACACAAAACATCTTCCTACACCACTATTTCCAATGGAGGAATGAACATCAAACTGTGTACTAATTAAATCGCTTACATGTGCACATAAAATGGAGGCTTACTTCTGGTTAAACTGAGCAGTGTGGTTCAAAGCCCACTCCAGAAAGTATTTTGCAGCCTGTGCAGATAACAACGTCAGTTGCATGTACCCCACTCAGCACATGTAATAGTACATTACCTGGGATTCTACAAGGAAACAGAGCTGTGTATACCTGCCATGTGGTGAGTCCTGTGGTTCCAGATGATATGATACTAGTTGACTCCTTTAGAGTAATATACTTTTTCTGGCCATCCTGAGAGGACTGACAGAGAGCTGCAGGTAAAGGCTAAGAAATTAGTTGCACTATAGCACTGCAACATTAAAGGTTGTTTTAACTATTCAGACGTTACCTTAGTTACAAGTTGAGCATTGACTGTGTATTAGCATAGCATTTCCCCTCTGCTCATTAAGTTAACAAGTAAATAAAATATTTAGGAAAATTGAAAGGAAATATAGGGATTGCATGAACACACAGACATGTTATGAAATATCAACGTAACATTATGGGTACATTGATATATCATAACATGTCTGTGTCCCAATCTTGTCTCCATTCCAATCCTTATATTTCCTTTCAAATTTCCTAAATTTTTTATTTACTTGTCTCTGTCATTTTTTTCTGGTCATAGCATTTTGCTATTTTGCAGTTTACTTGGTAGCAAACGTATTAGCTAGCTTGTAGCCTGAGGCTATCAAACATTTTTATCGCAACATCAAACATTTCTATCACAACATCAATTGTTTGTGTATTATATTGTACCAATTTTACTTTTAGTGGAGCTTTTGTTCAGTCCGTTGAAATATAGCAAAGTAATGCCTGGGGCTACTATTTACAAGATTAAAAGATTTTATCTCAACATTGATATTAAGCTTTAACACCAATTTCCACATTTAGTGTTACTTTTGTTAGTGAGATATAGCTAACTATTGCCTGAGGTTATATGAGTGACGGTGACCAATAATAAGACACTTGAGGATGCTATATGAATTGCTACATGAAACAAAAATTCTTGTTCAGTGATTGGATATTGAGAAACTCGGTGAAAGATTTACAGATATATTATCATAACATTGATCATTGGGGTATTAAGCTTTACCATCACACCAATTTTCACATTTAGGAGAGCTTCTGTTACTAAGGTACAATAATGCTAGTTTGAGGCTATTTTTACGAGATTTACATGGTTTAGAGAGATTTTATCACTATGTTGATCTTTGGGGTATTAAGCTTTACCATCATACCAATTTCCACATTTAGTGGAGCGTTTGGTAGTGAAATACAGTAATGCTTACCTGAGGCTATTTGTTGTTATATTACAAGGTTTGCATTGTTTACAGAGATTTTATCACAACGTTGATCATTGGTGTATTACACTTTACCATCATACCAATTTCCACATTTAGTGGAGGGTTAGTGAGATATGGTAATGCATGCCTGAGGCTATTTGTTGTTATATTGCATTGTGTACAGAGATTTTATCACAACATTCATCATTGGGGTATTAAGCTTTGCCATCACACCAATTTTCACATTTAGTAGAGGTTCTGTTAGTAAGATACGGTAATGATAGCCTGAGGCTATTTTTTATAAGATTTACATGGTTTAAAGAGATTTTATCACAGTGTTGATCATTGGGGTATTAAGCTTTACCATCATACCAATTTCCACATTTAGTGGAGCTTTTATTAGTGAGATACAGTAATGCTTGCCTGAGGCTATTTGTTGTTATATTGCAAGATTTACATTGTTTACAGAGATTTATCACATCGTTGATCATTGGGGTAATGAGCTTTACCATCACACCAATTTCCACATTGAGTGGAGCTTTTGTTAGTGAGCAGGGTTCTATCCAGTGGGGGGGGCAGGGGGGAAGCTTCCCCCCCAAACACCCCAACTTCTCCCCCAAACATTCAAGCTTCCCCCCCTGTTAGTGTAGCTTGTATGCTTGCAGTAACCTAGTCTATTTGACTTCGTGTTTATTTGTGCACCCAAGAATGTTAAATAAATTGGCTCTTTGCACTAGATTGCATCTCTGGCAACATAAAATTCAAAATTTTCCGGGGGAGGATGCCCCCAGACCCCCCTACTCTGTGCTCAGTGTTAGCAAACCTCACAGCTTCCCCCCCAAACAAAAAATCCTAGATAGAACACTGGTGAGATATGCTTGCCTGAGGTTATTTGTTGTTGTATTACAAGATTTACATTGTTTACAGAGATTTTATCACAATGTTGGTCATTGGGGTAATGAGCTTTATCATCACACCAATTTCCACATTTAACGTAGCTTTTATTAGTCAGATATGTGGCTCCCATTATAATACATGGCCTGGGGCTATTTTTGTTTATTTTTCGAGAACTACAAAATTTTTAACATAACGATGCACTACCCACAGTGGAACTACATAACTGTGCAAATTTTCATGTTTACAAGTGCTATAGTTAGCGAGGTACGCCTGTTGAAACGGAAGAACAACAACAACAACGAGAAGATGAACAATTGGTGTAAGGGACCTTTTAATATTTAACACCTTTCCCGTGCAGCGAATTATGCCATTTTTAGTTTCTAGGTATAGTTACATATTCATGTTAACAGAAGTCCAGTAGGTAGCAAACTGAAAGTGAAAGTGATATATATGGTTTTCAATGGGGATAGACCATAGCAATCACTATATACACAGTACTACCATATGTGTGATAAATAAGGAATGTAGTGGCAGTAGTAAATAATGCTTCATAATTGAACATGAAACTGAGACCACAACAACCTTTATTTACTCTTTGTAGTGATGCATGCACTGCATCCTACTGCTACTAATTTCTTTGTTTGTGGGAAATGAATCATAATATTGTTGCTACACACATTCCTGAGTTGTCATGTGTTTGTTGCAAACAAGTTCCTCAAATCGCTAGTAGGAGGTGGGTGTTACTCACTGTTTGTACTCATTATGCATTTAGTGGTTGCAGTATATATTGAGTCTATACTCAAGTTGCAACTCTAACAGCCATAGAAGGGTTAAAATAACCTTTAATTTTACATGTAGGTTGCCTCACTATCTGGTATGACTTGAAACAGTGACTTGTATGTGTGGAGTGTGGCTGGGAAATAAGGGAGCCATAGAGCTCATAGAGTTCATCACACACTTCCTGATTCTCAGCCTCTACCTTGTATGAGAGAACAGGAAAGGGAGAAAGTCAAGGGAGAAAGGTGAAAGAGGGGAAGGAGGGAAGAAAAAGTATGTGTATTCTCAGGTGGAACATCACTAAACATTGACTGACGGCATTCATATTTGACCTGTGAAATACACCACTTGAGAAAATTCAACTGGTATGAGATAGGTGGAGGATATTGGTGGTAGAGAGGGTGCTTAAATATCTGGAGTGTGTATAAAATTGCAGAGTATATTACATTGTGATTTGTGGAGGAAGGCAAAAACTCTAAAGCAATGAAATGCAACTGCAACAGCAAATTCAAAGCCACTCAGACATATGGCCCGAGACTTATAGAACATTCACACTTGTGATGTCCTACACCTCACCTCATGAATCAAGCTCTTTTGGTGGCCCAGGGAAGAAACAAATTTCTATATCAACAGAACACGTGTGAAGTTTGTGAGTGCGCGTGTGCATGCATAGATCATACTTTGAAGTACGCCTATATAGAGGCTGCCAGTGATTAGATCTTGGCAATTACTACACAAAATCTTTGTTAGAATATATATCTACCTAAGTTCTTACTTCTGGCAGTTCAAGCATCTTCACCGGGACACAAGAAAAAAACTGGGAATCCATAGTCAACTCTATACTTATGGGCGTGGTATAAACCTCTGTCGGTGACACGCCCATTATTGGGCGGTTTTACCACTCCACTATTACAGGACGTGTACATGGCCAGGGCATGAAACTATAGTGCATTTAAAATGATATTAAGAAGTAAGGAGGTTATATACCATAGCATATACCTCAAGAATTTGGTTGTATCGAACCCGGGCGAACCCCTACTAGAGCATCGGTAATTGATTTTCATCGATTTTAGTTTCGATGCATGGCAAAGACTGAAACCAATTTTAAAGCTTCTTAGACAACTCTTCCCAAGCAGGAACTGTTATATATAGCTTAATATACTGTAAGCAGCAAAAGGTTTTTGGAAGAAGTAGCTACAAAAAGTTATAGAAAGCTGATTGTAACAAAGTTGCAGCCTGTTATTACAAGGTATGTTCTATGTTTCAGTTGTTTATTGTTATTAATATACATTATATCAAAAGAAGATGGAGATGGAGGTGGAAACAATTCCCAATGTCAATCCAGATATTGGCAGTGAGGTACCACCTTCATATCCTGGCAGTATCACTTATCAGACACCAGTAATCCCTGAGCCAGTATCTTATCCTGCCACCACATCAGCTTTTGCGAGTGAACTCCCACCTTCTTATCCTAGCAGTAGTAGTGCCATTTCACAAGGAAAGGGAACTACACAGCACACAACAGTAGCTGTTGTCACTTCACAGCCATCGAGGGTAACACGCTCTTCTACAACAAGTGGAAATATCAGTGGAGCAGCAGATACCATCCTTGCTATCAGTGTGTGTTGGTGTGTCGCCTGTTTCATCTGTGGGTCTCCGCTTACCATATCCTGCTTTGTGCCCGCCATCATCCTAGCACTGCTGGTAAAATACTATGTGCAGTAGTGTGTGTGTGTGTGTGTGTGTGTGTGTGTGTGTGTGTGTGTGTGTGTGTGTGTGTGTGTGTGTGTGTGTGTGTGTGTGTGTGTGTGTGTGTGTGTGTGTGTGTGTGTGTGTGTGTGTGTGTGTGTGTGTGTGTGTGTGTGTGTGTGTGTACATATATATACTTCTTGTCTCTAAATGCAGGGGAGTCAGTATGCTTTAAATGAAGAACCTGACCGGGCTAAAAAGGCAATCTGCACTGCACGTGTCTTGACCTTTATTGGTATTATAAGTGGAATTGCAGTTGTGGTGATTTTCATTTTCGTCAGGATCCTTGTTAGTAATACAACTTCGAACCGGCACTAGCAAGTTTCACCAAGAACAGCAATACACGTAGAAAAGTTGTATAATTATTTAGTACTTTAATCAGCTGTTCAGCTGTTCAGTATATGAACATTTGTATACATGTAATCATGTATAATTGCACGCGTACGGCAATACATTAAACGTTAACCCACTGGCGGTACCGGATATTCCCGAAGTTGTTTGCTATATATACTCGAAGGCAGTACAGAGGGGATATCCGGTGTCGCTATCCCACGAGTTTTTATCAGATAGAATATTCTATCCGCCCGGATAATGATATTTCATCCGCGGTCAGGATACCTACTTACATACGACTTCAACCATCGTGTGCAGTAGGCTGTGTAGCACTCTACTTCACTGCTGTAGATTTCTGTGTCCGCTCTCTGGCCGTCCCGGAAGCAAGGCGCTGCCTCACTGGCGTTGTATAATCGATTGTGGTAACGGTAGGGCGTTGCTCCACTGTACTGGAAGCTTAGAAAAGCTTAGTGTGACAAGAGAACGAGTGGCAGTCCATAGAAATCCATGAATTCCTTTGACCTTTAAAGTGAGCCGGCTTTACGTTTACGCGGTAGCGCGCGGGCAGTCCCGAGGGGTCCATATGAAGTACAACAATTTATACGTGGGGCCAAAGGGACGTACGTATGTTAAAACAAACAGTCCCCTTTAACACATACGGTTGGCTCACTCCCGCTCGCCAATTAGAGTTGCATTCTTTACTAGTGAAAATGCATGGCATTGTGGGGGCGAGCGTGAGTGAGAAATTGTCAGTTATATTTAGTTATGCACTTTTGAAATGTTTTCTCATATACGGAAACAATACAAGAGCATATAGAGTTTTGTGGTAATCATATACAAATTTCAGCATTGCACCTACTGGCACAGAATGCAGAAGTGCTATAAGGGTATGGCTTCGTAGGTTCTGTCTTCTCTCTCTCTCTCTTCAGGCGTTTCTTTGGCACAGTTCCCGTTGTCTTTGTCATTCTAGCCTCATGTGACACTATACAAGTCACGTGATTTCGCGCATGAGCAAACACAGGACGTACGTGGTCGCAGACGGACACGAACCCCATTGACATCGGGGCTCTCTCACGCTCGGCCCAATAACCGCTACTTGCTGCATAGCTATTTTTTTTCTAACTGTCAGCCAATGTAGCTAACTGCATATAGATATCACTGGAAAAATAGATGGCTGTTTTGTAGAACGGAAGTGATTATAGTGCGTAGTACAATAGTCTCTGTGCCCAGACCACACCCGAAAGGAGGGGACTGTACGTAAGAATAGGAACAAAATTTCGCAGTAACCACGCATGTGCACACTGCTTCAAAATCTGCGAATGTGACTAACCCTCGGCGCGCATGCGGTACTACTACGGTCGTGTGTGTCTGTGTGTCTGTCTGTGTATCTGTTAATTAAGTCACATCTAGTGTCTCTTTGTCCTGAAAATACTGTCGCGTACTCAGCGGGGAACGGAGGTCAAACATTTGTGGGGTAACCGCTCCGTTCAAGAGTTATGGCGTGAAACGCAAGCGAAAGAGCCAATATGCTAATTAGATCTAGCCTACTCTGGCGATCAGGTATTCCTGTTCGATGTATAGCGAAGTACATGCGGTTACTGCACGAGGGAGTACAAGCATGCGTACTGCTCCGGTCAAAGCTATAGCGCTTCCAGGAGCAGTTTCAATCGCACGTGCCTTTCCAGCATTCGCGCACGCACGTTATAGAGATCTAGCTCATGCGCATTCAAGGATCGATTCGCGCACGCCCGGACGCCGAGGATTAGTGCATTCATTAGAGTAAGCGATCAATTTTCGGACAGATCTAATTTCGGACGCTTATTTCAACGTTACTGAAGGGCTAGAGAGTGTGTAGATACTATCAATGGATAGAACTATACCACTAACTATTCTAGAAAAATAATCGCTCTTATCGGAGTTCTACAGCCGGAAGGAGAAGGCGCTAAATTCACCGTCCGAAGACCGCAGTTTTCGGATGAAACTACCAATATTCGGACTTTTCGACCTGGGCACAGAATAGTTGTCGAAAAAGAATTGAGGTCTTCATGAAAAAAAAGTACTATCTCTTGCCTATTCACCAAGCAATAGCTAGGATCTTATCGACATAGTCTCTTTACAAGCAAACGCCGCGAACTAAGAAGTGTCACGCCCTCAATTTTCGGACGCAGTATGAAGATATTTTTCTGTAACACCTACAGCATACGACTAGTTACAGTCAAAAAAATTCTAGGGATCTTACTAGGTCTGTACTAATTATCGGTGCTGTTTTCACCGAATTTGCTACATTTTCATATTTTGGATTTTGATAATATAAATAAATATTAAACCCATATCTCGGACAATCATGAGAAAGCAATACAATTACAATTGGACTAGGTGGTAGTATCTTAGAAAATTGTTTGAATTTTATTTCGCTTTATACTGTAAGAGATAATCGGTAAAAACAAAATTAAGCGTCCGTAAATTGATGGCGTGACGTCTTTGTGTTCGTGGCATTTGTTTGTAAAGAAGCAAAATCGAAACCATCTTATCTATGGTTTATTGGATACAGAAGAAGTGGTACTTCTTTTATGTTCAGTTTGAACTCTTTATCGCAAACTATACTGTGCTCAGGTCGAAAAGTCCGAATATTGGTAGTTTCATCCGAAAACTGCGGTCTTCGGACGGTGAATTTAGCGCCTTCTCCTTCGGGCTGTAGAGTAGGCGATCAACTTTCGAACGGATCTAATTTCGGACGCTTATTTCAACGTCACTGAAGGACTAGAGAGTGTGTAGATATCATCAGTAGATAGACCTAGACTATCAAAAGTTCTAGAAAAAAAATTGCTTTTACACGAGTTCTACAGCCGGAATGAGAGAGCGCTAAATTCACCGTCCGAAGACCGCAAATTTCGGATGAAACTATCATTATTCGAACTAATTGGCCTGAGCACAGTATACTTGTCGATGAAGAATTCAAAGTGTACACAAAAGAAGTACCACCCCTTCTGTATCAAATGCCCTATAGGTTGGATCGTTTCGATTTTGCGTCTTTAAACACATATGCGACGAATACAAGAGGTCACGCCCTCAATTTACGAACGCTTAGTTTTGTTTTTGCCAATTATCTCTTACAGAATAAAGTGAAATAATATTTTAACAATTTTTGAAGATACTACCACCCAGTACAATTATAATCGTACTGCTTGCTCACGATTGTCCGCGATATGGGCTTTATATTTATTTATATTATCAAATTCCAAAATATTAAAATGTAGCTAATTTGGTGATAACAGCACAGATAGTTAGTACAGGCCTAGTAAGGTCTCTAGAAATTTTTAGACTCTAACTAGATTTATGCTGTGGGCTTTATAGAAAAATATTTCATACTGCGTTCGAAAATTGAGGGCGTGACACGTCTAAGTTCGCAGCGTTTGCTTGTAAAAGACTAGGTCGAAAAATCCTAGCAATTGCTTGGTGAATAGGCAATAGATAGTACTTCTTTTTATGGAGATCTCAATTCTCTTTCGCCAACTATACTGTGTTCAGGCCGATAAGTCCGAATATTGGTAGTTTCATCCGAAATTTGCGGTCTTCGAACGGTGAATTCAGCGCTCTCTCATTCCGGCTGTAGAACTCGTGTAAAAGCCATTTTTTTTCTAAAACAGTTGGTGCACTAGGTTTACCTAATGATGGTATCTACACACTCTCTAGTCCTTCAGTGACGTTGAAATAAGCGTCCGAAATTAGATCCGTTCGAAAGTTGATCGCTTACTCTAGAACTCGGATAAAAGCGATTATTTTTCTGGAATAGTTAGTGGTATAGTTCTATTCATTGATGATATCTACACACTCTCTAGCCCTTCAGTAACGTTGAAATAAGCGTCCGAAATTAGATCCGTCCGAAAATTGATCGCTTACTCTAGTAGTTTGATTTCTCAAACCGGAAAGCAATCGAATCCCATGTGGTGAAAACGACCAGACCTTTTCCTTCCGCGTACCCACCTTTCTCCTGCGCCGCTGCAGGCTTAGTTTTGTGTCTCTAATCTACTTGTGCAATGCAAGTCTATACAACACTTGTAAAGGCGCTACAGCTGGTTATATGTGTCTCATGGCATCCATTCAAACTCCCAAATAGACCAGATGTGTTACGGGTGTACTCCTGGGTATTCATCTGTCACATGAACATAAAATTAGCTACTCTCTCAACTTTGCAATTTCAGCAGATGTCAATATTGAAAGTAATCTGTTGGGGGTACTCCTTACTTCTCTAATGTCACTTAAACATACTATAGTTTCATGCGCAGCCATGCCATGTCCATGTACACTTCCTGTATGATGGATGTATGCCAAAGACTGAAACCACTTTTAGACTATATATGACAGCTGAAGTCTTCCCAAGCAGGAACTGTTATCTTCTGTAAGCAATTGATTATCAAAATGTTTTTAGGAAGTAACTATAGCTATATAAACTTGCTGCTGTATAAAAAGCTGAGTGTAGCAAGTTACATCAGACTTGCAGCCTGTTATTACAAGGTATGTTTTATATATATTAGTTTTAGTTGTCTAGTGTTATTATATATAGTATAAATTATAGCAAAAGAAGATGGAGATGGAGATGGAAAAAATTCCCGATGCCAATCCAGATATTGGCAGTGAGGTACCACCTTCATATCCTGGCAGCACCACTTACCAGACACCATTGATCACTGAGCCAGAATCTTACCCTGCCACCACACCAACTCCTATGAGTGAGCTTCCATCTTATCTTAGCAGTAGTAGTGCCATTTCACAATCAAAGGGAACTACACAGCATACAACAGTAGCTGTTGTCACTTCACAGCCATCGAGGGTAACACGCTCTTTTGCCACAAGTGAAAATGCAGCAGCAGACCATGTGCTATATTTGAGTGTGTGTTGGTGTGTCACCTGTTTCATCTGTGGGTCTCCATTTACCATATGCTGCTTTGTGCCAGCCATCCTACTAGCACTGAAGGTAAAATACTCTACCTACATACATACATATAATTATGTGTAGTAGTGTATATTTTCCTTGTCTTTCAGTTAGAATTCCTATATATGCAGGGGAAAGAGTATGCTTCAAATGGTGAACCTGACAGGGCTAAAAAGGCAGTCTGCAGTGCACGTGTTTTGGCCATTATTGGAATCCTAAGTGGAATTGTAGTTATGATGATTTTTATTTTCGTCAGGACCCTTGGTAATAATGAAAATGAAGAGACATCAAACCAGCAATAACAAGTTCCACCAAGAACAGCAATACATGAGAACAAGTTGCATTTTTAATATGTAGTACTATAATCAGCTGTTCAGTGCATGTATATATGAGAACAAAAGAAATCCGTATGTATACATATTACTAAGCATGCATGCATAATGGCATAGCAATAGTTTAATTATAAAATAATACTTTCAGTTTGTGGTTTTCTGAGTTCTAACTTGGTCAATGGGAACATGTGGCAATAAGGTAGCTCTGGTTTAAATTGGGGTATCACACAGTATATAAAATGGCTGGGAGAGCTATTAAACTGAAATGAATAGATTTCTTCTTCTTTCCGTTTATCTCACTAACCACAGCACTAAAAGACATGGAAACTTGGCAGACAGATATGGTCCTATGACCACATGAACCTCATCATATTAAGAAATATGTAGACAATATACTTGTACACCCATGTACATTACTACTATAACATGCTAGCACTGGAAGTGAACATTGTGTTTTGTAAACAACAATGAATGGCAGAATGCCTCTGGCATATAATGTAATTACTATATAGGTGTCATTCTTGGGGTCAGCCTCTATATGAAAAGTGTTCGGATGTGATTTGGATTGAACATTCTCATATATATTTCAGTGTTGAAGCAACCCTAATACCATTACTGAGCACAAAAAGAGTGGGGACAAGTAAATCAAAATTGAAAAGGAAATATAGGGCTGGCCCAAAAGCACACTATCACACACACACACACACACACACACACACACACACACACACACACACACACACACACACACACACACACACACACAACATGTTCTTAAGGTGCATTTATCATATCTTTCTAAAAAAAACCAAGTGTATAGTGAAAATATAGTTAATGTTATCATAGAAAATATATACTACATTTTCACTATGGTACGTATCAGTTTTCCCCTTCCTAGGTGATAAATGCACCTATATAAAAGCATGTTTTCACATGGACTTTCATACATTTTCGAATGACCTCCATCACGTGTACTGGTAGAATAAAGAATTCACTTCTACTTTATTCAAGCCAAATACTATTTCAAAATCATGATATACTCCTTTGTGTTTGGTAGAACTCTCAATAAAAATATATAAAGATATTCAAAAACATTCACATTACCACTTCCTTTCCTGTTTCCTTGTCTTGGGGCCTCTATATCCTCCAGTTTCTATTAAATTAATAATGAGTAACAGCTTAAATGTAGTGTGGACAAAAACATCGTAAGTGAATTGGAAGTTGTAGCTAGGTATAATTCTCATTCTAGCACAATATTTTGCTTAATGTCTAGAATTGGAACGATTAACAGTGGGCTGGCCCACTCGGCATTTAGATATGTAATGTGTGGTAATTTGGGTAATTCTGAGTCTCCACCTCCAAAAATGACCGGCTGTGTGGCAGTTAGCACTTAAGCGCAAGAATTGTTGCAATGTCATCATTTAAATCATCCATGACATGATATTCACATATCATTTGTTCATCTGGTTTGTGATGCTTGGGTTGAGGTGCTTTGGTTGCTTTGTATTGTATATGTGATTCGAGCCCAGCCAGCTGAGTTGCCTCGGTAGCTCAGTTGCTAAGAGCATCGCCTAGCAAGCGGACGGTTGTGGGTTCGAGTCCCACCCGAGGCAGCTTTTTTCTTTGAAAAATAACTGCCTTGGGCGAGTTGTGTTGTGTTGTGTTGCTTTGTCTTTCTGTTGTGTTGTGTTGCCTTGCCTTTCTTTCTAAGCATCTCATGGATGATTAAAAAGTCATGATAGAATGTATAAATCCCCACAAATCTTCTGTATACTTCTCGTTACCCACATTTCTGTAGCGCGTGAGCTTTGCAGGATTCGCACACGCGTGACACTGAGGGTTCTGCGCTTTAGTGCATTCATTGTTTATTCATTGATATTCAATGTATAACAGTTTTACCAGTGTGCAATGTCCAATACTTACACAAATGATATGTGAATATGAACTCAAATGTAGCCTAACAAAAATCTTGGTATGCCTTAATTATGCCTGAGATAACCGGAGTGGTGCACAGTTTATGATATATATGACCATACACAACTTATGTATGCAGGAAATAATGAAACCCATGCATGTAGAAATTATGCATGCATGACAATGTCACACTAGTTCACGCTATCACAAAGATGAATTACAATTCATGCAGGCAAGGGATATATAATTGCATGCAACAATGCATAGCTAACCCCTACATTAAATTTCGTGGGGTTGCGTATGCTGTTATTGTTTTATGCAATTATCCCTTGTCTGCATACATGAATTGTAATTCATCTTTGTGGTAGCATGAACTCTGAACTTCAAACTTAAGTTGTTAGTCCGCCATTGTCACGTATGCATGATTTTCACATGGGCTTTCATTACTTCCTGCATACATAAGTTAATGGGTAGAGTCAAGTCATTGGGATCAATTGAAAAATCAGGATCAAGCTGGGATTTGAACCCAGGACCATGGCTAAGGGTAATAACAACCTCTAGGTGGGCTTCGGCCCTGGGTTGTGCATTAGTTGTTCACAACATGTGTAACTTAGGTCTCACCATCTGTAGAGTCAAGTCATTGTTGGGATTAGAACTCAGTCCTTAGGATTTAACATCAATATCTGCACTCCTCTGCACAGAGATCAAATAGCTAAGTGGTGGCCGGTAACCAGCAGGTCCTGCATGGGTTCGAATCCTAGCTTGATCCTGATTTTTCAATGACTGGCTCTACCATCTTAATTACATATCTACATTTACCAGGATGATACATAAGCTGTGTATGGTCATATCATAAACTGTGCATCACTCTGGATATTACAATCTTGTTTTCATAATTTTTGGCACTACCATCCCTACATTTTAATGAAATGTTTTTTTACACTTTATATCCTACTAAAAGAACTTATATCTTGTGTGTGTGTGTGTGTGTGTGTGTGTGTGTGTGTGTGTGTGTGTGTGTGTGTGTGTGTGTGTGTGTGTGTGTGTGTGTGTGTGTGTGTGTGTGTGTGTGTGTGTGTGTGTGTGTGTGTGTGTGTGTGTGTGTGTGTGTGTGTGTGTGTGTGTGTGTGACACTGATCACAAAAGAAGCAGGCCACTTCGAATTCCCTTCTTCATAGCACTAATGTATATATACTATCTTTGCCGAAGTGAATTATATAATATATATATATCACTGGAAAAACATGATGGTTATTTTAAAATGAAATGTTGTTAGCTCAGTTGCATATATGCAACCGAGTTAAAACACTTTCTGTTAAAATAACCTTCATGTTTTTGCAATATATAGATCTACGAAGCAGTCTATAAGCTGAATAAGCTAGCTATAACTCTATAAGCTACAATCAAGTCTGCTCTGTCTTAATACTTACACTACTACAATTCAGTCATATTCATCCTCACCAGGATCTAGTTCTGGATGTGGAAGAGTTCATCTGAAGTAGCATATTTGAACTCCTCTGGGTCACGTTTTCCACACTTTACTTCTGTTTTTGCTTCTTTCTTCTTTCTTCTTCAGAATTAGATGCAAATGTTAAGCTAATAACACATAACTGATCTTCTGTAGGAGCAGTACTGAATATACGGTGTTGTATTTTCATTTCATTTTTATTGCCACTTTTACAGTTTTTGTCAATACAGCAGTAAAAATAATGACTTGTACCACCAATAGGGTGATTTGTCCCAACAGTTTTCAATTTCATAACTCTATCTATTGCGTCACAGCGGGATGACTAGGTTGCCCAATGTACTGATGGCTCACATGTACTTCAACAGGCCGTATTGCCTCAAGCCACTTCACTTTATTTGCATCTGTGCCAGTGCCATGATGTGACATTTTGTAGTGAGTTGCACTCAGAAAATGATCTTTGGCTTTGCTGTGTTCTGCCATTTTATCTGCAACTCACCCCTCCATGTCTCCAGCAAAGAGAAGTTGAGCTTCACACGACGTGACGACTTGCAAGACAGCCTCATCACCAATCCCCTCTGATTTTTCAATTTTGGATTAGCAGCAGTCCCAGGCACTACCTCAAACTTAACATCTTTGCTTCTGCAAAAGTCATATGTCACTACCTTTTTGTTATCACTTATATAGGTTGCAGGTTTTTTTTCAAGCCAGGACTTAATCGTAGTACCCTGATAATCAACATCTGGCCCTCCAACAATAACTTCCTCAATTTTGTTTATAAGCTTTTTGCCAAGGTCAGTTTCGGGGTCAAACAACTTTGGTATGAGGTTGTTGTGATCTCTATGGGCGTGGGATAGCTATCATTACAGTGATAGATTCCACCTCTTTAACCTGAAAAAAGCTTTGAAAGTAGCTTATGGGAAGATAATATCCTCCTGTTGTTCCACAGTCAAAAAGAATGGCATGTCCAGTTGTTGGATGACAATAGATAACAGTGCAATCACCTTGCCCAACAGGTAGAGTATGAACTTTCACTTTTTCATAACGATCTTGGGCATAGGCTGTAGTAGGATCATGGGCTTTCACCTGTGTGGAATTGGTAAGGCTCTGCAATTGTACAAAACTCTTCCCAGTAAACCACTCAAACGGGTTGTACATTCTAATAGGCAATACTTGTGTCTTCGACTGTCTCTCTCGTGGAGCATCGAAACATCTAGGCTTTGGTGAACTGCCTGGCACCTCTCCAAACAATTGGTTTGCCTCACATTCACTTCTGTTCCTCTTCGGCGGTACGAGTGTCTGGCAGAAATCGGTTCCTGGCCCTCCTGTCACGTCGCATTCGTTTATTGCAAGGTTACTTGCGATATTAACGATTCGCAGTCCTCCTCGCGTGGCCTCTTCAGGTTCATGTTTAGCTCGCGAGCTCTATAATCCTTGCTACAGAATTCCATTACTTGTTTGATGTAAGCTTTGCATTCCGGAAAAGCTCTTTTAATGCCTGTTTTCGCAATGCTCGTAACGCAGTCAGTGACAGGATCTGCTACTTGAAAGTCACCGTACACATCACGATCATATTCCTGTTCGGAACCATCACTGTGGTGAGCACTTTGTCGCTTTTGGTATTGACCTTGTACGAGTTGGCCGGCCACGTCTAGGCTCCTGCTCGGCAGTTCTTGAACTAGTTCATCTTGATCTAAAGATCGAGCCCTAGTCATAGCGACGAAAATCGCACTCCCAACCAGCAACCCTAGGAAAACCTTCATAGCTACCCCAAGGCTTACTATACACTGCAAAAAATGATGGTTATTAAATATTGTTAGCTATCTCAGTTGCATTCCTTTTCATGTGTAGTCACTCCTCTCATGTGCAGCCACTCATCCATTTAATGGCTAAGTAATGTTTTAATCACACAGTACGGTATAGGGGTTGCTAATCCTTGAAAACCATATAATAAGGATATTCTTCATTTAATTTAGATATCAAGGTGAAGAATGTGTGAAAAATAATTGTTGATGTGTAATGTAAAATATGCATAATATCTCAAAAAGTGCTTTTCACATTTTTACCATGTTCCTTATCTTCTTCTTCTTCTTCTTCTTCTTCTTCTTCTTCTTTTTCTTCTTCTTGAAGAAGCATAACTCAATAACCATAAAATCAATGAAGTTAAATCTTTGCATGTGGAAATGTATCAATACGTACTGGGGAATAGGGGTATTATTTTTACAGTTCATATATTACTGATCGTTATCTCTCCCAGCAATGTATTAAGCAAAAATAAGCAACCATGGTAACCAACCTAGAGTCAGCGTGTGCAGATATCATCGCTAATGGCAACATAACAAACTCTTGTGATTCTTGTAATACTGATGTTAACACTTCTCTCAATGCAATATACGTACATGTATATAGTGATTAGGTAATTTCATTTTGAATGTACGTGTACCATGCGTAATACGATTCCGTAATGAGACAAAAAACTGGTTAATGATGTCATTACATCTGCCGCGCATGCCCAAATGCTTAGCAACTATATAGCGCGTAAGAACTAGGCGTGTGTATTAACTAGGCGGAGTGAACTGGCTGATAATAGAGAAAAGTGTTGACGATTTGTATAGCAACTAGCACTTAGTACTACATAAGCAAAAGAGAGATGTGTGTGACGATTCTTGTGGTACTCTGAATGTCAGAACACTGCACGCGCTTAGTGTGTTTGCAGAGGCAGAGAACCTGGGGGGGGGCAGGGGGAGCTTGAGCCCACTTTTTGATAAGGGGGGCTGAGCTCCCCTCCCAAAATTTGGTTGTCAATGGTTCAAATGGACTTTGTTATACCAGATGTATTCAGAATGAATGTATATAATGAACTTCACGAACACCGAGCCCCCCACTTTTGACATGCTGTCTCTGCCTCTGGCTTGTATAGCTTGTAATCAAACCACACACTACTAATCACACATCATTTAATAGCGATACTTATGTTTAGCGATACCATATGTTTATGGATATGGAAGCAGGGTGAATTATTGCTTACAATAGTAAAAATGAAAAGAGACAAGTAAAACAAATTAGGAAATTGGAAGTGTAATATAGGGATTGCAAAAAAATGAAGAGAGACAAGATTGGGACACAGACATTCTATATACATCAATGTACTAAAATGCATTCTTGCACAAATGTATAAATGCGGAATTAGAACGACTAAGTGGGCTAGTTCCACTCGCCATTTATAGACGTAACGTGTGGTATATACTTCTGGTAATTCTGAGTCTCAACCCCCGAAAACGGCCGGCTGTGTGGCAGTCAACACTTAGCGCAAGGTGTTCCCCGAATCGAGGTCCATATGAAGTTACGTGTATACGAAATTGCGCCATTTAGTACGGCTCGCGCTCGGCAACGAAGAGAGGAACCTCACTTTCGTCAACAATTGAAGATGGAAATGGATAAGGAAAAACTTTTCAGTGAAGACGGTGATAAAAATTCCCCAGACACTGGCAGTGAGATACCACCTTCACATTCTGGAAGCTCTGCCTACCAGACACCAGCTGTGATCACTGAGCCAGAATCTTACCCTGCCACCACACCAACTCCTATGAGTGAGCTTCCACCTCCTTATCTGGACAGTAGCGATGCCATTTCACAACCAAAGGAAACTACACAGCATACAAGAGTAGCTGTTGTCACTTCACAGCCATCGAGGCACACCCACTCTTTTACCAGAATAAGTGAACCTGGTAGTGACATGCTTGGATTCAGTGTGTTTTGCTGTATCATCTGTTGCCTCTGTGGGTCTCCTCTTACCTTGATCTGCTTTGTGCCAGCCATCATACTATTAAGCAAGGTGAAATAATGCCCCATAATATGAGTTGGTGCTTTGACCAGCAGATGTAGTTACCATCATTACCATAACCCTAAAAGGGTTGTGTAGGGAATTATCTCAAGACACATGCCTACAAGACACCAGTGATTACTGAGCCAGTATCTTACCCTGCCACCCTATAAGTGAGCTTCCACCTTCTGATATGGGCAGTAGCGATGTAAAATCCTACCTTGTGATATGTTATTCTTTAGTGAACCGGGTAAAATCGTATGCATAGACCCACTGCATGTAGTACTACTGTGCTGTACTGCTATATATTGAAATGTGCATTCTTTGAATATTAAGAGGTTATAGCTTAAAACACAGTCTAAACATACAGACGAATGTTTTATAGCTTAAAACACAGTCTAAACATACAGATGTATGTTTTATAGCTTAAAACACAGTCTAAACATAGAGACGAATGATTTATAGCTTAAAATACAGTCTAAACATACAGACGTATATACTTTAACAAGCATGTATGTGGTTAGCCTTGGCATTCAAAGGATGTGTCGGTGTAAAAATCAATTCTGTTGTTGTAACGTTTCCTGTTCCTGTATGTGTACATGATCACTATCCTCACTGTCAATAGCCTATCACCTTACCTATGCAAAGCAAAGCCTTATGCCTGTTGCATGCTTCACAGGAAAAGACTATATGTAGAATTTCCACTACAGAATTGATTCAAAGTGTTTTTATCATTAATAATAATATTATAAACTATTCCCAGGGGATGACGAATTAAATATAGTATTACTTCTCCATTATATGTGTTAATACAGCACTATATTGTACAGTGCTTGTGGTTATGTATGTGATTTCCATAGTAGAGTTATTACAGTTCCAATTTTAAATAATTTATGCAGTCGGTAGACTCTATATGTAGGGATAGCACTGACACGCCCATCAGTCTTGACAAATTTAACAGCTCAGAATTCCCGAATGTGGCAGTTATAAGCGTTTTTAGACATACCTCTGCTCTATGAGTGTTTCTATACACAGTAGAACTCTCAAAATAGGTAAAATACATTGCTACAATGATACACAGAATTCCTAAACTGCTAACTTCTTCTTCCAATGGTCTTAGACTACCTCAAAATTGACAAATGATCCTTGGCTACAGAATTGTCATATCCTTGAGAACGACAATGATTTACTAGCACTTCCGTATCTAAATTCAAATTAAAAAAAGTTTTAAAAAATTAATTTAAATTTAAAAAACATTTCAAAGGATGTGGGGATGACAATTCTAAAAATTACAGGAAAAGATGCAGTATATACAGGATAAAAGCAGTGATGATGGCATGAGAAATATACGGAGCAGCATTTAAGGCAAGGGATGGGCGTGCAACATGCTAATAACTCCTGGCCATAATAAAAAGATGTAGGGAGGGGTTACGATGTTATGACTGTTGCGTGCCCATTCCTTGGCAAGGCCTTTGCCTTCATACTGTATATTTATTTCTCATGCATGCCATCATCACTGCTTTTGTCTGCGTATACTACTACATACGGAAGTGCTAGTAAATTATATACTGCATCTTGTTCCTGTACTTATTGGTATTGTCATTCCTAACACTTAATGAGATGTTTTTACACTTGTGTCACTTGCCAAATACATGCAGTAGTAATGTGAAAATGACGTTCGTGTATACGTATACGAAATCACATGTATTCCTAGCTCTTAGGCTACTCGTGCAGGAAAGGCCTTACGAAGGTTCATGCAATTATGGCAACCAATAGTGGACCTTCTAGTCTAGTTTTGGTGGCCATAATTCGACCCCCGGCCTAGCGAAAAGTGGACAGGGTGTAGTTTTAAACCATTAGCCCGTTACGGGATATATTATTATTAAAAGCATTACTTTTATGACTGTCCTGTGCCATGATAGAGAGTTTAGCGATTCATATCACTGACGGGATGGCAGCCCGGATGGATCGCTTACTATATAGGGGCCCGGATGGTTGGATCAGCGGCTCTTGTAACTTCAGGGCTAGGTTAGGGCTAGAGGTAGGGCTAAGGTTAGGGCTAAGGCACAATGGCTATTCGCCCACAGCTGCTATTAGTGGACCATTTTTCGTCGCAAGGGGAGTCCGTATTTAGCAGGCAAAAATTGGAAGGGGGGTCCACTTTTTACCCCGTACCAATTATCACGTGACAGACCATAGGCACTCTGCAGGAGAATGTGAAGCTGAAGAAGGAAAAAGGAAGGAGGAGGAGGAGGAGGAGGAGAGAAGAAGAAGAAGAAAAAGAAGAAAAAGAATAAGAAGAAGAAAATTGAGAAATTGGGGTTTTGGCAATTTTACGTATGTCATAGTAGCGGTACCGGGCGCTGTGTATTTGTAAAACCATGCAGTGAAGGTCAGTGAAACACGAGTAAATACATTTTCATTGATTGAAAGATTTAGGAATGGGGTGCCAAAAATCGGACAAACAATGACTGTATATATTAAAATCATACAGTAGCAAGACAGGGAATGATGGCATACACATTAATCTTTTCCAACATCTTTTATTTATATGTGGTTACACATATGGCATTATTGTTGTATGCCATCTTCCCCTGTCTTACTGGATACAGTCATTGCTAGCTTCCATATGTCTCTATCCGACGATGCATTTTGGCCCCGGGCCGCCCGCGCGCTACGGGGAAACGTAACCGGCCTTTCCTCTTCCGTTAGCTATCATTCAACTAGTCTAGAATTGGTGGCAAGCGTGAGTGACTACGTAACTGCGTTGTTGAGCTGAGGGAACTCACGTAAATCGTTACGGTATGTGTGGCAACGCCGTAGATAGAAAAATCGGCTCGTTGGAACGACTAGTTAACCCTCGGCACCCTGGGTTACGGTAGTCGTTTTGTGTGTGTGTGTGTGTGTGTGTGTGTGTGTGTGTGTGTGTGTGTGTGTGTGTGTGTGTGTGTGTGTGTGTGTGTGTGTGTGTGTGTGTGTGTGTGTGTGTGTGTGTGTGTGTGTGTGTGTGTGTGTGTGTGTGTGTGTGTGTGTGTGTGTGTGTGTCTGTCTGTCTGTTAAGTCACATCTCACTTCTGGAGCATCTGTTCGTCCTGAAAATACTGTCACGTACTCAACGGGCAACAGAGGTCAAAATATTTGTGGGGATTTCTCTGAAACCGCTCCGTTGCAGAGATACACCGCTTCCTGCGTTGTAGGGTACTGCAGCGACATTCCGCGCACTTTTTTGACGGCAGAGCCTTCCAAGGGTCCTAAAAAGGCTAACAATAGGCTAAACTCTACCTGGAATACGACTCGATGCAAGGCAGCAAGCTTCTACCTCTTTCTCTTTACTCTCCGTCTTTTGCCTAAAATCTTCCGTATACTTCCCGCTAACGTAATAAGTTAATTGCGCATGCGCTCTCAAGGATTCGCGCACGTCTGCACGCCGAGGGTTCTGCACTTTAGTGCATTCATTATAGGTTGTCTCGCTCTCGCTTGTCAATAATAGTTATAGTTACGCATTTGGAATTAGCCTCAATCATATAGGCCTTTCAAAAGACGCCCTCTCAGGGAATTAGGCTAGAGTGGAATGTGATGACTCAATGTAGACAATATAATCACATGTGTATAATTGAAATCCAGCTGAGTTTATCGTATTAGGCCTTTAATAAAATTACATCATCATCTGGTCTGCTAATATCTTTACACATGTCTTAATCCTCAGAGAATTGATTATGTATCCAAAGGAGATCCTGTTAGGGCTCGTTATGCATACAACACTGCACTTGTGTTGATCAATATTGGAATCATAAGTGGAATTGCATCTTTGGTGATTTTTGGTATCCTCAGGACTGAATGAAAATGAAATGGCCCTAAATGAACAAACACAAATGTAGAATAGCAACGTTAACATACAGTGAATATGTAGATATATGCTTAGTATATATGTATGTCTAATGCATTATTATGTGTCTTACAATTTTATCATGAGGAGACAATAGCAAAAGAGCAAAACCATTTTCATTACATGTTAAAGGGTGTATTCGTAGCGATAATTGTGCCAAAATTAGAGAAGGAAGTACATAATAGATGTGGGGATGATTATACATGTCAATAAAGGTGCAGCATTCATACAAAGGCAGGAAATAAAGGGGTTACGCATGCTGCAGTAGTGATGCCATTTCACAACCAAAAGAAAGTATACAGCATACTGTTGTCACTTCACAGTCAACTAGACAAGCACACTGTTTTATTACAAGAAGATCAACATTGTGTTGTAGCAGAAAACATACTTGCTTTCATTGACATTAGTGTATTGTGATTTATAGTCCATTGCTAGGTGGTTTACATAGCTGAACAATTGGTAACTGTAATCGTATATATACACCTGATATAGGTGCTCATGACACTTGACACAGTGTTATGGTAGATTTATAGTGCCACTATAAACATAGCAGCCACTTAGCAACAGGCTATAAGGCTACATTCCTAACATAATACCAGTGATAGTGATTATAGTAGAGGTAGTCTAGAAGATTGTCTAGATGTAATTAATTAATATACTTTCACACAACGTTTCAGCTTTACAATCTTCTAGACTACCTCTACTATACTAATAGTCTACCTATTCCAGTCAGTCTAGTTAGCAGTTTAGTTGTCGTTTGCGCCCTCCTCTCTACTATACAGCGATGAAAGAATGAAGTCATACCATTCGAGCAGTACACTGACAAGCAGGCCCGTTGAACGGCACTGAGCCGCTTAGACCGCGGGTAAAATGGACTAGGATCCTCTTTACTTTTTTTAGAAGTTTCTTCTGACGATGAGAATAGTTCTTCACTCTCTATAGTATATATCTTGGTCGACACACAAGGTGACATGACAGCTAGACTGACGCATACCGGAATGAAAAGAGTTAAAGAAGTTAAAGAAAATATCACCATGCAAACGCGGGAGAACTATTCCCAGTAAACGTATTACGCGAGTTCATCAATACCCGTACTGGAAAAAGTTTCTGAACTAATTATAGTTCAGTCTTTATAACCGCTACTTGCGGCATAGCTATTTTTTTTTTAACTGTCAGCCAATGTTTTACAGTTGTAGCTAACTGCATATAGATATATATCACAGCAAAAATAGATGGCTGTTTTGTAGAACGGAAGTGATTATAGTGTGTACTATATACAATACTATAGTCTCTGTGCCCAGACCACACCCGAAGGGAGGGGACTGTACGGAACGAAATTTCGCAGTAACGGCGCACGTGAACACCGTTTCAGAATCTGCGAATGTGGTTGATTTCTCAAACAGGAAAGCAATCAGAAATGTGGCGAAAGCGACAGACCTTTTCCTTCCGGGTACCTATACCTACCTTTCTCCTGCGCCGCTGCAGGCTTAGTTTTGTGTCTCTAAATTAATCTATGCAAGTCCATACACACTTGTAAAGGCGCTACAGCTGGTTATATGTATCTCACAGCATCCATTCAAACTCCCAAATAGACCAGACGTCAATATTAACTGTTACGGGTGTACTACTGGATATTCTTCTGTCACATGAACATATATATATACAAATTACTATGTCAACTTTAGGAATTCAATTTCCAATTCCAGCAGATGTCAATATTGAAAGTAATATGTTGGGGGTACTCAATACATTGTTTCTTCTATATGTGTGTTGTTCGATACTCTTGCATATGCACATGCAAGCTTCAAGCTTCCTACATGCATGTATCACATCACACATTTGGCATGTTTGCGAATACTGTTGTTGCCATAAATGTTTTCTTAAATTAGCCAAGCTTACAATAATTAAAGGTATATATCTGCATAGTTACTCTATAGTTGTTCGAATTATGCATGCTTACATATATACATAACAATTTCTTTATGTTGTCATATATAATTACATACATGCACTGAACATCTGATAACTACATATTAAAAACACAACTTGTTCTTAATGTAGTGCTGTTCTTGGTGAAACTTGTTATTGCTGGTTCGATGTCTATTCATTATCTTCATTAGCAATGATCCTGAAGGTAATAAAAAGCGCCGCAACTGCAATTCCACTTTTGATTCCAATGATGGCCAAAACACGTGCATTGCTGACTGCTGTTTTAGCCCTGCCAAGTTCACCATTTGAAGCATACTCTTTCCCCTGCATATATAGAAATTAAAATAAACTATAGGAAAATATATACTACTACACATACATGTATGTAGGTAGAGTATTTTACCTTCATTGCTAGCAGGATGGCTGGCAAAAAGCAACATATGGTAAGTGGAGATCCAAAGAAGAAACAGGCAATGCAACAGCACACACTGAAATATAGCACATAGTCTGCTGCTACATTTTCACTTGTGGCAAAAGAGCGTGTTACCCTCGATGGCTGTGAAGTGACAACAGCTACTGTTGTGTGCTGTGTAGTTCCCTTTGATTGTGAAATGGCACTACTACTGCTAGGATAAGAAGGTGGAAGCTCACTTGCAAAAGTTGAAGTAGTGGCAGGGTAAGATAATGGCTCAGGGATTACTGGTGTCTGGTAAGTGGTGTTGCCAGGATATGAAGGTGATACCTCACTGCCAATATCTGAATTGGCATTGGGATCCATCTCCATCTCCATCTTCTTTTGCTATAATTTATAGTATATAACAACTATAGTAAAACTAAAATATATATATAATACATACCTTGTAATAACAGGTTGCAAGTCTGATGTAACTTGCTACACTCAGCTTTTTATACAGCAGCAAGTTTATATAGATATAGTTACTTCCTAGAGATGATAATCAATTGCTTACAAAAGATAACAGTTCCTGCATGCTTGGGAAGACTGAGTTGTCATATATAGTCTAAGAAGCTTAAAAAGTGGTTTCAGTCTTTGGCATACATCCATCATACAGGAAGTGTACATGGACATGGCATGGCTGGGCATGAAACTATAGTATGTTTAAGTGACATTAAAGAGGTAAGGAGTACCCCCAACAGATTGCTTTCAATATTGATATCTGCTGAAATTGGAAATCCAATTCCTAAAATTTAGATAGTAATTGGCGAGCAGGAGCGAGCCAACCTAGTGTTAGGACTGGACGATTTTTCTATATATATATATATCATAGAGTCGGTAACTCTATGTGTAGGGATGGCGCAGACACGCCCATTAGCCCCATACAAAGTAACGGCTGAGAACGCGGAAGTTATTGGCCTTTTCAGACAAACAACGTGCTCTGCGAGTGCCTCTATTTATACTCTCAAACTCCGTAAAATGTACAGCTACGATGTTTACATATCAATATGGGCCCATGATTCTATGTCTTGCTCCATATATACTACACTTGTTTCTATGATTTTCATTCTTACGATATTATGTAAAAGTTCATGTGAAAACATGTTCTTAAGGTGCATTTATCACAGCTTTCTAAAAAAAAGTGTATAGTGAAAATGTACTTCATGCTATCATAGAAAATATAGACTACATTTTCACTACGGTACGTATCAGTTTTCCCCTTCCTGCCTAGAAAGAGGTGATAAATGCACCTAAGAGCATGTTTTCACATGGACGTAGTATAAAGAATTCACTTCTACTTTATTCAAGGCAAATATTATTTCAAAATCATGATACAATCATTTGTGTTTGGTAAAACTCACAATAAAAATAAAATGACTTTCATATTCAATAACATTCACGTTGCCACTTCCTTTCCTGTTTCCTTGACTTGGGTCCTCTATATCTTCCAGTTTCTAATAATGAGTGACAACTTAAATGTAGTGTGGAAAACTACGTCGTAAGTGAATTGGAAGTTGTAGGTATAATTCTCATTCTTGCACGATTTTGCCTAATGTATATAGACACGGAATTGGAACGACTAAGTGGGCTGGCTCCACTCGCCATTTATAGACGTAATGTGTGGTAATTCGGGTAATTTTGAGTCTCCACCGCCGAAAACGGCCGGCTGTGTGGCAGTCAGCATTTAAGCGCAAGAATTGTTGCAATGCAAGTCGGTGCAAAGGAAAGCAGTCTCAAGTCGCTGTTGGCTGACCCGAAGTCCATGCAGTTGGTGCAAGGCCTACTGTCCGCTATTCGGGTGGTGTCTTTTATTGGGAAATGATTGTGTGACCACATTTCACATTCCTTGTTCCAAGTTCCTTGCAAATATAGGCTATATGGGCCGCGTGAATATATCTCAAGGCTACGAGAGTACATCCAATCTTTTAATAGTGGACAGAGAACTCACTTTTACTAGATCATGAATGTCGGCGGAGCGAGAATGGATACTACCTTAGGGTGACTATTGTTTGCGGGTAAGTTCGATATTTCTGCGGATTTGCACCAGAACGCAAAATTTAATACTCGTAAAAATTTGGACCGGCGCCGCACACGCGCGAGCATTTTTACGCGTGATCGAACGTGCAGGGGCGACGTGGTCCAAGGGAGGCTACTATAAAGAAGACACTTGTCAGCATTTCTGCTAAGGACCTTAAGAGTGACCCCAATTGTGTCAGTAAGAAGGAAAGGTTTTGGAGGGAGAGGAAAAGGTATAAGAAATTGATTAGATCCAAGAAAAGGAAGTCCACAGTTGACTTCCACCTCCAGTTATTACATCTAAGAACTTCACCACCAAGAGAATTTTAGAAAGTAGTATCCAAAGCTGAAGTTGTTCAACACAAACATATCCTTATTGACATGGTTGTCATGGCCACACATTTTCAAAAACTGAATACGCAATACCAAGATCCCCCACACATTTATACCACTCTTCCTCTGTTGGCATCTGATAACTTCTTAGATGAAGAAATTTTTGAAGAGGAGGTTTCCTATGCCATCAAGAGACTAAAACGAAACAAAGCTCCTGGACTAGATGGTTTGCCTCCTGAGTTATTTAAAGCATTTAACAACAACCTTACTTCACTTCTTACAAGGATTTTTAATTAATAGTGGTATATTCCCGAAATCTTGGTCAATTGTTTCTATTAAAAACCTATCTTCAAGAAAGGAGATGAGAAATTACCAAACAATTACCAAGGAATTACCCTGCTGCCAATAATGGGAAAGCTACTGACATCTATTTTAAACGATCAACTCCTGGAATGGGCAGAATTAAATAAGAAAATTAACGATGCTCAGTTTGGTTTTAGAAAAAATAGGAGGACAACTGACGCACTCTTTATTATCCACACCATTTCTCTAATTGCGACCAAAAGAAGGGGACCTCTGTTCTTAGGGTTTATTGATCTGGCAAAAGCTTTTGATTCTGTCAATCATGACCTGCTCTGGTTCAAACTTTCAACAATAGGGATAAGTACAAAAATGATATCATTCTTAAGACACATGTATAGCACTGCGCGATCTGTGGTTACCTACGAAGGCTTTACATTGTGGGAATTTCAACGCCAAAAAGGTGTTCGTCAGGGTTGTCCACTCAGCCCTCTCTTGTTCTCTCTGTTTATCAGTGACTTAGAGGATTCATTAAAGACAAAGAGTTCTGGTAGGATAAAGATTGGTGACCAAGAAGTTTCTATAATAATGTTTGCTGATGATCTAGTACTCCTCGCTGATTCAAGTGAAGGACTACAGCAGTCCCTATCTGTTTTACAGGAATATTGTAGAGTATGGCAATTAACAATCAGTACTGAAAAAACAAAAGTTATGATAAATTCAAAAGCCTCTCTATCCACCTGTTACAGAATTTTTATTAATGATAAAGAAATTGAGACTACATCATCAATTAAGTGTCTTGGATTAGTACTGAAATCAAACGGATCGTTATTGCAAGCTGTCTCAACTTTAAGTCACCAAGCCAGAAAATCTGTTTTTGTGTTAATGAAAAAATTAACATTTTTAGACTTTCCTCCTCCATTTCTAATGTGTAAACTTTTTGACACTCTAATAACACCTATCTTAGAGTATGGTTGTCAAATATGGAATTTCCAAGCAGGAAACAACAGAGAAATTGAAATATTACATCGCAAGTTTTGTAAATTTATATATTCAAGGTATCATCGTCAGCTACGAATGTGGGTGTTTATGGAGAATTAGGAAGAAAACCTATGCAACTAAGAAGGGATTTATTGTCAGTCAAATATTGGATACGTCTGAGAAGTTCTTACAATATATCACTCATTTATGGAAATGTTTTTGCACACATCAGAAGTACAACTCTCCCTGGTTAAAACATATACAAGGCATTCTTAATCACTGTGGTCTATCTTATGTATATGATGAAATGTCTAGCTTGGATCCAGCAAGAATACTCTTAGTAGTCAAAGATCGCCTGGATGATCAGTATCTGCAAAAATGGAGAGCAGATCTGACAATATCAAGCAAGATGAGATCATATACAATATACAAATCAGCTTTACAAATGGAAAAGTACTTATATTTACCACTGCATCTGCGTGCCGCAATTACTAAATTTAGACTTAGTTGTCATTCCTTAGAAATAGAGACAGGGCGATATGTAAGACCCTATTTACCCCCTGAGGAAGGAATTTGTCATATATGCAAGGTCATGGAGGATGAGAAACACTTTCTGTTGAGTTGTCCAAGAACCAAATCTCTTCCTGAATATGACCCTTTTCTTAATATATACTTGCGTAGAGTCTATAAGAAGCTTCAACTTTCTGACCATTAACAACAAGTTCTTTTCTATAATGTCATCCCAAGACCATAAGTTAATATATCACTTAGGTAGACTTCTATACATTGCATTTAAACAAAGAGATACACTTTAATGTTTCTGACAGTTGGGCCTTCTGGCCTTTATAGTCATTAAAATTTTTATTATTATAAAACGTCCTTCGTGTAACTTCTGATGCGTTCACGGAGCACCGTCAAACGGGAAGAGTTAAGCCAACGTTATGGCATATTGGCCCTCTTTGCGCATGCGCGCCGACGAGGGTGGCAATAGCAAAATTTGATACCAGTAAAATGCCTAAATTCGCAAAAAATGTACCTGCAAATAATTGTCACCTTAAGGTATTTAACGCCCTAACTTAAGGTATTTAACGCCCTATTTAACGCCCTAACTTGCCGGCAGTTGTTGGGTGTGGTTACGGCTAGCCCCACGCGCACCGTCCGTTACAGATGCAGAGAACCTGGGGGGGGGGGGGGGGCAGGGGGGCTTGAGCCCCCCCACTTTTTGATAAGGGGGGTCTGAGCCCCCCCAAAATTGGAGGTTGTCATGAAGAATGTATTAACTACTAATAGGTCTATGCCCGATATATTCAGAATGCATATAAGAATAACCCCCCCCCCAACTTCATGAACGCCGAGCCCCCCCACTTTTGACATGCTTTCTCTGCCTCTGCGTTATTCCGGATAACCTTTCTATGGAGCTGGATCAGTCTGTTTTCCGTTTTCCCTGTCCGTTGTCCAGAAATAAGAGTTTTTAATGTAGCTAGATCTATGGGAATTTAGCCGGGGTCGTCCGTTATTTGGTAAAAGTCCGCTTTTCGGAATGTCAGTTAAAAGAGAGTTTACTGTAGACTCACTATATACTAGAGCCTCTAAATTCTTTTAATGAGTGAGAAACTTAACTAAGTGGCATGACTTTGAGCAACCTGCTCTCTGAAAACAACCTGATTTGCTCAACTTTCTTTACACCTGTATGCCAACAGGTCATGTAGTACATGACAACTTGGGAATGTATATAACTTCAAAATAGTAATAGTATACACTGTAAAAATATTAAGTTTGTATTAAACCCTGGTATGGTTATCTCAATTGCATCTTCTCTGGTGTTTACAGTTATGATTTTCCTATGGTGTGTATCACTATAATAGGTGGGCAATATTATAAGATCAGAAACAGAAACAAGCTAATAGAATAATAGAAAGTAGCTAATAGTATAAACATCCTTTTGTTGGCCAATAGTAATCGTATAGTAATCAGTGATACACACTATGAGAAAATCCCAAGAGGATATGCAAATGAGATAACTGTACCAGGGTTAAAAAAAACTTAACATATTACAGTGTACTAGTATGCATGATGGGGTCATTCGAAAATATAAAAGCATGCATTTTAGGTACATTTATCACCTCTTTCTAGGAAGGGGAAAACTGATATGTACTATAGTGAAAATGTAGTCCATACACATAATATTTTCATATATAGTAGCATGGACTACATTTTCACTATACCCTTCCTGATTTTTTCTTAGAAACATGTGATAAATGTACCTTAAGAACATGCATGTTTCATTACGAATGAAAATCATACAAACAGTGTATTATTACAAGACATGGAATTATGGGCCCTGGGGTGTAATAATATAGCTAAACATGTGTGAGTACATAATAAAAGATGTGGGAAGGTGATTATACGCACTCCATGTCCTCATACTTCTTGTTGTACGTATACTACACTTGATTTTTTGGCACATGCACTATAATTTATATATACTCTTCAACATATATATTTATCTTGTTTCACTGTTTTTCAGGAATGTGGCTGCATTGTTTCTTCTATATGTGTGGTGTTTGATATACTCTTGCATATGCACATGCAAGCTTCAAGCTTCCTACATGCATGTACCACATTACACATTTGGCATGTTTGTGAGTTCTGTTATTGGCATAAATGTTTTCTTAAATTAGACAAACTTACAATAATTAATGGTATCTGCATAGTTAAACTTTTGTTGTTCAAATTATGCATGCTTAGCTACTTATAGTTAAACTATTGTTGTTCGAATTATGCATGCTTACATATATACATAAGAATTTCTTTATGTTGTCATAATTACATACATCCATTGAACATCTGATAACTACATATTAAAAATACAACTTGTTCTTAATGTATTGCTATTCTTGGTGAAACTTGTTATTGCTGGTTCAATGTCTCTTCATTATCCTATGTTCGTGGCGATAATAAAAAGCACCACAACTGCAATTCCACTTAGGATTCCAATGATGGCCAAAACACGTGCATTGCTGACTGCTGTTTTAGCCCTGCCAGGTTCACCATTTGAAGCGTACTCTTTCCCCTGCATATATAGGAATTCAAATAAACTATAGGAAACTATAGGAAAACTATAGGAAAACTATAGGAAAACTATAGGAAAACTATAGGAAACTATAGGAAACTATAGGAAAACTATAGGAAAACTATAGGAAAACTATAGGAAAACTATAGGAAACTATAGGAAACTATAGGACACTATAGGAAAACTATAGGAAACTATAGGACACTATAGGAAAACTATAGGAAAATATATACTACTACACATACATGTATGTAGGTAGAGTATATTACCTTCAGTGCTAGCAGGATGGCTGGCAAAAAGCAACATATGGTAAGTGGAGACCCACAGAGGAAACAGGCGATGCAACAGCACACACTGAAATATAGCACATGGTCTGCTGCTACATTTTCACTTGTGGCAAAAGAACATGTTACACTCGATGGATGTGAAGTGACAACAGCTACTGTTGTGCGCTGTGTAGTTTCCTTTGATTGTGAAATGGCACTACTACTAGCTAGTACTGCTAGGATAAGAAGGTGGGAGCTCACTCACAAAAGTTGAAGTAGTGGCAGGGTAAGATAATGGCTCAGGGATTACTGGTGTCTGGTAAGTGGTGTTGCCAGGATATGAAGGTGATACCTCACTGCCAATATCTGAATTGGCATTGGAGTCCATCTCCATCTCCATTACCTTTTGCTATAATTTATAGTATATAACAACTATAGTAAAACTAAAATATATATATAAAACATACCTTGTAATAACAGGCTGCAAGTCTGATGTAACTTGCTACACTCAGCTTTTTATACAGCAGCAAGTTTATATAGCTATAGTTACTTCCTAGAGATGATTATCAATTGCTTACAGAAGATAACAGTTCCTGCATGCTTGGGAAGACTGAGTTGTCATATATAGTCTAAGAAGCTTTAAAAGTGGTTTCAGTCTTTGCCATGCATCCACCCCATCATACAGGAAGTGTACATGGACATGGCGCAGACACGCCCATTAGCCCCATACAAAAGTAATGGCTGAGAACTCTCGAATGCGGAAGTTATAGGCCTTTTCAGACGAACAACGTGCTCTGCGAGTGCCTCTATACACTATAATACTCTCAAACTCAGTAAAAAGTACAGCTACGGTGATTCTCGGAAAATTATAAAATCGCCTTAGTATATATGTATATATTACTATCTAATAATATAAGATAATACTTTCAGTTTGTGGTTTTCTGAGTTCTAACGTGGTCACTGTGAACATGTGGTCATAAGGTAGCTCTGGTTTAAAGTATATATTATGGGTGGGAGAGCTGTTAAACTGAAATGAATAGATTTCTTCTTCTTTCCGTTCCAGACGCATATCTCACTAACCACAGCACTGAAAGACATGAAACTTGGCAGACAGATGTAGTCCTATGACCACATGAACCTCATCATATTAAGAAATATGTAAACAATATACTTGTACACCCATGTACATTACTACTATAACATGCTAGTGCTGGAAGTGAACATTATGCTTTGTAAACAACAATGAATGGCAGAATGCCTCTATAAACTAGCATATATAATGTAATTACTATATAGGTGTCATTCTTGGGGTCAGCCTCTATATGAAAAGTATTCGAATGTGATTTGGATTGAACATTCATTTCAGTGTTGAAGCAAGCACTAATATCATTACTGAGCACAAAAAGAGTGGGGACAAGTAAGTCAAAAATTGAAAAGGAAATATAGGGCTGGCCCAAAAAGCACACTATCAGAGACTAGATCAGACAGTCTACATAATTTACTGCCCAAGAAAATCTATATTGTCGCATTATCACACACACACACACACACACACACACACACACACACACACACACACACACACACACACACACACACACACACACACACACACACACACACACACACACACACACACACACACACACACACACACACACACACACACACACACACACACACACACACTTGTCCACTGATTTACTTGTATATAGCTATGCAGATACCTTTAAGCTTGGGAAAACGTTTATGCCAACAACATTACCCCCAAACATGCCAAATGTGTAATGTGATACACTCATGCAAGAGTATTGAACAACACATGCACATATAGAAGAAACAACATCACTGAAAAGCAACAGTGAAACAAGAGTAAATATGTTGAAGAGTGTATGAATGGTGTTCAAGTGCAGTATACAATGAATGCACTAAAGTGCAGAACCCTCGGCGTTCACGCGTGCGCAAATCTATAACGCGCGTGCGCGAATGCTGAAAAGGCACGTGCCATTGACACTCAAGGTTGGCTCTGTACACTGCTGGAAGCGCTATAGCTTTGACCAGAGCAGTACGCATGCTTGTACTCCCTCATGCAGTAACCGCTGGTGCTTCGCTGTACATCGAACAGGAATACCTGATCGCGGGTAAGCCAGAGTAGGCTAGATCTAATTAGCATATTGGCTCTTTCGCTTGCGTTTCACGCCATAACTCTTGAACGGAGCGGTTTCAAAGAAAACCCCACAAATTTTTTGACCTCCGTTGCCCGCTGAGTAAGTGACAGTATTTTCAGGACGAACAGACGCTCCAGAGGTGAGATTTGACTTAACAGACACACACACACACACACACAGACAGACCCAAGTACCGTAACCCTCGCTGCGCATGCGCGCCGAGGGTTAACAAAGAATGAGGACGTGGACCTTCCTACATCTTTTATTATGGGCTCACACATGTTTATATCTTGTTATACCCCGAGGCCCATGATTCTATGTCTTGCTTCATATATACTACACTTGTTTCTATGATCTTCATTCTTACGATATTATGTAAAATTTCATTTGAAAACATGTTCTTAAGGTGCATTTATCGCAGCTTTCTAAAAAAAAACAAAGTGTATAGTGAAAATGTACTTCATGCTATCATAGAAAATATAGACTACATTTTCACTATGGTACGTATCAGTTTTCCCCTTCCTGCCTAGAAAGAGGTGATAAATGCACCTAAGAGCATGTTTTCACATGGACGTAGTATAAAGAATTTCTACTTTATTCAAGACAAATATTATTTCAAAATCATGATACAATCATTTGTGTTCGGTAAAACTCACAATAAAAGAATTTCATATTCAATAACATTCACGTTGCCACTTCCTTTCCTGTTTTCTCGGCTTGGGTCCTCTATATCTTCCAGTTTCTAATAATGAGTGACAACTTAAATGTATAGTGTGGAAAAAATACGTCGTAAGTGAATTGGAAGTTGTAGGTATAATTCTCATTCTTGCACGATATTTTGCCTAATGTATAGATACGGAATTGGAACGACTAAGTGGGCTGGCTCCACTCGCCATTTATAGACGCAACGTATGGTAATTCGGGTAATTTTGAGTCTCCACCGCCGAAAACGGGCTGGCTGTGTGGCAGTCAGCATTTAAGCGCAAGAATTGTTGCAATGTCATCATTTTAAATCATCCATGACATGTAGAATTTAAAGGTAGGGAGGGGTTACGCATGTTGTTATTGTTGCATGCAATTATCCCTTGTCTGCATACATGAATTGTAATTCATCTCTGTGGTAGCGTGAACTCTGAACTCCAAACTATGTTACGTTGTTAGTCTGTCATTGTTGTGCATGCATAATTTCCACGTGGTTTGTAATCATTTCCCCCCATACATAAGTTGTGTATATGGTCACATCATAATCAGTTGTTCACTGTGCACCACTCGGGTCATTACAACCTTGTTTCTTTAATTTTTGGCACTACCATTCCTACATCCTTCAACATTTTAATGAAATGTTTTTTACACTTGTTTCACTAATTTTTCTTGGGTATAATATCTAGCAGTGTCCACTTTGAATTCTGCTTCTTCGTGGATTGCTTTACCATCCCTACTTGCTTATTTTACACTCTACTTGTTACTATGTCGCAACAAGAATATTGTTAACGTTATTGAAGTCATACTCAGAGAATTGAGAACAAGATACAACATACTGCTATTGATTGTGAGGAAATATTATTGTATATGAGAAAATATTGCTGGGAATAGATGTAATCAGTAGTAGGACTTGACAAAGGAAGTGTGGAAAGTACGAAGGCCATAATATAATAATAATTTTTATTGACATGAAAGGCCAGGAGGCCCATTAGTCAAACAATGATGGATCATTATTACAAAAACACAAAATGGTCAGATTAGGTAAGGAATTAATAGGAAATGAGGATATGACATAAGGAATTATTGATGGGATGACAGCTGGAAATACATGTGGCTTTCATGAGTAATGATGCATGTAGTTCTTACAATAGTATAGTGACAACATTTAGGGAAGTGCCACTGGAACCCCCAGGGAAAAACCCAAGATAAAAATCCCTGAGGGAAAAACTCAGGACCAAACAAAACACATTCTGGAAGTGTTGTTGAGGGTTTCAGTTGGTTATATACATTCAGACAGAGGGATATCTGTATGGCAGAGTGGGGAATATTAGAGGAAGGTGCACACAAACAGAGGTACTGTATATACACACATACATGCCCATAAGTGACTCAGCACTGCTTACATATAACTAAACGAATGCTTGTAGCATTGTAGGTCATCACCGAAAGTACTAGGGAAGTATTACTCTTATTCGACTGGTGTTTTTGCGCATGGCTACCTCCGAGCCTCTACCTCAGAGACCCACGCGCAAGTCTCGGAGACTGCGAGGACAGGAGCCGCAGCAGGCCACTCCGGAGAAAGTGGTCGGGAGCGTCGCCACGCCCCCCTTCGGGGGGCTCTCCCCTTGCGGGGACACCACCCCTCCCTACATTTCACTTTGCGATAGTCCGCAAATTGTTATTATGAACAGAGTGAAATGTTTTAAATGGTTTAACACTTCATTTTGAAATGGAGTAGCTAGATAATAAATTTAGAGACGTTCGACTTGCGAGTATGTAGTACGTATATACGCTACGCTTACACTATTTAATGAAAGCACTAAAGTAGCTATATACGAGGCGTGTTGGACAGCAAAAGAGACTTTCCAAATAACGCTCGAAACAGCCTATCTTCGTACGTGACACGAATAACAGTCATAAGTATACGGTTAGATTACTGTACAATTCCATGGTAATTTACAATAATATACGATTATCCAAAGGTAATTTTCGAGCATGCGCAGACAGGGTTCTCGTTTGTAGTGCGGTCTGGTGTGACATGGAGACACTGGGAGGGGGGTTGGGAGAAAGTGACAGACTTCCAGGCCTCCAAAACTGTTCCTGTGTGTCCATACGCTCTATCAGCACACTCATTCAATGGCTCATTCCTGTGCAGTAACAGTGGTGGAGTGATAGAGGCTACAATCAGTGTAGCTAGTGATTTGTTTTCAGTCTCGAGGCTCTTTGAGTGCATTTGTAGCCGGTGATTTTCAAAGTTTCCTACCAAGTTTTTCAGCCGAATGGACATTTCTTGGATGGCATATCTGTACTGCTAAGAGAAGATTCGTCACCTGAACTACGCCTAATCTGGTTCCCAGACCCTTCCAGTGACCCAATATATAAGTGCATGTGGAAAGGGCCCCTCCCCTTCCGCATGCACTTATATATCGGGTCACTGGAAGGGTCTGGGAACCAGACTAAACTACGCCATGTTCACTCATTTAACTATGAGAGCATTGATGTGTTCTTGCAACAGGTTATCTGTCCTGGATTTGGTGCAGCTGTGCCCAATCACTATATTTGTGCACTACTCAAATTGGATAACCACCTGGCAAATGAGCAGCCTCTAGCAGTGTGGGAGATGAGCTCTGTCTATTGCAGTAGTGTTGATGGGATGTGTACCCGTCCCAGTGACTGTTTCTATCGTCGTATTGGTTAACAGTACAGGGGAGTAGACAACTTTTAAAATTGGGGGGGTCTTTAGCCCCCCCCCGCCCCCCTTGTCTACGCCCTTGCAAGACAAACAAAACAAACGAACTGCAGCACTAACATACAGGAATGAACAGAACCATCATACAATACACCTGACATAAAAATACATGGCTTTTAGAAAAGCCCACAACAAGAAAAGGAAGCAAGACATGGCTTTTAGAAAAGCCCTACTATTATTCTGTAACAAAAATAAGGAAGGCTTCAAGCTGACTTGTTCCTTACCTCTCTTTCGACATAAACTCATCCAGGTAGTTAGGAAATTGATGAGCATGACAACCTTTCAACCCTTTGAGATTCATCTAGACCCTGGCTCTTTCGCTTGTGTTTCATGCCATAACTCTTGAACACAAGTCGTTTCAGAAAAATCCCCACTCCCACACACACACACACACACACACACACACACACACACATACACACACACACACACACACACACACACACACACACACACACACACACACACACACACACACACACACACACACACACACACACACACCACACACACACACACACACACACACACACACACACACACACACACACACAGGACGTAACCCTCGCTGCGCATGCGCGCCGACGTAGCGGGGAGGGGCAAATTTTCTCTACAAATCGAAAAAAAACGTCTCTCCTATTGCTCATGCGCCAACATGTATTCCTGCGCTGCTGTGGAGATGATCAAAATGTCGAGAACACTACTATACCTAGCACTAGTGCTAACTACAGCTAATGCAACAGCATCTTTACCAGCAGGTAGGCATAACAGTTGTTATATGTATTTTTGCAAAACAGCATCTATGTAGATCTACAAATCGACTGAGTAAACCTATGTACCCATTAGATTATGTGGAATATGCTAGCAGAGGTGATAAATTCCCACTGTTTGCACACCCTGGCCACTCCCAGTCACTTCTCATGGTCACAACCAATGATCCAGTAGCAGTTCCATTCAGAGCTTTTGTCAGAGATCCACTGTTCGAAAGAAATGCAACTGCAGAGTATGGTAGTGTCACATCCATTGCTCTACCACCTATTGTAGAGAGGAGAGCCATGGGAGCCAGTGTTCTCACTGAGTCAAGCCAATACATTGAAGTATCCATATTGAACAATGTAACTGGTATCACACAAGTCTTTCCATGTAAAGCAAGAAATCAGCTAACAGAACTTATCGATATCACTTGTTTCCACTGACAATGGGAGTGCATGAGGAACAGCCGCTGGCCAGGGACATTATGCTGGTTACTGGCTGCCAAGACACAACAAATATCCAAGTCTTCTCTACACACACTCTCACTTCCTGTTGATGTGAATCGGAGGATCAATATTCTCCCTTCAGGAGAAATAGTTACATCATTCAGTATTGATCAAATGGAGACTGTTACAATTTCAACCAATGGTGACTTTTCAAGTACTTATGTCACAGCTGATAAAATGCTCACTGTGTCGCTGGGATTAGAGTGCAGTGGAAGTGTTCTCAACAGTGCCTGTCGCAGTAAATTTGTTCAAATACCACCATCGTTTGCATGAGGTAGGACATTTTTCATATCCTCTCAACCAAACAGTAGCAAAGGTGCACAGTACATGATCCAAAGTGGACTCAGCTCTACTACAAGAGTCACTGCTACATACAGGAATGGAACACACACAACGTATACACTGGAACAAGAGGTATAGGATATCCATAAGGAATGATGTCTGTATATCTCAAGATACTCCTACCTTATCTCACAGAGGTAGTCACGTACACAACCCCACTGTGTTATACTTCTGTATTGAAATGTAATGGAGAAGTAGCTCGTACTCATGTATGCAATCAGATAAATATTATGTTTTACATATCTTTTGAATACCAAGACAGGTTGTAGTCATGTAATGCAAATGAGGTGACCAACACACTGGTCAAAACAACCACCTTTTTTGCAGTGTATGTACTACACATCTCTTGAATACCTACTCCAGCCACAACCCCATCTACTGTACTATGCTATGGTAATGGATGAGTAGCTCATACTCATGTATGCAATATTACGTTTACATGTTTTTTGAATACGAAATGTAACTGAGGTAACCACACACACAGGTCAAAACCAGAAAATGGGGGTTGCTTTAACCATTATGTGTGGTTCAGTTTCAACATATTCCGCAACCTCCCAAGAGGTACATATTACAGGTGCTGATCCAGAATTATTCAGTTTCAGATCACAGACATGCTCCCATTCTCCACTACCATCAATTGGACGATAATATCATTTGCATCAACTCCCCATACACGTGTGTCATCGACATCCACTAGTATCAGAGCACCTGGAATATGTTTCCAGTTACTACCAGTACACAGGTGTTTGCACATGAAAATTTGCTGCTCTTTGTTGACTCCCTAGACGTAGGTGATACCACCAGACACATGTGTTAGTTTTCTAGAGATGTGGGTCCACTCCTGAGCACTTGTAAGTGCAGTGACTGTGAGAAGGACCACACGGCGAGATGAAACAGCATTTGTCAGTTTACTAAATCAGATTTCTTGTTTTTGTTCGGCTTAGCTCCACAAGTCGATGACAAACACACATGCTGTCTTGCTGACCAGATAGTGTATGCATGCATGTCACTGCAAAAAATAGGATCAGCCCTTGCAAAAGATATCCATAAGGAATTAGGCCTGTATGTGTATATCAAGTAACAAAGATACTCCTTGAATTATTATAACACTGCAAAAAATGGGTAGTTATTTTAACCATTAGGTATGGTTACCTCAGTTGCAACATAGCTATTTTTTGTAACTGCGAACTCCCAAGAGGTATAGGATATCCATAAGGAATGATGTCTGTATATATATCTTGAGATACTCCTACCTTATCTCACAGAGGTAGTCACGTACACAACCCCACTGTGTTATACTTCTGTATTGAAATGTAATGGAGGAGTAGCTCGTACTCATGTATGCAATCAGATAAATATTATGTTTTACATATCTTTTGAATACCAAGACAGGTTGTAGTCATGTAATGCAAATGAGGTGACCAACACACTGGTCAAAACAACCACCTTTTTTGCAGTGTATGTACTACACATCTCTTGAATACCTACTCCAGCCACAACCCCATCTACTGTACTATGCTATGGTAATGGATGAGTAGCTCGTACTCATGTATGCAATATTACGTTTACATGTTTTTTGAATACGAAATGTAACTGAGGTAACCACACACACAGGTCAAAACCAGAAAATGGGGGTTGCTTTAACCATTATGTGTGGTTCAGTTTCAACATATTCCGCAACCTCCCAAGAGGTACATATTACAGGTGCTGATCCAGAATTATTCAGTTTCAGATCACAGACATGCTCCCATTCTCCACTGCCATCAATTGGACGATAATATCATTTGCATCAACTCCCCATACACGTGTGTCATCGACATCCACTAGTATCAGAGCACCTGGAATATGTTTCCAGTTACTACCAGTACACAGGTGTTTGCACATGAAAATTTGCTGCTCTTTGTTGACTCCCTAGACGTAGGTGATACCACCAGACACATGTGTTAGTTTTCTAGAGATGTGGGTCCACTCCTGAGCACTTGTAAGTGCAGTGACTGTGAGAAGGACCACACGGCGAGATGAAACAGTATTTGTCAGTTTACTAAATCAGATTTCTTGTTTTTGTTCGGCTTAGCTCCACAAGTCGACGACAAACACACATGCTGCCTTGCTGACCAGATAGTGTATGCACTCCTTGAATTATTATAACACTGCAAAAAATGGGTAGTTATTTTAACCATTAGGTATGGTTACCTCAGTTGCAACATAGCTATTTTTTGTAACTACGAGCTCCCAAGAGGTATAGGATATCCATAAGGAATGATGTCTGTATATCTTGAGATACTCCTACCTTATCTCACAGAGGTAGTCACGTACACAACCCCACTGTGTTATACTTCTGTATTGAAATGTAATGGAGGAGTAGCTCGTACTCATGTATGCAATCAGATAAATATTATGTTTTACATATCTTTTGAATACCAAGACAGGTTGTAGTCATGTAATGCAAATAAGGTGACCAACACACTGGTCAAAACAACCACCTTTTTTGCAGTGTATGTACTACACATCTCTTGAATACCTACTCCAGCCACAACCCCCTAGACGTAGGTGATACCACCAGACACATGTGTTAGTTTTCCAGAGATGTGGGTCCACTCCTGAGCACTTGTAAGTGCAGTGACTGTGAGAAGGACCACATGGCGAGATGAAACAGCATTTGTCAGTTTACTAAATCAGATTTCTTGTTTTTGTTCGGCTTAGCTCCACAAGTCGATGACAAACACACATGCTGTCTTGCTGACCAGATAGTGTATGCATGCATGTCACTGCAAAAAATAGGATCAGCCCTTGCAAAAGATATCCATAAGGAATTAGGCCTGTATGTGTATATCAAGTAACAAAGATACTCCTTGAATTATTATAACACTGCAAAAAATGGGTAGTTATTTTAACCATTAGGTATGGTTACCTCAGTTGCAACATAGCTATTTTTTGTAACTACGAACTCCCAAGAGGTATAGGATATCCATAAGGAATGATGTCTGTATATCTCAAGATACTCCTACCTTATCTCACAGAGGTAGTCACGTACACAACCCCACTGTGTTATACTTCTGTATTGAAATGTAATGGAGGAGTAGCTTGTACTCATGTATGCAATCAGATAAATATTATGTTTTACATATCTTTGAATACCAAGACAGGTTGTAGTCATGTAATGCAAAAGAGGTGACCAACACACTGGTCAAAACAACCACCTTTTTTACAGTGTATATGTACTACACATCTCTTGAATACCTACTCCAGCCACAACCCCATCTACTGTACTATGCTATGGTAATGGATGAGTAGCTCATACTCATGTATGCAATATTACGTTTACATGTTTTTTGAATACGAAATGTAACTGAGGTAACCACACACACAGGTCAAAACCAGAAAATGGGGGTTGCTTTAACCATTATGTGTGGTTCAGTTTCAACATATTCCGCAACCTCCCAAGAGGTACATATTACAGGTGCTGATCCAGAATTATTCAGTTTCAGATCACAAACATGCTCCCATTCTCCACTACCATCAATTGGAAGATAATATCATTTGCATTGACTCCCCATACACGTGTGTCATCGACATCCACTTGTATCAGAGCACCTGGAATATGTTTCCAGTTACTACCAGTACACCAGTGGCGTAGCCAGGGAATGCTTTATGGTAGGGCACGTCATAGCAAATTGTGCGGGCGCGCACTTATAAACCGACCCTAGGGGAAAATATAAATTTTAAGCCTTGTGAAGTTCTGAGACGGTTTTTGGTGCAATAAACAGCGCTACTAACATTTTATAATTAAATACGCAGTAAAAGTACAAAAAAATGATCTTCATCTGGCCCCGGCGACAATATCACACGCTTAGTCTTTACAGTCTGAGCTAGAGCACTGGAAAAGAGTTAACTGTCGACTAGATTACTTTGCATTCTCCTAGTATATATATATATATATATATCTACCACGCGCAGCGCGGCGGCGCATTGCGCAGTGAGTACGAGTACTCGAGCGCGCGTGAAATTCGATGCGTCAATGTTTGCACAGATTTTGGTAGGGCACAGGTCCTACCTGGCCCTACCGTAGCTACGCCACTGAGTACACAGGTGTTTGCACATGAAAATTTGCTGCTCTTTGTTGACTCCCTAGACGTAGGTGATACCACCAGACACATGTGTTAGTTTTCCAGAGATGTGGGTCCACTCCTGAGCACTTGTAAGTGCAGTGACTGTGAGAAGGACCACGGCGAGATGAAGCAACATTTGTCAGTTTACTAAATCAGATTTCTTGTTCTTGTTCGGCTTAGCTCCACAAGTCAACAACAAACACACATGCTGTCTTGCTGACCAGATAGTGTATGTACTGCAAAAAATAGGATCAGCCCTTGCAAAAGATATCCATAAGGAATTATGCCTGTATGTGTACATCAAGTAACAAAGATACTCGAATTATAAGATACTTGAATACCTACTCCAGACACAACCGGTCCATATACTGTACTATGCTTTGGTAATGGATGAGTAGCTCGTACTCATGTATAAATTTTGAATACCGTTATAGTCATGTAATGCAAATGAGGTAACCACACACATTCGTCAAAACAACCATGTTTTTTACAGTTAGAAAGGTATAAAAGGCTGAGCATCATTTGGACTCTCAGTAGAGATACGAAGCTACCTGTTTCCACTTTACTAAAGAGGTGTGTCTGCAGAGCTATTTGGTTCCTTACGGAGTGTGAAGAGAAATGAAGATTGCTGCTGTTGTGGTGCTTGCTGGAGTGGTTGTGATGGCCAGTGCATTCAGCATCAGGCGACCAGTAATAGTATATTATGATGGACCAGAACGTGCTGATGAAATGGGTAAGTTCCCACCAAAAGATGAACCAAAACGTAATATTTATGCACTGAAAACATGTATCACACATTATAGGTAGCACTGCAGGGATTGCTATGGTCTAGCTCCATTAAAAACAATCTATATTCATCACTTTCAGTTTGCAATCCCTATATATAGGTTAGATCAAGAGGTGGAGGCATCCCATTTCCTGAGATACCGACAACAACGAGTGTGTAATTTGTATATATAGCATTGCAAGGAAATTAGTGTAAAAGTTGTAACTTCTTTTCATGATGGTATATAATACTGTATTGTGCTTATTATCAGTCATATGTATAATTATTTTCAATAGCACGGGCAGACCCTCCCAATGACGACAATGATGTGAGTTACATAAATAGCTACTTAGCTACTTAACTTATGTCACTATTCCTTTACACTTACTATTGATAGATACCAAACACTGACGTGAGTTACATAAATAGCTACTTAGCTAATTAACTTATATCAGTATTCTTTATACTTACTATTGATAGGCACCAATCATATGTAGCACTACCCGCTACTGCTATCCCTGCCAAAATGACAAGAATTCGTGCTGCCGATGGCAGTTGCGTCCCTTCGGACTTACCTGGTACCAAGTTCCGTGCTAATCTTTGCAATAAAAGTTCCCTGCTCAACTCAGGAGAAAAAAAATATGGAACAGGAAAACTTTTAGCTACATACATGTATATGTTAGAATGAAACTGTAGATTATCATAGCTGTATGCATTCATTTCGCATAGGTCACACATCATAATACATGATCTGTATTAATGATTATGATTACAAGTTAGCTTTATACAATGCGCAGTGTATAGGCTCGCCTGTTACACATCTTGATCACCTGTAGAAAGAGAGAAACAGTTTTTCAGACTTAGTTCCAATCACCCAACTACAGTGTTGCAATGATATGACTACAGTGTACAGTGTAGCTCACCAAGTATCTGAGAGGTTTGCCACATAATATGGTCTCTCTTTGGAGTGGTCGAAAAAGTACGCAAAATATCGCTGCACTACCCTACAACGCAGGAAGCAGTGTATCTCTAGATCTGCAACAGAGCGGCCTCAGAGAAATCCACACAAAGTTTTGGACCTTCGTTGCCCGTCGAGTACGTGATGTCCTTTACCACGAGCTGTGTATTGCGCATGCGCACATTCATTGACCACTCCCCAATAGTATCTGGTATGCGCAGTGTCAAGAGTCCTAATCAATGTAGCGAGTAAAGATATGCGTACATGGAAGTATAGATTGCCGTTTTCTTTCATAGCTATTGCCAAGTACATACAGCTAGCGAGAAAACACACTATTACTAATCATTCACAAAGGTTGTTACTCATTAGGGGCTACAATTAGTATCACTTATTCCAAGCCAGCAGTTTCACGTGTATATATTCATATGCTACCCTCACTCATACTGTGATCGGTTCATGATGCACATTAATATATGTATAATGTCCAGGCCATTTGATGATAATTATAATCAATTCTGCATGTTTCACAGCCCTAGGGAAAAATATCCATAAAATTAATACGGACTTCGACAGGGTCAACAGAGTCCGTGTTCATACCGTGCGGACACCGTTCGCACGTTGCAAAAGTCCGCGTAAGTCCGTAGTGATACCGTGAAAGTCCGTGTAAAGTACATAGTATCACTACGGACTTTAACAGACTTCCGGGGACTTGCACAGCGTGGGTGCGGTGTCCGCACGGTATGAATACGGACTCTGTTTACCCCGTCAAAGTGCGTATTCATGGATGATTTTCCCTGTGTTTTAACTAAGTTCCACAGAGCAATATTGAAGTAATATACTGCTGTCACATATACTGCATTACCTGCATGAGAAATCATGATAAGTGGATATGTCTGATCTTCCATTAATGAGGTAAGTTAATGATATCGCATCTTCTATATGGTCTCTAGTGCATGTTGCAACATGAGCTGCTGAATGGTGCTGGAGGGTCTGGTTATTGAGAGTTAACTGCACATGGTAAATCCCAGCTCTTACTCTTATTAAGAATACGGAAGAGGCAAAGGCAGAAACTCAGGAGCTGGAAAACGAAACACACTAACACACATACACACACATGCGTGAGTGCATGTACATGTAGAGTAAGGCGGTATTGAATTTCGCCAGTCTAAACAGCACGCTCAACGGTGCTTCGCTAATTCTAACTACATGCTGTTACAGACAGGTATGAGGGCACTAACATTTAGAAGTTTGAAGAGATTCAGCCTAATAGAAGCGAAGCGATGAACGTGAGAAGTGACCTGCCGAATGGCTTCGATTTTCGTCAGCTCGATATCTATTTTCGTTTTTGCCTGAAAGACGGAACTAGAGCCTAGCTAAGACACACTGAAATAACTCTCTATAGAGCGTACTGTAGAGTGGAGCGATCGCTGAACCTGGCAACTCCCCGCTACAGCTGGCTCCTGACGAATTAATGTGCTGAATCAGCAAAAACAACTTCTGCATGGAACAGATACGGAAGTTACTTCTGAGACTTGTATTCAATTGTATTGATGTATTACAGTGTATGTTCAGCAGAAAACATTGGTTTCATCGAACTTTAATGTGTGATTTCAGTGTGATGATATATCGTTCTCAGTGTGATTAGTTAATCACTTGCTTTAACAATCATGCAACAAATGTCACCATTATGCAGATTTACTCTACGTTGTTGGTATTTTTTCTGATAAGCCTTCCTTTTTGTTGTGAAAAAGGCATTATGTGTACACAAATAATGAACTTAGCTCTTAAACTCGGATTCGATCATCAGCTGCAGCAGCAGAGTCTTCAGACCACTCAGACTCTGTATTTGCAGTGGATACCAAACCTACAGTAAACTGACGTACCTGAAAGCGATTGTACTGCCGGGCGAAAAAGAAGGTGTCAAAAAATGACGACGAACAGCAAGTAGACAAACAGCAAAATATCAGCAACAGCACGAAGACCAGCCTTAGACTGCAGCCTGCTTATACGTAACCTATCACGTGATTTATATATACATTCATCGAAAATACTTACAGTACCTATGAGTTCATTCAGTACGCATGTTGCATGCTATGCTTCCTTGTTTTTCTACACTTTTTGGCACTTCCATCCGTATATCCTTCAACGTTTTAATGTCTTCAGTGGCGTAGACAGAATTTGGAGGAAGGGGGTGCCGAGCGCTAGCTAAAGCCACACCCCTCTATTATGTAACTTCCTGTGACTCGCGCCGCGCGACTATAAAATAAAGCGCACAGTCCCCTACGCTACGTACTATGTGCTAATGGAAAAACTTCAACTAGCCTTTCAGACGAGCCTCTTCTCAGCAGTTTCACGGGCATGATATTCTCTCTCCCTTTCTGTTATCCAACAACGTGTCGCATAGCGTAATATCGACGCATGCGCAATAGCACGACGTACGAAAACGAACGAACGCCTTTCAGACCACTTGGTTAGCCTGCTCCCGCTCGCCAATAATACATCAGAATCCGGAGATAAACAGGGTGTTCCGAATCCGCTGAATCTTCAGGTAAGATGTAAACTTGATGTAGAGTACAGTAGACTAGGCCTATAGCGTCAGGCATAAAGGGGGTGCTCGAGCACCCAAAGCACCCCCCCTGCCTACGCCACTGGTCTTGGGTACCTACAGTGTCCATTTCTGTGGAGTGATCGCACGAGCCCCACCCACTTCTACTCCTGCGGACCTGCGCGCGCTTGAGCCCCTCCTTTCTATGAAACGTGATGCACGTGACCATGCAGAAAATGGCTTCCAACAAATAAGGAAAATTTGCGATTATACAGTTCTGAGTAAAGTTACGAAGATTCTCTTGGTCAAGGATCACGCACGCAAGGGAAAGATGTCGTTTCATGTGAAAACCGATGACAGTGCTTGTGCCACTTTTGCGGTAGGCCAGTTCAACTGAATTAGAAGAAGATGATGAACAAAATTGCGGTTTGGCCAATTTCCGTAAGTCACTGTAGCTGTGTATTTTACGTACTTTGAAGGTCTTAGTGGGTACAGAAGCACTCATAAAGTTCGTGTATGTGTCTAAAAGGGCTTGTAACTGCCGCGTTTGGGAGTTCTGAGCCATTCTATAAGGAAAAGTGGGCGTGTCGCCATCCCTACATAGAGAGTCTACCGACTCTCTAATAAAATATTACTGTGCAGGTGAGGTGTTTTTTGCTCTCCTCAGGCCCGACTATCGCCTTTAATGCAAATGCAGAATTACAGCAGCATATTATACAGTGAACATGTAGATATACTTTAATTAGTTGTTTAGTGTATATGTATGTCTAATTACTATCACACAGTACGGTAGTATCAGAGAGTCGGTAGACTCTCTACGTAGGGATGGCACCGACACGACTCGCTCATTTTCCCACATAGAATGGCTCAGAACTCCCAAACGGGGCAGTTACAAGCCCTTTTAGACACATACACGTATTCTACGAGTGTTTCTGTACCCGCTAAGACCCTCAAAGTACGTAAAGTACACAGCTACAGTGACTTACAGAAATCGGTCAAACCGCACTTTTGATAGAAAATTTTTGTTCATTATCTTCTTCTTCTTCTAATTCAGTCCTACTGCAAAAGTGGTACAAGTACTCTCCTTGGTTTTTACACGAAACGGCTCCTTTCCCTTGCGTGCGTGATCCTTGACCAAGAGAATCTTCGTAAATTCACTCGCAACTGTAAATCGAGAAACTTCCTTATTTGTTGGAAGCCATTTTCTATATGTGCACGTGCATTCCGGTGTCGCGGTATATTTTATCCCCCCGATTTTTTATCCGGCCGGATAGAATATTCTATCCGGCCGGATAATTTTTCCTAGGATATTTCATCCGTGGTCAGGATATTTTATCCCCTAAGGCTATATAGTAGTTACATGCGACTTCAATCATCGTGTTCAGTGGGCTGTGTAGCACTCTACCCCACTGTTATAGATTTCTGGAAGGGCAAAGATGCATGGCATTGCGCTATGATAAGGTAGAGTCTATATACTGACTTCAGCCAGGGTTTGATAGTGTAGCCGCTAGATCGACCCTCGGTAGATCTACATGGCTGTATATATAGGGAGTAAGAAATGATGTAGTACTTATCAGTCAATAAAAAAGCAATCAACAGTCAAGTCAACTGTCAAGTGAGGATACAGTAACACAATACTAGATCTACATGCATTTGGAAAGCTAAGTCCACGTTTCTGATTTGCATAGACGGGATAGACGGGTTGATGTAACAACCACGAATGTAGTTGATCAGCTCTTTATATCTCTCCTCTGTGACTGCACATCCCATAGCTACTGTTCAGTGAGCACTGACTGCATGACTGCTGGACTGCTGGACTGGGTAGCAACAGAAATATTCTGCGACATTCCTTGATCACCATGCAGGGATAAAATATCCTGACGTGGGATAAAATATACTAAGGATATACTATCCGCCGGATAGTATATACTATCCCCCGGATAAAATATACGGGGGATAAAATATACTGTGACACCGGAATCCGCGTTTCAAAGAAAAGTGGGGCTCAAGCACGCGGGAATAGGGGGTGGGCTCGTGTTCGTTGTGTTGTAAGATGTGTGTAATAGCAATAGTAGTCACGTGCTTTTCACTGTTTTCCATCTTCTTCTTCTTCTTGAAAAAGTGTAACTCAATAACCATAAAATCAATGCTTTGGTTGCGGATGTATCATTTAATACGTACTGGGGAATCGAGGCCCGTTAACCCTTGCAGTTCATGTACTACCGATCGTTTTCTTTCTCCCAGCAATGTATTAGAAACGAGGATAACTAATGAGCAAAAATCAGTAACGATGGTAACCATCAACCTGAAAGTCAGCATATGTAGAGATATCATCGCTAATAGCAACATAACAAAAGCATATATTGTTAACCTTTGTAATTCTTGTAATATTGATGTTAACACTCCTCTCATGATCAATGTATATATAGTAATTACATTTTGAATATACGTGCATAGTACATACAGTGTACGTATATAGTAGCATGCGTCACATAATAAAAAAATTACGTAATGACACAATTAAGACTCGTGGCTCAAAAAAAAGTTCAAAATATCATTATTACCCCAAACAGGGAAGTGGTGACTCTATGAACGTCATTCAAAGTATTATTGTTGCCCTCTTCGGGATAGTGTACATAGAATGCATATATCCTACAGTACAAGCCTCCAGAAATAAAAATTGAGTAGCTAGAGTGATATATTACTAACATACGAGTGACAGAAAAATATAGCAAAGGAAAATAACTCATATGGGTGTAACAACAGTTAGCTGGAGTCTCATGGAGGTAATGGCTTCCGCTACCTTAAACAAGTTGTCGAAATCCTTGTTTTCCAACCACATCACAACAGCGAACAAGTGTTCTGAATATGAGGCAGGAATGATAGTATTGCAGTGAGGGCATGCTCTGTCTCCGAAAGTCGGTTTGGCTAGTGCTCCAAAGAGGCCCTGCATGAGCCTTGTGCCCCGAACACCATACTCGAGTGCTTCATCCCATATACTGTTCCAGCCTGAGGCAATCCCGTCAGTAGCTGAGACTACAGCAAGTGAGGAGTGAGATCTAGAGTCTTGCAAAGTGCAAATCCAGTCTTTTTCCAAGATGTCTTCTTTCGCATCATGCACTATTGAGCATGCATGAGAGGGATTTTCAAGACATAGCTGTAGATAGCTAGTGCCAAACTGTTGCTCCAGGAAGCGACACTGCTGTACAAGACTGATCTCATAGACATCTTCTGATGCAAGTGTTCGAAAAACATGTGAGCTGAGACAGTCATCTCTCTCCAGTAATTTGGCCAGGAAAGTTAGCTTACGAGTGAGAATCCTTGCTTTAGCAGAGGGCCAGTGCAGTCCAATAAGAGTGCCAGTGTTAGAGTGGTACTTGGAGATTCCCAGGATACGCTTTCCAATCTCAGCTTGAAATGATTCAATTTATTACATATGCCGCGCATGCGCAACACATCTGTCCGAGCTCGAGGTGTATATGTGTGATCCGTCTCGTCGATCGTGCCTGTCTAGATCTACGGACCCGGCCGGGAGGTGAAGTCCTCCTTAGACGAGTAAAGAGACTCTTGAACGCCGGAGTGAGGGTTCAGGTGAAGTCCTCCTTAGACGAGAAGGAGACTCTGACAATGCCTCTACCTCTGAACAGTCAGAGCGAGGGCTCTAATGTTGCTGCAGTACTGGATTATGCTCGGCGTTTTTCGCTGAGTCAGAGCGGCTGCTCTACATATGCTGACTCAGAGGCAGAGACAGCATGTCAAAAGTGGGGGTGCTCGGCGTTCATAAAGTGGGGGGTTATTCACATTCATTCTGAATAGGCTATTAGTATTTAATATGTTCTTTGTGACAACCTCCAATTTTTGGGGGCTCAAGCCCCCCCTGCCCCCCAGATTCTCTGCCTCTGACTTTCAGATTGATGGTTACCATCGTTACTGATTTTTGCTCATTAGTTATCCTCGTTTCTAATACATTGCTGGGAGATCTAGAGAAAACAATTGGTAGTACATGAACTACAAGGGTTAACGGGCCTCGATTCCCCAGTACGTAATGATACATTTCCGCAACCAAAGCATTGATTTTATGGTTATTGAGTTACGCTTTTTCAAGAAGAAGAAGAAGATGGAAAACAGTGAAAAGCACGTGACTACTCTTGCTATTACACACATCTTACAACACAACAAATTTTTGTATATATACTGGTTTATTTTTCACGCATTCTTCACCTTGATATCATTAAAAGTGAAATCAACCTCAAATTGAAAGTGAAAATGAAGAATATACTTATATGGTTTTCAATGGGGATAGACCATAGCAATCCCTATGTATACAACAAGTGTGAAAAGCATTTCATTTAAAAGGATGTAGGGATGGTAGAGAAACAAGATTGTAGTTCACATAACCACCCAATACACACACCAGACAATTTGAACAAGAAATAGCATACAAGGATACTCAAACGCAATGCAAGAATTTAACAGTTCACAACTTCTTTTGATGTGCAAGGTTGTCTTGCATAGCTTCTGCCAGCCAAAAAAGGTTTGGGAAAAATGCATGAGCAAGATTACCATGTATTGTGTGTACCCCTCCTAACAGTTGGGAAAAACATGCACTGTTTATGACAAACAAGTTATGTGAAGTGAAGCTCTTGACTTGGACTTCACATGACTGCCCACACAGGGAAAAGTAGCCATAAACATGAGCCTGTACGGGCACTATCTAAGTTGAGATTGTCCGTAAGCACACCCGTAAGCATGGGACCATTTCAACTATGTACTACTGTACTAATTTCTGTGCAGTGCATGTGTACTTAGTATTCTTATGCCCAATGTGTAGGTACTAATGCCTTATTCATGAGTTGGAAGTGGGTCCTATACGGAATATGGATGATCTCAACATTAGACGGTGCCCATTCTGGTCCATGTTTATGGCTAGTGCCAATACTCACACCAGACCATTTGAACAAGAACTGTAGAGAGAGTATCAGAGATTATCTACACATGTGTTATAGGTACATGTACATACCAAGTTTAGAGCAGAAATACTGAAATGTGTCCTCATTCCTGACAGTGGATGTCATATACGCAACTGTGCTGCTACATTGACTAAATGGTAAAGGCATAATAGCAGTGTTAGTGTGTGCATGCATGAAATACTCAGACCTCAGAGGTAATGCATCATTCACAGTACAACATAACTATAACCTGAGACTCAAACACACCACAATATAGACAGATGTTCTACTAACTGTCACAGCAATGCCTGGGACCAGAACATGAACAAACAAATCAACAACTTCCCTATCGTATATGACATCTGCAAGGTGAAAAGACAAATTGTAAGCTCTGTTATAGGAAATGAACTGCTTATACTTACACAAGGCAGTACACCTGGAACAATACGTACAGTTCAAGCAATACCTAACACATGCAAACATACCTCAGTAATCAATAGGCAAGTGGTAGCCAGTATGGAGGTGAAGTTGTATCACTGAATTCAACAATAAAAATGATCAATGAGCGAGATGTGCATAGAACTACTACACAGCGACTCTGTCCCCCTTTTCAAAAGTGAAAATAAATAGGAGTACATGGAAAGTATTCTAATAGCCCGACAAGAGTTGTATGTAGCTAGTAAACAACCAAATACAATTGAGAGGGGTAACACAATATTCTCTCTGAACGGAATGAGGGGTTTCAGATTACCTCTTGCTACTATGCAGTCAAGAGTCTGAAGACATACGGAGAGGATTGTGTCAATAGTGGCATTCCAGTTTAATTCTTTCACACTCAGCTCATTCCTACATCAATCATCTGTACAAGTGCAAGACCTATAATTACACTACAACTAACTCTTATATAATGTGTAGTAAACAGTGGAAGTGATTCACATGCATGCACATCAAAAGGCCATCTACAAGTAAATACCTTATATACAAGACCTAGGATCAAGAGCTAAATGGTACATGTACGTGGTGTACATGTAGGTATATCTACTAGTGTGGTGCATGCTTCAATTTGTCTGTTGGGAAATATACTATGTATTTAGCACACTACTGTACATGTTGGAAAATCAACATTGGCTGAGGCATAGGAAGTGTAATGTAGTCCTCTGTAGAGTCTCTGTATGGCTCTGATTAAAATTTGAAGTGAATTAAAAGTGATGATAAGTAATCAATATTGCAATGATTTTCTACATGCTCTACTCTACAACAGTGTAGCTAACCGAAGACTAGCGCTGGGTTCACAATACCAATTTTGGGAAATGATCAGGTGCCCCAAATACACCAGATGTCAATATTGACGGTTATGAGTACTTCTGGGTAATCTGTTATGGGTCTCCTAATACTTTTTATAATGTCACATGAACATACAAATTACCACCCCCCCCCCCCCCCGGCCAGTGTCAATATTGTGATGAAGCATCACATGTGCCCCATCTCTAGACAGATGAAAGTAATCTGTTGGGGGTACTCCTCGATTCTCAAATGTCATATATGTACTATAGTTTCATGCCCAGCCATGCTCTGGCCATGTACACTTCCTGTAATAGTAGGGTGGAGCGGATGCATATGGTAAAGACTGAAACCACTTCTAAAACTTCTTAGACAACTCTTCCCAAGCAGGAACTGTTATTATATATAGCTTACTACTGTAAGCAATTGATTATAAAAAGGTTTTTGGAAGAAGTAGCTACAAAAAAGCAGCTTGTAGCAAGTAATTAACATCCGACTTGCAGCCTGTTATTACAAGGTATGTTCTATGTTTCAGATTTTAGTGTTATTATATTATTACATCAAAATAAGGGAGATGGAGATGGAGATGGAAAAAATTCCCAATGCCAATCCAGATATTGGCAGTGAGTTACCACCTTCATATCCTGGCAGCACCGCTTATCAGACACCAGTAATCCCTGAGCCAGTATCTTACCCTGCTACTACTTCAACTTTTGCAAGTGAACTCCCACCATCTTATCTTAGCAGTAGTAGTGCCATTTCACAACCAAAGGGAACTACACAGCACACAACAGTAGCTGTTGTCACTTCACAGCCATCGAGGGTAACACGCTCTTCTACAACAAGTGGAAATATCAGGGGAGCAGCAGATACCATCCTTGCTATCAGTGTGTGTTGGTGTGTCGCCTGTTTCATTTGTGGGTCTCCGCTTACCATATCCTGCTTTGTGCCAGCCATCGTGCTAGCAATACTGGTAAAATACTGCACATATACTTAGTAGTGTGTGTACGTATATATATACTCTTCTTGTTTCTAAATGCAGGGGAGTCAGTATGCTTCAAATGGAGAACCTGACAGGGCTAAAAAGGCCATCTGCACTTCACGTGTCTTGACCATTATTGGTATTATGAGTGGAATTGCAGTTGTGGTGATTATTATTATCCTCGAAATCTCAAGCCAGCAATAACAAGTTTCACCAAGAACAGCAATACAAAGTTGTATATATATTTAGTAGCAGCTGTTCAGTATATGTATATGAGAACATTTAATTTGTATGCATGTAAGCAGGCATGCATAATTGGCACGGCAATATTTTAATATCCATTTCTTGTTTGAAAAGTCTTCACTAGTCGAAAAACTTCATAAACCAACCTTACAAAATTACAGAAACAAGGTACACCATTCAGGGGATCACCCATAATATGCAAAAAGAAGAGAGATGAGGTGAACTCTCTTCTTTTGCCATGATGATGGTACCTGTATAGGCAACGAAACGTTGGTTTATAAAGTTTTTCTACTAGAGAAGAGTTTTCAAACAATCCTTCAGTGCCTAGTCACACAGGATTATATAAAGTAATACTTTAATATATTAATATGTGTTGGACCCACAGGCTCTGAAGCGTGGAATTGCAGGAGTGATTTTTTTGGGTCTCTGTAAAACGTGGACTCTGGACTCTGGACTGGACCATGGACTGGACTGTGAACTGGACTAGAAGTGTGTTCAGTGCCTGGTAAACCAAGTCTCATCCCCTTCTGCATAGCATAGGGACGTTGTACCAGCCCTGCTAAGACCTCAAATAGTGTTCAGGAAAGCGGGAGCTGACAAGTATGCTGTTAATGTGCACGCGTTGCGCAACATATCGATGCATAGCTTACAGTAGGAAAGCGCACAATGGTATATGTAGTACGCGCACAAAACGAGGACAGGGGCTGAACAAGCAATTGCAAGGATACTGATGGTTTCGATCTAGATCTACGTGCTGAGAGTGGTACTGATGTGATCACTAGAATAGCTTACAATAGTGGCTCGCTTCAATGTCGAAGGAAGACTGACTATGCTGAACATCACAGATCATTTTACAACTGTTACACCAACGGCGTACACTGAACACCGTATATTCATGTACGTGTTCAGCACTCATGCGTCTACATGCAAGACCACATCATCATCACTATCTATTGGAGAGTGGACAGGAGAGGGGCCGCTTCAGAGTGAACTCCCACTTTCTTATCCTAGCAGTAGTAGTGCCATTTCACAATCAAAGGGAAATCAGGAAGTGTACAGTGAAAATGTAGTCCATGCTACTATATATGAAAATATTATGTGTATGGACTACATTTTTACTATAGTACGTATCAGTTTTCCCCTTCCTGCCCAGAAAGAGGTGATAAATGCACCTAAAATGCATGCTTTCATATTTTCGAACGACCCCATCATGCATACTAGTACACTGTAAATATGTTAATTTTTTTTTAACCCTGGTACAGTTATTTCATATCCTCTTGATGTTTACTGTGATTTCCTCATACTGATTACTATACAATTACTATTGGCCAACAAAAGGATGTTTATACTATTAGCTACTGCATTGTTTCTGTTTCTGAGAATATTGCCCACCTATTATAGTGATACACACCATAGGAAAATCACAACTGTAAACACCAGTGAAGATGCAATTGTGATAACTATACCAGGGTTTAATACAAACTTAATATTTTTACAGTGTATACTATTACTATTTTGAAGTTATATATACATTCCCAAGTTGTCATGTACTACATGATCTGTTGGCATACAGGTGTAAAGAAAGTTGAGCAAATCATGCAGGAAGAGGTTGTTTTCAGAGAGCAGGTTGCTCAAAGTCATGCCACTTAGTTAAGTTTCTCACTCATTAAAAGAATTTAGTGGCTAGTGCACAGTGAGTCTACAGTAAACTCTCTTTTAACGGACACTCCGAATATATAGCGGACTTTTACCAAATAACGGACGACCTTTCATGTCCCGGCCAAATTCCCATTAGACACATAGATCTAGCTACATTAAAAACTTTTATTTCTGGACAACGGACAGGGAAAACGGACTGATTCAGCTCCATAGAAAAGTTATCCGTAATAACGGACTGTGTGTGTGGGGCTAGCCCTAACCACACCCAACAACTGCCGCTTGTGCGCAAGCGCGGCAAGTTAGGGCGTTAAATAGAATCCATTCTCGCTCCGCCGACACATTCATGATCTAGTAAAAGTGTAAATATGTGAGTTCTCTGTCCACTATTAATAATAAAAGATTGGATGTACTCTCGTAGCCTTGAGATATATTCACGCGGCCCATATAGCCTATATTTGCAAGGAACTTGGAACAAGGAATGTGAAATGTGGTCACACAATCATTCCTCAATAAAGGACACCATCCGAATAACGGACAGTAGGCCTTGCACCAACTGCATGGACTTCGGGTCAGCCAACAGCGACTTGAGACTGCTTTCCTTTGCACCGACTTGCTATGCCATTGGAGGCAATTCATCGTTCATCAATGGATCAGAAGGAGAGTACCTGATGTTGGAAGACTATGCAAGCAAGCTAGCTAGACATAGACTGCTACCAACAGTGCCAATGCAGGGCCGTAGGAGCAGGTGCGGCAGGTGCGGCGGCCGCCGGACCAATGTTTGGCCAAAAATAGGCCGGCAGGGCGCATGACGCAATCATGGAGCGCGGCTAGCTGTCCAACTGTACCCACCTAACTTGCACCATGGCTGAGTCGCGCCCTCGCCAAGCAGTTTGAAAGCATTTCGCTTTCCTAAACGGCAGTTTGGATCGAAGGGCGAGGAGAGGAGTTTTCGCGCTGAGTGGTGTAATGCGCGCGGTTCAGATTCACATTTTTGATTGAGAACTAATTTAAAAGCCATATACATTCTCGCAAAGTCGGTACATATCGCAGCCACGCCTTTTAATTGGGTGAGTAGACGAATAGCAGCAGATTGTCGAAACCTTGCTATTTCACCCCAAAATTGCACCAGAAATGATCTCAGATTGTCTAAAATGCCAAAAATATCCTGGGGGGCATGCCCCCAGACCCCCTAGCGAGCGAGTCAGCACGACTGCCCCGCCTAACCAATTGAAATTTGCTTCCTACGGGCCTGCAATGCCCTGTACTAGGTAGTCTAAGCGTGCTGGATCAACGCTCTACCGTTACCACAACCGAGAGTACAACACCAGTGAGGCAGCGTCACGCTTCACACACAGCCGAACAGCGCGAGAGCGTCAAAGAATATCTCTCAACGCCGTACTCAAGACAGCATACACGTGTACAGTGGTTCACTCCCGCTCTCCCACAGCATTCCACTAGTGTGTTATTTTACTGTCTATGTACTTCGAACTCTGCTGTAAGAGTATAAAACGGGCAATACCACGTAGTAATAAATAGTACTAGTAATAAGCTATGTTGGTATGACTTCAATTCGGGTAATTCTGAATCTCCACCCCCGAAAACGGCCGGCTGTGTGGCAGTCAGCGCATAGCGCTGGGGTGTTCCCCGAATCGAGGTCCAAATTAAGTTATTGGCGAAATTGCGCCATTTACTGTTGTATAGGCTCGCGCTCGGCGACGAAAACGAGGACTTCACTTCGTCAGCAATTGAAGATCGATGGAAATGGATAAGGAAAAAATTCTCGGTGACAATTCGGATTCTGGCAGTGACTTGGAAATGAAGCAATCCCTAGACGATGGCAGTGAAGTACCACCTTCATATCCTGGAAGCACTGCTCATCAGATACCAGTGATCAATGAGTCAGAATCTTACCCTGCCACCACACCAGCTCCTATGAGTGAGCTTCCACCTCCTTATCTGGACAGTAGCGATGCCATTTCACAACCAAAGGAAACTACACAGCATGCAAGAGTAGCTGTTGTCACTTCACAGCCATCAAGACAAACACACTCTTTTACCAGAATAGGTGAACCTGGTAGTGAATTCACAGAAAACATGCTTTTATACAGTGTGTTTTGCTGTTTCTTCTGTTGCCTCTGTGGGTCTCCACTTACCTTGATCTGCTTTGTGCCAGCCATCATACTATTGAGCAAGGTGATAATATGAGTTGGTGCTTTGACTAGCAGATGTAGTTGCCATCATTACCATAACCTTAACTAAAAGGGTTGTGTAGGGAATTATCTCAAGACACATAATGGTTCCTTGTGCATGATAATTCCTTAGTGAACAAGGGAAATCATGTCACTATAAAAACATGATGGTCATTTTAACACAAAAGTTGTCGCAGTTACACTCCTTTCATGTGTAGTGACTCATTCATGTAAATGACAATCTTAAGTTATCTGAGTTGCAGGTTTTGTCAGTCTTGTTTCTTCAGACAGAATGCCGTGCATAATGATATTCAACTTGGCATGTAACAACAGTACATCTAATCATTCAACCTCACCATAATAATTTGTTGGCTGAGTGATGATATAGAGGACCTCACATACCTTGCATATGACATCCTTGTATCATACTAGATTCAAACAACGACATAATTACCATTCAGCCATCAAATTGTCATTTAGCTACATGAATGAGTGGCTACACATGAAAGGGAATGCAACTTAGATCAAAATATTTTGTGTTATTGGCGAGAGGAATGAGCCTACCTAGTGGTACAGCTGGCGCAGGATTGTATCATTTTGGCTGTCCGCGCGCTACGCGCGCAAACGTAACCAGCCTTGCCTCTTCTGCTCGCCATCAATGCGTAGAATTGTCAAGTTTGGCAGTGTATATACATACACCCACTATAGTACCACTGTGCTCTACTGCTATATATATATCACTGCAAAAATGGGTTGTTGTTTTAACCATTAGGTGTAGTTACCTCAGTTGCAACATAGCTAATTAAATTTCAACCTACCAAGAGATATGTAGGATATCCATAGGGAATAATGTCTGTGTGTCCTAAGTGACAATGCTATCTCACAGAGGAAGTCACATGCACAGCCCCCATACTATACTTCTATATTAAAAGGAGTAACTTGTATATACTCATGTATGCAATAAATATGTTCTACATATCTTTTGAATACCAAGACAGTTTATAGTAATGTAGTGTAACTGAGGTAACCACACACACTGGACAAAACAACCACCTCTTTTTGCAGTGTATATATATATATATATGTAATGTATAAACCATGGCCAAGAGGTGTATATGTCAGATATACACCTGCTGTGAGGAATTTATTTGTGATGAGGTGTATATGCAATATATAAACCTGCCGTTACCATAGCAACATAGTATATATATATATATATATTGAAATGTGCATTCTTTGAATATCAAGAGAGGTTACAGCTACAAAAAGGCTAAACATTGAGATGTATACAATTCCAAAAAATAGGTCATTTTGACAAGCATGTGGGGTCATCTTAGCCTCTCTTGACATTCAAAGGATGTACCATGTTAAAATCAATTCTGTTGTTGCCTGTTCCTGTATGCATACATGTTCAGTATATCCTCACTGCCAGCAGCACATGCTTATCTATGCACAGCAATGCCTTATACCTGTTGCATGTTTCACAGGAAAACAATAATCGCCTAAGTGTAGGATTTCCACTATGGAATTGTTGCAATGTATTTTTCTCATTACTTCAAATCATCCGTGACATGATAGAATGTATAAAATATTCCCAGTGGATGATGAGTGACATTAAAAGTTTAATTCTCCATGATGTGTTAATACAGCACTATATAGTACAGTGGTGTAGGTGATTTTCCATATTAGAATATTATATTGCTGTTTCAAGAGTTCTCTTTCGCTGTCAAGTCAAGCACGCCCTCTCATGTCTCAATAAAGATGATCTTGTTTTGAAACAAGGTACACGCAGCTCGATCAGTATACTCTAACTTAACTTCTCCGTTAGCCACTTGATTCAATGGAATAAATGAAGAAAATAAACAGTGATTTTCGAGCATGCGCAGACAGTGGATACCAGGCTCTCTTTTTCCCCACCCACCCAAAAAGAAAAAGAGAGCCTGGGGACAAGGCTAGCAAATAAGGTACTAAACTCAACAGTTTACACATTGATGTAACTACATACAATAAAAACCAGTGAAACAAGAGTAAACACATAATATGTTAAAAGATGTAGGAATGGTGATGCCAAAAATCAATATATAGCAAGACCTCTCCCTACATTTTTATTTATATGGGCATTATTGTTGATACCATCATCCTTTGTCTTACTTTGTACAGTCCTTGTTTTTCTGATAATAATAATAATAATAATAATAATAATAATAATAATAATAATAATAATAATAGTAACTATAATCATCATCATCAGCATCTGGTCTGCACTATCTGCACACATATCTTACTCCTCAGAGAATTGATTGTGTATCAAATGGAGATCTTGTTAGTGCTCGAATTGCATTCAACACTGCATTTGTGTTGATCATTATTGGAATCATAAGTGGAATTGCTTTGGTGATTTTTGCTATCCTCAGAGCCCTAGGAAACTGAAGTGGCCTTAAATGAACAATTGCAAATGCAGAATTATAGGAGCATACAGTGAACATGTAGATATTGTAGTTTAGTATATATGCATCACTGCAAAACATGATAGTTACCAAATGTTCTTATCACTCCCTTCATGTGTAGCCACTCATTCATGTAATGACAATTTAATGGCTGATTAATTTTACTGCTATGTTGTTGTTTCAACCTATTGTGACTCAAGGATATTAGAAATATCTCACAGTTAGTGTCTACAGTAAATATGTGAGGTCATCGTATAATAGTGAGCAGAGTGAACCCACCTTACTAGTTGTTCCAACAGCCGATTTATATAATTATACATTACTGCTATGTGTTTTAATTTTATGAGTGCACTGACCGCTTGCCAAAAAATGCACTACTGTAAGAGTAACCTAGTTATAATATCCCAGTATTATGTAGCAATGCACGGTTCTCTTACGAAGTCTACGCAGACCAGATGACTGCCAAAAGTGCTATTCAGCGTAAGCGACTTTAGGTGACGGCCCAGATAGCTGAGCATATACTCTACACGAGGAACTACCCCCAGCTCTATCAAAGGACATGGACCTTGCAAGCAACGAGGTGCCCCAAGTTGGCTAACCTCCTTACCCATCAAAGAACATGGCTTCTACCTACACAAGGGTGCATGCATTTGCTGATGCACTAGCACTACGCCATGGTTGGGGACCCACCAAGACCCCCACACACTGTGTCTGTGGAGCTGTTTTTGCAATTGAGCACCTTAGGTCCTGTCCTCGTGGTGGTTTTCCACATGATCATTACACCATAATGAGATCAGAGACCCGATCCAACTTATTGTCTGAGCAGGGCCGGCGGAGCCGGTCCGGTTGGTCCGGCCACGGCCGGACCAATTTTTTGGCTTTCTAGGAATGCGCATGCGCATTAATGCCTCGTCGTAGTTACCGTGATAAATGATATTCCTAAACGTTACTTGAGGGAATTGAGCATGACTAATGACATTCGTTGGCACAAAGTAAGTACGTGCGCATTAGCCGAGATGTTGACCCCGATTAGTTGCCTCGCGCTAATGCGCTCGGCAATTATATAGGTGGGCAGGGCTAGCGATCGTGTGCATACTGGGGCTCTGTTCTGCGGATCATATCGGATCGCTGCGCATGCGCAGACGGCAGGACCAATAAAATTGTGCTTCCGCCGGGCCTGCTGAGATATGCAAGGATGTTCGGGGCAAATATTTTGTCTGCTGTCCGGAATCGGGAAGCGTCCGCTTCTCGAGGTTGCTAATGTGGTATTTTCAATCCGTAACACGGCAAGTGTCCGTTGTAGCGTGGGTGTCCGCTTCTCGGAGGGTCCGTTATGAGCACAAGATATATCGGCTTGGTAGGCTAACGGAATGAAATGAGGTATACCCTCCAGCTAAGGAACCATTCTTTGTATCAGTATTTGCTTTAAAGAGCTCCACCACTGAAGTAAGTGCAATTCCCCCATAGTTTGGCCATGGGGTCTTGTGCTTTCCTTTGTAGAGTGGAATGATTATTGACAACGAAGAACTAATAATGGCAACTTAAAGTTTTGGTCAACAAAAATAATGTGCTCTGAGATAATCTCGGCCACTACACTTTCCCCTTTTAATGGTTCCTTCAGACTCCTCAATCACAATAATGGGACAAAGTCTTCATTTTCAAGGGAGGAGGCATGAAAGCCGTATGTACGTGCGCATACGCAACCGCGGGCTGGTTCACGACTCACGAGACTACTTCTGCAGGGCCGGCGGAGCCGAACCGGTTGGTCCGGCCGTGGCCGGATCATGCGCATGCACATTAATGCCTCTCGCCATGGACTCTTGGTGTCGTAGTTGCAGAAATTACCGTGACAAATGACATTCCTAAACGTTCTCGTGGGAATTAATGACATTCGTATAGCATGGCACAAGGTACGTACGTACCTACGTACGCACGCATTGGCTGAAATGTGGACCTGGATTAGCTGCCTGGCGCTAATGCGCTCGGTAATTAGGGTTAGCGATCGTGTGCATACTATAATATGGGTGGGGCTGTGTTGCTGCCAATCATATCGGATCGCTGCGCATGCGCAGACGGTCGGACCAATAAATTATGCTTCCGCCGACAAATGGATAAAGGTAGTAATGTTAATCACCACGTCTAGGCCCAGTACACGTGCAAACTTCACTAGCGGTGCGCCTGCTTAGAGGAAGTAAGTTAGATAAAATGTCGCATCCAGGGTGTGAAGGTGTTTCTGGAAGTAGATCTACATAAATTATATTCCGTGTCCCATTTGCGCCTCTAATTTAAAGTCAAAATAGCCTCCTGTCGCAATCTTCCTCTGTCTCAATATCAAAAAGAAGATGGACATGGATATGGAAAAACTTCTCAGTGACAGTTCAGATGCTGACTGTGACATGGAGATGGAAATCATTCCCCTTACAAATCTAGACACTGGTAGTGAGTTACCACCTTCTCCTCTGGGCAGTAGCAATGCCATTACACAACCAAAGGGAACTGCACAGCATACAACAGCTGTTGTCACTTCACAGCCATCGAGACTAACACGCTCTTTCAACAGAAGTCAACATATTTATGATATAAATGCTCTAGCAGAAAACATGCTGGCTTGCAGTCTGTGTTGCTGCATCATCTGTTGCCTCTTTGGGTCTCCATTCACCTTGTTTTGCTTTGTGCCAGCCATTATACTATTAAGCAAGGTGAAATAATGCACCTATGTGATTGTACTATAAAATATGAGTGCAACTATCTACTGCGTGGTTGATCATGAGCAGCAAGTATGGTTTTGCCAATAATGCCATGATCTCCTGTCACACATCACTATATAATCACATGTGTTAAACTAATTCTTCTTTCAAATATATCCTATAATACATGACAACCTGGGAATGTACAACTTCAATAGTACAGCCATTATCAAGTTTCCCTCTTATTAACAAAGAATGTAGTGGCAGCAGTACCACATACTATATATAACTGAACATGCAACTGAGATAACAACAACAAACCTTTTTACCTATATGTTGTAACCTTACTGCATGCACTGTGTTCTAAATTATTTAATTGTGAGAGAAACTCAAGTCCTATAGCTATAATCCTTGAATTGTCATGTGTTTGTTAGCATCAGAGACAAAAAAGTACGAGTTTTTTTAATCTTCTTATATTAAATGCAGGGGAATCAGTATGGATCAAATGGAGAATTTGAGATTTCTCAAAAGACAGTGTGCACTGCACTTGCCTTGATCATTTTTGGAATCATTTTTGGAATCTTCCCGGCGATTTTTTTGGTCCCAATTATTATCTCAAACTGCTAACTGACAGATGTAGAGGACAGCAATACATTGAGAATTTACATGTTATAGATATAACTTTAATTAGTTGTTTAGTTGGCACACAGGAGTGGGCCAACCTAATTGTGTCAATGATTATGTAATTCCACTTTGAATGTACGCGCATAGTACATATATATCACACAGTGCAGTAGTACTGTGTATATAGGAATTGCTATGGTCTATCCCCATTGAAAACCATAGCAATATTCTTAATTTTCACTTTCAATTTGAGGTTGATTTCACTTTTAATGATATCAAGATGAAGAATGCGAGAAAAATAACCGGTATACAAAAATTGGTTGTGCTATGATGTAAGATATGTGAATAGCTTAAAAGTACTTTTCACATTTGCCATGTTTTCCATCTTCTCCTTGAAGAGGCGTAACTCAATAACCATAAAATCAGTGAACTTGATTCTTTGCATGTGGAAATGTATCATTACGTACTGGGGAATAGAGGTATAATTTTTCTGTTAACTCTTCTAGTTCATGTACTATCTCTCCCAGCAATGTATTATGAATGAGAACTAATGAGCAAAAATCAGCAACCATGGCAACCAGCAACCTGAAAGTCAGCATTAGCAGGAAGTGGAGAGAAGGAGCAAGGTAGTTGTTGAAAATCCAAATTTTGAATTCCCCTCGAATGGGTCTGTTATCAATGTTCTTGAGAGCAGACAGTAATTTACTTTCTAGTCTCTTAGCTATTGCCCTTCAGGAGCCAGTTGAGGAGACTGCTGGTATGTGACCAAGGACATTGTGAGGTGCTTCTGAAGTGTTATGGGTAGAACCGTGAGACAGTGGCCATGGAGAATACATCTTTTGTCAATGGCTTCCCATCATAAGCAATGATACACATTTCTCAGGTTTAAGGTGGAAGTCCAGACTGGAGGCATTTTAGTCTATTAGTTTGAGTGCAGAACTGTGAGCCGAAAACCTGGGAGACATGACTGTAATATTGTCAGCAAAGCCCTTGACAGTGTGTGGTGCAAATTAACAGGTTCTGATTGCCTTTTCTTCCGGATGAATTTCTTTCAGTGGGAATTTAGGATTGGTGGAGAAAGGTAAGTATGCTTTTTGGCCCTTTCTGGTGTGTAGCTAGTAGCTACCCAACGGATGGCCTTAAGGTCAAATGTTTTAGAAGCATGGTCTGCATACTTGATATTGGTTTGGCCATCTGGGAAGTACTCTTTGACAAGTTCATCAGAGGAAGCTTTGTTCCACTCAACATAGATGGCTGTATTGACGAGAGGGAGACCACTTGAATCTGGAACAGGAAGCTTCAGGCTGAACCCACAGCTTAAGAGAGTGATGAAGTGTTCAATGAGCAGATTTAATGCTAGCAGAAAGATAAGGGGTGATGGAGTGTTGCCCTGAAAAACTCAACGTTGAATTTTGAAATTGGGGGTACTCCACCTTTTGGTCTTAACACTACCTGCCAGCTGTGTGTACCTGTTGGTGACATATGTCGTGAATTCAGTGGGGAGTTGGATATGGTGGAGTCATGGATTAAAAGGTGGGACACTGAGCCAAAGGCATTACTCAGGTCAAGGAAGGACATGTTTGATGGTATTGTCAAGAATAGAGCAAATGGTAAAGATGTGTTCCACAGTGCCATTTATGCCAGATAGAAGCCCTTCTGCAAAGTCTCTTGGCAAGGATTTTATGGAACAGTTTGGAGACCACAGGGGTAAGGGCAATGGAGTGGAAGTTGCTGGATTGGGAGGGGTTATCCCCCCCTGGGAAAACAAGATAATTCTGCCTGGTACCATGAAGGTAGAGACCACTTTGTAATGTCAGCAGAATCTTGGTGAATACGACATTGATGAACATTTTTGGAGAGTACGCTTAATCAAGCCAGGGGTAATAGGAGACAAGTCAAATTCAAAATGGATATCTGGGATTGGCATTACTTCACTGACCCAATCAGCTAGGGAGCTCTGTGTAAGAGACATTCTTATCAGAATAGGTTGAAAGTTGAAAGTTGAAAATGATTGAAAGTATTCAAGACATGTTTGCATGACAAATGGAGGCTGAGAGGAGTTGCGGGATTACCTGTAAAGAATGGCACCTGGATTTAGCAAACTCTAGCAACTGGGCGTGGCATGTAGTGTCATCCGCAATACATGTGGAAATTTAATACAGTGTTGATTAGGGAATGATGTACACTAGACGAAAAGTAAAATTTCCTATGTGACCTGCTGTTGAATAGGTCACGTTTCATTACCTGTCCGATGTATATACAGGACATTTAGCCTTATCTACTACTGGACAGGTACAAGACAGGTCATGAAATGTGACCTATTCCACAGAAGGTCACATAGGAAATTTTACTTTTTGTCTAGTGTGTACAAGGGATTTATGGTTAACCAAGCAGCTCCCCCAATATTATGTATGCACATGTACATTCAGCACTTTAGTACTGGTTTGTTTACACAACCATGTGTGTATGTGTACTGATTGGTCTTTTATTCACATGATACACTTGGCCTAATATATATTTGCTTGTGACTCAAGGAGATACCAAAGACGTATAGCATACAGTAGTCCATGATGTGTCACAAAGTGTGTGTTTAAAGTCAACTGTAACTTGCCGCTCTCTCTGCCACAGAAGCTTCCTGTAGAACATTAGTCGGAAGCAGTGATCCTGTATACCGGCTGAAGATCATGGCACTGAACCACATCCTGCATCTGATACACAACCTTTGTCACAACACAACACTAATGAGCAGGGTCCTCCCCCTGCTGTAGACCCATGTTGATCCTAATGGCACCATGTCATCTAATGAGCAGGGACATCCTCCTATAAGAACATCCCCAGCGGAACCTGCTATAACTGACTCAATTGATGAAGACATGTCTGCAGACAATGCTATTAACAACAATCAATTAAGTCACGTACCTGATTCAGCTTAGTGTAGCCTTGATGAACATTGTGCAACTCTTGATAGAGCATTATATTAATTATACTTACATATCACTCAAAGTGTGTACTTTGCATGATGTATTAAGAGTATTTCTCAGTCTCCAACTGTTTTGTTGAAGGATATGGTATGTGTATACCTGTACATATTGGCTTGTGTAATGTTCTATTATTACTGTTGTAATTTCATAAGTGATGTGTAGTCATGTGTAATTATCATACAGCAAGGGCGGAGACAGCCATTCAAAAGTGGGGGGGCTCGGGGGGGCTCATAATGTGGAGAAGCGAAGCGAGTTGTAAAAATCCTTCACAATGCGCATGCGCAGAAGTACGTAAACCTTAGAGCTCGATCGTTTGAAGATCGCCAATTTCACGACTGAGTGTGCGCGTGCAAAAGATATACGCGGAGCGGGAGTGGGCCTGGGAACGAAGCTAATGCTCTTACAATAATAATATGTATCCGTGTTGCAAAAGTGATGGTGCCCGAGCCCCCCCGGCCCCCCTATTTCTCTGCTCCTGTACAGTTATGTTGTCTAATTATAAATGTACACAGTGTATGTATCAGCACTATATAGAAGGGTAACCATAATATGTAACAATTGCTCCATGATCGATGGAAATGCTGCTACTGTCAGTTATTCAAAACAGTGGTTCTGATCATCATTCTGTTTGCTATGTTGTGGTCTCTCATGAGAGTATCACTAGACAAAAAGTGAAATTTCCTATATGTGACCTGCTGTGGAATAGGTCATGTTTTATGACATTCCTGTACCTATCCAGTAGTAGATAGGGCTAAATATAATTAATGTCCTGTATGTACGTATACGTATATATATATATATATACAGGACATTTAGGCTTTTTAGCTCTATCCACTATTGGATGGATACAGGAACACAGCAGGTCACATAGGAAATAATTGTCCGACAATGATGATGATGTTAATGATGCAGATTTCAGTTAAGGCGAGGCTGCCGTGGTATTATATGTGTTTTATGTGTTGGTGGTTAGTGTTTGGTTTACTTCTTTCTCCCTTTTTTTCTTTCTCGCAAATGAAGAGGACGCAGAGTTGGGAGGCAAGAGAGTCTCCCTGGTCAGTGGATACCTCTTCTTCCTTAGACCGAACCATGTCTGTCTGAAGAGCTGTACTTGCCTGTAAATAGCAATTGGCCTAAACCCATCCTCATTACTTAAATTCAAGACTGCACTACCATGAGTCCTTGTATTACAGTTTGTCCTAAAATATAGTGACAACAGCACATTGAATTGGCCCTATATACACCACATCACTTCAGATGCAATGCATATGAATACTGCATATGTTTGGGACTGAGTTTTTTTCAGCATATACTTTCAATTGGTCAATGGATTGCTATGTAAATGTTTGTGTCATGTGAAATGATGACATATACGTAGGTGTGCCAGTGTTGAGCACCACTGGTGTAATATAGAATTTGTTATACAACTTCTAATCCACACAATAAAACAAAAGAGGTCAACTAAAATGTTCTATAATGTCAATTAAGCTACACACAGGTACGTCACAACCAACCACATACACGGTGCATGGTGACTATTATAACGATGATGACTATACAACGTACATATACACAGGTACGTCACACATTTACACAACAAACCACATACTATTATAACGATGATGACTCATTTGGAGTACTTGTACAGTGGATCTTATGAGTTACATGTATATATGATGACTGCTGCACAGCTCAGCTCACATAACTGCCAATTATACACATGAAAAGAGTAGCACAATAATAGTTATACCAACAACAACACATGTGCCATCCAGCAGAGTCATAAGAACAAGTGGTGTCCCAAATTCTAGGAAGTGCTGAAATGATTGATTGCAGCCAGGGATACTTACGGAACCTAGAATATGGCAGAGCACCCTCTTGGCACCGAATGGGTGCTGTTTAATACCTGGATGTATGGCAAAGACTGAAACCACTTTTAAAGCTTCTTAGACTATATATGACAACTGAAGTCTTCCCAAGCAGGAACTGTTATTTTCTGTAAGCAAATGATTATCAAAATGTTTTTAGGAAGTAGCTATAGCTATATAAACTTGCTGCTGTATAAAAAAGCTGAGTGCATGTAGCAAGTTACATCAGACTTGCAGCCTGTTATTACAAGGTATGTTTTTTAGTTGTTGTTATCACACAGTACGGTAGTACTGTGTATATAGGGATTGCTATGGTCTATCCCCATTGAAAACCATATATAAGCATTTTGTTCATTTTCACCTTCAATTTGAAGTTGATTTCACTTTTAATGATATCAAGGTGAAGAATATGTGAAAAATAACCATGAAACAAAAAATGGTTGATCTGTGATGTAAGATAAGCGTAATATCTCAAAAAGTGCTTTTCACATTTTTGCCATGTTCTTCATCTTATTCTTCTTCTTCTTCTTCTTCTTCTTCTTCTTGAAGAAGCGTAACTCAATGACCATAAAATCAATGAAATTGAATCTTTGCATGTGGAAATATATCAATACGTACTGGGGAATAGAGGTATAATTTTTTTCGTTAACCCTTGTAGTTCATGTACTACTGATCGTTATCTCTCCCAGCAATGTATTATGAATGAGGATAACTAATGAGCAAAACTCAGCAACCATGGTAACCATCAACCTGAAAGTTAGCATGTGTAGAGATATCATCGCTAATAGCAACATGACAAAAGCATATGTTATTAACCCTTGTGATTCTTGTAATAATGATGTTAACACTCCTCTCAATGCAATACATGTACATATATATTGCGATTACGTAATTCATTTTGAATGTACGTGCATAGTACATACGTTTATAGTTAGCTTGCGTCATACAATAAAACGATTACGTCATGAGACAAGACTCATTAATGACGTCATTTACACCAGCCGCGCATGCGCAAAAGCTTAGCAACTAGCGCGTAGCAATTAGGCATGGAGTGAACTGGCTGATAGAGAACGTGTTGACGATTTGTATAGCAACTAGCACTTAGTACTACATAAGCAAAATAGAGATGTGTTGATGATTCTTGTGCTACTCTTACCGTCAGAACACTGCACACGCGTACAGTGTGTTGGCTCTTGCCTCTACGTATAGTACCTCGGTAAGCTTATATCATAGATACCATACTGACGGTATCTATTTTTATATACCGTCTGCTGGAGAAACGGCACGCTATAATGAGCAATATACCACCAAGCCAAAGCGCTGGTGACTGATAGTACGTTGCTAGCAGGTTTGCTTATAGACCAAAGTGTACGCAGCTGCTGCTTGCAACCAAACCACGCCCTCAGTAATAATCACGCATTTATACAGTAGCTCAATGCTTGGTCAGATGTTTATGGATGTGGAGAGCACATGCTAGGGAGAATTATTGCTTACAATAGTAAAAAAATGACAAGAGACAAGTAAATAAAAAATTTAGGAAATTTGAAGTGTAATATAGGAATTGCATAAAAATGAACAGAGACAAGATTGGGACACAGACATGCTATATACATCAATGTACTACAAGGTATGTTGATGTACATAGCATGTCTGTGTCCCAATCTTGTCTCTGTTCATTTTTATGCAATTCCTATATTACACTTCAAATTTCCTAAATTTTTTATTTACTTGTATACTATAAATTATAGCAAAAGAAGATGGAGATGGAGATGGACCCCAATGCCAATCCAGATATTGGCAGTGAGGCACCACCTTCATATCCTGGCAACACTACTTACCAGACACCAGTAATCCCTGAACCATTATCTTACCCTGCCACTACTTCAACTTTTGCGAGTGAACTCCCACCTTCTTATCCTAGCAGTAGTAGTGCCATTTCACAATCAAAGGGAACTACACAGCACACAACAGTAGCTGTTGTCACTTCACAGCCATTGAGACAAACGCGCTCTTTTGCCACAAGTGAAAATGCAGCAGACCATGTGCTATATTTGAGTGTGTATTGTTGTATTGCCTGTTTCATCTGTGGGTCTCCACTTACCATATGCTGCTTTGTGCCAGCTATCCTGCTAGCAATGAAGGTAAAATACTTTACATACATACGTATTTGTTGCCTGGTAGAGTAACAGATCAAAGGCTAAAGTGTGCCAATATATCATGTATGGTACACTTATTTCATCATTAATTACATGAGGCTAGTAGGGGAGTGGTTAGGGGCTGGGAAACCATAGTTGTTGTAACAACTAATACATGTATAGTAGTATAATATTTTCCTTGCCTTTCAGTTAGTTTATTTGAATTCCTATAAATGCAGGCGAAAGAGTATGCTTCAAATGGTGAACCTGACAGGGCTAAAACGGCAGTCAGCAATGCACGTGTTTTGGCCATCATTGGAATCCTAAGTGGAATTGCAGTTGTGGTGCTCTTTATTATTGCCACGAACATTGCTAATAAGGATAATGAAGAGATATCGAACCAGCAATAACAAGTTTCAGAACAGTAATACAGAACAAGATGTATGTAGTCATCAGCTGTTCAGTGCATGTATGTAATTATGACGACATAAAGATATCCTTATGTATATGTGACCATGCAAGCATAAACCAACCTTATGCCGCAGAAGCATAATTTTCACCACGAACAAAAATAGTTCTCACTTTCCAATTATACCCCATACAAATACAAAATGCAAACCTCTTCATAACTTTGGAATAGAAAGTCAAATCAAAAATCTAAAAACATCACTACAATCAGCTTGAAAATCGTTATTCAATGCTCTGCTTATCTTAAAAATGATAAAATGCAGTGTAAGGTTGGTTTATGCATGCATGGTCACATATATGTAAGCATGCATAATTTGAACAATAGTTTAACTATGCAGATACCATTTTAAGCTTGGCTAACATTTATGCCAATAACAGAACTCACAAACATGCCAAATGTGTAATGTGATACATGCATGCATGAAGCTTGAAGCTTGCATGTGCATATGCAAGAGTATATCAAACACCACACATATAGAAGTAACAATGCAGCCACATTCCTGAAAAACAGTGAAACAAAATTAATATATATGTTGAAATGGTGTCCCAAAAAATCAAGTGTATACAAGAGAGTATGAGGACATGGAGTGATGGGGTGTGTGTAATCACCTTCCTACATCTTTTATTATGGGTTCACACATGTTTAGCTTATGATTTTCATTCGTAATGAAACATGCATGTTCTTAAGGTGCATTTATCACACCTTTTTAAGAAAAAATCAGGAAGGTATAGTGAAAATGTAGTCCATGCTACTATATATGAAAATATTATGTGTATGGACTACATTTTCACTATAGTACATATCAGTTTTCCCCTTCCTGCCTAGAAAGTGGTAATAAATACACCTAAAAAGCTTGCTTTCACATTTTCGAACGACTCCCATCACACATAGTAGTATAAAGATTTCACTTCAATGCCACTCCGTCTTCAATAGCGTTCATGTTCCTACATTTTCCTATCCTGTTTTCTCCACATGAGATGGGCTTGGTTCTATTACGCCAACATTTGTTGATTATTAGTTTCTCATCAAAGTGTCACGTGCCAATTGCATGGTTCCTTATCATTATTCATTAAAAGCAAGGTGCACAACAAAGAACAATAAACAGATAGACATGATGATTAATCTCTCTTTTCAATGGTCAAGTATTTTGTTCCTGGACATACAAAATGCGTGATAGTTGAGCATCGTTTAGACTGTAGTGGAGAGGAAATCGCGCTCAGAACAAACGCGTACACAGCTGGACACGCCCGCTGTTGATCTGAGCATGCGCAGTAAGAAATAATGAGGAAATGATCAATTTCTTGCGTTTGGAAAACTTGATGCAGGCGGTTCATGAGAAACTAATAATCAACAAATGTTGGCCATATATATATCTTCCATAATGAGTGAAAACTTAATGTAGCAGAGGCAGAGAACCTGGGGGGGCGGGGGGGGGCTTGAGCCCCCCCACTTTTTGATAAGGGGGGGGGCTGAGCCCCCCCAAAATTGGAGGTTGTCATGAAGAATGTAATGGCCTATGCTGGATGTATTCAGAATGAATGTATATAACCCTCAACTTCATGAACGCCGAGCCCCCCCACTTTTGACATGCTGTCTTTGCCTCTGTGTAGTATGGATAAAATACATCGTTGTCTCTTGCACAATTTTTGCGGAATGTATAGATACAGAATTGAAACGACTAAGTGGGCTCGCCATTTATAGGCGCAATATGTGGTAGTTCTGGTAATTCTGAGTCTCCACCTCCGGCCCCGTAAACGGCCTGGGTACGAATCTGTATAGCAGTCAGCCCTTAGCTTGGGTGTTCCCCGAATCAGTGGTACAATATGCAGAGTTACGTACGAAATTTATTATTGGTGTATAATAGGCTGGCCCAATTGGCCTCGCGCTCGGCAACGAAAACAGGAACTTCTGAATCACTTTCGTTAGCAATTGACAGTGGAAATGGAGAAGAAAAAACTTCTCAGTGACGATTCGGTTTTTGTCGATGACATGGAAATGAAAGATTCCCCAGACCCTGGCAGTGAGATACAACCTTCATATCCTGGAAGCACTCCCTACCAGACACCAACTGTGATCACTGAGTCAGAATCTTACCCTGCCACCACACCAGCTCCTATGAGTGAGCTTCCACCTTCTGATCTGGGTAGTAGCGATGCCATTTCACAACCAAAGGAAACTACACAGCATACAAGAGTAACTGTTGTCACTTCACAGCCATCAAGGGTAGCACGCAGAATAAACAACCTTAATGATAGTCCATTAGCAGAAAACATGCTTGGATTCAGTGTGTTTTGCTGTATCATCTGTTGCCTCTATGGGTCTCCACTTACCTTGATCTGCTTTGTACCAGCCATCATACTATTGAACAAGGTGAAATAATATGAGTTGATGCTTTGACCAGCAGGTGCTGTTACCATCATTACTATAACATTAACTAAAAGAGTTGTGTAGGGATTTTCTCAAGAGTAATAATGACTCCTTATGATAATTCCTTTTAGGGAAAATCACATACATATACACACCCACTAGTACTATATATTGTATACTGCTATAGCTATCAAGTTATAGCTATTCCCAAAGTAAGAAACACAGAATAAGCATACAGGTGTACTGCTCCACTTCAAAAAAAGGTCATTTTGACAAGCATGTGAGGGCCTAGTGGGGTTATCTCAGCCTCTCTTGACATTTCATGGAAGTACATGTATACATGCATAACAAAAGCTCTTTATTTCACAAGTTGCATCCTGTTCCTGCATCTGTACATCATCAGTTTATCCTCACTGCTATAAGCAGTAACCATGCCAACCTATGCACAGCAAAGCAAGATTATTTTAAGACACCTTCTGCATAGTTGTTATATCTGTTGCATGTTTCATGGGAAAAGACTAATGAAGTTGTTCTATTTATCACTATAATAATTGTCTGAATGTAGGATTTCCACTAAGGAATGTGTTTCCTAATTATCCATGACATGGTATATAATAGTATACATACTCCCAGGGGGGTGATAAATGCATTGTATATACATCCATACCAAATATTAAAACTTTACTCATCCATGATGTGTTAATACAGCCAAAATCAGACAAATAAGGACTGTATATATGTAGCAAGACAGGGGATGATGGCATACACATGTGTAACCTCTCCCTAGCTATACATCTTTTATTTTATATGGTGTTACACATTATTGTTGTATGCATGTGTCTTACTTCCTCAGTCCTTGTTATTCTGAATTTTGGCACTGCCATTCTATTGAAACATTATAGTATAGCTACTGTACGTAAGAGTTATGCATTTGAAATTAGCCTCGTTCCCAGGCCTTTCAAGAGGCCTGGGAATGCTGATAGAGTGGAATATGATGATTCAATGTATAGGCAATATATGTGTATATAATATGTGTATAATTGCTAACACCCAGCTCAGTTTCTCCTCTCAAATGGCCTTTAATAAAATAATTATAATCATCATCATCATCATTATCATCATCATCATCATCATCATCATCATCATCATCATCATCATCATCATCATCAATGATATCATCATCTGGTCTGCTCATATTATATGTACATATATATGCCTTAATCCTCAGAGAGATGAGTATGAATCAAATGGAGATCCTGTTAGTGCTCGAAATGCATTCAACACTGCACTTGTCTTGACCATTATTGGAATCATAAGTGGAATTGCAGCTGTGGTGATTTTTGCTATCCTCAGGACCCAAGGAAAATGAAATGGCCTTAAATGAACAATTGCAAATGCAGAATAGCAGCATACGTGAACATGTAGATATACTTTATTAATATTATGTGTATGTAATGTATAAACCATGGCCAAGAGGTGTATATGTCAGATATACACCTGCTGTGAGGAATTTATTTGTGATATTTCCCGAGGGCCAACAGCCCGAGGGATATATCACAAATAAACTTCCGAACATAGCAGGTGTATATCTGAAAATATACACTGATTGGACATGGTTTATACGATATATACTATGTTGAATATTGATGAGGTGTATATGCAATATATAAACCTGCCGTTACCATAGCAACATAGTATATGTCTAATGTACGCGTATGTGTTTACAGTTACATGTATATCACGAGGAGACAATATATATATCACTGTAAAAAATTAAAGGTTGTTTTAACACTTCTGTGGTTGTTTGAGTTGCACTTGAGCATACACTGTACACTATGGCCATTTAAATTAAAAGTACTTGAGTGACAAACGTAGAGCTATGAGCAACCCGGCTTCTGAAAACTACCACAGTTATTTGAGGAAATCAAACACATGGCAACTCAGGAATGTATGTAGTTCATCAAGTTTCCCTCTCATTAACAAAGAATTTAGAACATGCATCACTATGAAGGTTGCTGTGGCCTCAGTTGCATGCTCAGCATATTATATACTAGCTACTGCCACTACATTGTTGGGAAACTCAATAATGGCTCTACTATAATTTGAAGCTATATATATTCCCAAGTTGCCATGTATTGTTGGCATACAGGTATAAAGAAAGTTGAGCAAATCATGCAGGAAGAGGTTATTTTCAGAAAGCAGGTTGCTCAAAGTCATGCCACTTTCTCACTCAGCGGCTCTAGTACACAGTCAGTGAACTCTCCGAATAACGGACACTTTGGCACAAGGTCTACTGTCCGTTATTCGGGTGGGGTATGACCACATTTCACGTTCCTTGTTCCAAGTTGCTTGCAAATATAGGCTATATGGGCCGCGTGAATGTCGGCGAAGCGAGAATGGATTCTATTTAACGCCCTAATTTGCCGCGCTTGCGCACAATTAGATGGCGGCGGTAGTTGTTACGTGTGGTCAGGGCTAGCCCACGCGCACCGTCCGTTATTCATGATAACTTTTCTATGGAGCTGGATCAGTCGGTGCAGTTTTCCCTGTCCGTTGTCCGGAATAAGTGACGTCCGCTATTTGGGTGTTTTTAATGTATGGGTCTCTGACACTTCTCTGGACGATTTTTGGAATAATATGTGGAGTTACAATTGTGGTAATTTTCCTGCATCTCTCTCTCTACAACAACCGCACATACAAAACAGCTGTAAATAGAGAATAAGTTCTTAGATAGTTCTACTTGCACAAATATCTGTCTGTTGTCATATATAGCTCCCAGGAGCCACTAATGAACCATAACACTTTAAAATTCTCATGTTGGTTGTACACATGTACATGTGCTGCACAATTTGATGTATGCATTTGTAAGTGTATGCTAGGTCAGTTAGTACATTTCTAAGTCAGGTTCGTCAAGTGTTATATACCCTTGTGGTTTAACATAATACTGGAGGCGACAAGTACTGGATGGATACTGGTAGCAGCACTCAGCTGCAGATTGCTAACTGCATTATATATACATCATTACAACTTACATTGCATAAAATTAATGAACATGTAAAGTACGTCGTATATCTAGCTCTGAGATAAATAAGATCCCTTCTGTGTTGCGTGTGATCTTAGCATGAACACCCTCTGATCATGATCTATATAACAAGGAGGTCCACTCAATACATAGTAGTGGGAATTTAGCCTTTCTTACACAAAAGGTGCATGTTGTATGTGATAATGGTACTTGAAATCAAACATGATCTATAGAGCACATGCATATGGCTATGCCTCATGGTGTATGGAGCACATGGCTAACCCTCATGGTGTATAGTTATGTCACCTGTGCTGTGCTTTCATACTACTGTACAACATTTGTTTTCATACCAGTGTAACAAATCACATTTTGCAGTGCTCAGGCAAGGTACAAGTCACAAGCATTTCACTGAACTTGCCTATGAGTGTCACTAGCTGAGATCTTTGAATGTTCTCTTTTAGCATTATTTCTTCCAAATGCTGGTTTCCTCTGAAGTATTTACACAACCTGGAGCACACAAAATTCACACATTGCATATGACATGCACAAAGTTTTGATCAGTTACACTTAAGAGTTCATTATTTTGGGGGAAGCTAAAAGAATTCTGGGTTGTTCGTCTAAATTTGTAATGAAGTGATATGGGTTTAAAAACAATATTTTTTAAACAATTGAATGAATAGAGCTAAATTAATTAAAAAGGTGGTATAAACTAATATCAATGCCAGAGGATACATACACAAAAGAATTTGCTTAGTCAGGAATGGAAATCAAAAGATTTGGGAGGGACTGGAATTTAAGAGGAGGAATTTATAACAAATGTATTTAGTGATGTGGGAGTTTTTAATTGTGTGTGCTATGGCAGCTTCATAAGTATTACTAGGTGAGTGAAAAGCATTGTGAATGAGCAGAGTGAACCCACCTAGTTCTAAAATAAATGAGCTGGCTTTGTACTGATGATGTGGATGGTAGTGAGGGTACAATGTGACATAGGGTACAATGTAGACATAGGTGTGCAGCTGAGTATGGATATACACACTGTTAGACAGTAGAAACTCATACACATGAACACTAGAGAGTGTGAATAGACAGATGTAGTGAATAACCTGAGTTATTTGCCTGTGTCGTAGGAGCCAAACAACCATTGGGATTGCCTTCTGCAATAAAATGACCTACACTGTAAATGAATAACATACACTGTATATGTGCATTCCACAGGAACGTGCTGTGTTGTGCTGGTCAACACTACTGTTACTACAAAAGAAGCTGTTAATTACATTTAATGTGCACTTTAGCATACATAATAAAATTAAGTAGCCAGTTAGAGAGAGTACACATTATGAGCATGTCTCCAATTATATGTCACTGCAAAAAGGATGATGTTTTGACAAGCATGTGCCTAGGCCTCCCCGCTACGTGTGTTGCGCATGCGGACAGTTAAAAGCCTGGTCTGAAACATCACGTGAGGTAAATGTGTGGGCCGGGGAGAGTGGCACCTGCTTTTACGTTGCGCGTTGTATGCTTCTTTCTGGTACTGAACAATCGCTTCGTTGCTGGTCTCCATGGCCGTCGTTAAAGGACAGCTCGTGTAGACAAAAAGCATACTACGTTATATACTACGCAAACTACTTGCCGCGCCCCCCACGCGTCTAGTACGTCTATCTCACGTGATGTTCCAGACCAGGCCTTCCCCGCTTTTAACTGCGCAACGCACGTAGCGGGGAGGCCTGGGAAGGTATGTATATAGAAATCGAGGGGTCCACACAGGCAGAAATCTCCTATATAGGGCCTTAATTATAAAGTTAGACAGACACGTAACGTAATCTATATTATCTATGTGAATATCCAGGGTGTGAAGGAGTTTCCGGAAGTCCATACATACAATATATAACAACATTTATTCCGTGCTCCATTTGCGCCTCTAAATTTGAAAGAGTCCCCCTCGCAATTTTCCTCCGCTGTGCGCATATATATCAGGAAGATGGACATACATACCAGGGCCGGAGCAGCTCCACAAAGGGTGGTAGGGCAACTGCAGTGCGGGATAAAGGACGCGCATGCGCGGAAGTGTTTACCGCGGCCGCGGCGACTCCGGACTCGCGTACCGGTGTCGCGGTATATTTTATCCCCCCAATTTTTTATCCGGCCGGATAGAATATTCTATCCGGCCGGATAATTTTTCCTAGGATATTTCATCCGTGGTCAGGATATTTTATCCCATAAGGCTAGTAGTTACATGCGACTTCAACCATCGTATCCAGTGGGCTGTATAGCACTCTACCCCACTGTTATAGATTTCTGGAAGAGGAAAGATGCATGGCATAGCGCTATGATAAGGTAGAGTGACTTTAGCCAGGGTTTGACGATGTAGCCGGTAGATCGCCCCGATAGATCTACATGGTTGTAGGCAAGTATTTCGAGTAAGAAATGATGTAGTAGATATACGTATCAGTCAATAAAAAGCGATCAAGTGAGGATACAGTCACACAATACCCATGTGCATGCATTTGGAAAGCTAAGTCCACGTTTCTGATTTGCATAGACGGGATAGACGGGTTGTTGTAGCAACCACGAATGTAGTTGATCATCTCTTTATATCTCTCCTCTGTGACTGCACATCTCATAGCTACTGTTCAGTGAGCACTGACTGACTGCTGGACTGCTGGACTGGGTAGCAACAGAAATATTTTGCGACATACCTTGATCACCATGCAGGGATAAAATATCCTGACGTGGGATAAAATATACTAAGGATATACTATCCGTCGGATAGTATATACTATCCCCCGGATAAAATATACGGGGGATAAAATATACTGTGACACCGGTACATTAGCGGGCTTAATTGCGTGACTGCGAACGCAGCTAGGCTACTTCACTATCTCGGGTAAAAATCATAGCACACGTCATTTCCTGTGGACCACCAAAAGTGGTAGGGCAAATGCCCTACCTGCCCCACCGTCTCCGCCGGCCCTGCATACAGAAAAACTTCAGAGTGGGCGTCCAGATGCTGACATTGACATGGAAATACCCAATGCTAATCAAGATACTGGTAGTGAGTTACCACCTTCTTGTCTGGGCAGTAGCAATGCCATTTCACAACCAAAGGAGGCTATACAGCATACAACAGCTGTTGTCACTTCACAGCCATCAAGACAAACACCCTCTTTCAACAGAAGTCGTGATCAACATATTATTCTAGCAGAAAACATGCTGATTTGCAGTCTGTGTTGCTGTATAATGTGTTGCCTCTGTGGGTCTCCACTCAGCTTGTTCTGCTTTGTGCCAGCCATCATACTATTGAGCAAGGTGAAGTAATGCACCAAAATAATATGAGTGGTTGTTTTGACCAGCAGCTGCAAGTATGGTTACCATTGTGTGTGTGTGTGTGTGTGTGTGTGTGTGTGTGTGTGTGTGTGTGTGTGTGTGTGTGTGTGTGTGTGTGTGTGTGTGTGTGTGTGTGTGTGTGTGTGTGTGTGTGTGTGTGTGTGTGTGTGTGTGTGTGTGTGTGTGTGTGTGTGTGTGTGTGTGTGTGTGTGTGTGTGTGTGTGTGTGTGTGTGTGTGTGTGTGTGTGTGTGTGTGTGCACTACACCTTTCAGAGGGTACTGTTGCCTGCCATCATCTCTTGCAGTCATTTTACAGCAAAATAACATTATACCACTAAAATCAACATATGACTGTGTAAAATTGCTAAACCAGGATTAATTCATCTTTCAAGCATCGTTTCAATACTTTCATATGTTATAAGTATACACTGTGGCATGACTTTGAGTATAACCTGGCTTCTGAAAACAACCTTGTCCTGCATGCATGACAACCCTGGAAATGTATAACTTTAAAGTAGTAATTGTCATGTTTCCCTCTCATTAACAAAGAATGTAGTGGCAGCAGTATCTATGATATAACCACAACACTACTCACTATGACTGAGTAGTTCTTGGCTGGCTATCCATAATTTAATGCTATTTCACACTTATCCAACCAGTGGCAAAAAAAAACACAAAATCTTTATATTTTTTGCCGACGTTTCGACCAAACTGTGTTGGTCTTCGTCAGGGCAATGAAACACAGAATGCTATGCTGCTTTGCTATTTAAGCAGCATAGCATTCTGTGTTTCATTGCCCTGACGAAGACCAACACAGTTTGGTCGAAACGTCGGCAAAAATATAAAGATTTTGTGTTTTTTTGCCACTGGTTGGATAAGTGTGAAATAGCATTAAACTACTCACTATATAAATGACCTCACATATTTTCCATAGTCCCTAATGTGAGATATTTCTAACATCCTTGAGTCATGATAGATTGAAACAACAACATAGTTATTATATTTAATCAGCCATCAAATTGTCATTTCATAAATGAGTGGCTATATATATACACCTGAAGGGAACGCAATTGAGATAAGTTTTATCACAATGCCATATTTGCAGTGCTAGAGACATAAAGACTCTTTGTAATAATACCAGCATAGCACTCCACAGGGCAATAATTAAGAAGCTGTTTCATGCAAAAATGAAGGCAAATATTTATATTATAATACTGTTTAATTTATGAGATAGGCTTGTCTAATTGAAAATTAGAAGTCTGCGAAATCAGGGTTTAGGTATAACTAGCGGAATGCTATGCATTAGTTGTTGGTGAACAGGAGTGTGCACGCCAAATTAGAAGAACGTATAACATTACGGTATGTACCGTGCCCGTCACAATTACATATATATACATGATTGTGTAAAAATATTATGTTGAAGGATGTAGGGATGAAAGTAGAGAAACTAGTGCAGTATATATGCAGCAAGACAGGGGATGAGGGCATGCAATAATACTAACATGCGTAACCCCATATTTTTACAAGTAAATAAAAAATTTAGGAAATTTGAAGTGTAATATAGGAATTGCATAAAAATGAACAGAGACAAGATTGGGATACAGACATGCTATATACATCAACATACCTTTTATAATTAGTACATTGATGTATATAGCATGTCCCAATCTTGTCTCTGTTTATTTTTATGCAATTCCTATATTACACTTCAAATTACCTAAATTTTTTATTTACTTGTCTCTTGTCATTTTTTTTTACTAATGTAAGCAATAATTCTCTCTAGCATGTGCTACCATGAAATTACGTAATCGCTATATACATACACATGTATTGCATTGTGAGGAGTGTTAACATCAGTATTACAAGAATCACAAGGGTTAATAACATATGTTTTGCTATGTTGCTATTAGCAATGATATCTCTACACATGCTGACTTTCAGGTTGATGGTTACCTTGGTTGCTGAGTTTTGCTCATTATAGTTATCCTCATTCATAATACATTGCTGGGAAAGATAACGACCAGTAGTACAAGAACTACACCTCTATTCCCCAGTACGTAATGATACATTTCCACATGCAAAGATTCAATTTCATTGATTTTATGGTTATTGAGTTACGCTTCTTCAAGAAGAAGAATAAGAAGAAGATGAAGAACATGGGCAAAAATGTGAAAAGCACTTTTTTGATATTGGCATATCTTACATCACAGATCAACCAATTTTTGTTTCATGGTTATTTTTCACACATTCTTCACCTTGATATCATTAAAAGTGAAATCAACTTCAAATTGAAAGTGAAAATGAAGAATATCCTTATATATGGTTTTCAATGGGGATAGACCATAGCAATCCCTATATACACAGTACTACCGTACTGTGTGATTAATAAGAGATGTAGGGAGGGATTAAATAGGTTGGGTCTAAGGGATGAGCCTGTTCCGCAACCACAACATACTCAGTTTTCATCGCCGAAAAACGGCTCCCACTGTAGGACTCGAACCTACGTTCAATCGTTGACCGGACGGCATTACCACTCTGCCAAGGGATTTACGGTTCAAATCCTATAGAGTATGCTGTGGTGATCGAAACTTCGCTTTTTAGTTGTATACTCGCGCGCTTGCAAATTCAATGCTCTTTGCGTGTTTGCGAGCCCCCCCCCCCCCCCCCCCCCCCCCCCCCCCATGCTCGTTGTCATGTGAAACGCACGTGAGTAATAACGAGGAAATGGCGTTCAACTACATGGAAGTGCTAGTATATCGTACGGTCCTACAAAGATTCGGTTGGTAAAAGGCACTCCATATGGGAATAAGAAGCCTTTTGGTCCAAAAATCAAGGTAAATACATGTACCAATTTTGTGCTAGGCTGTTTGAAGAATTAGAAGACGAAGAAGTGGTACTGCATGTTGCTCTGTTTGTACTGAACAGCTTTGCAAAGTACCTTTCACCAACAGAATCCTTTTCTGAGCAAGTAAATCTGTTCTATATTCCATCATCCTGCTCCATATATATTTTTCCCTATCTTCTTACATGCAGGGGAGTCAGTATGCATCAGTTGGAGAACTTGTTATTGCTCGAAAGACAATCTACACTGCATTTGCCTTGATCGTTTTTGGAATTATAAGTGGAATTGGAGTTGTGGTGATCTTTTTCCTATGGTCAATATGAAAATCTTCTGGGCCTCAAACTATCAATAACAAATGTAGTAAAAAGCAGCACATAGACAACAAGTTTTATGTAGATACTAGAGTGGAGTGCATGTAGCCATCACATACCATCTCTTAATTTTACAATACTTCAGACCAACATTAAACCACTATTTAATAATTAAATGTAAATGTGATCTTTGTTCTTACAGTATTAGATAAAAATATGGTGTGCTGCACAATTTGATCTGCCTATCAACAGCATGATGGCGTATGAGGGGTGTGGCTACGCCAGACTCATAGGGTTGGCCAACAGAGAACGTTGGTATTGCTATATGGCGTTCTCTCTGTAAAAAAAACTAAGTTCAGTTTGTTAGGGCATGTGGAGTGGAGCAATGACTAAGTGGGTTCACGCTTTAGAATTTCACCGCGCGCGCCCCTCGCTCCGCCCTTTGAATGTCTGCATGCGTAACGTTAATTGCCTCGCGTCCTTCCCAAGCTAGCAATTGATGGTCAAAGTGTCTTGAAGAAAGTGTACATACTTGCTGCAGTATAGAAAAGCTGAATGTATTAACATTTGCAGCCTGCATGTTATTAAGGTATGCTCTTAGTAGTCTTAGTTGTTTAGTTTTCTAAATATAACATATCAATAGAAGATGGACATGGATACAGAAAAACTTCTTGATGACAATTCAGATGATCGGACAGACATGGAGATGGAAAACATTCCCCATGTCAATCCAGATACTAGTGAGTTACCACCTCCATCTGACAGCATGGCTTACCAGATCACTGAGCCAGAATCTTACCCCACCACCACACCACCACTCATGAGTGAGCTCCCAACTTCTGGCCTGGGCAGTAGCAATGCCATTTCACAACCAATGGAAACTATACCATACACAACAGCAGCTGCCGTTAATTCACAGCCAATGAGTCAAACACAATCAATAAGTCGACCATATGCAGAAGAAGCTTTCAGTGCGTGTTGCTATTTCCTCTGTTTACTCATTGCGTCTTTATTCTGCTGTTTGCCACTCTTACTACTAGTGCACAAGGTAACTGTGCATGTATGAACACATAGGAGTAGGAAGGGGGGGGTGGGGGGGGGGGGGGGGCTGCATCCCCCCAATATTTTAGGAGGGGGGCCTAGCCCACCTAATAATTACCTAGTTATGTATTTGAGTCAAGCATTGTAATCCAGTAGACAATAGCTAAGTATTACTGATCAATTGACAAATTGGTTAGGTTTGGCCCCCCAATATTTTTATCTTCCAACACCATTGGAACATGTCTAGTATTAGCACAGTTGCTATGTACATATAGCAATCTAGCTCTGGCACACACAGCATTGGCACATGAGGCCACTGATATAGTTGTTGATCAAGAGCATTGTATATAGCACCCAGCTATACATTGTCCCTTGCGACAACTGAAAACAACGGGAACTTTCTCTTATCCATAAAAATAGCACATAATATAGTCAACACTATGCTTACCGCAAGATTAGGCTGCATACTACACATCTAGTTTACATATTCTACATATTAAAATGTAATGGAGGATTAACTTTTACACACATTCCACACATTCTTTGAATATTGAAAAGAGGTTATAGTAGTCTTAGCAAATGGTGCAGCTAAGGAAACCACACTTTCTGGTCAAACATGTCACATATTCTTGCAGATATATGCTGCAGTATATATGTACATAAAAAATGTGAAGGATATGTAGGAATGGCAGTGCCAAAAATTAAAGAAACAAGAGCAGTATGTATGCAGCAAGACCCATAATAAGATGTACGAACATTTTATAACTGCTGTGTTCGGCACAATTCATTTGTAAGCTAACGGAGCCATATTCCTACATAGAGAATCTATACCAACTCTCTAATACACAGCAAAAGTTTAAACCCTTTGTAAAGGTTATCTCAAGCTCGGTTGCATGTTTACAGATTGTTTATTTATCACAGTACCTACCTAGATGAGTCGCTAAATACAGGACTGTGTAGGATTTCCACTAAGGAAGTATAGCAATGTGTTTTTTAAATATTAATCATACATAGGCACGGATGAAGATCGCTTGAGTAAAGCATAGCCATTACAACCTGTAACTAATATGGGGCGTAAGAATACTGCATTCAGCCATAGAACATGATATCCTTCATGCTGCATGCGCATAGTCACTCTAGATCTGTTATTGGCACCATTTTTTCTTCATTCTTTCCAGGCATATATACATATATATCTACAGCTTACGTAACCATATACTGATATGTTACAACAACTATTATCTTTTTCCTTGTCTTAATCGTTAAATGCAGAGGAATCAGCAAGTATCCATGGAAGCTCGAATGACACTTCTCTGTACGATTTTTGGAATAATATGTGGAGTTACATTTGTGGTGATTTTCCTGCGTCTCTCTATATATACATAGCAATAACAACTGCATAGAAAACAGCTGTGAATAGAGAACAAGTTCTTAGAAAGTTCTACAAATATCTATCTGTTGTCATACATTTGAACCTGTTATAAACCATAACACTTTAAAATTCTCGCGTTGGTTGTACATGTGCTGCACAATTTGATGTATGCATTTGTAAGTGTATGCTCGGTCAGTTAGTACATTGTTGTAAGTCGGGTTCATCAAGTCTTACCCTTGCAGTCAAATATAACACTACAGCCAATGAGTACAGTATGGAGAATTTAGCCTTTCTTACACAAATGGTGCCTGTTGTATGTGATAGTGGTACTTGAAATCAAACATGATCTATAGAGCACATGCATATGGCTATGTCTCATGGTGTATGGAGCACATGGCTATCCCTCATGGTGTATGGAGCACATGGCTATCCCTCATGGTGTATGGAGCACATGGCTATCCCTCATGGTGTATGGCTATGTCACCTGCTGTATCTCAACTGTGCTTTCATACTACTATATATACAACATTTGTTTTCATACCAGTATAACAAATCACATTTTGCAGTGCTCAGGCAAGGTACAAGTCACAAGCATTTCACTGAATTTGTCTATGAGTGTCAATAGCTGAGATCTTTGAATGTTCTCTTTTAGCATTATTTCTTCCAAATGCTGGTTTCCTCTAAAGTATTTACACAACCTGGAGAACATAAAATTCACACATTTGCATATGAAAACATTGTATACACAAAGTTTTTATCAGTTACACTTTAGAGTCCATTATTTTTTGGGGGAGCTAAAAGAATTCTGGGTTGTTCATCTAAACTTGTAATGAAGCAGTTCGAGGTGATATGGGTTTAAAAACACTAAACAATTGAATGAATAGATCTAAATTAAAAGGTGGTATAAACTAATATCAATGCCTGAGGATAGATACACAAAAAGAATTTGCTTAGTCAGGAAAAATTAAACCTCGGAAAAGATTTGGGAAGGAACTGGAATTTAAGAGGTGGAATTTACAATAAATGATGTGGGAATTTTTTCAGGATCTTTAATGACTTGGCATTGATGTTGGTTGATCGTGTTTCCATCATTTAGGCCATTTGATAACTTTACATGTACGTTCATGTATGTGTGGCCTCATGCACCCATAATTGTGGGTGCTATGGCAGCTTCATGAGTATTACTAGGTGAGTGAAAAGCATTGTGGGTGAGCAGAGTGAACCCACCTAGTTCTAAAATAAATGAGCTGGCTTTACGTTTGCACGTAGCATAAGGGCACATCTGGGTCCCATAAGAGGTACACAGTTTATACACGGGGACAGTTGTTGGTCCAATATATAGAACCACACCATCTGAAGGACTAGATGGGATCGCTCTGCTTGCCCAATTATTACATTGCAACTACAAATCCACATATTTGTACTTTGCAAAGAGACTTAGATCATCAAAATCACTGGTTGCACTGATCTGCATGAGGTAGTTGTACTCCTGAACGGAGAGGTGCTGCAGCAGTAGTTCCTGTAGCTCCTTTCCTTCTGTGTGTGTGTGTGTGTGTGTGTGTGTGTGTGTGTGTGTGTGTGTGTGTGTGTGTGTGTGTGTGTGTGTGTGTGTGTGTGTGTGTGTGTGTGTGTGTGTATGTGTGTGTGTGTGTGTGTGTGTGTGTGTGTGTGTGTGTGTGTGTGTGTGTGTGTGTGTGCATGTGTGTGGGTATGCATGTCCATGCATGTGTGCATGCATGGATATACATGTATAGTCATTGTCTTTCCACTTCTCAGTTAGGAGAAACAGCTTCTTAAACCTGTGAACTTGGGCCTATAATGTAAAGCTTCATTACCTGAGTTATTGAAGGCATTATCATCACCGTTGACATGTACACTCAGTGATGACGATGAAGGGCTATTACATCCTGATGATGTAGACGGTAGTGAGGGTACAATGTAGACATAGGTGTGCAGCTGAGTATGGATATACACACAATTAGACAGTAGAAACTCATACACATGAACACTAGAGAGTGTGAATAGACGGATGTAGTGAATAACCTGAGTTATTTGCTTGTGTCTTAGGAGCCAAACCACCATTGGGATTGTCTTCTGCAATGAAATAACATACACTGTACATGTGCACTCCACAGGAACATGCCGTGTTGTGCTGGTTAACACTACTGTACTACAAGAGAAGCTGATGTGCACGGTAGTATACACCATAAACTTAAGTAGCCAGTTTGAGAGTGGATACAATGAGTATGTTTGCAGCATGTCACTGCAAAAATGATGATGTTTTGACAAGCATGTGCAGTTGCATCATATTCTGTTTAGACTATATGCGTGACTCTAGCTTACTCTGCTGTTGAAAGAATGTAAGAAATGTTACAAGTGGTATTATGCATGTGTAGAGAGGAATGTAGTGCATGTAGAAATGGAATGTAGTATATGTACAAGTGTAAAAAACATTTCATTAAAATGTTGAAGGATGTAGGGATGGTAGTGCCAAAAATTAAAGAAACAAGATTGTAATAACCTGAGTGGTGCACAGTGAACAACTGATTATGATATACCTATACACAACTTACGTATATAGTTTGGAGTTCAGAGACTATATGCGTGGGGGTGTGTGTGTGGGGTGTGTGTGGGTGTGTGGGTGTCCATACATGTGTGCAGCAATGGATATACATGTATAGTCATTGTCTTTCCACTTCTTAGTTAGGAGAAACAGCTTCATACTACCACAAAGATGAATTACAATTCATATGCATGTATGCAGACAAGGGATAATTGCATGCAACGATAACAACATGCGTAACCCCACAGAATAAAATGTAGGAAGGGTTGCACATCGTGTTATTGTTGCACGCAATTATCCCTTGTCTGCATACATGAATTGTAATTCATCTTTGTGGTAGCATGAACTCTGAACTCCAAACTACGTATATACATAAGTATAATCAGTTGTTCACTGTGCACCACTTGGGTTATTACAATCTTAATTTTTGGCACCACCATCCCCACATCCTTTACCGAAATGTTTCTTTACACTTGTTTCACTAGTTTTTCTTAGGTATCTAGCAGTGTCCATTTCTGTGGAGTGATCCCTACTTGCTTGTGTTCACACAAGCTCCACCCCCTTCTACTCCCACAGACCCACGCACGCTTAAGCCCCATCTTTCTATGAAACGTGGAATGCATGTGCACATACAGAAAATGGCTTCCAACCAATAAGGAAATTTTTGGATTATACAGTCTCAAGTAAAGTTACAAAGATTCTCTTGGTCAAGGATAATGCATGCAACGGAAGGGAGCCTTTTGTGTAAAAACCATCGAGATTACTTGTGCTACTTTGGCAGTAGGTCAGTTCAAGTGAAGGAGAAGAACAAGATGATGAACAAAAGTGCAGTTTGGCCAATTTCCATAAGTCACTGTAGCTGTATGTTTTATGAACTTTGAGGGATACAGAAGCACTCGTAAAGTACATGTACATGTCTAAAAGGGGTTGTAACTGCCACGCTTGGGAGTTCTGAGCCATTCTATATTGAAAAATGGGCATGGTATGTCAGCGCCATCCCTACATAGAGTCTACTGACTCTCTGATAAAGGCTGCTCCTCCATGACAGAATTATACAGCACAGTGGGGTTCTGCTTGTGATTTCCCCAACACAAGGGGCCTTACTGTCTCTTGAAATATACAGAGGCAATTCCTTAAGGATATCCTACACATCCCATGAGAGGTTGTTGGTGAATGGAGCAAGTCCCCCTTGTCATTCCAATGTTTCTACACATATTTGAGATTGCCACACATACCGTAATACATGTATTTTACATAAGTTCCAATTTTTTGTGTGCACTGACAGCTGGCATGGAATGCATTGCATTCACCTAGTTGTAACCATACAAAACAACTATCCACTGTGTGCAGTGATACATTTATTGCTCAAGCAGCTTACATCACTATCCATACTCTCCTTCAGATCCAACATTTGTGTGGGTAGCTCAAAGTTGGACAGAACTTGAGGTAGAGAGAAATCAGGCAATTCTGCAGCAAACTTTTTGGCTAGATGAGACCACCTTTGCATGGATAGAGTATATATTTATGTACAAAATGTACCAGATTAGAAAACAGTTCAAGTCATGTGTAAAGCTCATCTATGCATGATTGCTTGCTCACACACGCACACATGCACACACACACACACACACACACACACACACACACACACACACACACACACGTACACACGTACACACACACACACACACACACACACACACACACACACACACACACACACACACACACACACACACACACACACACACACACACACACACACACACACACACACACACACACACACACACTCACACACACACACTCACACACAGGCAGTGTGGCATATGTACGGCAGAGGCATAAAAGACACCTACACAGGTATCATGTCAGTCCCACGCCTAACATAACAAGTGGTTATTCATAGCACATAATGCACCTCCTGGTCTCAGCAGTGGAGCTAGCAATGTAGACATTGCTCTCTGATAGTGGGTAGATGGTCATAGCTTTACCCCAGTGTACCAGATGTGAGGCAAACTGCAGTACCTGTGACAGAGGAATGTCTGCATCCAGGGAAACATCCTGTAGGCTGGACAACAAACAAAATAGACAATTGCCTTGGGTATACTTAATGACTTAGAGTATCCACTACCCTCAATCAGTTGTGCATATGGTTTAAATTAGCAACTTAATTGTTGTACACCCCTCTATCACTAACTTTATCATTGGAGAGACTGTTTTCAAAAGTCTGTGCATGGCTGGGTTACATGATGGTGGCAGGGTAGCCATAATGTTCTCTAGACTCTCCAGCAGAATCAGTGCTGAGTACGACCTGTGTGTAAGGGAGAGAGGGAGCTAATACCTACTCTATACCCAGGTGCTTTTACAGGAATAAACTGCTATACAAGCATGAGGCTACCCTACATGAAATGAATTAATGCTCAGCATTATGGCCAAGCAGCACTGAACACACCGAATCATACATGTAACCAAACATCATGTGTACGTGCAGATGTCAAAAAATCAAAACCACATGTGCAAAAAGGATATTTGGTATTCAGTGCCACCGTCAATACGAACTTTTCCAGCGGCATGACTACGTATACGTAGATGGGCTTGCTCCCACTCACCACAATTACTACCTATACCAAAAGTAAACCTTACCTTACTGGAGCCTTCAGCTGTGCCTGAAAGCAAGAAAATCATGAGTAATATCTGTGCTCGTACAACATCCATCAAAGACGTAAAAGTGATAAGAAAGTATAACATTTCTCTTCACCTCACACTCTCCTGACTGAATATGCATGAGAGTAGACACCTCGGTCCATTGGTTGATCTTAACAGAGAGCTCACACTGGCCATTCTGAAGACTGCAATAAACGTAGCAGTAACAAGCACTTTTAGAAGTCAACGGGTGTTTCTGTACCCACTATAAGACTCTCAAAGTATATACTTTTAAAGAACTTCAACAAATGCTTTTGCACATTTCATCAGTCAACCAATGAATAATCACAAAGGCAATGTATAACACTAGACATACCAGCACAAAACTTCATGTAATGATTGTGCAAGGGAGCTTCTTCGCAGGAGTGCTTCTAAAAGTGTTACACAGTGTATTAATATCTGAACAAAGACAAATGATATGGCTTGTACCATCAGTGGGATCAGGAATGTCCATTTCTTCTAAACACTGTAATAGTAATTTGACTTCCCTCTGGAAAAATTCACATCTGTATATAAGCGTGATAATATGAAAGTGGCATCATGTGGCACACCAACCTGCATCTTAAAGTTACATGTACATGTGATTTAATTGTTTCATGTACATGTGTATAAGTATAGTAGTTAGAATACTTTTAAGCACAAATGTATCCCATATTTTACTTTTCCTCCTCATGAACTACTGCTGAGCCCAAGAGGTGGGACAGGTGATCATAGACCTTTACAGTGTCAGTTTTTGAGCATACCTACAGGTGAAGAAAACATCTTTAAACACACACACACACACACACACACACACACACACACACACACACACACACACACACACACACACACACACACACACACACACACACACACACACACACACACACACACACACACACACACACACACACACACACATATTATGGGGTATTAAATTTTGCTACATGTTTATCCCTCAGTGCATGCACAGTGAAGGTTTCAGTACTTGGTGTGTGTTTGTCTGTCTGGACTATTTCTCAGAAGCAGTAGGCTTATACATTGAAATGAAGGACAAGCAGCTTTGACGCAACACAGAGCAGACTTCTATAAGAATGGATTTCATTATAAATGCTTCATTTAAAAGTCATGACATTATTGGCTTAGTGGGACATTCTACAGCCTTTATGCAACATTCATCGCCATTTTTCAAAGACAAAACATTCTAAAGCCCTTAAAAGGGCTCACAATAGGCTAAATGCTACCTGGAACATGACCCATTGTAAGGCAGTGAGCTCTTTAGTTCTCTAAAAATCTTCTGTATACTTCTAGCGAGTGCACTTTTTCAGATTTTAAAATTATTATACACATAAATTTTTAGGACTATTAAATTTTGTTTCCAAAAATATCAAACGTTAGTACCCACAAAAAATAGTCACCTTAAGGTACCAACAGCTATATACCTCAACAATGAAAGTTATGCTGAATTTGATGTCAAACGACCCATGCTGAAGTGAGAAAGGATGACCCACAAACTTCCACTGGTCCACATTGAGCTCAAATGTGTGGTTCACCATGAGTCCATTGGGAGCTAGAATTTCAGATAGTGTCAGTGCTGGAAGCTCACTATGAGGAAAAATTGTTATGCTATACTTGAGGACTTTGAATACATGTAGGCACGTGTTACATGCATGTTCAAATACATGACAGTAAGCAAAGATTTATCAAATCCACATTGTAACTACACAATACAGGCACCAACCATCCTGCTTTCAACATGACTGTACTCTGCATGTCCTTGACCTAACATAGAGTATAGTCTGCACATGCAACCATAAGTACTATGAAGTTTTTCTCTTTGATGTGCTACTTTTTAGTTGCATACCCCATATATGAATTGCATACCTTAGCACATCACAAACACCATCTGTGGAATTAGAAAGGCAAGTTTTGGATTGTTATATACAACAAGTAAATATAAGTGTAATAATATTATAAGGATTGCACAAAAATGAACAGAGAGAAGATTGGGACACAGACATGCTATGATATGTACATCAACATACTGCATAGGAGAGATAACAATCAGTAATGCAAGAACTACGAGGGTTAACAGAAAATTATACCTCTATTTCCCAGTTTGTAATTATATGTATACATTTCCACATGCAAAGATTCATTTTATAATTATTTAGTTACACTTCTTCAACAAGAGGAGGAGGAGGAGGGGGAGGAATGAAGAAGATGGAAAACATGGTAAAAATGTGAAAGCACTTTTAAGCTATTACACGCATCAACGCATCCAATTTTTGTATACTGGTTATTTTTCACCTTTCGATATCATTAAAAGTGAAAATCGAAAGTGAAAAGAACGATATCCTTATATGTGGTTTTCAATGGGAATAATCCCTCTATATACAGTACTGTACTGTGTGATACTGATGTCACGAGTGACCGTCTGGTTTGTGGTGCCTATCACAGACTAGCCTCATCCCCAGGCTCTCTTTTTTCCCCTCAGTCGCACGCACCAGAAAAGAGAGCCTGGGGACGAGGCTAATCACAGACCTATCAAACGACTTACTGGACAAAAGCCAACGCTTCACTGATCCTCACCTTTTAGCGTTCCCTTATCATAGAAGAGCAACTTGTTTCCCCTACTGCTTTGAGTTACAAGGCAAATAGCTAGTGGTATCCTACGAGCCATCACGACAGTTTGAAGGGGCGTGGCCAATATGTCTCAAGGGGGGATCCCTAGGGCAAATACCGCCACTGTCTCTAGGGATCAGAAGTATACTGGGGTGAGTTCATAAGACGAACTATATCATTGTTACATTACTCACGTCCATGAACTGTATATAGTACGATAGGTCTATATATGTACCTATCGGATTACGATTCGTGTGTGTATAGCTAATCCACCCCCACACATTGTTATGCCTATCCGGATTCCAGCTAGCTATTCGACCGCACATATGTATAGGCATAACTGTATATTCCTCTGGTAGTGATTGACTGTACTGTATCTTGAGTTGAACGCTGGGTGACTGATAGCCACACACACGTATGACAGACAAGGCTAAGTGTTTGTTGGGATTCAGTACATGCCATCTGAAAGTCTCCTGTCATCTATGTGTGAAGTTAAATTGGATATGTTAACCACTAATAACTTCTACATTCTGAGTACCACTTTTCTTTTATCACCAGAATAGTGATTTGTATTGCCACGGTGATTTGTTCATCCAGAATGGGGAATCAACTTTCCTGGGACAACTGTAGGCTTTCAAGTGGAATTCACATCAATGGTCGTTCATTTACAATAAAGCCAAGAAGACAGTTTGAAATTCTCATGATGAATGTTATCATTTCAGCTCTTTTTGTAACAGTGGCTGTAAAAATCATGAGTAACTTTCAAAGTGGTGAGAGCATGCCATTCATTGGTTTAAGCTTGAGAAAGAAATCTTTGGAAGATATTAACATAACCAGTGATCCAGATCTGATATTTTGGAGTCTGACAGAACGCTTAATCTACTGGAAGGGGAAAATGTATTGTAGAACACATGTTGTGTGTACAACAGGCTGTGAAGTTGAGATTTCCTGGAGTTTTGAAAGAAGGAATATTAGGCTTTGGGTTAAATCCACCACTGGTGAAGTGCAAACAGACGAGATTCCTGTGGAACCACTGGACTTTGACAAGTTCTGGCCAATTTTTGGTGCCATCAATGTAGGCAGTGAACAGATGAAGTTTGAAATACTTAACAAGTCTTTGGACTTTCAGGATCTCACTAAATCAGTTAGATTCAGCAGTGCGGGAGGTAAGATGGACATATCAACTGATGGTAAAACCATCTCCAGATCAAGTAAAGGAAATGGAAACAGTGTTGCTCTACTCAACAAAGTCATCAAGGAAGGCACGCATCATTGGAAACTTGAGGTTATCAGTGATTTCGGTGCCAGTATTGGAATCGGTCTTGCAATACATAACTTTCAGCTATCAGAAAAGTACCGCCAGGATCCTTTGAGGCATGTATACCATCACAAAGGCCTTTTCCTATGGAGATCCTACAGAGGCTTTCTCTATAGCAATGGTCAGCAGTTACCCCACTCACTGGAGCCTTTGGGCTGGCAGAATGGCCCTCCTATTTCAATAGAGTTATCTTTAAATATGAAAGAGGGAACATTGGAGATATTTAGAAATGGCAAGTCCATCGGAATTGCTTTCACTGATATTCGAGGGCCTGTGCAACCTGCAGTAGCCTTTTACGCAGCATATGAGAAGGAAGTGCGGCTGGTGGAGTTTAGATCTTCTAGTATGTTTGACCAGGATGTGGAAACAGATGCAGCTGTGTACATTGTGCAAAGTGATAAAGTAGCATTTGATCCAAAGTCACTAAAAGGTAAGCTTATGTTAGCTGATGATCGAATGACACTCTATCGCCAAAGGGAACAGTCGGGGAATGCATTCTGCCTGTTGAATGTAACGCTACTCAACGGATTTCACAGATGGTCGTTTGTGATTCAGAATGACCAGGGGGCCAGCACGTGTATTGGTGTAGCGAAGGAACCCATTTCATTGAACCCAACTGGCAACGTCTATACTTCACCAAATTTGTATGTGCTTCGTTCATTTCAGGGCATTCTCTACCGTGAAGGGAAAGAACTGAAGAAGCGATGTAGTGAATTTTGGTTGAGTGGCAGTCTAATTGAAGTATCATTTGAAGTAACTTCACAAGGAGGTGTACTGCAATATGCAATCAATGGCGAAGAGCAAGGAATTGCATTTACAGATATCAATCCCCCAGTCAGACCTTTCATAGGCTTTTATGCAGGTATGGAGAAGAAAATCACATTGGTACATTATGAGCACAAGCCTCTGGAACATGTACCACTGAAAGTAGAAAATGATTTAAGCAGAGAACATACTAGCTCTTCCACTAAACACAATCCTCTTCCTATTTTTATTCGTGCAAAAGACGTAAGCCTGTACTGTGACACATGCATGGTGTGTGGTGATGAAGTGTCTGTCATTGCGTTGCCCTGTAAACATTCTACTTTGTGTGCTAATCACTTAGTGCCTGATGGTTCTCAAAGTTGTCTTGCGTGTGACCAAACTGTTACAGGTGTTTGGAATATACTACTGAAATAATAATCCATCTTGATATTCTTTGTATCAACAAATAATGATTTCACTTCAGCACGTGAATGGTAATATGAAAAAATTATTGATCGTGAGGTATACATATACATATATGTAACTAGTGTTTATGATTGCAAACACATACTAGTGCTAGTATGTGCTTTGATGACTATATTATAGTCACCATAGCACCAATCTAGCCTCTAAAATGAAATCAACAAATTGAAAGTGAAAATGAAAAATAACCTTATATATGGTTTTCAATGGGGATAGATGATAGCAACCCCATAATATGGAACAATTAAGTAAGTGGGCTTGCCTGTTCTCTCATTTTGCCACTGAAGATCTTGGAGCTACTGAAACATTGAAAATTCAATGACAACAGTCTCATGTACGGTGATCACTCCACTATTAATGGTAAGTTATGTGGAATGACAGTTACATTTTGTGCTTAAATTAGGCTCAACAATAAACATTGATGTGTTATAGTCGTAAACAGTATTGTCAGCTATTTGCTGAGGGTGTAATCTGACTATAATAACGTTAACCAACCATGCACTATGAATGCCATCTGGCGCCGGTAGGACCTGTTGTGCTAAGTCAGCAAAATATCATTGGTCATGTGACTTTGTGTCTATTACGCATGCGTGTGCTGCCATGCAATCATACATAAAGTGGAACCCTGGACCATATGCCTGGACACACCTTACTGGAACATAGTCGAGTTCAGTGGGAATGCAATCCTTGTTCGAGAACTGCACAGGCGTAATTCTTTGTTCACCGTACCTCTTAGAGCGGGCCTCTTTTCACTTGCCTCGTGGTATCTCCTACTTCCTCCTATACCTTGCCCTGGAGACTCGCAATCATCATGCCGTGAGAAAATTGGTGGAGAAATGGCCACATTCAGATCTAACATTGAACTTTCTCTCAAGCACGCTATGTAGGAGTCATCGTAGTACCACACCGCAATGCCTGGAGCCTCACGAATACGGAGGCGTGTTTGGCAGCTATGCTCGTTATAGCTGCAATCAGAATGTATCCAGCCTGTTGAAAGGAGTATTTTACAACATGTACTTCTACAGTAGGATACCAGGAGGTTCTATTGGTCTGCGTGGCTTAGACATGTCTGATGTCGTTGTAAATGTGCAACAGGGTAAGGTAATCTGTAATGGAACATGCTTCCCAAGTAGTATATTGAACTGTCTAGTGCCAATACTGTTTACAAGTGTATGTAGAATTGTAATGCAAGTAGGATTACATACTGGCTTCTTCAATGATTGTTGTCTCGGTTGAATATTTCTGCTGGCCTTACACACCTAGTACTGCATAGGATCATGGTCTCTAATGTAATAGGCAATTAACTGTTGTCATAATGGTTTTATGATCGAGGAGGTATGTCGTTAAAAATAGTGTCGTTTACATGTAAACTTATATTAAGTTTCAGTGCAAGATAAGCGAAAACCAAAATACTTGCCCAATTTTTAAACAATTGCAGTTCCTCTTCTCCTTAATCTGGTGAATGGAACAGATCCAGTGACCTCTCTGCGTGACTATGTCAGTGACAAGGAAGCACAGACACTAAAAGTATTCAGATCCCAGCTAAAGAGTCAGCAGTATCCTCCTGTCATACTTTATATCAACCTTATCCTAGATGATACTACCTCCAAGCAGACTGTTGCCATGTTAGCTAGGATATGCTCACAGCAACAGTGGGTGCAAGTTGTGGTTAAGAGAATCAATATGTTGGGCTTGAGTTCAAACATACTAAAAAAGATCCAACCAAATTTAGATGCTCTCCTAAGCCCTATGACCGACCATGTCTACCTCACAGAAACATGTCTCAGAGAACTGGGAAACATAACAGCTGCATCTCATTCATTTTCTTTGTGGGTGTCCTGCAATACCGCATTGTCTTCTCAGCTGCCTGTAATTTCTGGCAACTGTGTGAGTTTTCTGTTAGCCACCCAGGAAAGAACCCAGCAGCTTGCAGTTAGATTATCTGAACTTTCTGTGCAGTCTCTGGCTCTTCAGGCTTTCTGCATTTTACGACAGAGGAATGAGATTTCAGAGGATCTTTGTAAAGCATTGGGTTCCTTCTTGCTGAGTGTGTCTACTAGTTTGGAGTATATTCAGCTAAGACGCTGGAGCCTTCTTTCCACTGATCTAGAGTCACTGGTGCAATGCTCCAAACTACGTGTTATCAGTGTCACTGAAGATTGTGAAAAAGTTTCTTCATCAAACTCATCAATACATTCACCATCAGATATATTTCTTGCTCTTTCTCAACTCCCCAATTTAGAGTTCTTTCAGTGGTCAGAAAGCATTAATCTGACTACTGCTGCTCTTCTGTCACTTCATCACCTGCTGTGCAACTCTGTAAGATCCCTCCAACATTTCCACGTTTGTTTGAAACTCCTGCTTGTTTCAACTACTGATCTGGAAGCTGAGTCCTATTTTGTACTGAGTGATGTGCTACTGCCACTACTGAAGGGAAAAGAAGGTGATGAATCATGCACAACGTACATGTTCCCTTTTGAAAACACTAGAGTCTTAGGGTGGCTGTGCATGTTGCGGCCAGAAGTATGTTTCAGACTCTGTAAGGAAGTGGAGTGTGTGATACAACTCCATGAATCAGCTACAGTATATGATCATCTGTATTAGAGTGTGTCAACATCCCTGACTCACAATTTATGTATATATATATATTGTTACTGATTGTAATTCACTGAATGGACTTCCCAAAGTAATGCACAAATTGTATAGTCACAGAGTTACTAGAAGATGGCACCAACACACCTTAGCTTCAACATAAAATGGCTCCAGAACTCCTAAACGTGAATCATGTATAACTGCATGAGTGTTTTAAAATAATGACATACAAAAATCTTCTAATTCAGTTCCTTAGGGTTATGCATAGTTCAACATTTCAAATGATGGCATGCATAAACATATGCATAATACAGTGATGGAGTGTTGCTCATGTTATTAACCCTCGCACATGTGTGGGAGGGTTATTGTAAGTTGGTCCATGTGTGTCTGTGTGTGTCTCTCTCTCAGTATGTAAACAATTTTTCTTGTAAACTGTGACTGCTATACCAAATGTGGAGAATATGAAGATGATGTTAATTGCATAGAAACATACTCCATATACTACATCTGGTTGGAGGATTCCTCACAACTTTGTATTTTTGAGCAAGTGTTGAGGCAAGGCAGGACTCTTTAAACTGTCTAACAGGGAAGCAGGTCCTTCTTGCCCATCCATGCAAGAGTAAGTAACGTAGTGCACATTCGCAAAAGGTCAACAAACAGGCCCTATTATTCCAGCATTCTCAAATGCTGTAGGTTACCTGAAATCATGCTGGGATAATAATTTATTCATCCCTAGTAGTGACTACCCCTTGGTAAGAGGGAGATCAGAAGCAGACCACAGGAGTACAGCGTATATTGTAATGGAGCAGCAATGCTGCAGCAGCCGGATATAAAAACAAAAACACACACAAGACAAACATAACTGTCTATTGAGGGGGCATGGGGAAAGGAGGGTTGGCTGGCGATGGATCCAAAAGGTGGGATTCCCCCTCCATAGGGCAATAGCAGTTGAGTGAAAAAGCTGCTGGATGCAGACTGAAGTGTCAGCTGAAAGTCCTGATAACCAACTCTCTAGGAAATAGCCCTCACAAAAGAGTGAAGGATGGAAATAGAGTCTTCTACCAATCCCCTAGAGTCTTCACCATGTAATCCACACCACCCAACCTGCAGACTGAGAGGTGGGAGGCCAACTTTAGTTGAACACCAACCTGCAGGGCATGACCTGGAGTGGAGGCTTAGGGTTTGGCAAATTATGCAATTTCCACCTATAATAGCACTAATAGACTAGTACAGAATGTTCAATATACAGTACAGAATGTTAATGACTTCTTTTGCCATGCTTTAGCATCAATGACAGTTCTATATAGTTCTCAAGAGCCCTGTTCTGATCATCGGAGAAGGAGTATTGAAAACTCTAGCTCAGCAGTGGCTATTTTTATGCACGTATTGAGCATGCTCAGATGTCACATGATATAGCATACATGTAATGTGAGCATAATAAGCTACTTCCTAGCATAGCATATATAGCAGCCTACGCTGTTGGAGAGGGGAGATCACCTGGACATTCAGCGTAGCTGGCCGTCCATGGCTCCATGTGGAAAGGAATACATCCACAGGCCTGGAGGAGGAGTCCGCAATATTAGTCCTTAGAGCAGCAGACTGGGCAGCACTGAAGACCATGTCCTGCCACATATCTACAGTCTACGCATGCGCAGTGTGTCTGTTTCCCTAACAATATTGCACGCGATTCCACTCAGGACATCTCTATGCGATTGAAACAGTTTTGTTTCTTCGCCGCCAGCTGACCCTGAATGGCTGAAAAGAAAGCAACAGGCGAATTTCGGAGAGGAGCTGCATCTCTAACGAAAGGTAGGGGAGTCGATCCCTGCCACTCAATGCGGGGTGGTTCGACTTGAGGTGTGCGGGTAGGACTGAGGAGTGGTTGTCTGGGTAGGACAGAACATGCGCCGCCATCTTTACTAGTGATATGTCATCTCCTACACATTCGTTTGTCATCTGTCATTGTAGCATATACAGAAGACTAGTAGCAATAGACCAGCCACCCCCCCACTAAGATAGCAGGCAGGATGGATGGGTGTGGTCTGATCCACTGCCCTATTAGTGGCACGATATTTGTGGCCCCCACTATACCTGGGTATGTGTCTGCAGTAGTGCTGATGTCATCATCTCTCCCCACAGCACTCCCACTCACTCCTGAGAAAGCCAGAAACATATTTGAGAACACCAGTGACCTGTGGGAACTCTGCAGTGATCTCAACATCCCTCATGATAAGAGGGATAATGCTGTCAGTGCAAGTGAGCATTTTATACGAAGTACAAAGCCAATGAAAGTAAGGGAGATGATATGGAGTCTTGACTGGGATGGAGACACAGCTCTAGCAGACACTGTGATGGAGTGTGCAGAGCCCCCAGCAGGTATGTATATGTTCATGTGGTAAAGAATTCTGTATTGTTTATCTAAAACGTGTAATGAAGCATTTTAAGGTGATATGGGTTTACGTTGAAGGAATAGAGCTAAGTTAAAATGGTAGTATAAACTAATATCAATGGTTGTGGGTAGATACCCGAAGCAATTATTAACACTCGACACATGCGCAGAGGGTTACAATACTTGGTTTGTGTGTGTGCGTGCGTGTGTGTGTGTGTGTGTGTGTGTGTGTGTGTGTGTGTGTGTGTGTGTGTGTGTGTGTCTGTTTGGACGATTTCTGCCATTAGCCCAAAAAGGAACATCGTAAGTATCAGCGCCCTATGGGAATTAAAAAGGTGTTTTTATAAAAATGCTTCATTCCAAAGTTACGGCTCTTTCCCATTTATATAGTACCTAAAGTCGGCCGTTACATCAGTGAGCATGCACAAAGGCTACGTGCATTTTTTAACAGAGGGATGGGAAGTAATATGCATTTGAGAAAGGTATGCACCAATTGTTGTTCAAAAGCCTAACTGGGTACTAAACGCTACCTGAAATATGGGCTAATGTAATACAGTGCACCTTCTCTCTGGCTAGACCAGTTCTTCGGTATTTCCAATACTTTCATTTGACGGGAGGTGGGGTTCCAATATATAGCTCGCAATGCAATGCTGAGGGTTTTGCACTTTAGATAATAGAAATGTTTTTACACTTGTAACTGTAGCGTTGGGAGAGCCACTTCATCTTGGTTAGTGGGCATGTCATGTCGCCGCCATCCCTATATAGAGAGTCTACTGACTCTCTGATAGATGTATCTCTTTGCTAACCGTCTACTGGAAAATATTTAGTCAGGAATGGAAACCAAGCCTCAAGCATGGGGGAAAATGGTTGATGAAGTGTTTGTGTTTAGGCCTGGATTAACATGAATGACTGGAGGGGAGAGAGTTGATTATTGGCTTGAGGAGAGTATTGGAGAGAGGGAGGGTAGGCAGTTTGAGGAAGGACTGGATAGCTAGTAAAATTCTGACTATGTACAGAGGTATTTGTATGGGATTAGTGATGCAGAAATGAAAAGCACTAAAGTGTAAACCCCTGAAGTTATACACCATAACTCATACTATTACATCATTGACTACGAGGTTGAAGCACACGTGGTATTTAGTATTGTAGCTTGCAGCCCTACATTGACCTGTATTCCAGGCAGCGTTTAACCTACCATCAGCATTTTAAAGAACTTTAGAAGGCTTTGTTGTTGAAAAACCACATGTCTGCAGAGTAGGAGGCTACAGCATGAAAATTATATCAGGTAGCATTTTGTACTCCGTTAGGCTTTTGAACTACAATAGTTACAATACCTTTCTCAAACACATATTGCTCTCACAAATTGGTGATGTAGACTTGCGCATGCTCACTGACATAACAAAATGACCTCCTCTCCCTCCCAGAGAGACCACACAGTGCATGATGAAATGTGGATTGTGTGTGTAATAATTGGAGTGATGCTAATGGTAATGAATAGTTGAGGAAAATGACTGGTGTTGTGTTGTCCTCAGATCCATCCGTAACTCCACACAACATCATTCCTGTCTTTCAAGCACTCACTGGAGACTGGGCTGGTATTGGTAGCTACACTATAGTTCCACCTGCCAGGGCTCAGCTATTCCAAGACACGTTGACTACTCATGATGAACTCACTGACGCTGCTGGAAAGTATTTTGCTCTCTATTATCCTAGCCCCTCATGGAAGTGGCTATCAGCCCATCTCTATAGATGTGGTGAGACAGAGGCCCTGCAGATAGCCAGGCCTCACATCCAGACTGTGAGAGGTATGTATATGTTATGTAGTACTTGTACTTGATGTAATCCAGTAGTTCGTTGGGAGCATGTAAAATGAGTGATAAGAGCAGTTCCAAGTTGCTTCCCAGTGTTTAGCTGGAATGTTTTGCGTTGTTGATAGTTGATGTACATGTATATTAGCTTTGGTGGTCAGAAATGGAATTGCTATTGCATGTACTGTTGTTTAATTGTGCGTCTCCCTCTCCCTCCTCCAGACCCCAGCCTCACCCCAGACAACATTCTCCGATCTACAAGAAATATCCTATTATGGAATAATGGGGATTCCTCCATCTTTCTTAACATGCCACGCACCCTACATGATGAGATTGCAGCCAAGTACAATGGGGAGCAGGCGAAACGTCAATTATTCTCTACATGGTTAGCCAGGCACCCCTGTCCTACTTGGGAGCATGTGGCGAAGCTGCTGAGGGAGTTGGAGAGGGAGGGGAGGGGAAGAAAGGGAGCAGCAGAGGAGGTGGAGGAGACATACCTGAAGAGTGAGTTGCAATGTTTCAGTGAAATACATGTGCAATTGTGTTTCAAGTCCAAAGTCCACTGACTTGATGTGGAGGCCCAGAGAATCCATCTATATTGTCTATATACAGTGCAAAAAGAGGTGGTTGTTTTGACCAGTTGTTTGTGGTTACCTCAGTTGTATTACATGACTATAACCTATCTTGGTATGTAGAGCATAATTATTATATAATGAATGCACTAAAGTGCAGAACCCTCCGCGCAATGAGTTCATGCCATTGGACAGACCTTGCTTGGAGGCATGGCCAATGGCAATTCACGAAACGAACTTCCACACAGCAGGCCTCTTACCGCATATGCGTGATTAAATACGCATGCGCACTTTCCGCAGGAAAATGGCCGACTGTATGTATGGCTTTAAATGGAGGAGTGCTGGATCTCTGCAACCGAGTTGTTTCAGAGAACCCCCAAAATTTTTTGACCTCCGTTGCCCGCTGAGTACGTGACAGGATTTTCAGGACGAACAGACACTCCAGAGGTGAGATGTGACTTAACAGACAGACACACACACACCACACACACACACACACACACACACACACACACACACACACACACACACACACACACACACACACACACACACACACACAACTACCGTAACCCTCCTGTGCATGCGTGGAGGGTTAATTATTTGTCTGAGTGCATATGTATACATGAGTGCAAGCTATTCCTCCATTACATTTTACTACAGAAGTATAGTACAGTGGGGTTGTGAACGTGACTTCCTCTGTGAGATAAGGTATTATCTCAAAGGACATCATTTTAACTTGAGATACAGGAAAGCATTCCTTACAGATATCCCATGCACATATCTCTTGAGAAGTTGTTTTGTTGCAACTGAGGTATGAGGTTAAAATAACAACCCATTTTTTATCTCAAGTTACAATGATGCCCCTTGAGATAACCTTATCTCATAGACGTACACAATCCCACTCTACTATACTTCTGTAGTAAAATGTAATGGAGGAGTAGCTTGCACTCATGTATGCACTCAGATAAATTGCATAATAATTATGCTCTACATACCAAGACAGGTTAACAGCCACCTCTTTTTGCAGTGTAAGCACCTAATTGGATTTCATCCCATAAGCATCCATTGCTAAAATAGTCCCACTTGTTGTATCCTACAGTCCAGTTCCTATGCTAGGCTCATGCTATCATATTTAGATGTGTGTATTAGCAGGCTATGAATATTCTTGCAGCTTCTATCTTACCCCAGTAACAGCTGCTCTAGAGTTCCTATCAGGTTCTATATATAGCTACCTCAGTAGCTCAGTTAGTAGAGCATCTGCCTATAGAACAAAGAGACTTGTGAGTTCTAATCCCACCTGCTACCTCACTACATTGTTATCCTGGTACACTCCTCTAGATTCCAGTCCCTGTGGTCAGGTTAGAGCTACTGGATTTTGTATGGCTTGTTAGAAATTTCCCCCTGTTTAATAGGGACATCCCCTGTTGTAACAGTGCATACACTCCACTTGCTACTGCCCTGCTTTAATATCCTAGCTACCCTACTACACTGTACTTCCTTTACCCTATACTCCCTACCTACCCTACTACCTACCCGACACACTACCCTGGCCTTTATTATCTACAGTGACTCCTGAGAAGGCCAAACAGATCCTGGATGCTGCCCTCCAGGATGGCTCCCTGCCACAGGGCTTTCTCAAAGTCCTAGCAGCAGGAGTGGCTCGCTCGGGGAAGACAATCTCCAAGAAGCACATCTTTGGAATAGAGTATGACCCTGACTTCTCCGTCAGCACCGGAGTCTGTGAGGCTCCAATTCATGCCATTCGATCCTTTTGTTGCGAACTGATCAATCTCAATGCGCTAGGCCTCCTCACGACTGAAGCTTTGAATGAAATTCTTGCACACAAACTTCGTCAAGGTTTCCTTCGAGGAAGTGTTGCAGAAGCAGCCGTGGGTATTCTGAAAAGTGCTTCTGTTGGTTTGAGTTCATCAAATACAAGTAAGGGAGCATATGGTGGTGGTATGGCCACTCCTTCAGGTGATAGTGCAGCCTCAAAGGCTGTAGTCACTGCTGCCTGTGATGCCAGCAGGGCCTGGGTTGACGCACAGGCTACAGCTAGGCAAAAAGGTGAAAGGTTACCAGAAGAAGAAGAGCTCTTCAAGCTGCAGGTGGTCCTCTTCTTGGACAGTGGCGGACAGCCACAATTCCACGAGTTTCTTCCAGCCGTGAGTCACAATGTATGCCTTGTTCTGCTTTTCTTGAAGCTCAATGAGCGTCTGGATGCTCTGTGCTGCACTGCCTTCACTGACGAGAAAGGCAAGTGGTACACAGAGCAGTGCTCCTCCCTGCTCACCAACGAGCAGATGCTGGTCCAGCTGGTCCACACCATGATGTGCAAGCCTCTGGCTCATAGCGAGGGCAAGTGTACAATGTTCATGGTGATTGGCACTCACAGGGATCTCATGCACGAATGTGACGAGACCCTGGAACAGAAGAACGAGAGGCTGGCCTCCCTTCTGTTACCGACTCTGGGAGACATGCTAATTACAAATGGTAACAGCATCATCTTTGCCATTAATGCCAAAAGTCCCAACAAGATTGATGAGAAATGCTTTGGCTTGATTCGTGGTCACATCTCCAATTTGAGTGTGGCCCTGGAGGTGGTGACACCAATGTCCTTCCTCATGTTCCAGATCGATCTAATCAAGTACGGCAAAGAGCACAAAAAGAGGGTTGTGAGCATGGAGGAATGTCAGGTCATCAGTGGAAGGCTTAAAATGGACCGCCAGAGTCTGGAGGCTGCCTTGATCCATTTCAACAGGCTGAGCATGTTCTTGTACCTGCCAACTGTCCTCCCTGGCAGAGTGTTCATCGACCCTCAGATGCCACTGGATAGTGTGAATCGAATCGTAGGCCACAGCTACAAGGTAGGGTGCGGTGCAATTCCAGGGCTTACTCCAGATGAAGCTCAACTGTGGAAGGAAGGGGTAGTGACCCATGAGATGTTGAAGGGAGACATGTTCTCCTCTTGCTTTGTGAGTGGTCTGTTTGAGGCAGGAGATGCCCTGAAGTTCTTCCACAGTATCTACATCACGGCTTCTCTCAGTGAGAATGAGTTCATAATGCCTGCCATGCTGCCGACAGTGTCGATGGAGGACATAGAGCAGTATCTTCCTGCCCCCAGTGAGCATGTTGCCCCTCTCTTCCTCCACTTCCACAAGTCCCGCATTGCTACCGGTATTTTCTGCTCCACTCATACCTGTATGCGCTCCAAATATGGGTGGAAAACGTGCTATACCTTAAAACTGGGAAGGAAAGTACCAGTTTGCCTTTTTCGAAATGTCGTTAAGTTACAGCATCCATCCAAACCTATCAAAATCACGTTTGTCCATGCTGTTAAGCATTTCGAGGTTCACATCACTGCACGGCAAGCTGACCTCCCCACTGCATGCCCACAAATACGTGACATGCTCCTGGATGCTGTGGATACAGGAGCGACTGCTTTCCACTTCACAAATTCCCGAGCTAACATAGCCTTCCAGTGCCCCTGTAGTTCAGATCACATACACACAGCCATTCTAAATAATGACCGATCCCACCTGATGTGTGCTATGACGGAGGACATCAGTGAAGATCCTCTTTCTGAGGCTGAAAAAGTGTGGCTAGGACATAACTATGACATTGGTAAGCACTGAGTGCAAGAACTGCCGTAACTAATGTCTGTTCATGTCATGGTTGTATTTCACCTGTAGGAAAGGCTGCCAGTACCATACAAAGTGGAGCACAATCTTTCAGTAAGTAAAGTTGAAATACTGTAGCCACAGTCCATGTGTCTTACAGTGTATAGATATGTTCATCCACTCTGTCAGCATACATGTATTAGTAGCAACCTTTCCCCCTCCAGTTCCCCAGTCATCCAGTATCACAGGACAGATCACAGAGACAGGAGAGGGACATACTGCACAGGCACACCCACCACCACTTTCTGGTGAGTCCTGTTTTCTAAGCACACACCTACAAACTACCACATCGTCTCAGACTCTACTCCACTTACATACTCCATGTACATACATGTAGTTCCACATTGACAGTACCTGTTGACTGATTGGACCAATCTTCTTTATATCCCTATTATGTCATTCTAGGTCCATTAGTAGCTGAGGTGATTGGGGAGACTACTGCAGCACATCATCCTCCTCCCACCACCACTGGTGAGGGTGTGTTGTGTACATGTGTGAGGTGTGTGTTGTGTGTAGAGTGAGTGGTAGAATGAGGAATACATGGAAACATACTTTAGTTCCACCACTGTAGGTATTGTGTGTGTGGAAATGAAATGTGTTCTCTTGTGTTACAGCATCATCTTCCAGTTCTCCTCCACCCAACACACAAGTCACTGTAGAGGCCACAGGAAGTGGAAGTACTGGCACCACATCATCCGGACAAGGTCAGTTGGTGTGTGTAAATCTGTGTAGTGTCAAGTTTTTTCACAGATTAAACATTGTACACGTGTGAGGTTTTACTGTGTTATGGTGACTTTGTTGCCTTGGTATCATTTCCTCAGGTCAGCCTCCCGCCCTGCCAGAGCTGCTTCGTCTTGAAGTGCCTGAGGGAGTTGGCACTAACTGCTCCAAATTTGGTATCTACCTGCTCAATGACCAGACAGGCAGTCGAGTAGACAGCATTGAGGAATATTGCCATGGAAATCCTGAGAAAATCACACGAAAGATCTTGCAGGAGTGGTTACAAGGGAAGGGGTTGCCTGTGACATGGGATACACTTGTCCAGACACTCAGAGACACAGGACTCTCAGTTCTGGCCGACCAGATACAGGCCTCCAAAGTGGCTCCTTGAAGTGTACACTCTCCAAAGTCTTCAGACACACAAAACTTCACCCACCACACCTCACCCTACACTCACAATCATTATCATTTGTGTGTGACATCACTACATTTCCACCTATACCATATGTGTATCATTTCATCTTTTCACATATACATTTGTTGGATGTTGCCTATAATTTTTAGAAGCTTATTGCGGGCTAAGGAATGGGTGGGGTTACATGAGTGAGACTTGAAAAGTCGGAGTTGCTAGGCAACATCCAACTAAAACATATTATCTGGGGTGCATTATGAAAGGTCCAGGAGGTAATAAGCTAAGTACCTATATATTATTCAAACATTATTCAAATATGTCTTTGAACTATAGCCATATCTCTCCAATGTTCAAACCACTGCATTACGGGTGGCTTTCACAAGACTACAAATTGGCTCTCATTCATTGGCGATTGAAGTGGGTCGATATCATAGGCCATCACCACTCTCAGTTGAGGAACGCCTCTGCAGTTGTTGCCAAATCATAGAGGATGAGCTTCATTTCTTATGCATATGTCCCAAGTATTCTGCTTTGAGAGAAGATTTAGAGTCTGCAGTACAACAATATTACCCAGTTTTGAGCACAGATCAGAAGTTTCTGTTCATACTACAGTCCTCACATCCACAAGTTAACAACTCAGTAGCATTATATGTTTATAAATCCTTTAAATACAGACTTATTGACTGATAAGTCACCCTAGCTTATAGTGGTCTATAAAATAATATTATTGCGCGTGCGCATAAGCGCTTTTCGCGCGCGCGCTCGTTATATACGTCGCGTCGAGGGTTTACAGTGAACTCCCGCTATTCCGGGCCTCTGAAATGCAGTCACCTCACTATTGCAGCCACTGGCTCAGGTATGGATTGAAAAACTACATCAACACAGGGCAAATCAAGCCTCTGAAATGCGGTCACCTCGATATTCCGTTTTCCGGCCACTGTTTTTGGCCCAACCTCGCTTTTTATACTGATAATCCAGCCAAAAAACCTTGAAATGACTCGATTTCCGTGACCGACTGCCCAGCGCTTACCCTCTAGGTCAGGATCCGTGCAACCAGCTGCAAACCTAGACAAACTTCACTACGGGATACTGAGAATCTGCCAGTAGCGGTTCTAGGGTGCGAGGCTTAGGGAGCTTGAGCACCCCCCTCGCTCTGTAGCTCTTCTATATATAGAACGTATATACGATTTGCGGGCTAGCAGACTGTGCGCGCGTGAATACGATGGCTGAATAGGGGTCCAGCTCTGTAAAGAAGAGGAATTACAATTTTATCCTAAAGATGAAATATTGTGTAGAAACGAAAGTAAAACTGTGTGCTTGTCATAATCGAGGCTAACCGCGGCTTTTATTGAGGTAAAATTGTCGTACCCTGAAATGCAGCCACCCCGCTAATCCAGCCACTTCACCTCTCCCCAAGGGTGACCGGAATAGCGGGAGTTTACTGTAGCACTTCTGGTAACTGATCCGCAATCGCCCATGCGTTATTAGCCATGCCCTAGCCAGCCCGTAATTGCCCCATCACAAACCAAGGCACCGAGAGGCAAAAGTACCCCCCCAACCTAGTACCCCCCCAAATCCCCCCTTGGCTGGGGGGCCCGCGGCCCCCAGGCCCCCCCGCCTTGGCTAGTTCCGTAAGCGCCCATGGATCCGCCGTGCCTATGCGCATGGGCGCTTGGTTTATGAACCAGCACTTCGCTGCTGTTCAGTGGCGTATCTAGGTTCGTTCCAAGGGTTCCATTGAACCCCCCTTTTGCTCTGCGCATAGCGCGATTGCGTTTAGCCGAGCGCTCGGCCGAGCGTCGACAAAGGGCCTTTAAGCTGGCATTCAGTATAACGTGACGTCACATATAACAGGAATGTGGCCTTTTCGCAACCTGATTGAATGAACAGCAGGGGCAAATCTAGGAATTAGGAAGGGGGGGGGGGGGTCAGCGCACGCACAAATTCTCATTTTGTGAATTCCATGTCCATTTTTATTGTTAGCGTGCCAAGAGTTTGGTTTAACTATTACAGAATGCAATGCTACGTAGACTAGACCCTCTTTCTTTTTTGAGGGGGTGTTGCTATGCACTTTATAAGTGGATTATTATTGTTGCATGCCTCACTCTGCATGCCATCATTCCCTGCCTTGCTTCATACAATATTTACACATTGTTTCTCAGTAATGCCATCATCCTCCTTTTGTCTGTATATACATGGCAGATGCATACTGCACCTTCTTTCTATGAGTTTCGGCATTGTCGTCCCAACAAAGTTGCTAGTGCATGTGAGCCCTGTCCTTATGTTGCTCATGGTCATGTGAAACCACAGCCATACAGAAGTGCTGGTAGCAAAGTTTCTATTTTCAAAGCCAGTAGCGGATCTAGGATTTTGCAAAGGGGGTAGCATGTCGCGCGGGTTTGAAGCCACACCCAGTTAATTATATGTACAAATGCGGAGTTACGTCCGCTTGCGTACACATAACCTTGTTGTCACCCCTGCCCAGTTTCAGTTATAGAGTAAAGGTTTGACATGTAAGTGAAGAGTTGAGAGATTGAAATCCCTTGCACATCGATAATCGCTGCGAATATAGGCGCTTGGCGTCCGTATATATTTATAGCGTGCTAGCACTAACGCACGCTCGCATGCGTGCGACGAACGCAACAGTAAGTCAGCTGCGTGTGTTCGTGAGATGTGAGCTATTATACAGTAGCACCAAAACGGGGTTCAGTGGAAACCTCTGAAACCCCCTAGATCCGCCACTGAAAGCTACTGCACATTTTTCATAGTCAAGAACTCAATATTTCATAGTAATGCAGTATGGAACAGCTGTCTGTATAACAAGTATATGGTTTTATGGATCTTGGAACCCCACAGAACTCTCATCTGGTGCACTTAGCATGTTGTATCCCTGCTGCTTCCCATTACTGAGGCACCTCCTCAGCTCACTCTGCAGACTGCGAGGGCAACAGATGTATAACTTCTCCTCTCCTTTCTGCAGAATCACCTCCAGATAGGCTCCAGACTGCACCATTTGTCGATGCACTTCAGAACACCTGTAGCATATCATAAACCCCAATGTGCAAACATTACTATTCTGGATCACTATAGACTGATGTCCAACATGCACAATGATGGTTTTATCAACCATTGTATGTTCAGCATATACTAACAACCCTTTACTTGAATGTATGTATGTAGTATTTCCCTAGCTGAGTTGTTATATACCTCTGACAGTTGATTGCTATGTTAGAGGGTAATTCAGCCATTCTCTCAGTTACCCCAAATACAGCCTGGCAGTTACTGCACTGTAGGTTCAAACCAATATACATGTATGTCTGGCACTATTATGCTGGCATTTTCTGTGCTATTCAAACCTTTCGAGAATTAGGAAAACTTGCTAATTTTTCTTCACAAATTCTTGCAGCACACCTACAGATAGCAATGATATAGATATCATTTCTTGTTCTTAAGGCACTCTGTACATGTGTTAGGTATACTTCTTATTATTGGTAGCTAAACCAAAAAAAAACTACTATGCAAGCACTATAAGAATAACTTTATACCTTTCACATCGCTTCTTCTTATCATTCCCGCTTGTGATTTCCTGAGTCACAGTGAACACTCTACCACAATCATCGCAAACTACACATGATGTTGCTGTGGAAGTCTTGGTCGGGGACACATGACTGCTGTGAGTTACACCCATTCCAGAGAGAGATACAAATTAGCTTTATCAACTGGCTGGAAGGTTTTAGTAGGTATATACATTTGAACTCTACAGTGCATGTGTAGTTTTATTCATGGTACAAGTAGGCATCCTACTCTCCATATGGTGAATATTGTCTCCATGCTAGTTCAGTTGTTAGTTGACAAATCACGTGGTTGCACTATCCACTTATCTATGATACATGTATACAGGAGGACTACATAAGTCTACAAATGTTATAACCCAGAAATTGGGGTCACGACGCGCTCATGTGGATATACCAGTATTACACCACTCTACAAGGCTGTAGTTGTTGAGAGGAAGTGTACATGTATGTATATATAGCAGCATATAAATGCTTGTATATGTACATGTAGATCTACATATATACGTTTGCAAGTGTCACATAGGATGTATATTAATAATTATGTACACTGATAACAATTACATCACTATAACATTATTCCCATAGTTACACTAAACATAATAAAATATCAAATGTGCATTCAATATGTAACACACAAAAAACTAATTTGAAGATTTGAAAGAAAAAAATCCAGGGTTCTGCCACTCTTGTAGAGTAATTGCTAGGGACATATTCTTTCCAGTGGTGCTGAGATTACTCAACCACTGCTGATCTTTTGGCCCATGGACAGGATTGTCCCCTGTATAATTAATGCGATAAAACAGAAGGGACTCCCCATTGACAGTTGAGATCACCCTCAGTCCACGTATTCCATTAGTGTACATGATTGCAAACAGGGACCCGACAGCTATGCAATCTGCATTGTTTGGGAACTCGTATCCCTTTTTCCTGAACCCATACAGTTCAAAAGTCTCAAGGTTCCAAGCAAAGAAGCTGCCATCCACAAAGTATGCAGCAAGCTTGTTATCGGCAGAGAGGCAGAATTCATGCCCCAGAATAGACGGAGTGGTATAGTATGAAGTGTCATCAAAAGGACACAGGTTGTGGAGATTTTCAATGACGATATTCTCCATTCCATCCTCCTCCATATGTATGTCCATACTGAATATGCAAATGCATGCTCCAAATTGAAGCAGAAGCTTGTGTTTCGTACAGAATCCATCAGCATCACGGTCACTGGAATCAGATAACATGGCCAACTTATGGATCTGAAAGAAGACATCGTTGTAGTAGGACTCAAATGGCATGAAAGAAAAGGTAGCATGTAATTTCTCCGGCTCCTGGCAGCCCACCACAAGTCGACTTACAAGCAGTTCCCAGAGATTATCATCTCGAGCCACTTTGCTCACAATTCCTAGTAGGCAGCAATCAGGGCAGCATCCCAGCTCATAGTAAGCACCACTGTAGACATGATCATTCCAGATGTTGTTATGGACATCAAACCCTTCCCTGGAGAGAATTCTGGTCTGAATCCATGACCCATCACTCCCATGAATGAGAACATAACTTGAGGAGGACTGAGACCAGATGATAACAAAGAGATGGGAGACAGTTACAGCAGCCAACTCAACTAGGTCGTTCACTCGGTCTATGGCACGAATTGAGAGGACGTAGGTTCCCACGTCAGAGCTGGCATACACTTCATGGCCGATGAACAACCCATTTGATATTGGTTTGGCAGGACGACACGTAAGGGTGGCCTTTGGTGGCTTTCCAGTCTTGTCTGGGTAATGCTGATAGATGGGTTTTGCATGACTGATTGCACTCCTTACTCTGAGTACAGCAAGGGCAAGTGCCTTGTATGAGGTATGCTTGTTAAATTCTGCTGACATGAAGCTTTGTGAAATGCCCATGAGCTTAGTGTAGTACTTCCAGAACGGCTCACATTCAGTTATCACTTTATTCCAGCTACGAGACACCAGAAGACACCTGAAAATATCCCTCGGCTCCAAGTAGCCCAGAATGATAACTACAATCTCTGGAGGCAAAAGGGAGACAAAGTCTCGTTTGAGGAAAATTGGGAGGCGATCGTCCATCAGGAGAACTTGCTGTCTGTGCGAGCATCGCGAGAAGAGCTCACACACAGCCTCCACTAGCTGGGATTCCTCTAAGGAGTCCAAATACGACCCCAGTTTCAGTGTCGACATTTCAGCGTGGAGGGTTTTTCCACGCCCACAAGAGGCGTGGTAATATCTCGCCGTTTTGACTTCCTTTGATGTTTCGTAGTGCGCATGTGCAGATTTCAACAAAAAATGAGCGCATGCGCATGTCGCCGCGTAGATTAATATTTTTATGGGAGTGGCTACGTGTAAATACGCCTTCGTGAACTTTTTAAGTGCAGGTTGTCCTCCTTTACGTGTGGATGGATGCAGGTCGTAATGGCGCCTATGATGTTTCTAATAGCCTACCTACTATGTTACGTCTACGCTGTGCTGCCTCGGTCGCAGGGCGATGATGGCTGGTCGGCAACGTGTGCTGTGGCACTAAACAGTTCCAACCAGAGCTATTCTCAACTGAGCAAATGTAGGTCTAAATATCACTTCGTTTTTGTGAATGTGCAATAAAGAATCCGTCTTATTTTTTTTGATGTGATGTGCACTTTGATGTACTGAGAGCCTATGTTGTGTAAGGTATGTAGCTGCTTAGGATAACTAATACATGTACACACAGTTTTCCATTAGAAACATTTTGCATTAGAGAGATAGCCCTGGTCTTGTTGGCCTTCATCAACTATATGCATATACAGTGTGCTTCACATTCTAATCCAGTATACAGTGTGTATTCACACAAGACTGACTGACAATAGAAAAGCCATGTAGCAAGCCAATACAACTACCGGAGAACAGTGTATGAGCACACACATGTATGGATACACACACGTAGTGCTGGGTGGAATATGCTTCTCATTCCATTCAATCTGATGTACATACATCATAGTTTGCTTGTGGAGGGACATATGCCACTTCAGTTTCACTTATGATGTTACATGTATGTATAGTGAGCTGTCTTGATAGAACTTCAGTGTAGAGGGTAGAAACCCTCTAATGATAAAGTACCATTTACTTTGCTGGTTTTCAGGCTCAATCTACCACACTGTGATTACATCACAAATGCCTCCTACATGTGTTTGTGAAAGGTGTATGTATTCTGCTCCATCCCCCAGAATCCTGCAGTGCATGTAGTTGAATCTCATAGCCTGCATCATCACTGTCTTACATGTATCTGTGTCTGTACACATGTACATGTACATGGAAAACACCTTGCACAGCACACTAGCTATATGGAAAAGACACCCAGAAAACTTACCCTAACAAACCAAACTGGGGCAGAAGATTGGATGCCAAGCCTTGAGTAGTGGTTTTATAGTATGTGTCCACACACAAACATACTGACATAGACAGCCCAAGCAAATGTATGTACACACATGACAGCCTCTGGACTTAGAAAAATACGTGTACATATGGGATACCATGCACCATTTCATATCAGGGTTTATTTCAGAAAAAGTGACAAGGGGGTGAACCGCATGTACGAGAAATCTTGAGGGGTAACATGAAAACACATGTGGCTGTATATGAGGAAGGCCTGTTTCACTTAAGGGGGGCAAAACTTTTAAAGGGGGGCCAAATGCCCCCTATCGCCCCAAAGAAACCCTGTATATGTTTAAGAGCCTTTATAGCCACCACACAAAGGTGTATGTATTCTGCTCCATCCCCCAGAATCCTGCAGTGCATGTAGTTGAATCTCATAGCCTGCATCATCACTGTCTTACATGTATCTGTGCCCCCCCCCCCCCTCCCCCCCAAAAGAAACCCTCTATATGTTTATAAGCCTTTTATAGCCACCACTACTACTGCATGCACAGAGCAGGTGGGCAAATGCCCCCTCTCCCCCCCACCCCCACCCCTCCCACCCCCCCTCCCCCCCAAAAGAAACCCTGTATATGTTTAAGAGCCTTTTATATCCACCACTACTACTGCATGCACAGAGCAGGTGGGCAAATGCCCCCTCTCCCCCCCACCCCCAAAGAAACCCTGTATATGTTTAAGAGCCTTTTATAGCCACCACGGAACTGCATGCACAGAGCAGGTGAGGTGTAGTATTGTGAGTTCCTGGAGCACAGGGAAGTATTCCTTATGAATTATATATACATGTGTTAGGTTTGTTTAGTGTATGGAATTCTCAAGTCATGTGCAGTTCCCCATACTGTTATTCATAGCTGGTGGTCACACAAGTATACATTCACTGCTGCAAGCTGTATAGTTTACTGTGAATATCACTGCATGGAATTATTGTTTATAGCATACCAGCCAGATAAAGTAATTAAGAAAGGCAGAAAGCAATCCCCCTCGCCCATCACACACCGAAATAACACAAACACAAAACTTATAACACAACACAACACAACATGGGAGCAGGATGTACATTGTACACATATTCTTGACTTGCCTGCCACTTGTAAGTGCATGCCTATACATGTACAAATACCTGTATGTCCTTAGGTACCAACATACTGAGTATATTGGGTAAGCCCAAGACTTGTGACAAGGCTTGCTACTGATGCTCCTATTGCATGGAAGGCTTACCTCACTCTAGTTGTTTTTGCTAGGGAATATGTGTATTTACACTAAGTTATGCAACATCTTGGGGAAATATACATCTCTGTATTTCCCTCTGGTATATTTCCTATACTGCCTCAGAGCCTAGTGTTAACGTATACATATATGTATACTACTTTCTAGTAATCAAATGATTTACTAGTTCCATGAATGCCCTTATGTGCCCATTGTGCATGGGCAAATACACAACATTTGTTTCTGTGCTACCAGGCATATGTCCACACTATTAACCCATATACTTTGTAGCCTTTCTTCAGTCCCAGACATGAAATCACCCACAATACCCAGTAGTTGTTTAAAACATGTCGTATACAATGTACCATATAATGAAGTAATTCTGAAGTAGAAAATTTTCATGCAACAGACCTCATGACCAACACTGTACATTGTACACGTATACTTCTTTTCTTGCATAGTTTTCAAAATTTTGTACGCACTACTGTACATGACTGTCACGGATTTTCCTGCAGTGCTGTAAAAGTTGGCAGCTATGTTTGTCATGCACTCCTTTCACCATTTTTTCCTCCCCTCATCCCTCCCTTTCCTATTACTCTCTGTCTCCCTCCTGCCTGTCTCCTTCACTTCCTCCTATTTGTCTCTCTCTCTCTCCCAATCCTTCTCCAAACACACACACTCTGTCATACTCAGCTATTTGCAGGAATGACAACAACTATTTCGGATGTATGGACTATCATAACACAGTCTTTGTAGAGACTGACAGCCTCTCTCACACACACGCCACCTCCACAGTCACTGTAGAGATTAGCCCCAATGCAACTGTGGGTCAGGACCTGTTCTACTATGCATTTTGTGTGTCATACAATGAGAGTGCTTCTTATGACTTGGTGGCATGTGCTAGTAATGATGGGGGGAGACTGGAGATACAGCACAGCTGGGAGAAGAATGGCATTGCACGTATGAGGGTGGGTGTGTTCACCGACCCTTATTCATATGGGAGTCTGATTGGATGCAACAAAAGTGACACTACAGTAGCAGGTATTGCACAAATTCCACACGCACAATTTTCAAGTCTGACCTTTGAACAGAGCCCCATATCCCTACATCTGTAAATACTAAAAGGGGTTGCGTGTGTTATTATTGTTGCCTGCTATCATCCCCTGCCTTTGCTTGCATGCTGCACCTTGTTTCTATCCTTTTAGGCACTTAAATCCCTACATCTTACTGAAAATGTTTTTAGTCTTGTTAACCCTCGGCACATGTGCAGCTAGGGTTACGGTAGTTGGGTCTTTATGTGTGTGTGTGTGTGTGTGTGTGTGTGTGTGTGTGTGTGTGTGTGTGTGTGTGTGTGTGTGTGTGTGTGTGTGTGTGTGTGTGTGTGTGTGTGTGTGTGTGTGTGTGTGTGTGTGTGTGTGTGTGTGTGTGTGTGTATCTGTCTGTCTGTCTGTCTGTTAAGTCAAATCTCACCTCTGGAGCATCTGTTCGTCCTGAAAATACTGTCACGTACTCAACGGGCAACGGAGGACAAAATATTTGTGGGGTTTTCTCTGAAATCACCTAGGTATAGAGTGTACCTAATATGGCCACCAAATAGTCCATATCCCTATCTCCAGCATGTCATACTCTCCAGCCGTCCTGCTTTTGGTGGGACAGTCCTGAATAAAAAGGCTTTGTCCTGATGTCCCGCTTTAGTTTCCAAAATCATTTTTCGACAAACCTACATGTGAAGTCAAATGCCAGTTTCTCAGCGTTCCCGTTGAGGCAGCCACACGTTTTATTACTGGTCATAGCTTATGGGATTTTCCCTTGACTTGTGCATGTGCATATTGATGGATCTTATGTGACGGAAATTCCAATTTGAGCTAAAGTTGTTACAAACAAATACAACCAAGCTCATAGCAAGTCAAAACAAACCTAGCACCTAGGTACGTAGTACACTGTCTTTAGATAACAGTATAATTATATATCTTCATGTTAATAATTTGTGTGTCCTGAATTTTGTATGTAAGTCCTGAGTTTTGAAGACTGTAGTCCCTATTTTTGTTTAGAGAAACTTGGAGAGTATGTCATATGTACATGAACATAACACACTCACTATTTTGTTTTCAGGTAACTTTGGTTTCAAGGTTGGCATGAAACTTCATGCCAACCAAAGCTCTTCTGACCCTCTATCAAGAGTTACGTCACCATCACCCTTCCACTCTCATACTCCTCTCACAAACTCCACCAACAACACTTTTGTTACTGGAAACCTGACCTTTGAACCCCAACCAGACATCACAATTCAGTCGTTGAAGTATGAAGTATACCGTTTCTCCTATGTCTATGACTATGGAGACAACTCAACAGTGGAGGAACATTCTGAATTCAATACTACCCACTTTTACGAATATGGTGGCAATTATTCATACACAGTACAGGCCTTTGCAGTCAATACACAGGACCCTACTAAGGCATACTATGCCACACACAGTGGAATGCTCAATATATTAGGTGAGGCCTGCAAATCCAGTACATAAGAGATGAGATTTGCCTACATTCATACACATATACATGTACTGTATATGTGTATTTGTATTAAAAGGAAAACCTGGGGATGGGGCTACGTGAGTGTATGCTTATGGGGTTTATTTCAAGGAGGCTTTAAATTAGTATACATATGCGAAAACAGAATACACGTAAAATGATATATCCTTTTTCCTATATGTGAAGGAGAGCACATTCTCTCTCACTTGACCAGCAGTTACTATCAGTATACATTACACCTATATATAAGTTAGACACCGAGTCGGAGGGAACTATGTGCTTTAGAAAGCCGAGGGCCCTGGGCTGTAGCGTTCCTCGCTACGCTCAGAACACTACTACAGGACCTGAGGGTTATAAATCACGTAGTTCCCGACGACAAGTGCATCTAACTTATTTAAAGTATAGCAACAGTAACTACCGACACTCGCAGCAAACGAACGTCAGCACGATCGATGGCCGGCGACCAGGAGATTTGGAGGCATGGTCAATAAGCTAACGCTTATCATTCAGAAAGACTGCTGACACATTCTATATGTAGAATCCACCAAGAACTACCACAGGATTTAGAAACTCAATCAAAATGCTTCATTTTTGAATGCTATTATACTCTAAACGTATGTTCATGATGGCACTATTGCGTTCCAGATCCTGTGCATGATGTGAGTGTACATTTTAGTACCAATAACGACTCAATTACTGTGGATACCAAAGTCTACCTCCAGCTCTGTGCCAATGGAAGGTGAGTGCCACTCTTGTATGACATATCATGTAAGCTGGAACAGTGTGTAGCTGCATACATGTGTATGTTAACAGGTTGTGATTCGATTCACACTGCATGTAATGGGTTGTGCATAGCATTTGTAGTGCAGTATTGCCCATTCTGGTCCCTCATTGTGTACTGCTTTTGCACAAGTGGTGTCAATTTTTAAAGTGGTTCTGTCACTTTCTCACTACAGTTTCCCTATAACAGTGTGTTGGGTGATTGTGCCAATCAATAGCTCCACCCCCCTCACCTCTGGCTCTACATCCCAGTGTGAGGATGTGGATAACAACATTTATACATGCCATGATGTCTATTCAAAGTGCACCAGCTATGAGAAGAGTTTCTCTGAGAAGGGCAGGTATGAGGTGAAGGCAAAGTTCACTAACAGAGTCAGCTGTGCCAATGAGTCGTACACCTTTCGTGTAGTGGCAGGTAAGGCATGTACATACACGTGATACGTGCCAAATACTTCTCTAGATTTGTTCCTGACTTATCATTTTAGTACCGAGTTTGAGTGTAGCCTGTTTCAGGATGCTTGCCTCAATCATGTGTGTGATTGGGGCAAACCAGATGAGCTGCCTTGGTAGCACAGTTGATAAGAGCATTGTTTAGAATGTTAGTGTCTGAAGAATGGTGTGTTGCCTTGTCCTGCATTAGAGTTGCCATGTACTAGCTGAGCCATCACAAAGTACTGTATGCCCTTTGTCTGCTGTACTGTACATGTACTGGCACTATAACTTTCACAATCTAGTTAGCATGTGTGTATGTATATATATACTGCCTGCAGGACCCAAGCCTCCCATTGTGGCCACTACTACCAGTGCAGGAGTTGTATTGGCCATCATAGTAGCTGTTGTCGTTGTGCTTATCATATTGGCTGTGGGTGGATACCTTCCTTACAGGTCAGCCAGTAATCACTATAACAGACACTGTATCTACAGTACCGCCTTCACAAACACACTGTACCTGTAAACATAGTTGATTAGCCTAATGATGGAAACACAAATACAAGCATCAATGCCTGTATGCCCTTTGTCTGCTTTATTGTACATGTATTGGCAATATATATATCATTCACCATCTAGTTAGCCCCTATCATCAAGTGTGTACACTATTTATATACACCTGCATGTCCCAATTAAGATTCCAGGCCTACTTGTAGGTGTGTGTAGGACTATTGTTTGTATATCATTAACATATCCCTCACCACCTCTTCCTTTCCCCCACAAAAGGCGCTATCGGAATCACATGATCGAGACAGCTGACTTCAGGTTCATAGACCTCTCGGAGAAGAGGCCGTCCACCTGGCATAGATTTAAACTCAAAGTTGCAACAATGTATGCTCGCCTGCGTCCACGCAGAACACCTGACAAGATAGGTCTGGTCAATCTAGTAGATTCACGTTCCAGAATTGGCTCATCGTCATCATCATCATCATCCTTGGGCACTTGTCACAATAATTACAATACCGTATAGTGTCTCTCTTCTTTCGTTGGAGTGTTTGTTGAAGTTTCTATATGTTATATATCATGGGACCTTGTTTATTGTAAACTGCATGACACGTGCATACGTGTGTCTACCAACAGGCCTATCAATATGTGTCTTCCTGCCTATATATTTTTTGTTTACTGAGTTTCATGTAAGAGTAATTTTAAATTGCATATTATAAAATGCAAAAGACAGACAAAGAAAGAACAGAAAGAACACAGGTATCGTTCATCTAAAGCTACATACTCGAGAGAGCTGTAATGTATAAAGTATGTTAGTCTTGTTTTCCAGGCTTCCCTGTTTACGCCTGCAATAATTGTGCAGGGGCAAGCAGTGCTGTGTTTGCCCCTGTACAATTATTGCATGTATAATCCGTGAAGCCCTGGGAATCGAGGCTAATATGTAATATTTCAAGTTGGCAGTTGCTATACATATACACATTTATGATACAATACATGTTATATAATGACACATACCTGAAGAGGCTATTTGTGGAACACACACACACATGCATATATTATACTAAGCACATTTCCAGAGACAGATTGCTGTATTACCACCAAAGAACATGTAGAGGAGGTTCTTACAGTCATAGGCTATCTCGAAACCATACCCAACCCCTACCACTGCATGCCACGTGGCACCAAACTTCTTGTCCATTGTCTCTTTAATCATCTTAGCTGCTGCCTGGAGAAACAACACAGACTATTAGATAACTATATCTACTTGTATTACTTGTCCCCAGGGCAGATCAGTACCCATACAGAAATTCCAAGGTTTGTACACGAGGTTGTGACAACTTTGTAAACATGTACAGATAATAGTGCAATGTAAAAATGACCTCATTGCTACTGGCATGCTTTTCACAGGCAGTGACACAGAGCTCCATGGCTTCAACTCTCATCTCCTCGTTCATGTCAGAAAACTGAGAGAGAGAGAGAGAGAGAGAGAGAGAGAGAGAGAGAGAGAGAGAGAGAGAGAGAGAGAGAGAGAGAGAGAGAGAGAGAGAGAGAGAGAGACCAGACTCAGTGGCTGAACGGTTATGGTCAAAAGCTGTGGACTGGGAGGTCAGTGGATCGATACTCACAACGGGCATTCTTTCTCTGACCGGACCTTCACCCAGGGTCTTAAAATAATTGGGAAGAAGCCTCATGCCTTTGTGTTCTGCGCCTCGGTGCCTTAAAATAGGTATTGCCCTATGCCCAAGTAGGCAATCACAACTGCATGTGGCCTCGATGTGTTCAATGATGACATCATTGCTACCACCTAAGAGGTACATGGCCACCATTGCACTATGTGCGCCTGGGTGTGGTCAACCCAGTAGGCACAGGTGGCATGCCTCCCTCCCATCATGGGTTGGTTTGAGAACACGAGAGGGCAGATACAATCCCCTAGTTCACATTCTAGCTAGCTACACTTACGCGAACGAGAGGGTAGTTGTGTAACTTTCTGTTATAAAAGCCAAGATCTGTGGATTCTTCGGTACCAGTAGTAGCGGCGGTAGCTCCACCTTCTGTTTCCCCTTCACCAGCACCTCCAGCTTCGTCGGCCATCTAGAACGTCGAAGATGCATTGCGCTTATAGAATATAACTTCTTTGATAAACCTATAGTTCCTTTCTTACTGCGGCAGTTCCCTGAAACCTTTCAAACCTCCTCAGCTGCTAGTATCGCCCTATCCTGTCGACACATTCACTGTGTCCAAATCACCATGGTTACAAGATTAATAAGCGCAGGAAGGTAGGCGCTCATCGTGAAAGGGGCGGAGCTTATTCGCCACTTGCAGATTTCTTTATGAATTATGTATTTATACAATGTCAATGAGTATATTTATAAATCAGATCAAAAAGCATGCAGAAGATGGCAAGTATAAACTTTCAAGGTTTGTCTTATATGCCTCATTTTTCAATTTGTTGTGTTTGTGTATGCTGCAGAAGTGGAGACTGAACCCTCTGACCCAGAGGAAGACAGAGAATGTGAGGAAGAGGGTGAGGGTAGTGGGGGAGAAGACAAAGTGGAGGAGGGGAAGGAGGAGGAAAGGGATGAAGAGGGTGAGGCAGAGGAGGCGAGCAGCTGTGACCTCACTCCGCAAGACCTCTCCAAGAGAAGAATTTGGGAAAGGTAGTTAAGTTTGATAAAGGACTTCCACATAGCTAGTTACTAGTGAATGTTGTGGTGTTGTCTGTATAGGGAGCAGGGGAACCTTAAACTGAAGCTCAGGGTGGAAGATGGGGATGAAGTAAGGTCCTGGGAAGAGGACACCCTCCCTTTCGCCCACCTTTCCATTGTGGCTGGGGTGGACATATCATTTGAAAAGGAACACCCTAACCATGCCTGTGCCATGCTCTCTGTACTCAGCTACCCACAACTGAAAGTAAAATATTGCACAATGATTCTTTATATACACATTTACATTTGGGTGACCTACACAAATACTTCATACTGCACCACCCTTTCATGCGCAAGGAGGGGGACTACACCTTATGTGTACTATTGTGTAGTTACAATTAGGGTTACATATGTGTATTTCCTTTGAACACATTTGAGGTCACTCAGGTTGAGTAGCTATGTGTGATTTGGCCCACCCAGCTGAGCTGCCTCAGTAGCTCAGTAGAGCATCGGCCTAGAACGTAAAATATCGGTTAAGTCCTGCCTGAGTTAGCCCATTTGAAAATAACTGTCTTGGTGAGTTGCATTGCTGTGGGAGTCCTGTGCTTTGAATAATAGTTTTAGATATAGGCAACTGAACTGCCTCTGGTGTGAATGGTCTACAGGTACTGCATGTGAGTCAGGCTGTGGTGGAAATGACGGAGCCATACCTGCCGGGATTCCTGGCCTTCAGGGAGGTGGATTTCCTGCTGGACAGATTGAAGGAGATAGAAAGGAAACATCCACAATTTTACCCACAGGCAAGTGATGGGTCCACAAATGTACAATCACAGCTGTATGTCTACAAATGTAGTATTCAAAATGGCAACTCCTCTCCATCTTCAGGTGATACTAGTAGATGGCAATGGAATCCTACACCCTAGAGGTAAGCCAAAGAAGGTGTTTTTGTAAGAGTAAAACTTATAGGGAGTGTGCATTTGTCATGTAGCTATAGTGTCGACAGCTATGAGATATCTGGGTCCATATCTTGGCCAATGCATACATGTACATGGAGTCACGCTTTAGGAATGTCATTAGTCACCCTGGAGTAATGTTTAGGAATGTCATTAGTCACCCTGGAGTAATGTTTAGGAATGTCATTAGTCACCCTGGAGTAATGTTTAGGAATGTCGTTTGTCACGGTAACTTCCTCAAGTACAACGAGTGTCAATGCCAAGCACTCCCATGGCACAAGGCATTAATGTGGATGCGATTCCATGTTTTATCCATGTCGTTAATGGCCTTCTATATTTGTCATGTAGTGTCAACTAGTGAAAGCATGCCATAAATTTAGCGGGCATGCTCCCAGCAGCCCATGACCCATGACCCACATTAGTGCCATCTATGTGGCTTTCTACGTGTATATAGAGATCACCTGTACATGCAGGGTTTGGTCTGGCAAGCCACCTGGGTGTACTGGCTGATGTTCCATGTGTAGGAGTGGGTAAGAAACTCTACCACGTGGATGGTCTGCAGAAGGGGCCAGAGCACAAACAGAAGGTTTTGTGTACAATGTATATGTATGCAATATGTAAAGTCTTGTACATTGTAAGTGGCTTTGTGAATTTTGCAATATGGGTTTTGTAGATATGCATTAGTGCATGCAGTGATGACATTACACTTACCTTCATACCCCTTGTACAGATTCAGACTATGTTAAAGAAGAAAGGTGACTACTTTCATCTGACAGGACTCTCTGGCCAGATATGGGGAGCTGTGAGTGTCATAGGGACATAGGACAGACATGTACATGTACATACATAACACTACAGGGTGGAATCTTTAGGATCATAATGTGTCGATTTTTCCACTGACTCAACCAGGCTGTGCGTACATCAGATGAAGCTGCTAACCCTGTGTATGTGTCCATTGGGCACAAGATGTCACTGGATACTGCAGTGAAACTAGCTGTGGCTTGCTCTATTAAAAGAGTGCCAGAGCCTGTCAGACAGGTACATACTGTATAGCCTAGTGATCAACTGAGGTTTTGTTCATCTAGCCCAAACAACACATTCATACAGCATCACACATTTACGCATACATATACGTATACTTGTATATTCTGGTATACTCTGGTACAGCAACACTTCAGAAAACACTTCAATAAAATTGTATTTTACAGGCTGATTTACTCTCCAGAAGATTTCTTAGGAAACAAAAGCACAAAAGTAAATTGTTGTAAAACATTCAGGTTTCAAATGACTTGTTTTTAGTATTTTTAAAGGAATGTATTTTTGTACCCAATGACATTTGACTATCTACATGTACATGTATAATCGAAGTGTGCCTACTTTAGTGCTCACTTTGTGTTTTAGTGCTGACTTTATGTATACATATTAACTTATAACAATACATGTAAAGTGAACTCCACAAGGGTATACGATGACCCTAGGTCCTATGTCTAACTGCTATAAGTTGTGCATGGCAACTCCATGTTAAGGTCTGACTACACTCTCTCTTCAGCCTGTTTTTCTTTTCTCAGTCATCATCACTGTTCTTTCGTTTTGGGGAGAACAAATACGCCAATCCTACAGCTGCAGCTCCAATCAAACCAAGTCCCACAGCAATTCCAGCACCTGTTACTACTGCATCATGAACCTGAACACTTCGTGCAACCCCAGTTTTGACTTCAGTCACGAAGTGCTCACAGTTGCTCCAAAAAAGATTGTAGTCCTCACCAATACGTTCACGTGCTCTTGTAATGGCTTTCTGCCCAGTGTACTGACATTCATAGTCTAGAACTTCGATATCCTCTGGTCTGTAGCGTTTCACCTCCTCTACCACTCTATCACTGGTCTTGTGTATGATCTTAATCTTTCAATCACTCAGCACTTCAACAACCAGCAAGTGGTGAGTATAGAGTGCTTTTCCAGAACTACACACATCTCCATTCACCCGAATGTGGTCTCCAGGTTGTAGCTCATAGAGACTGTCAATGGTTTTGGCAGTACATGAAATAGAGTAAGCCTGAGACTTTGAAGCCATCCTCTTGCTTGGAAGTTAAAACCACCGACTGACTTTGCAAGAAGTAAATTCACTAAATGGAAATGCTACACTTCACTGGAACTGGTGTACCCACTGTATACTGTTATTGTAGTCACAAGACCATAATGGTGGGGACTTCCCCTAATGATTAACATACTTGAGTTACAGACTAAAGCCACAAAGACCCTAAATAATGGGGTTGACAGTTTTAGATGTTCCTTGCAAGGTAAATATTAGATGCTAAATTGTATGGATGTATGTAGCTAGGAGACTAAATGCATGGATGTCCCTACATCATCCCCTCCCTACATTTTGTTTCATGGGGTTACGCATGTTGTTATTGTTGCATGCAATTATCCCTTGTCTGCATACGTGCATGAATTGTAATTCATCTTTATGGTAGGGTGAACTCTGAACTCTAAACACTATGTTACGTTGTTAGTCTGCATGCATAATTTCCACGTGGTTTCATTTCCCCACATACATAAGTTGTGTACATGGTCACATCATAATGAGTTGTTCACTGTGCACCACTCAGATCATAACAATCTTGTTTCTTTAATTTTTGGCACTACCATCCCTACATCCTTCAACATTTTAATGAAATATTTTTTACACTTGTAACAATTCATGTAAGTGCACTCCAATGGTATATGATGACCTTAGATCCTACATTAACTGCCATAGGTTAGTGTTGCAACTACATGTTAAGGTGTGACTATACTGTCTCTTCGGCTTGTTTTTCTATTGTTTCAGTCATCCGGCATCACTGTCCTTGTTTTGTTTTGGGGAGAGCAACTTTGCCAATCCTGCTGCTATAACTACAATCAAAGCAAATCCCACAGCAATTCCAGCACCTGTTACTAGTGCATGAACCTGAACACTTTGTGCAACCCCAGTTTTGACTTCAGTCACAAAGTGCTCACAGTTGCTCCACAAAAGATTATAGCCTTCACCAATACGTTCACGTGCTCTCCTAATAGCTGCCTGCCCAGTGACATTTGTAATCAAGAACTGTGATTTCCTCTGGTCTGTAGCACTTCACCTCCTCTACTACATTTCTGATCTTATGTATGATAGTAATCATCGAATCACTCAGCACATTGACAACCAGCATGTGGTGCGTATAGAGTGCATTTCCAGAACTACACAAGTCTCCATTCACACGAATGTGGTCTCCAGGTTGTAGATGGTAGAGACTGTCAATGGTTTTGGGGGTACATGAAATAGAGTAAGCCTGAGACTTTGAAGCCATCAGTCTTGCTTGGAAGTTACAACCACCAACTGAGTTTCAAGAAGTAAACTTTGCCAACTCACTAAATGGAAATGCTACACTTCAATGGAACTGGTCACCCAGTGACACCCACTGTGTACTGTTGTTATAGTCACATGACCTAAAGTAAGCATAGTTGCTGGGTACTCCCACTAAGGAGACTATTAGAGACTGATTAGGACATAGTTCAAACATGAAAGAGTTCAAACTTTCAGCCTTGCATGGTCTCTCTACTACTTATACTGAATTCTTGTCTATCATATTAAAGCCTCAGGCATGCAGGGACATGGACATCACCCCCAAGCACTTTGCAAATGCATACTTCATCACATGAAAATGGAGAGGGAATATTCAAGACTACAACACAAACTCTACACCATTTAGTCACATTCACTGTTGTGCTATATTTTTAATTTGCTCGGCAAGAGCAGGATTATCACCCCCAGCAGGATTAGCCACTGCTTCCACTAACACCTCCCATGAAGGATCCTTGGAAAGAATATTATCAGCCTTCTTCAACTACTTGCAGAAAACATCTATTAGACGACCCTCAATACCTATACGATTTGTCTTTATTGTATCTATTACATGAGGTCTTAGCTTTAAAGCATGGCCCATGTGTTCCCATCTGAAAGCAATGCAGAAAGCACATCAAAGCAATCGTAATACAACATTTGCTTTGCACGGTAGCGTCCTGCCATAGCAAGTGTGTGCAGAAATTAGAGTGACCAGTAGTGGTGTATATAACGACAAGAGATTAACTCTACTAGTACAATACTTACCTATTGGAAACTTTGACTGGAGATGTCTCAGTGCTTTGTGTGAGCTGTCTTTTCCACCATGCATTTGATAGAGGGCATGGGCAGCCAACAACCATGTTGGAGCAGGATGAGATGAAATGAAACCATCTATTATTGCTTCCTTTCTATCTTTATCATTGGTGTGGTTAGCAGAAATCTCATTTAGAAGTGAAGTAGGAAAAGCACACTCTTGACCCAAATGCTCGCCAGTCTTTGTCTTCCATTTCCTCTAATGCAATGCTGAGATTCACCTTTGTTAAGCTAGGGTCTGTACAAGAGTATAGAGGCAGACCAATTGTGTGAGTTTAATTTTTGTTTGCTATATAAGATGGGCATTGTAAAAAATATAGGTCATTTTAACTGCTCTGTGGCTATCACAGTTGCAAATCCATGGAGTACTATACATGTAGCTCTGTGTATGATATAATTTTTGTGGTCTAAATAAAATGAGAAAATTATATTTAACATTAAAAGTTGGTTACTATAACACTTCTTTATGAATTATGTATAGTGATACAATGTAGGGTATATTTATAAAAGCATGCAGAAGATGGCAAGTATAAACATTCCAGGTTTGTTATATACATGGAAAAAGGTGTGCGCAGAGCAAACCAGGCAAACGGCAGACAGCTGTTTCGGGCTGGTTGGCCCTCATCAGCGCCATGTATGCGTGGTTGCTCATTTTTCATTTTTCAATTTGTTGCGTTTGTGTATGCTGCAGAGGTGGAGACTGAATCCTCTGACCCAGAGGAAGAAAGAGAATGTGAAGAAGAGGGTGGGGGTAGTGGGGGAGAAGACAAAGTGGAGATGGGGAAGGAGGAGGAAAGGAATGAAGAAGGTGAGGCAGAGGAGGTGAGCAGCTGTGACCTCACTCCGCAAGAGTTCTCCAAGAGAAGAGTTTGGGAAAGGTAGTAAAGTTTGATATAGGAATTCCACATAGCTAGTTACTAGTGAATATTGCAGTGTTGTCTGTATAGGGAGCAGGAGAATCTTAAACTGAAGCTTGGGGTGGAAGATGGGGATGAAGTAAGATCCTGGGAAGAGGACACCCTCCCCTTCGCCCACCTTTCCATTGTGGCTGGAGTGGACATATCATTTGAAAAGGAACACCCTAACCATGCCTGTGCTATGCTCTCTGTACTCAGCTACCCACAACTGAAAGTAAAATTTGCACAATGCAGTTTCACATGTACTTCTTTAGATACAATTTACATGGAAGTATTTGGGTAACCTACACAAATACTTCGTGCTAAACCACCCTTTCATGTGTAACGAGGGGGACTACCCCCATGTGTACTATTGTGTAGTTACAATTAGGGCTACATGTATGTGTATTTACTTTTTAACACGTTTGACATTCCGGAAGTTTGTCTATATATGTATATGTACATTTGAGGTCACTCAAGTATGCCTTGAGTGTAGCTATGTGTGATTTGGCCCACCCAGCTGAGCTGCCTCAGTAACTCAGTAGAGCATCTGCCTAGAATGCAAAATATCGGTTCAAGTCCTGCCTGAGGCAGCCCATTTGAAAATGACTGTCTTAGGTGAGTTGCATTGTATTGCTGTGAGAGTCCTGTGGTTTGAATACATGAACAGTTTCAGGTATAGTCAACTGAACTGCCTCTGGCTACAGGTACTGCATGTGAGTCAGGCTGTAGTGGAAATGACTGAGCCATACCTGCCGGGATTCCTGGCCTTCAGAGAGGTGGATTTCCTACTGGACAGACTGAAGGAGATAGAAAAGGAACATCCACAATTTTACCCACAGGCAAGTGATGTGTCCACAATGTATAATCACAGCTGTATGTCTAAAGGGAGTAAAAACATTAAAATGTTTCTACTCCCTTGTTTCACGGGTTTTTCGTACTCGCTTGCAAACTACGTGTACTATGATTTAGAGGGTGTGTGCATTTGTCATGTAGCTATAGTGCTAACAGCTACGAGATATCCATGTTCATTAATACCTGTTTTAAAGAGAGGGCCTTATCATTAATGGCCTTCTACATTTGTCATGTATAAAGCTGTAGTGTCAACTGGTGAAAACATGTCAGCTACATGATAAATTTAGCGGGCATGCTCCCAGCAGCCCAAAACCCATGGCCCATGTTAGTGCCATCTATGTGGCCTTCTACATGTATATAGAGATCACTCTTCCTGTACATGCAGGGTTTGGTCTGGCAAGCCACCTGGGTGTACTGGCTGACATTCCGTGTGTAGGAGTGGGTAAGAAACTCTACCACGTGGATGGCCTGCAGAAGGGACCAGAGCACAAACAGAAGGTTTATAAATAAGTCTTGTATTTCATGCATAATGGCTTTGTGAATTCTGCAATATGGGGTTTGTAGATATGCATTACTGCATGCAGTGATGACATTACACTTACCTCCATATATACACCTTGTACAGATTCAGACTATGTTAAAAAAGAAAGGTGACTACCTCATCTCATAGGACTCTCTGGCCAGATATGGGGAGCTGTGAGTGTCATAGGGACATAGGACAGACATGTACATGTACATACATAACACTACAGGGTGCAATCTTTAGGATCATAATGTGTCGATTTTTCCACTGACTCAACCAGGCTGTGCGTACATCAGATGAAGCTGCTAACCCTGTGTGTGTGTCCATTGGGCACAAGATATCACTGGATACTGCAGTGAAACTAGCTGTGGCTTGCTTTGTTGAAAGAGTACCAGAACCTGTCAGACAAGTACATACTGTATAGCTCTTTAGTGGCATAGGAAGATGATTTTCGATAGGGGGGCGCCGAATGCTCGTGCACGTATTATGCATGCATAGAATTTATGCACGCGAATACCTGCCACGCTCCTGGCTGACCTAGCGTCTAGTGTTTAGACCTAGCTAAGCATGTAATCGAACAGAAGATATAGCAGAGAATAAACAGGTTGCTAGCTCTCTAGCAGAAAATAAATAGGGGCGCCAGCACGTGGTTCCTATGCCACTGCTGTTAGTGATCAACGGAGGTTGTGTTCATCTATAGCCCAAACAACACATTCATACAACATCATACATTCACACATAGATATAGATCTACATGTACATATATTGGTATAGTATATTCTGGTGTACTCTGGTACAGCAACACTGCTATATTCAAAATGTATTTTACAGGCTGATTTACTCTCCAGAAGATTTCTTAGGAAACAAAAGCACAAAAACAGATAAAAACATTCAGGTTTCAAATGACTTGTTTTTAGTATTTTTAAAGGAGTGTATTTTTGTACCCCATCATCTCCGGTGACATTTGATAATCGAAGTGTGACTACTTTAATGCTTGCTTCGCCTTATGTACATGTATTAACTTATAAAAATTCATGTAAGTGCACTCCAAGAGTATACGATGACCTTAGATCCTATATCTAACTGCTGTAGGTTGTGCATGTTGAGTGTTGCAACTACATGTTAAGGTGTGACTACACTCTCTTCCTCTTGTTTATTGTTTCAGTCATCATCACTGTCCTTTCGTTTTGGGGAGAACAAATAAGCCAATCCTACTGCTGCAGCTCCAATCAAACCAAATCCCAGAGTAATTCCAGCACCTGTTACTACTGTATCACGAACCTGAACACTTTGTGCGACCCCAGTTTTGACTTCAGTCACGAAGTGCTCACAGTTGCTCCGTAAAAGATTGTAGCCTTCACCAATACGTTCACGTGCTCTTGTAATGGCTTCCTGCCCAGTGTACTGACATTCGTAGTCTAAAACTGTGATATCCTCTGGTCTGTAGTGTTTCGCCTCCTCTACCACTCTTCTATCACTGGTCTTGTGTATGATCTTAATCATCGAATCACTGAGCACTTTGACAACCAGCATGTGGTGAGTATAGATTGCCTTTCCAGAGCTACACACGTCTCCATTCACACGAATGTGGTCTCCAGGTTGTAGCTCATAGAGACTGTCAATGGTTTTAGCAGTACATGAAATAGAGTAAGCCTGAGACTTTGAAGCCATCCAAGTTAAAACCACCAACTGACTTTGCAAGAAGTAAACTTTGCCAACTCACTAAATGCTACACTTCACTGGAACTGGTGAACCCAACTGTGTACTGTTATTGTAGTCACATGGCCTAAGTAATCATAATGGCTGGGGAGTCCCCCTAATGATCAAGGAATTGATAGTTACAGACTAAAGTCGCAAGACTAAATAATGGGCTTGATGTGTCTTTCATCTCTTGAAAAGTGAATTAAGAAATGGTAAGAGGCTAAAATGCATGGGAAACTATGTATAAATGCATGGATGTATATAGGAAACTATATATAAATGCATGGGTGCAGGAGAGTATAGTAGGACATAGTTCAAACATAATAGAGTTCAGATTTTCAGCCACGTATGGTCTCTTTGACTTACTCATATTGAATTCTTGTTTATCATTTTAAGCCTCAAGCTGGGACATGGCCATCACACCCCAAAGCACTTCTGCAAATGCCTCATATAAAAATGAGGAGAGAACATGTACACAATTACTACAACAAACTGTGTACAATGTAGTCACATTCACTGTTTTGCGATATTTTTAATTCGCTCTGCAAGAGCAGGATTATTCCCCCCAGTAGGATTAGCCACTGCTTCAACCAACACCTCCCATGAAGGATCCTCAGAAAGAATATTATCAGCCTTCTTCAGCCACTTGCTGAGAACATCTATCAGACGACCCTCAACACCTGTACGATTTGTCTTTATTGTATCTATTACATGAGGTCTTAGCTTTAAAGCAAGTCCCAAGTTTTCCCATCTGGAGGCAATAGGAAGGAGTTGAGAGAGCACATCAAAGAGATCGTCAATACCTATAGGGAAGATCAGTATAGTGTGTTGATGTAAAAGGCTCGGTAATGTAGTACATTAAATTACCAAGTGAGTGTTTAATAGAGTATGCATCAGGTGTCGTTGCTTGAGATTGACATGTTGTACCAGGTAGTTGAGTAGTGACAGGCTGTGAGTTACCTAAAGAAAATTAAGCCACCAAATTTATGTACATTATTACACTTATGTACACATCCTTAATTTGAGGATATTACACTTAGCCTAGAGATATTACAATTGCTTGTAACTGTTGAGATATATATATATATATATGTGTACATGTACATGTGTATACACAGCAATGCCAATTATAAGTTGCTACAGTAAAGTATATATATATTGAAAACTGTATGCATTATTGAGCTGCATGGCCAGCATAGCAACAATGGATTACAGTATGGCAAGATTAGAAATTGGTAATTCAAAGCCTAATGTGACCCAACCCTATATATTGTCTCATATACCATTAACGTTAACATTATACACACACACACTTCATGATCACAAAAGGTAGCAAATATTCCTGTACACACTAAGTCTACATTCACCCTTCCACCTAACCACATCCATCTCATTATCACACATGCAATATGTAGTTCCATAGACCACACGACACAAGTACCTGCTGTATAAAACCTATATACACACCACCAGTTAGCATTTAGTTTGCCAAAAGAAACTGCAATACCAAGGTGTGTTCTGCATGGTTTAACATATGTACATGTATGTTAGCATGCTACTGTTTGATAAATATGTACACATAGGCACTATAGTAAAAATTGCCATCAAACATGATAAACCATGACATATTATAATCTGCGTGACACGTGAGCTTCTATAGGCAAAAACTGCCGGACTTCTTGCTTTTTGGTAGTCGTCCCACCCCTGCAGCTGTTGCTGCTGGTCATGAGTCGGGAGATTAAAGGGACCGAAACTTGTGGCTGGCATAGAGTAGCTTAGTATACAGACAAACCTGCTACGAAAACTCTCTCAATTGCCTAATCGTTGAAACAATGCAGTGCATGTCATACCAGTGCACATACACATACATTCAACATATCATGGGCCCATAAAGACTGTGATTAAGCCACCTGGGCAGCTGCATGTTTGGAAATGGACAAAAGCCTCCCGCAATCTGCACTCATTGTTTCTTTCTCCTCCAATTTCCTTCTCTTTCTTATTTTCACCCACATAACACACACACACACACACACACACACACACACACACACACACACTGCACAGTAACTCCACCCTCAAGTAACAGCAGAGACAGATTTATAAATATAGCTAATTTTGACATCTTTACCTCTGTGCTTAAGTCTATCAGCAATTTGTTCAGCTAGAGCAGGGTCATTCCCCCCAGCAGAATGGGCCACTGCTTCCAATAAGAGATTCCATGAAGGATCCCCAAAACGAGTTATGTTGTAAGCTTTTTGCAGCCATTTAGTGAGAACATCCTTAAGACAACCTTGTACATTTGCACGATTTTTCTCAATCATAGTTATTTCAGCATGTCTCAGTCTCAAGGCAAGTCCCAAGCTTTCCCATCTAGAAGCCACTGGCAGAACTTCTTCGTATACATAAAGTAGATCATTGATGCCTACAGTGATGAACAGACAGTAATATGTAGTTGCATTTTAGTACTAGAACTGCATTATTACCAAGAGTGTGAATGGAGTGTCCATCTGTCGGAGGTGAACGGAGAGGTATTTGTTCACCTACAGTGGCACAATCATCACAAACATGATGCACATACATATATAACAGTTACCTGTGCATGCATATACATGTACATGACTTTAATCATTCATGAGATGCTTAGAGAGACAAGGCAAGGCAACACAACACAACAGAAAAACAAAGCAACACAACACTACTCACCAAAGCAGTTATTTTTCAAAGAAAAATTAGCTGCCTTGGGTGGGATGCATACAAATTACATAAATTTGTACCATGCCAGTGAAGTTTTGCATTCAGTTCACTCAAGTAGCCACTCGAGCGGTCATCACTAGTGCAAAACCACTTTTCATTCTTGATATAGGCTGGATGGTGCTCATTTGTGTGACTTGGGCAGACGATAGCTGTACGTGGCTCATTTTCAGAATAGCCCAATGTTTCACGGACTGTGTTGATGCCATCAAAGACAGCATTTCGAACGTGGTACCAGAGCTCTTTCATCTCTCCTTCAGAGGTTGATACATGCACCTCAAAGTATTCATAGCGATCAATAAGTGTAACTAAACCAATGTTTGGAACCACAAATTGGATGCAGTTACGATACAGATATGTTGGTTCACCTTCACATAGGCACAGCTTCCATGGACAGGGATGCTGGTTGTGAGAGAGGAGATGAGATATTAGTGAACAGAAGATTCCACTCTGAGGACCACCATCTTCAAAGTCAATAACTAGAGGAAGAGTGGATACACAAATTTCTTTCATTTTCGCCGCAGACACTTGTTTGAGGACACTTGGCATGAACCAAGTGTCTGGACCTTCACCTGTTGATAAATTTGCAAATATGAGCAGGTCTACAAGCAGTTTGATTGTATTAGCACAGGTGAAGATTCCAGGGTGATAATGTTCACTGAATCGCTTGTCTTCAAGAAACTGTTTTGTTATTTGGCCAAATGTGTTGAACCTTTGCCAATCAGGAGGTAGGAGACTAACATCTAATGTTTCAGAAGATGGCTCGTTTTGCTCTCGCAGTTCAAACATAAACTCCACCAGCTCAGAGACCTTGTCAAGCATGACTTGGGGATCAATGAATACAATTTCAGGGAGGATTTCGTGGAAATAAAACATGAGGCTCACATTGTGAAAGAATTCCAGTGCACCATTGAATGATGCTTCGTCCAGTCCAAGTGATTCTGCCACCTGCCAGCATTCCTGACGACTCATTACCTTCCTCCCCAGACCATCAGCAATGCTTCTTAACTTTTGATCAAAAGCATGCCATCGTATTGGTATTTCAACCTTATCTGGTTTGCACTGCTCTGTGATATATCTTCTAACTCTCTCTGCTATCATTTTGTCAGTGCTGTCTGGGTTAAGTGCATTTATCTCAAAGATCAATTTCTGCTTACTACACCGGATGATTTGGTCTTTGAATTTTAATGGTATTATTTTCTCAATCCGTTTATTCTTTTCTTCTACAGTTTCTACAAATTTGTAATGAAAAATACCTTTGACTGGAGGAACCAAGAAACTAGGAACCGAAGTAGGAAAGAGGAAGAACCAAGAAACTAGTAAAAGCAATGGAAGCAGGAGAGTGGAAAGAAAAAGAATGAGCAGAGCCTGTGAGAGCAAGCTTAAGGACAACAGAAGAACCACAAATATAGACAAAAGAACCAGAGAATATATTTTCATTTTCTTATTCTTTTCCACTATTTGACGTAATTTATCAAGGTGAGTGCCAAGAAGAAGAATTTTGGGTGGAGGTCCCCTTGTTTTGGAAGTGAATGTGCGCATAGTTTGCATACACTGTTTCAAGTTCTCTTCATTTGTCCGGGGACATCGGTATGGCTTAGACACAGGCTTGCCTTTGCGATAGTAACCAATTAGTTGATGATGGTCTAAGGATTGTGATAAGTCATTGACCAAGATACATGCAGATGTATTTCTGAGAAAGACAATCATGGCTTCAACAAATTCAGGTTGGCCTCCACTATCCACAATATACACACACTTCTCAGTGAAAATAATTTCATGATCGTCATTTGGAATGTGGATGAGTGATATGAACTCATCGTCCACTTCAGATGACTGGAGTAGGGACTCAACCGTTACCTCTACAGCTCCACTGGATGATTGCTCTGTAGTTGTAGTGGCACTTTCACTTGTGTGGAATGCTTCTGCTTGGGTGTCAGTAGATGACTGATTGGATGATGAGGTTGACTGATTGGACGATGATGATAGCTTAACTGGTGTGGACTGGGTCGATGTTGGAGTTGGAGATGTTTGTGTGGATGGAGATGTGGAATCGTCGGTAATACTAGTGGATTCAAATGATTGATGTAGTCTCTGGGCACGGGCTCTCAAAAGGCTGGCAATGTATTGTTTCTTCTCTTCTACACTTTTCTTCACCCACTTAACTTTGTTTTCAATGTGGATTACTTCTGTTTGAACCGGCCTCTTCATAAGTGGTGTGCTTTCTCTATCTTTTTCTGCTGGCGGTTTTTGGTCCATCACTGTCTCTAAAGATGTTGATTTCCCACTTCCTGCAGTGCCCACCATAACTACCTTTATGATGATCCTTATGGTGGCACCATGCTTCATTTCTTGAGCATAGATTTGCTTTGCACGGTACCGTCCTGCCATATAATGAGTGCATGTGTGCAGAAATTAGAGTGACCAGTAGTGGTGTAATAATAGAAGATTAACTCTACTAGTACATGCAGTATTATCATTCATGGCTTGAATTGATACTTACCTATTGGAAACTTTGACTGGAGATATCTCAGTGCTTTATGTGAACTGTCTTTTCCACCATGCATTTGATAGAGGGCATGGGCAACCAATGACCATGTTGGAGCAGGATGAGATGAAATAAAAGCGTCTATTATTGCTCCCTTTCTATCTTTATCATTGGTGTGGTTAGCAGAAATCTCATTTAGAAGTGAAGTAGGAAAGCACACTCTTGACCCAAATGCTCGCCAGTCTTTGTCTTCCATTTCCTCCAATGCAATGCTGAGATTCACCTTTGTTACGCTAGGATCTATAATATTATGTACAAGAGTATAGAGGTAGATCAATTGTGTGACGTTATTTTTTTTTGCTATACATGTATAAAATGGGCATTGTAATAGTATGTAAAATATATAGACTGCTCTGTGGTTATCACAGTTGCAAGTCCATAGAGCTAGAGCTCTGTGTATGATATAATTTTTGTGGTCTATATTAAATACAAAATGCAAGAGAAAATTACCTGCTACTATATTCAACATTAAAAGTTGGTTACTATAACACTTGGAAGTGTCTCTACAGACTGCACCAATTTGTCACCCCTACAGGTGTTTTGTATATAGACTGTTTGGCAGCATTGGAGCAGGTGTTACCAAGATTGTTTGGAATTCCTAACCTAATGCTTAAATTAACACTTCGTTTTCGATACACAAACATTTGGAATTTAGTTGTAAAAAGTGAGTAGATTGCTTGTAATTACTGACATGCCACTTCATTTTCAATACACAAACCTTGGTTGTCAAAATACGTGGGTTATTTGAATTTTCACAAGTATGATTGTTATACTCTATTGGGAGTATATACGTTTGTCAAATATTATATATGTGAGTGAACACCGGGTGTGTGGGGAGAGTTGGCGTGCCACAAAAGATCTTTAACCCACCACCCACAGTTCTTAAGGATTCATGGGTATCCAGCTGCTGTTGTGTATGTGTTGTATGCATTGTGTGCGCTGGTGAGGTGAGTTTCCTTTCTTTTAGCTAATATATCAGGTACACAGCAAGTTGAGTTACTTTAAATGTACAATACCCCAGCAGTGCTGGTCATATAAACTGCAATCAATATATGTATCATGAAAAGATGAGAAATTAACTCACCCTGTCTATCACTTAAATACTCCTTGAGAGCCTCCAATGCAGTTTTTTCTTCCCTCCGATATAAACCTGCGGCAAGTCCTTTCCATGATGCATCCGGCATTATTTGTATGTAGTATGCTATTAGTGCTCGTCTTTTTTCATCTTCAGTTGTGTACTCTGAACTATTTTTAATGCGATCACAGACGGGAGATAGTACCTCCAGTCCACTGCTACCGAGGCTATGCCAGTCCTCAACAGATCCTATAACTTTAGATGCGTTATCAACTGTAAACGTATCATCTATAAGAGAAATATACAGGATCAGATCATATATTCAACACAGAGGTAGAAATTCAATGCCTGAAGCTGGACCCATAAACTGACATTACATGGTCCAAATGAATATCAGGTCTTTTATCAATTGCAGGTCCTTGGAAAGAATGATTGGTGTAATGTGACCTTTCAATAGTATACCCTTTGAGAGTGCCATTTCTGCTGCGCATACAACTTACCTAGTATTGGTTCAGCATATCCTCGAATAGTATCTGCTAATTTTGTTTTATTGAGTCCATCTAATGTAACAATCATTCCTCTCCATGATGCCCTTGGATCCCAATCCATCCAGTAGATAATTAGCTGTTCTCTCTGCTCTTTAATTGTGGGAAATTTTAGCTGGATATCTTTTTTCTTTTGGTCAGGAACTTTTAATCTATATGCAAATTCACGATTTCCCCATAGATCAGTGATTTCACCGGTAACCTACAATACATTCACCCTGGTGAAAGCTAAACCTGCAAAAATCACCAAAAGGTCATGTTTCATACTGTTTTGTGTATAGTTTAGTACTAAGCTGGCAAATTAAAAATTAAATGACGCAATGTCAGTAACATTAACGTACAAAATCATTGGTGCAGTTCTACATACATGCTACAGGCGTCTTCTTGGGGGAAGTCCTCTTGAAGACATACTTCACGTTATGCGCCCTACCCCATACTGAACGCGCGGATCAAATGCGTTTTAACTTTACGTTGGGTGCGTCACATGTACGTCTTATAACCACTTTGCTTACGAAAGTGCGCAAAAAGTATTGCAAAATGAAAATACCTATACTCCCGCGCGCAGGGCAGTACGTGGTAAACCTCTCTACACATGCACATGTTTACAGACTGCATTCCAATTACGTAAGCGCACGGAGTGCAAACCCTGCTTTTGTTGTACTCTGTCAGCATGACGTCAATAGTCATGTGACTTGGCGTCTATTACGCATGCGCAATCAGGAGCTGCTATGCCTAAGATTAAAACTGTAATCTGATTGGCGCGTTTACATTCTTCGCGTCATTTCCTCGTAGTGGGTGTGGTCTGGGGACGAGCACACACGGTATAGTCTCGTCCCCAGACCCCACCCCCAGAGAGGAAAAGGGTCTGGTGACTTTGGGCTCAACGCTCGGTCGAGATGACGTCATGCGGAGGAATTCGATCGCACCAATCAGATTCAAGTACGAGTAATTATTGCATATTTGAGCATAGGACGCATGCGTAGCAGAGGAGGTTGGAACCGAATGTAATGTTACGTAACTGTCATGTGATTTACGCACGCGCTATTAGATGATCGCGCCCGCGTAAGCTGTAAAGAATGTACGCGCATTGATTTACTGGTAGGAGATTCCGATCAGTATTTTAGCACAGGGGTTTGGCGAAGAAGGCTCAGTGATCTCAACAGTTACACCAAGGTTTGGTAGAGCTAGGCAAGGGCAAACGGACTAACAGTTCAGCTTCCTGTAGGAAGACCGAGTAAAAACACTCTAAGGCTTGTAACAACCAAACCCGAAGGGTACCCTTGGGGTACTGGCCATATTTCGAGTGTACTCACCTAGTACTTTCAGGTGATATGCTTACATTTACACTAGCTACCTTGTAGACGGAGAAAACATTTCCATACAAAACTCTCATAGACAGTCTACGGCGCGTGACCTCTCACGTGATGGGTTCCAACCTCCTCTGCATGCAGAGGAGGTACGACAGTATCACGTGATCGCAGTCTAATTGCAATTTTTGCTGACACAGCAACCTATCTTCCGTTGAAAATACATGGCGTGACATGGCATTTTCCAGCGTCTGCTGAAGCAACGCTAAGCGAGGATCCCCAAAGGCTAGTAGCCAATTGTACGTACCATAGCCTATACCTCAAGAAAAAGAATCGAACCCGGGCGAACCCCTACTGTTCCAGCGACTTACAGCGGGAAGTAGTTGAGGTCATGTAGTACTTCGTGGATATCTAGTTTAACTCAGATTTATCAGTTGCACCCATCTTTGGCCTATGGTCTATCTCTCTACCGAGTTTGGATAGTATTCTGACTCTATAGCTCTCTTAAACTATGCAATGAACTGAAGAGGTCTACGTCTTTGCCTCGCGGTAGGCATCGGTAATTGCATTCTTTCGTGCGATACATTACGTCATCGATTTTAGTGTCGTACCTCCTCTGCTCTGCATGCGTAGTGAACGCAGTCACATGATAAATGACGTATTGCTTACTCAGCACAACCAAGAATTCGCTCAAAGTCACCAGACCCTTTTCCTCCGTGAGGGTGGGGTCTGGGGACGAGACTACACACGGTAGGGTCTGGGCACGAGACTAAACTGGAGTGCGTCACGTGATGGGCTTGCTGTTCTGGCTGTCACAACAATTATCTCTCGCGTGCGAAGAGTCCCATCAGTGCGCCAGCCATTTTGAAAAGTTCGTGCAACGCAAGTAATTCTTCTGCCGTTCTCTTGATCTTACTCTAACGTCTTGACGCTATCCGCAGGTAGCGCATTCGTCGCTATGTGATAAAAGAGTGAAAGTGAAGTGAGCGAGGATGGTACTCGCCATACTGGGCAAGATAAAAGCGTTGCGTTACGACTCTAGCGAAAAAGAGCACCGCAGGTGCCTCCAAACAAGACAATAAGATCTAGTTTCGGACCCCTCGCTCCAAATAATTATAAGTGGCCAGCCTAAGCACATCACACGACAACGGTGCTCTATGAGAATTGACATTCAGCACACTTTTGGACTACTATTAGCTGCGAAAATATTCATAAGTCTATAGTGTCTTGATATCTTTATAGGTACCTAAATTTACCGCCAGATAGATCAAGCTATATACAGTTGTGTATACTGGCGATAGATCCTCTTGCCCTACTGCGCTTTAGTATTGCACATGTCATGAAGCTTACTGACCGCAAGAATTACGGGGAGACACCGCAGGATGCGCTCCGCACGTATATACCAGTAGTATATATACTGCGCTCACCTTTCGTAGTTGAATGTAGTTCTGCCATTGTAGAATATCATAATTTGGGTAGCTATATAATTTTGGGCTATATATAAAGACAAATGCTCTCCGATCGATCCTGCGATTCTATCCCAAGACTGCCGAGCTCGCTACCCTTGTTTTTCACAAGACCCAGTTTTATTGAACGTGTTGCGTCAGAATTTGCATGTTATATACAGCAGAGCTCAGTGAAACATAACAAATATGCCTATTGTGCAGTATTGTGACTAGGTCTACACGGAGACATTATTCTGAAAACTATGTGCACGTGCTCTAACGCCTATACTAGTCTGTATTATAATAGATACCCTGCCTGGTTCCTCTCTTGGGAATACTATAGACAGCCAGCAAAGCAGGTATGCAATGATAATCAGTGGGAGTGTAAGTACTTTGACCGTCTTACAACATGACCAATTTAGCTAATACGTGGGTCATTTGAAATTTTAAATGTGCAACAAACATGGTACAGTTCATGGCATATATGAGAGAGGAAGCTAGCACCTTGGGACAAGGCTCATGCATATAGGGGAAATGATGTTTGGTAACCTAAAACTAATGACATCCACCCCTCTGATTTCTTATGCAAATAATTTATCACTGTATCAGCATATAGCTAGCCCAACATGTCAGGTTATGTATCAACCATGTCTGAATACATATGCATGATAGTCCTTCATTCATAATAACAAGTGGTAGAGTCTAAGAGTCTTAATATTCTGTACTCTGTACACCAGGTCAACCAATTAATATATACCAGTGGGGAGTTTCCCAAGGAAAGCCCCTTTGACCCTTGCGTATATAATGTGCATGAATGTGATTAATGTGATTCAAAATTAATATTCTATTCCTGAGCTGCTGTCTGTCAGAGTATTAATATACAGAACGATGAATAGCTATACATATACAGCAATAGCTATATGACCTAAAAGAGCATGGTAGTTCACATTGTCTAAGTCATTACCCTTTATTAAGATCTTTATTAACAATGTATTTGCTGCATGCATTGATAGAGATATGGAAAAAAGTCCATATATTATACCTGCATGGTTGTCCCATGCATATTGGATGGCACTAAATCACATGGATCAAACATATCTCATTATCAATACCAGAAACCTGCACTTTGTTGTACGCAGTATATAGTGACATGGCCCTGGCCAGAAAGTGCATCAGTTCATATTATACTCCAGTACTTCACTCATGCAATTGTACATACTCACATGTACACAAATTAAATTGCCTAGTGAGGTGTTTACTATATACTTCGTTACGAACTGAAAGTTGCATGTGTTGCTGAGCTGTCGGACTCTCCCTGTAAACATTAAAGAGTACCTTTACCTTATAAGATTGAATCTCTTTCCTGTTCAGGACAGCTGCAGGGTACCTAATACCTGTGGATAACGAAAAGTACATTCACTGTAAAAACATGATGGTTATTTTAACAGAAAGTGTTTTAACTCGGTTTCAATCATTCATGTAAATGACAATTTAATGGCTGTTGAACAAATGTTGAGATGAGCCAACAAGGGGCATACCATAGACCCATAGACCGAGCATATATTATGTTTTTTTTTATAGCCCGTTGCTAGGTGGTTGCTATGTTTATAGTGGCACTATAAATCTGCCACAACACTACAAGGTGTGAAGAGTGACTATATCTAGTGTCAAGAGTGCCTATATCAGGGTGATTATATCTGATTGGTAATTACCAATTGTTGAACCACCTAGCAGCTGGCTATAAATCAATTATCACACCCCTAATCGGTATGTTGCGGTTTATAGGCCCTCTCCCCTCGGGCCTATAAACCAGCAACATACCTCTTAGGGGTGTAATAACTAATACAAATATGACTCAAGGATATCATGTTAGGAATGTGAGGTCATTTATATCAGGCAGTAAATTATGGTGATGGTAATTTACAGGTTGAATGATTTCATGTGCATGTGTTGAATGTCTCAGCCATTGTACACAGCATTCTGTCCAACTGACAAAACATGCAACTGAGACAACTATACATCTTTATTCAACAGCCATTAAATTGTCATTTACATGAATGAGTGACTACACATGCAACTGAGTTAATGTTAATATGTTTTGCATGCATGTATTGTCATAGTTGAAGTATTATATATTTCAGTACTATTATTATTCACAAGATATATATGTCCACTTCACCATTATTCTGCCTGTATATCAGACCTCATCATGACTTGACAATGTATGTAAGACAGTTACATGCAGAGAGACATATATAGTTTTAGTATTGAGAAGCAGTTAGCTAAATGAAGTAAAAAATAGTGTTACTTTCAGGCTCTTTCCCATAGAATGGCATGAACATACTGGTGTCATTAATGAGTGTTGTATAGACATGCACAAGTAGCACATTATTATCACATTACTGAGCCCCCAAAAGAGTGGCTATATAGCCACATCTTATTATCTTGGGCAGGGATTCTGTCTATAGGGTTTGTCTCCACCATTCAGGGGAGGGGGGCTCCTACAGTTCTCTGGTATTAATTTTTTAGCAAGGTATCAACTTAATTTGTGTGTGGCTGAAGCAGAGAGCTAGGAATATGTTGTGGAGACATTAATGAAACATGATACATGGAGCTATATTTAGTTGTGCAATGTGTAAGGATATACTTTGTGCATGGTATATCACAATGACAGTGTTGGGAAGTATGTCTTGTGTGGAGTGGACACGGTAGTGAAATTCCACTACAATCATAATGAAAGTACTTGTAATCTTTGTATATAGTGTGTTATGCAGAACAGGTAACCACTGTGAGATGGTAAGTACTATATACAGACTAAAGGGGAGAGTAAGTTCAGCCAGGGCAAGATCCACACATTTTACTTGTATATCCTCACAGATTTGGGTATCACTTGTTTATCCTCACGGATTTGGGTGTCATGTATTTTAGTAATACTCTACCATGCCAGTACAGATAAATGGTCATAATGTCAAGCAAGTAATAATGTGTCTTTCCATAGTCCATATTTCATAGGGAGGAGTGCCACTAGAGTCATGCACTAGCGCTATGTAAACAGTGTACATAACATTATCCATTGTATATGGCACTACCATGGTACAGTCAAAAAGTAAGGGGCCTATATATTATCCTCATCCAGCACATTGCATTTTGCTGCTTTCCTACTTAGTACACTAATAAAGTATTCTCTGAAGGAATCCAGGCCCCCATTGTCTTTCCAGTATAGAGCTACCTCGGTAGGGGTCCCCCCAGAGTCATCGATTACGGTGTAACCATCATCTGTCACAGTCAGATTAAGTCTCTTAAATACCAAGAAATCGTCTGCTTTGGGTAAAGTAAGGAGAGTACCCACACTGTCCCACACTGCACGAGTTGACACATCCAAGCTGCAATTCAGGTTTGTGCAAAAATACAGCAGTGAACTGCCTAGAGCAAAGCTCCATGAAGAGGACGAAGCAATGAACGGCTGAGAGTAGGCTGGAGTGAGGTACGTTATCCCACATGTATCAAGGGGGGTTATAGTTATATTCCAACCAGCTTGAAGTAGGTCTCGCATGCATTGGGGACATATCTTTACATTGTATTCATCTGTTGGTTTTGTGGAGTTATCATAGCCCCTGTAGATGGAGCCTGCCATGGCTCTGATTCTTGCTTTCTTGACTACCTCAGGATACTTCTGGAGGAGGAGAGGAAAGTTTGTCATAGGTCCAATCGCCATTATTGTAACAACTGTGTCTGATTCCAAAATAATTTTAGCCATCTGGTCAATCCCATTCTCAAACACGCCTCCTTTGTAGTCGGACAGTTCGAAATCCTTGGCCCAATCCCAGAGTGGATGTCCGGTCTTGTTGCTGTTTGCCAGTCCGATTCCAATGGGCACATCATCCCTTCCAGCGATGGTGAGCTGTTTGGCTAATATTTTTGCTCTTGCGGTGGTATCATCAGTACAAGTGACCACCAGTTTAACATCAATATACTCACTGCTTTGGAGAGCAAACCCGATGGCGAAACTGTCGTCCATCTGCGTGCCGAGGTCGGTATCAATGATGACTGGCTGTTGCGCGGCATATCCTTCAGCTACAATCACCAATATACATAGGCCATAACCAGCCAAGAGCATTTTAAGAGAGAACATAGGCCCTGTGAAGTTCATGTGTACTCAGTTCTCACGCATGCGCAGTGCGCACAAACGTCACAAATCTCCTGAGGTTACTCCTCCGCAGGTTAAATAGATTTAGATTGTGTAGCTGAACATAGTGCACTACCTAGGTGTGCTGTGTTTCTGTTTCCACAGTTTTTCCTTTCTTTTCTTGTCATGTTTGAGGACCTTATTTTCACATTTCTCTTAACAGCTGCCTTGTGGGCCCACTTCAACTCCTGCTGGTGTAGGTCTATTGGAAAGCAAGACTAAGCCTGTGTTCTGGGTTCCCAGTAGTTTACTGGACCTGGGTTCTCTGGGTTCCCCAGTAGCTATAGTTTATTGGGTCTGGGTTCTAGAGTTTTATACTGGGTCAGGCCAGTAAACCGTTGGGAACCCAGAACCCACAGGGAAGGAAGACTATACATAATTATTATGGCTAGTGATTCAACTTCTTACATCCCACGCTTCAGCTGCATGAAAAATATCGGCTGCAGAATGGTACTCTTCAAAACACCTGACACAATAGTAGATTGTTGCTCCACACTGGACTTATTACACATGCAGCAATTCTCCCCTACTGGCATTGCAAATGACTCTGTGCGATGGCACAAAATGGATATTCTTCCAGCTGGTGTATTTGCAGCTTCATGATCATTTATTTCGTGTAAACTGGGAACTGGCTCTCGAACATCATCAATACTATAGCACATATCAGAGATCAGAGCTATGAGCCTCAAAAATACTTTCTTCTTCCTCACGATTTCTGGGAGTTCTCTATAGCAACAGCTCCAGTGCCCCGTCCGCCTCTACTATAGGGACTACCATTTTAGCAGGAGAGCTGCTTGAGCTTCTCTGCATGTAGATCTATGACTTTCAAGCCTGGTTATCTAACTTTCATTCGCAAGGCCATGCTCGAGTTACCTATAGAACCTATCAACATATGTCTAGATGCTATCAAGACGTGAAGTGCTGTGGATATGCACCTCGATATATGCTGGCTCGATACAGTGCATGCACTAATACGACGGAATGGAAAGAGTTTACTACCAAAACCTTTATGCATGCATGCAGTGATTTAAATACGCGGAAAAGTTATTCACTTCGATTCGGACTGGCCGAAGGTTTCAGGATCGTGTGGCTGTAGAGCCTGAAGTTGAGGCTAAGGTATTAACTACATAGTGATAATCGCAGAGGTGAAAGACGGTCTGACATGCAGGCGATCAAGTGTGTTCTGGTGGGTGACCAGTAAGTGTTTCTTGTAGTGTATATACGTGACTCGCCCAACTGTTCATGGAAGCCCTGTGCATGTGAATTGGTTTGTCAGTGCTTTTCTGAAGTAGCTGAACATACGTAAGGTTGTTTAGAGACAAGCTGGGTAGATAACAACCGTGGCTTCATTGAAGTAAGTTTGTCAGAAGGTAGGGGATGAATATTTCAAAGTGGGTGGGTCATTCCTAAGGCTCAACTGGCCACTCTCCAAGACCCTCCACTGTGGTCTATCTAGTGTGCCCTGAGCTGAATATAAGCTTATATATTCCCACCTATAGCTGATACCTTGTACATTTCCAATGGGTGTGGTACATATTTGTTGGAGTTACCTGATGATATGTGCTATGCTCTGACGTCCAATACAAGTGTAAAACATTTTCACTAAAATGTCAATGGATGTAGGGATTGAAGTGCCAAAAAGTGTAGAAACAAGATCAAAGTGCATCATGTATGCAGATAAAGGCAGGGGACGATAGCATGCAACAATCATAACATGCGTAACCCCTTAATTGGATATGGGGTTACGCATGACTTGCTAAGGATTGTGAGCGAGCGGAAGCGATACGGCCGGCTATGTTTACGTTTGCGCGTAGCCCGCGGGCACCCCCAGGCCCCGGGCCCGCGCGCGGGGCCATATCCATATGCATATAACTATACAGTTTAGATGTAATATGTATTGTACAATACAGTTTGATATTCTGGCGCGTGCAGGTTGATTGAGAGAGAGCGGGTATGTCTGTTTACCTCAGTCACGTCACGTCCTGCAGCCGACATTTGTCGAGTTCGCCAACACCCCAGAGATGACCTGCTGCCGCTGTAACACTGGACGGGTACTTGTAGAAACTGCAGCTGTGCTAAGAGCGGTCAGAAATGTATCAACTGTCTACCCGGACGTCTCAAGAAATGCCTCAACTCGAAGTCTGAAGATGGTAGCAGACAGCAAGGTGGGCTTGAGCAGATACCATCTCAATCTCAAACTCAAACAAGCACCATTAGACGACACCTTGGATGTTATGAACATTCCAATAAATGCCCACCCATTTTCACCTCCTTTCCCACAACTACCTGACCCACTGCCTTTTCCCACTTTTCTTGGGGACCATTAGAGGGCACCTCCTTCACTAGGCTGGTCTCCCAGGCCTACAAGGAGGTAGTGCCTTTTGGGAAGGAAGGAAAGAGGTTTGTCTCTGAGCTGGCCAGACTCTACAAAGCTTATGCTGATGGTTCAGCACTTGAATAAATTGCCCTCAAAGCTACTTCTGTGCTCTCTATTCTTGCCTTACAAAAAAAACCATAAGAAGTCAAGGGCTAAGGAACATGTATCCTGTCTTGGAAGGAGGATGCAAATGTGGCTAAATGGAGAAATCGAAGATTTGTTAGAGGAAGGAAGAACCATCCAGAATCGCTCATTTCGTCCCGGCCGTCCTCCAGGTGAAACAGCAAAGTTGACTGATGATGCACGTTCCTTTGCCAAATGCATGTTTGAAGGCAAGTGCAACGCTGCCCTGAAGAAATTGTCTGAAGGAGCCTCGACCAGAGTACTTCATGAGGATGATTCATTGCCCTCTGGGGAAAGTGTGATAGAGGCACTCAAAGGGAAACACCCACCTGCCCAAGGCATATCCCCACAAGCATTGTTCGTTCCTGATCCAATGCCCCCAGCAGTGCACCCCGTAGTGTTCGAGTGCTTAGATGCGGACTTGATTCGAGATGCTGCCAAACACACCCAGGGTGCTGCAGGCCCTTCAGGGATTGATGCCCATGGATGGCGGCGTATTTGCTGTGCCTTCAAGTCAGCCTCCAATGATATTTGCCACTCACTTGCCCTTCTCGCCCGTCGTATCTGCACACAACATGTACATCCATCCGGCCTTTCTCCGGTACTTGCATGTAGATTGATAAGCACCCAGGAATACAGCCAATTGGCACTTGTGAAGTCAGGAGGATAGTCTCAAAGGCCATTCTAGTCATCCTCAAAGGAGATATCCAAGATGCTGCTGGTTCCTGTCAGCTGTGTGGGGGTCAAATTGCCGGCATTGAGGTCGCCGTGTATGCAGTGAGACATCATTTTGATGCAGAAGACTCAGAGGCCATGCTACTGGTTGATGCATTTAACAGTTTAAACAGAAAGAATGCTCTTATAAATATCAGAAGCATTTGCCCACCAATTGCCACCGTGTTGACCAACGTCTATCATGAAAGCTCCGAACTTTTCATTGGATCTAACACATTACTATCTGAAGAAGGCACCACTCAGGGAGACCCCATGGCAATGCCATTTTATGCTCTGGCCACAATACCTCTAATTGATGCCCTGAGATGTGATAGTTCCTCTCTAAAGCAAATATGGTACGCCGATGATGCCACTGCTGTAGGCAAAGTAAGTGAATTGAAGAGGTGGTGGGAGAGACTATGTGCTTTGGAGCCCTCATTCGGCTATCATGTGAATGCAGCAAAAACTTGGCTCGTTTGTAGTGAAGGGTGTGTGGAAACGGCAGCCAAAACCTTTGCAGAAACCAACGTTAACATCACAGCTGAAGGCAGACCCATTCTAGGTGCCCCAATTGGTCATCCTACTTACGTCACCTCTAACATTAATGACAAAGTCCAGGCCTGGGTCGAGGAAGTGAGAATGCTAGCAAAGTTTGCTGACAGCCAACCGCATGCAGCCTTTACAGCCTTAACCCATGGTCTTATATAAGCAAATGGAACTACCTTAGCCGAACAACCCCTGATATCTCTGGCCTTCTGCAACCACTTGAGGATTCCATCAGATCAACCTTAATCCCCAAATTGATTGGAAGGGAGGCCCCAAATGATCTGGAAAGAAACCTGCTGGCTCTACCCGCAGGACTTGGAGGAATGGGCATTGGAAATCCAGTAACCTCAGCTCCCGACCAATAATAGGCCTCTATAGAAGTAACCAAACCTCTAGTGGATCGGATTCTCTCTCAAGAGTCAACATACCCATTTGAAGTCCTAGAAGATCAAATAACTGCAAAATCAGTTACTAAATCAAGAAGACGCAAGCACTGGAATGACCAAGCCACTCAAGTCGTTTCATCTCTTCCACCACCAATGCAACTCGCAATGAACCTTGCACAAGAAAAAGGAGCATCAAGCTGTTTGACAGTATTGCCACTAAATGAACATGGATTCACACTGCATAAAAGAGCTTTTTGGGATGCAATTTCTTTGAGGTATGGCTGACCCCCTTTGCAGATCCCTATCAACTGTGCCTGTGGCCACCCCTTCACCATTCAACATGTGTTATCTTGTCCTAAGGGTGGATACCCCTCAATAAGGCATAACGAATTGAGAGACCTAACAGCGAACTTGCTTACCGAGATTTGTCATGGAGTGGCCATCGAGCCCTCCCTTCAACCAGTCACAAGCGAGAGACTGAGAGGAAGCATGGCCAACACACAAGATGGTGCCCGACTGGATATCGTTGCAAATGGGTTCTGGGGAGGCGCATTTGAGAGAGCCTTCTTTGACATAAGGGTGTTTAGCTCCTTCAAATAGACACTCCAGCATTGCAACCATCTACTGGCAGCATGAAAATCTGAAGAAGAGGCATTATGAACAGCGTGTAAGAGAAATTGAACACTCATCATTCAGTCCACTTGTGTTTTCACTCACAGGAGGCATGGGCCCCACAGCATTGGTTTTCTACAAGCGACTAGCCTCACTATTGGCTGAAAAGTGGGACCAGCCATACAGTTCCACCATAGGCTGGCTTCGTTGCAGACTCACATTTTCGCTGTTGAGATCATCAATATGTTCATCAGAGGAGCAAGATCTACTATCAATAACTTTGACACACAGCTGGCAGCCTCAGTGGACCTGGCCATCCAGGAGACCAGGCTTTCTGTATGATTTGTCCAATTGTTGTTACTTGCATTTTCTCTTTATGTTTGACATAGCACTGTTTTTGTACATACTTGAAGTGTATTGCTTTTGCTGTTAACAATACAGTTTATACGCGGGGGACGGTCGGTCGCCCAACTAGTGAAGTGCTTGGCGAGCGGAAGAGGTAAGGCCGGTGTCACGGGGATTTGGTACCCCCAGTGATATGGTACCCCCGGGTACCATATCACCACGCCGAACCGTGACTGAGGGTACCATATCACCACGCCGTCACCGTGACTTAGGGTACCATATCACCGGTACTAAAAGGTATGTTGATGTACACAGTATCATCCATGTATGTGTCCCAATCTTGTCTGCGTAACCCCCATATTAAAAGAGATTAAGGGAGGGGGTAGCGAGCGTAGCGCGAGGATGCTACTAAGGGCCCGAGGGTTTCTAAATCCCGTAAGACGAGCGCGTCTAACTGCTTTAGACTGCTAACTAGACAAACGTCACGTTACGTCTAACAACGCCGAACTCGACGCCGAAGAAAGAGCCGCACCCACCGTCGTATAAGAGTAGCACAGCGATGCGCTGTAGAATCTACACCTGGTCACGCCTATATATGACTGTCTCTCTCTCTCTCTCTCTCTCTCTCTCTCTCTCTCTCTCTCTCTCTCTCCTCCCTCCCTCCCTCCCTCCCTCCCTCCCTCCCTCCCTCCCTCCCTCCCTCCCTCCCTCCCTCCCTCCCTCCCTCCCTCCCTCCCTCCCTCCCTCCCTCTCTCTCTCTCTCTCTCTCTCACGCCAACACACACTCTCTCTCCCCAGTGTTGCAAGTAAAACTTGTCTTCTGATCAGTTACACAACCGGAGCATTCCCTGGAGAGTACATCCCAACTGTGTAATCTGCTCTGTTCTAAGTCTGTTTTGATCATGTGGTCTTATCACATACGATACTGTGTATGCTATGGGACTTCAGCCTCGTACCCAAGCGTGGGGGGGAAGAGGCCTTACACTGTTTGCGCATGCGTGAAGTACTAGGTACTCGTAATTTTCAGTAAACTATTGCGTAAAACAGTCTGTAAACGAATATATCTGTTTGCTCCGTGCAGGAGGGGCAACGGATATACGCTTTGTCGTCGTTACAGCAAGGCGACATAGTACTGAAGAAGGAACAGAGAGAAGCTATAGAGTGATCTATAGCTTCTCTATCAGTCTAAGAACGTTTTTCTCTGGCTGCCTAACGGGTTAGTCACTATGTCTGTTTGACTACGAGCTATGGAGAATCTACCACAGCGTAGTGGTTGTGTCTCCCATGGTCATAGTTGCCAACCCCAATCACTCAACATGCAGGACAAGCAAACAGGATTTTGACACAAGTTGCAGGACAATACGATCACAATACGCAAGAATACATTTATTACAGACCAGTTCGTTCATGTATACGCAGTGTGGCTTGTACCATCTTCATATCGCAAGCTTCTAATATTAGCACTTTAGCACCTGAAATCGGTGTCATGCGTGTGGAGTGTTATATCGCTCACTCGTGCCACTTATTTGCCCGCTAAAGTTTCCGAAGTCGACTCAGAGTCAGTACTACTCGTACACGCATGGTATTATTGCTGACCTTCAAGTCAGCGAGATCGAAGGTCGAATGGTAGCGTTTCCGGTGTCGCGGTATATTTTATCCCCCCGATTTTTTATCCGGCCGGATAGAATATTCTATCCGCCCGGATTATTTTTCCTAGGATATTTCATCCGTGGTCAGGATATTTTATCCCCTAAGGCTAGTAGTTACATGCGACTTCAACCATCGTGTCCAGTGGGCTGTATAGCACTCTACCCCACTGCTATAGATTTCTGGAAGAGCAAAGATGCATGGCATTGCGCTATATATAAGTTAGACGCCGAGTCGAGGGAACTACGCGATTTAGAAAGCCGAGGGTCGGATGTAGCGTCCCGAGCGTAGCGAGGGCGCTACCAAGGGCCCGAGGCTTTCTAAATCGCGTAGTTCCCGACGACGAGTGCGTCTAACTATTTTAGACTACAGCGGAGAAACTGATTGGACAGTGACCATTCAAACCGTTAGCAACAAGCGTGCCAATAGATCCCGGTACTAGGGGCCAGCGGCCAACTATAGATCCCGCTAACAAGGTGACTATGAAAAATAGATCCCGCGTTTCTCGCAACCTGATTGGTCAATTTAAAGTTACCGTAGTCTAAGATAAGGTAGAGGATATATATACTGACTTCAGGCGGGGTTTAACGGTGTAGCCGCTAGATCGGCCCTCAGTAGATCTACATGGCTATATAGGCAAGTATTTCGAGTAAGAAATCATGTAGTACGTATCAGTCAATAAAAAAGCGATCAAGTGAGGATACAGTAACACAATACTCATGCATTTGGAACTAAGTCCACGTTTCTGATTTGCGTAGACGGGATAGACGGTTGATGTAGAGTAGCAACCACGAATGTAGTTGATCAGCTCTTTATATCTCTCCTCTGTGACTACACATCCCATAGCTACTGTTCAGTGAGCACTGACTGACTGCTGGACTGCTGGACTGCTGGACTGGGTAGCAACAGAAATATTCTGCGACATACCTTGATCACCATGCAGGGATAAAATATCCTGACGTGGGATAAAATATACTAAGGATATACTATCCCCCAGATAAAATATACGGGGGATAAAATATACTGTGACACCGGGACACCGGGATAGGTGAGGCCTACGCAATGCTACTACAAGTTAATTAATGCTCTAGATGGTCCTGAAGTGCTCTAGATCTAGGTAACTTGCGTCCTCTTTCACATAGCGTAATGTGAACATTACTCCAAGTACTTGTGTATGTATATAGGGTCTGACTACTTTTGGCACTTCCTTATTTTTCCATCCCAAGTGTTTGCAATAATTGCTTGTGTTGTGTTCTAACAGAATGTGTTGATAATAATAGCTGCTTGAATTGACAAACATTAGCCAATAAACTTGATAAAAATATGACGTTTTCGATCACTCTACTGTGATCTTCATTAGGGCAATGTACACAATCAAGATAGAGCAGTGGAATTAGCCTAGTAACCAAAAATAAAACAGGATGTGAAAAAGGAATGCAGGAAGGTACTATGGTAACTAATGATTAGAAAGTAAAGTAGAAATGCAAAAATATATAGTAAAATTGAATACAAAAATTAATATAAAAATATAAAAACATAAAATAAAAAGTAAGGCAACTGTAGACTGGAGGTAGACTTCCTGGACCCCTGTTAAAGGTATCTTGTTTCTGGATATACCAGGCTAACCACTACCCTAAGAGGTTATTGACAATGCTTACCTTGCTGATTCCCATAAACATTCAAGTGAAGAGACTTCATCAAAGACAGTTGTTATTAAGGGATTGTCAGAAGGTATAAAGTGTATTCTTTCCAATGTCGAGGTCAAGGTTGTTTTTAAACCTCTCACATTTCTGAGACAATACCTTGTTCGACCAATTTAGATCCTGTACCATCCATGTGCAAAGCTAATGTAGTGTACAGCATCCCTTGCACTAATTATTCAGCTTTGTACATAGGTCAGACCTCTAGGAGTTTGATAAAAGAACATAAAGCAGCAGTTAAACATGCTAGAATTGAAAATTCAGCTGTGGCCGAGCATGTCTGGCAAAAGAACCATCTAATAGACTTCAATCATGTTTCCATTCTTGCCCAAGAGCAAAATGATCACAGACGTTGTTCACTAGAATCTTGGTATATCCAGAAACAAGATACCTTTAACAGGGGTCCAGGAAGTCTACCTCTAGTCTACACTAAGAGTGCTTTGCAGAATGTGTTGATATTATGAGGGCCTGTTTCACTCAACTGTTGTCTGTTTCAGTATATTCTGTATGATAGTGTTAAAGGAAATGGCTAATCTAAGGAGAGACAACCTCTACCCTCTGGGCAAACAGCTAGTGCATGGTGTTAAGTCAACCCATTTAGTATTTCCATGGTGTTTTGGTGTGCATTTAATAATATTTGTTGTTTTTGCATATGTGTCACTGTGCATATATTTATCATGATATGTGTTCTCAAATACATGTATCCGCTTTTCTCCCTTTAGATTTGACAACTATTCTGCTAATATTATGGTAGATGGCAAGCCCATCAACCTAGGATTGTGGGATACATCACGTATATAATAACACATGCATGTACATTATCTATTGCTGCTTACATAGATCAACATGTTGTAAGCCCATCAACCTAGGATTGTGGGATACATCACGTATATAATAACACATGCATGTACATTATCTATTGCTGCCTACATAGATCAACATGTTGTACCTAATGGCAGCTAATGAAATAATTACTGGATTACACGTACTCAAATTTCTTTTCACAGGTCAGGAAGATTACGACAGGCTAAGGCCCCTTTCTTACCCTCAGACGGTGAATATACATGTACAAGTTGCATATATTAGTGTAGGTGGTAGCTATACTTGTGCATGTGACTCTGGTAGGGTGATACTGCCAATCTGGTCACATGTATAATATATACCTTTACCCTCTCTCTCCTCTCTCCTCTCTCTCTCTCTCTCTCTCTCTCTCTCTCTCTCTCTCTCTCTCTCTCTCCTCTCTCTCTCTCTCTCTCTCTCTCTCTCTCTCTCTCTCTCTCTCTCTCTCTCTCTCTCTCTCTCTCTCTCTCTCTCTCTCTCTCTCTCTCTCTCTCTCTCTCTCTCTCTCTCTCTCTCTCTCTCTCTCTCTCTCTCTCTCTCTCTCTCTCTCTCTCTCTCTCTCTCTCTCTCTCTCTCTCTCTCTCTCTCTCTCTCTCTCTCTCTCTCTCTCTCTCTCGTTTCTATAGGATGTATTTTTAATGTGTTTCTCTCTCGTTAATCCTGCATCATTTGAGAATGTCAGAGCAAAGGTCAGCTGCCATTTCTCTAAGTACACATATGTCATCGGTACACATTATGCTAGTGTTTGAGTATCCTCTGCATCCACTGTGGGGCTGGAGGGAGGAGGGATGTGGATATTCTCCCACACAGGCTATTACATGTATAGACTAATAGATAGTCCTTCACTGAAAGTTTAAGTAGCAGGATGATCTTTGTGCAGTATATTGCACAGGAATTTGCACATGTAACTACTTCCTCTCTGATGGCTGGCATATGTATCTTCACTGTGGTTGTGAGGTTTAATTATTGCCCCCCACCATACAAATAGTGGTATCCTGAAGTGAGCCACCATTGTCCAAACATACCCATCATCCTGGTGGGCACCAAGCTGGATTTGAGAGATGACAAGGAGACCATTGAGAAACTCAAGGAGAAGCGACTGAGCCCTATCACCTACGCCCAGGTACATATCCCTCAGGTTTTCTATTCTTAGACTGATGACTGTGTCATAACTAGTGTGTTCTAGATAAGTATAGCTGCATAGGCGTAGGAATGTTTTATATATTGGGGGACTATAGCTATTGCGTAATACAATATGAACAAAAATACTTTCATGTAAGAGAACAACGACATTCGGGCTTTTATAGAGCGCCGAGGCGTGGTCTTTTGCGCATAATTACGCGTGGGAGAAACTGCATACTGTATCCTGAAAGTAACTGTGGTCCAGTGGCACACAATGTCAATTGACTCTATACTCTTCCAGGGCCTACAAATGCAGAAGGAGATTGGAGCAGTCAAGTACCTAGAGTGTTCTGCCCTCACACAGAAGGGGCTCAAGACAGTCTTTGACGAGGCCGTTCGAGCTGTTCTACAGCCACAGAAGGTGGCCAAGAAGAAGACGAAGTGCACACTCTTGTGAACACATTATTCTACACCTATATAGTTTGACAGCTATTAACCCTCGGCACGCATGCGCGAGGGACTTGTCTTCCGCTTTGACCTATTATGCTATTCTCTTGTGCCTGAAATTTGTACCCATTATGCTTAGTCTTTTACCTATTATGCTTAGTGTTTTACCCATTATGCCCAACCAAAAACTAAATATTGAAAATCGCCACGAGGAGTCAACATTACGTTACTGTTGATTATACTGCAACATAACCGATGCTTCTTCTAAAGCGTGTTCTTGTTGATCAGTAAAGGAATTTGAGAGGATTAAAAAACCTCTTTCCGCTGCCGCAGATGACGGCTGCACTTTCGAAATTTCCTTGCTGGTACCCGGGACCGGTCGACCCGCGTGTGTGTGCGGCGGGCGGCTAGGCACGGCCGGCCGGCCGCACGGGACGGGGCGGCGCGCGTGCAAAATTCTGCCTATTATGCTAAAAATTATGCTCATGCTATATATCGCTAATAGCTCCCCATTATGCTCGGGTATCGCGGTATATTTTATCCCCCCGATTTTTTATCCGTGGTCAGGATATTTTACCCCCTAAGGCTAGTAGTTACATGCGACTTCAATCATCATGTCCAGTGGGCTCTACCCCACTGCTATAGATTTCTGGAAAGGCAAAGATGCATGGCATTGCGCTATGATAAGGTACACTCTATATACTGACTTCAGCTATATGGTTTGACGGTGTAGCCGCTAGATCGGCCCTCGGTAGATCTACATGGCTGTAGGCAAGTATTTCGAGTAAGAAATGATGTAATACGTATCAGTCAATAAAAAAGCGATCAAGTGAGGATACAGTAACACAATACTCATGTGCATGTATTTGGAAAGCTAAGTCAACGTTTCTGATTTGCGGCATAGACGGGATAGACGGATACGTAGATGTAGCAACCACGAATGTAGTTGATCAGCTCTTTATATCTCTCCTCTGTGACTGCACATCACATAGCTACTGTTCAGTGAGCCCTGACTGACTGCTGGACGGCTGGACTGGGTAGCAACAGAAATATGGGTTTTTCCGAATGTTGGTTAATGACAGATTTGATTGAGCCTTCTACGTTGATGCAGAATGTTAAGGAGAGATTAATGGATCAATTCATTCAGGAATGGAGAACAATGCTTAGTGAAACAGCAGGTAAACTTCGCACCTATAAGCTATTTAAAAGCCATTTTGAAATAGAGTCATATTTAAATTTACCAGTTCACCTCAGAGTACCACTTACAAAGTTTAGAGTAAGTGCACATGCACTAAGAATTGAGACAGGAAGATACAACCGCCCTCATAAGCTAGCACTGGAAGAAAGGCTATGTTGGTTTTGTAAGAACACTGTGGAGGATGAAATGCATTTTCTATTAGAGTGCCCTCTTTATTCAGAGAATAGACAAGTTCTTCTGAGAGAATGTGTAACATTGAACAAGTCCTTTGTCTATTTTAGTACCGCAGACAAGTTTTGGTTCTTGTTAGGAACTAAAAGTGAAACGTTACAATATGCACTGGCAAGATTCATCAAAATCTCCTTCCAGACAAGACAAGCAGAGTTGGAAGATGCTATTACTTAGTTATTTAATTTTATGGTGGTATGTCTTTGTGGTTTTTGTTGACATATATACACTCTGACCTTTGGGCCTCTGGCCGTAACTTGTCAATAAAATCTATTATTATTATTATTAATATTATGCGACATGCATACCTTGATCACCATGCAGGGATAAAATATCCTGACGTGGGATAAAATATACTAAGGATATACTATCCGCTATGTACTATCCCCCGGATAAAATATACGGGTGATAAAATATACTGTGACACCGGCATAAATATGTGCGCGAGCCTATTCCGCTTTTCAGCAACCCCGCGCGCGTCAGGGGGGGCAAAGACGGCGTCAACACAACAATATCTTAAGATTGTGTCTTACAGGGATGAGTACAACTATATATATAGAATCACCTTTAACTGTGTATATAACATCGCTAAGCATATAGCACTATCATGGTAGATACATCCAACTTTGAGTCAAAAACTATAATATCCTCATCCAGCACATTATATTTCGCTGCTTGCCTACTTGAAGGAATCCAGGCCCCCATTGTCTTGTTGAGTATATTATATACTCGCTGCTTTGGAGAGCAAACACGATGGTGGAACTGTCGTCCATCTGAGTGCCGAGTCGGTATCAATGATGACTGGCTACTGCGCGGCAGTTACAATCACGTACGTGGCCATAAGCCAGTTCTCACGCATGCGCAGTGCGTAACAAATCTGAGGTTACTCCTCCGCAGATTAGCTAAACATAGTGCACTAGCTAGGTTATTTGCTGTGTTTCTGTCTCCACAGTTTTTCCTTTCTTTTCTTGATGTGTTTGGGGACCTTATTTTTACGTTTCTCTCTCTTCTCTTCCTTAACAGCTGCCTTGTGGGCCCTCTTCAACTCCTGCTGGTGTGGGTCTATTGGAAAGCAAGAGATAAATTTGACTTCAGGACACTAACATACAGTCAAATCTACCTCCTTTCTGGGGGCCTCTTGGGTGTACATATGTAGTGGCCTTTCCCCTCTCTTCCCCCTCTCTCTCATCTTCCACTTCCTCACTGCCGCTGTCAGAGGAATCACCTTCCCTCGACTCATCTCCACTGCTCTCTTCCTTACTGTTCACACACTCCTCTCTTCCTCCCTCAACTTCAACATCTGTCTCAGTTCTCTTCTGCAGTAGTTCTGGTACTGACTGAGCCCCAGATAGATCAGGTTTGAGACCAGTCACAGTTGAATAAGCAATATCCTGGGCCTGTCCCTTACGCATCTTGTCAAAATCCTCCTCAAATTTGTCCACCTCTGCCAGGGTACGTGGAATGTATATCTGCTTGAAGACTGCTTCTGAGACTTCCTCCTCAGTTCCTTGATCGCCTGGCTCCCTACCAACTGCTCTCTCCTCAACTATTTTCAGATATTCTTCTACTTGATTTTCCACTAACGTCAAATCAGTTACAAAGTCAAACAGTTCCTTGACTGACATGACGCTGACCTGTTTTCGACGAAAGAACTCGGTCACATTGGTGCAGTCCTTTCTGAGGAATTCCAGTGCCTGTGGATGGTCGTGCTCCACTGACTGAGACACATCTATTATGTAGAGTTGACCATTGTGTACTAGTATATTGTACTCACTCAAGTCAGCGTGCACCAGTTTACATTTCTGGTACATGTTCCTTATGTGGAGTACACAATCATAATACAGTTCACGAGCCTTGCCCTCACTGAGGTGAGTGTCTTTCAGTTTTGGTGAAGGCCATCCATCAATTCCCAGGAAAGACATAAGGAGGACATGGCTTTTGAGCAGGAGAGGCTGGGGACAGGGGATGCCAGCGTTGTAAAGTCGCGTCAAATTTCTCATCTCTTTCTCTGCCCAGAGTCGCACCATCTTTCTCGGATTGTGACGAGCATATCCGTGACGAAAACGAAATTCTCCCGTTACATACTTGTCTCTGTCCTTAAACACAAGGATGGATGTCTTGTACACCTTCACAGCACAACAGCGACCCTTGCCAGTGGCATAGTATACATTGGCCTCCTTGCCCGTACTGATGCACCCATGTATCTCCCCAATACTCCCACGACTCAGCAGTTTGAAGAGAATCATACGTGTACGAGGATCCAATACCTGCTCGGAGGTGGCTCGGTCGGACTTATCCTTGTTCTTGACTCGGCTCACTTCAACCTTCCTTGCAGCCCCTAGGAGACTTGAGGAAGCTGCACCAGACAGACTGTGTCCTGATAGGTCAATACTCCCCAAGTTTATCTTGGTCTCTAGGCGGGTCATACACGAAGTAGGAGTCTCCCGTTGTTTAGTGGACGGTGTATTCTTGTTGGCCTGCGGCTGACCACTGCGTACGGCATTGTAACGCTTCGTGAAATCACCTGTTTCTTCCTCCCAGTCAAATCCCCAATTATCGCCCACTTCGCCTTCACTCTCTGTTTCACTAGTACTGATAGTGCCACCGTTCAGACCGGGGGTCTCTTCCTCTGCATCTTCGAACTGGCCTTCTACAACCTCCATTTCAATGCAGTAGACTCGAGCTGAAGGTTGCACCATCCATCACGTTTATACGTTGCAGATGGTATACGCAGCCACGCCCCTTTATTAATTGCTCGGTGTGGTATTTCTAGGAGTGATTTATTGTAGAAAAACAGAAAGGATATTTTAACATTTCCACATACAGATGTGTTTTTTTGGTTAGCATTTATATGCAGTCAGCAAACTAAAACAGAATTTCTTATTTTGTGTTCACTGCGCTGGAACATCCCCGATCCCTATACAACGTATGTGTACATACAGTACTACATATATCATACTCTGTGATATAATGTACATAGAAATATTTGCATGAATCGAGAGGAGAAATAAAATGCAAAGCACAAAAATTACCACGAGAGTTATATGCAAACTAATCATCTTCATCTTTCTCAGGTGGAGGCCCACAAGGTTGTAGCATCTTCTATAGAATAAAAAAGCATAATGACACATAAAAGGTATTTGCTGAGGTGGGTATGCATAAAATACTCTGGTAGTACCTGGAGAAAGGAGAACTTGACTCTAGCTTTGCTCTCGTTCTCAGCCACTGCAAAGAACTCCATCAGATTAGGATGTCCAATGTAGGAAGCGAAACTGTCTCGATGCTGGTTCACTAGCCATTCACTGCACCGTACACACATGCATATTCACAGCATATTCACAGCGCATGTCATCAGCACATGTATTCTAAAAATAGATTGTTGCCCAATCATAACAGGTGGCCAACCTTGTTCTATTTTTAGTAACAGGATGTACACGAGGTGGCACCCAAACAAACACATCCTAATCTCCATTACACACCTCATCTCTGACTAGTCCCACTGACCACCAGGAGGAGAACATGTCAGGTTCTCTTTAAATGTAGTACAGGGCCATCCATAAAACATGTTGGCCACCTGTTATCCGTCAGCATAGTGTTTGACAGGTGGGGCCTAAGTGTAGTATGTCGTCGTATATAAGAACTAAATATAGAACACGCAGTATGTCATGTGACCGGATACACTGTGTACATACGCATGCATGCACTTGTACACAAGAGATCACGTATCGATTCTTGCTCATGCCTACCTCTGTCCCTGTCTCCTCTCGATCCGCATGCACACGGGACTAGTACGGTATGGTAGCGCCATGGTCACGATCTCTAAATAGTATTCTTTCACTATGCTCACATGGTAAATTTCTGTTTTTCTTAATTTTGCCCTTATATACAGCAACATAGACTTTAATATATACATTGTATATTACCCAAATTATGCACATTTCATTCATTCAGTAAATACACCACATGTTCCACATGTTGAAATCTCTTCCCCCCTCTACACGACTCTTCCTTGTGCATGGGGATGTGAATATGAAATAAAAGAAGGCCATGCTCTACACCATTTTCTTCCATGAATGAGTTAAGTTCCTCATGTACTGTGCCTGGCGATTATTCTTCAACTGTGTATACTAGTTATAATACAAGTCCATAGTGCATGTGTTCTACCGACACCATCGTTATGTAGACTTAGGCTTCTGGAGGTTAATTCCAGAAGACCAACATTGTAGCTCTGCGCTACACACAATGGAAGTGGCCTCTCAACTTCCTATACAAGAGGAGATAATTGTGCCACCTACACTGTCACAAGATTTATGGATTCTATTTAGACTATCCATTCCTTTTGTAACTACCCACCAATATCCTGGTACACAGGTGAGGCTATCTCTATATCTACTCAATACATGTACATCATCAATGCAGGCTAGGGATACATTATTCGGGAATTTCTTTCGGAATAATAGGTAAGCTTTTATAAAAAAGAATAGGCAAAATTTAGGTCACGTGACACCTGAATGTTGATTTTACCGTACGATCGACAGCATGTATAGTTAGCTAGAGCATCGAGAGTGGCTTTCTCTGCATAAATGACCTATTAGACGAACAAGCATCCCCTTTGGGTAAGAAATGATCGTTTGTTTGAATGCTGAACGCTGCGTTTCCATCTCTACGGTTATGTAGAAGAGGCTACGAGAGGTTGTAACTGTTGAATGATGGTAATAGAATAATAGGGTTTAAAAAAGAATAATGTGTGTATCCCTACTGCAGGCTGCAGAGCTATAGGAATGACAAGTCAATCCAGAGTGATGCTGAGAAAGGCAAACAACACAACACAACAGACAAAGCAACACAACACAACTCTGCTGAAGTAGTTGAAGTGAAACCAAAACCTACATTCTACACAATGTTCTTAGCAACTGAGGCAGCTCTGCTACTTGTATAGGCATGGAAAATTCATGTATATATGTACACTCATTCTGGTTTTAGTTACAGTTCATTGACACCAAGTGTCAATGTGTGTAAACACACTAGGATCAAATGGTCTTGAGCAACACATGAAATGGACACCCATCACTACATGTACAGATGTAAGTGGTCAAAACTCACAATTTAGTGATGTCTGCATGGCCTGTACCCACATATTTTGACTGCACTGCATGGGAGAACACAGGAATCAATGCAGAAACATCATGTACATGTCAAATGCACATACAAACACACATATACGTGCTATTATTGTGAACATACAGTATTGCCAGTATGGGCTTTATTTAGAGAGGGTGGGAGATTTGCCTCCTTGCCAGAATCTTGGAATATGCACAAATCCATTCAGTCTTAAAATTCACCAGAAAGGTTTTGGGTGCATTCCCAATGCCAGCACACCAAAATAATTTTTAACACAAATTTCCCCCTTGGCTAAATGAATGTGTACATGTGTGAATACATAATTAATACACAACAAACTTACAATGTTCTAACTGGCTATGGATGTTGTAGCGGTCGGCAGCCTGTATCGGAGAACGACATTATGCACAATTGTTAACTTGGAGATATCAATTGTGAGATACAGCATAAGCTGTCACATTCTAAGACTATACATAGTTTGATGTCCAGATCCTTCTCCGTTGGGTGTGCACTAATTAGAGTATAACACTTTCTGTGCAACTTCTGCACTTTTATCCAGTGTGGAGGAATTTCACTCAAGCCAATAGCCAAATGGCTAACTTTCAATTATCCAGTGACACCACTGATACTATATTCCCACCCCATATGGTGTCACATTACGCACAAGTATTGATCTATAGGCATGCATGCAGTGTGCATAGAAACAGTAAGCTTGGGTCTATGTAAAAGAAGACCAATACAGAATCTTTACACGCACCATTCTATCTTCAGCACATCAGACGTCAACAAGTTCAGGTATTAGTAAGCACACTCTGCTAGGAGCGCTTAAAGCCGCTTGCATAATGTTAAGCGCACGAACGGCGGACATTCTAAAAATAGGTATTGTTCTATTTTTAGAAGGTTCCTTTTATGGTCATTTTACTTTAACTATATATAGTGGAACTGAGGTGATACAGAGGAGTGTCTCTACTGTAGAGCCTGAAGTTGAGGCTAAATAGTTAACTGTATAGTGATAATCGCAGAGGCGAAGGACAGTCTGACATGCAGGCGATCAAGTGTGTCGTGGTGGGTGACGGGTAAGTGTTGTTCTTGTAGTATGCGTGACTCGCCCAACTGTTCATGGCAGCCCTGTGCATGTGAATTGGTTCTTCAGTGGTTTCTGAAGTAGCTGAACATACGTAAGGTTGTTTAGAGACAAGCTAGGTAGATAACAACCGTGGCTTGGTTGTAGCCTCATTGGAATAAGTCTCTTTCGTACGTCAGAAGGTAGGGGATGAATATTTCAAAGTGGGTGGGTCATTCCTAAGGCTCAACTGGCCACTCTCCAAGACCCTCCACTGTGTCTATATAGTGTGCCCTGAGCTGAATACATATTTCCCACCTATAGCTGATACCTTGTACATTCCGATGGGTGTGGTACATATTTGTTGGAGTTGCCTGATGATACGTGCTCTCTGCTCTGACATCCTTATCCAAATGAGTCGTTCGTAATAGATCCTTTGTTCCCTGTACACATGTAGTCATGTTGCCATGAGATGTTTCTAAGCTCTCTCTCTCTTCTCAAACCAACCCATGATGGGCAGAGGCATATCACCTGTGCCTAGGGGCATGTAGTGCATGTATTTCTGAGATGTTAGCATGATCTCTCTCTCTCTCTCTCTCTCTCTCTCTCTCTCTCTCTCTCTCTCTCTCTCTCTCTCTCTCTCTCTCTCTCTCTCTCTCTCCCCCACAGTGCTGTTGGTAAAACTTGTCTTCTGATCAGTTACACAACCAATGCATTCCCTGGAGAGTACATCCCAACTGTGTACGTTGCTCTGTGTTCTAAATCCTCACTGTTTTGATCATGTGCTTGTAATATAGAAATGCTGTACTATTTCCTTATCACCAGAGTAATGTAGCAGTGTACCATATACACACAGCTACATGTGCATGCATGCTACTACAAGATAATCCTGTAGATGGTCCTGAAGTGCTCTAGGTCACTTGCATCCTCTCTCACATAGCGTAATGTGTACATTATTACTCCAAGGACATGTGTATGTATACAGTGTCTAAGTGGTGAGACTATTGTTGGCTCTTCCTCACTGCTTACCTTTTCCCATTCCAAACTCTTTGCTATTGCTTGTGTTGTGTATGCCCTTAAGTATTAGCAGAATGTGTTGACATTTTGAGGGCCTGTTTCACTCAACTGTTGTGTGTTTATCTTGTATGAAGCATGTATGTATACATGTACATGTACATGTGCTTTGGTTTGTCGCTGGCCAATTGCCTTCCTGCCAGTTACCTTTTGAGCCCAAGTCTCAGAGCCAATTGCCGTTGCCCGCATCTCAGTTCTTTGTAGTACATACAATGGGCTGCCTTTAACTATCGGCTCCAAAGCAGTTATGCTAATCGAAGAGTGTGTGCTCAGTTTGGAATCTACATGGTTGTCCATACACATGTACCGTACCGTGTATAGTCCCTTCTACATGTATGTATAGTAATGATATATTTTCAACAGTCATTTACTTGCATAAGTCTTGGATGTACTATAAGTGTGTATATTAGCATTCAGTATCCTGCCACATACTTCCACTCTCATTGAGGTTGACAGGAAGGAAGCAATAGGCTTTGTATGTAGGCAATTTGTCCTTCATGTGGTAAATCTTGGTCTGATCCCAGCAGTCCATGTACTATGGATGTATGTACTACAGAATAGTGTCTACTATACATCTCCCACATGTGGTGTAACCTTAAATAATCTTGTACCTGTATCTGATCTCACTACCTGATTCCTTCACCTTAACTTGCACTGCTTCCCTGACCTGTCTTTCTCCCTAACTCATCTCTGTGTCTATCTCTTCTTCTTTGCCTCTCTCACTCATCCCATCTCCTATGACTTTGTACTAGTTTCTCCTTTCGTGAGCACATCCATTGGTGTCTCAGCGGCAGTGTGATGGGAATGACAGTTTGTGACTTCTCATAATAACATAGCCATGTTCCATGTTGTGTTTATTGCCTTACATACCAAGCATGTGTCTGTGTGGGTACATACTCACATTAGCACACTGAAGAGTTAACACATGCCATATGAAGTCAAGCCAGATAAGAGGAAATGCTAATTAAAGGGGGGGGGGGCAACACCCCTCTACCCCTTACGTCCCTTTGGGGCAAACACTAGTGACGTTAAGTCAACCCATTTAGTATTTCCATAGTGTTTTTGTGTGCATGTTTTTGTTGTTTTGTGATGGATGCCACTAGCTAGTGCTAGTTCCTGTCTTGCCTTACATGTGCATGTGTTTACATCATGTGGTGTCCTCAAATTCATGTATCCACTTTTCTCCCCTTTCCCTCTTTAGATTTGACAACTATTCTGCTAATGTTATGGTAGATGGCAAGCCCATCAACCTAGGACTGTGGGACACAGCAGGTATACATGTACATTATCTATTGCTGCCTAGATCAGATCTGGGGCATGTGCCTAATGACAGCTAATGAAAATTGCTGGATTTACAGATATTCAAATTTCTTTTCACAGGTCAGGAAGATTACGACAGGCTAAGGCCCCTTTCTTACCCTCAGACGGTGAATATACTAATAATGAATGTTCAAATGTGTATAAGTCCTGTATAGTGTACGTGTATGTAGATGTATGCATGTGACACTGGTATGGTGATACTGGTCACATGCGTGATATTTACCACGACCTTTACCCTCTCTCTCTCATGTTTCTACAGGATGTCTTTTTAATATGTTTCTCTCTCGTTAGTCCTGCATCATTTGAGAATGTCAGAGCAAAGGTTAGCTACCATTTCATCTGTATGTAATATGTTAGTGTGTGGGTATCCTCTGCATCCACTGTGGAGTGGGAGAGGAGGGAGGTTAGACATGTGGATACACTTCCACGCCCATGTATGTAGAAAGGAAAGTGCATGGACTAATAGATAGTCTTCACTGAAAGTTCAAGAAGCAGGATGATCTTTGTGCAGTATATTGCACAGGAATTTGTACATGTATCTACTTCCTCTCTGATGATTGTATAATCTTCACTGCTTACATGTCACTGCTATGGTTGTGAGTTCTAATTATTGCTCCCCCCTACAAATAGTGGTATCCTGAAGTGAGCCACCATTGTCCAAACACACCCATCATCCTGGTGGGCACCAAGCTGGATTTGAGAGATGACAAGGAGACCATTGAGAAACTCAAGGAGAAGCGACTGAGCCCTATCACCTACCCCCAGGTACATATCCCTCAGGTTATCGATTCCTGTTTGTGCAGAATGTCGCGGGTTCAATTCCCACCTGAGGCACCTCAGAAAATGACTGTCTTGGGTGAATTGCATTGTGTTGTGTTATATTCCTTTGGGAGTCTCTTGGTCTGATTATTTTCACATTCTATAAATAATTTACTTTCACATGTATGTACTGTATAGTCAGCAGCCTCTTGGGTATTGACACCCAGTGATGACTGTGTCATAACCAGTGTGTTCTAGATACATGTAGGTATAGATGTAGTAATCTAACCTACTGAGCTACTGTGGCAGGCTTAGCTACATGAAGTTAGGCATATTCTGAAGTTTACCTGTGTATCAGTGTGTGGTCCAGTGGCACACAATGTCAATTGACTCTATACTCTTCCAGGGCCTACAAATGCAGAAGGAGATTGGAGCCGTCAAGTACCTAGAGTGTTCTGCCCTCACACAGAAGGGGCTCAAGACAGTCTTTGACGAGGCCATTCGAGCTGTTCTACAGCCACAGAAGGTGGCCAAGAAGAAGACAAAGTGCACACTCTTGTGAACACATTATTCTACACCTAGTTTGACAGACGTATTGTTATTAATATTATTATTATTATTAATTTTTGTCGTTACTATTTCACACACAGAGAATGCAATAGGTTTATGTCTGTAATTATGCTTTTCCATCACATATAATTGTACTAGTACACAGTTTTATTGATGTACATTCTTGAATGCATGTATGCACATATAACCCTCCTACAATAGACAAGTTTTTTCAGCTCACCAGATGTGTGTACACTGGGTGTTATACACATTCAAGTGTGTTGATTGTACATCATGTATTTCAGTCTGTATAGCTCTGTGCGTGTCAGTTTTTCATTTAGTTTGCTGTTTTGCATTACTTTAAATTTAATGTAGTTTCGTTCAGTGATGAATACTGTTGGACACTTGCATCACATACATGTAAATTAATGTGTATAGTACACTATGGAGCATTAGATACACCCCAGCCAGAAACACAACATCCTCCGTGGCTTATTGTATGTGTGTCCTGTATATATATACATATGTTGGCAGGACATGAGTAGGTGCATTGATCTGATTATTAAGGCTGTACTATACAGTGTTTATATAGTGTATTCCCCGGAGCTATTGAGTGTATCCTCCAGTCAAGAAGGGAGTGCATGTCAATGAATATTTTACAACAAATCAGATATATTAAGCATGTACATAATTGTAGGTGCAATACAAATTTTCTAGTTGTCCCATCCTATCACCTGGCAGAGGATGGGAGTGGGGTATGAATGTCTGGTAGTGTTGTAGATGTCCTCCCCTCACTGAGGTCTCTCCTAGTGCCATACACACCACTACGTAGCCTCTGGAGGTCATGATTCAACTGCCGCTCTCTTAAAAGAGTTTGGTACTGCCTGGTCAGCCTTTTCTTCTGCAGCTCTAGGTCGTTAGTGGTCTCAATGAGTTGTTTTAGCTCTGCTCTAAGTCGCTGGTTCTCTGACCGGATGTTAGCAGTGTGTTCTTGTAAGCACTCTGATGCTTGCTGAATACAAGAGGAAGAACGAGAGAGGAGAGGTAAAATGTAAGATCCACACCAAAAGTTAACAGACATACTCCTTGATGGAAGGGGCATTGCTTTTGATATATACAATGTACCTGGATTTTAGTGTGCTATATACAGTTTACACCTGCTCAACATTGTATATTTACCTGACTGGCTCTCTGAGTCATGGTTCTGACCCTAGCAGCCATCTCAGCATCATAGGCTCTCTTCTCCTTCAGGAACTGTGTCTTCATACTGCGGACATGATTTTCATGGCGGAACTTTGCCTCTTCTAACTGTCGTTCCAGTACATTAATTTCCTGCTCCTGACGAACCTGTTGCTCCTGTGTCACATGCATGTTTGTTAGCCTGATTTAGCTACATGTATGCACAAACACACACACACACACACACACACACACACACACACACACACACACACACACACACACACACACACACACACACGCATAAACGCACACACACACGCACGCACACACACACACACACACACACACACACACACACACACACACACACACACACACACACACACACACACACACACACACACACACACACACACACACACACACACACACACACACACACACACACACACACACACACACACACACACACACACACACACACACACACACACACACACACACACATTACAGGACACATTGCAGTTCCAAGACCTTAAAAGGATGTAGTTTCTCAAGCTCAGCCTGCACTCTGGACAGTTCCTGTTCCTTGTCTAGCAGAGTTTGACACAGACCTACAGAGTGAGTGAGTTATATACATGTAGAAGCATACAAGAAAGTGATCTCTTTACATGTACATGTATGCGGCTATTTAGCCAAGAAATGTAATGTGTTTGTGCCACTAGTACTGCCAATGGCTGAAGCTCTCAACACTAAGGGATATATATACATGTACATATATACAGAAGAAGAAAGTACTGTTACAAGCAACTTGATTCTTCAACATTGCAATAGATGCCAACAACTGAAGCCAACACATGTGATGCCCACACATTACACCCTACATACCTGCTTACTATATGCCATTATATATACACAGCAAACAGTCCTCCCATGGAGACCATCAGGATCATCAGGATACGTTTTGGTGTATGTGGGAAGTGTGTACATGTTTATACATGTAGGTACACATTGATAGTACACATGGATGAGTAACTGCTGGGTGTGTAAGACTGTTTACTCACTTGTCTTTTTCTCCTCATAGTCCCTGACGAGCTCCTCCCTCTGTCTCTCAATGTCCTGCAGCTCTTGCAGGTGATAGTCAGTCAGAGATGTCACCAGGTCCTCTCGCTTCTTGGCTTTACGTGACACATACGTCTGGTAGTCTTGCTGGGAATTAAACAATACCAGGTGCATACACATTTTATGTACATGGTCACATACACGTACATGTATACTGTACATGGATCTATATGTATGTGTGAATGTGTCCCAAGCAGCTCAATTAAATGAAGTGGCCTATGGTGAGTTACAATACCTCAAGTCTGACTATTCATGTACGTACGTGTACGTACACATCAACATGTAAACTCTTACACATCAATCATGAATGCCTGTACACTTGAGTGTATACACATACAATAGTTGTGGGCATCATCACAATACTTACATGTATACAAATATTATGAGATGGTTACTACATGTGTCTGTATTTGTGAGAAGTTGTAGTACAATTATAGTAATGAGCTTCCCTCTATGCATAAACAAGCATGCACCCTTGCAGGAAAGGTTAACACCTACATCCAAATGTATGTAATTGTGCGGTTGGGAGTTACTAGGTAAGGTAACATCTTGTATAAGAGGACTTATTTTGCTAGAGATGTATATATATGCCTACAGTTTTATCATTAGCCACAAATGAACACTATGCCCATCCAAATACTGCATGCAAGTATGGAACAAATTAAGCCCAATTGAATGAGCCATGGACTGATACATGTACATGCCTTTCTGTGCTTTATAAAACTACTGTGTGCAAGTATGGAACGATACTACACACACACACACACACACACACACACACACACACACACACACACACATACACACACACACACACACACACACACACACACACACACACACACACACACACACACACACACACACACACACACACACACACACACACACACACACATACTAATGTCTTCTATGCATGTACATGGAATGCTTGTGCACACCACACTAGTTACGTTATCAGTAAGAAGGAAGAAAGGCAACCCACGCAAACAAGACAGGTAGCACACAGACCAAACAATCAAGACATAGAGCACACAATGTATTTGTAATAGATAAATGGACTCACACTCTCCAGTTTGGTTTTCTCTGCCTCCTGTTGCAGCCACTCATTCTCTTCCCTTCTTTATACAGCTGGCTAAGGAGAAATAGTCTATGTAGAATTCTCTGCTACGAGACCATTTATTTGTACCATGTATGTACATGTACACGTATGCTCATTCCAATAGTTCATGTTTTTATGCATACTTTGCACTGTGAGCATGGCCCACCACCAGTATGCAGTTAGCCCAATACTTTTGGCCCTTATATACCCATGACTGTGTTGCATCTTGCATGACAGTACACAGAGGTGAAAGTGGAGACAATTCTGGGAGGATACAGATCTTTGACTTGTTTCTTGAGACTGCCCAATTCCATGTCCAGCTCATCCAATCTAAGTTAATTAGAGAGACATTAATGGGAGAAGTAGGGATTCTATGTGGACCAACAAAGCACCCAGAGTCTGCTACAAGACTACCCTTAACATAAACAGGATATAAACAATAAGCTACTCACTCTCTTCTTAATTCTAGTTCCTTTGTGGTGCTGTCAGGTGCTTCAAAGGGTTTTTTCTCCACCTCTTTCTCATCTTCCTCCTTATCTTTTGCTTTCTTGTCTCCTTTCTTTTTGTCCTTTTTGGGCATCGTCTTACAATCCTGAGACAACGTGTACTGTGTTTGTTGCCTTGGAAATACACTGCAAAGGTGGGTGGGTTGGGCTAGCGCCGCCAGCTGGATCAGACTCGGTGTCATGGTACTGGGTCTGGGAATGAGAATAGCCTCGCGAAATGTACGCGGAAATCAAATCGCCTGGTATAGCCCATAGCCTTGTAACACAGCGAGCAACTACAAGCCAAATTTGATGTCTGCAATATGCATGACGTGCTGATAACGTATAGTAGAAGAGCAAGTCTTTTGGATGTAGGTAGCTAAAGTAATGCAATCTGTCAACAACCACACACTGGACTCAGATTTGACTATGTCATCCGGCTGACAGTTAAAAGTCAATCTCAAGAACGTTTTGAAACATAAGCAGCATTTTTGCCCTTAGCATGAGCTTAGTAGTGTGTTTCTAGTTTGTTAGGTAATAATTGATTCTGTTAGCATTCACTGATGATCAAATTATATGTATACATGTATACACCAGCAATATCTTAGTAATAAGTACATCATTTTTAATATAGCTACATTAGTCTCATTATTCTTTTCTGATGATCTCAAAGCTGATGTAAGTGGTTTGTTTTTGTTTGCACTCCACTCTGTTAGGATCATAACGTATAATAAAACTGTATTCACCATCTTCCAGCAGAGCAGGGGAAGTAACCGAGTGTGGACTGGTACCTGTAGATATATAGAAGTTGAAAAAATGATAAAAGCTGAAGCACTATGGAGTTTTGCTTTCAGAAAAAATACCCTGTAAAGAAATAACACTTACAGTCAGTGAATTGATTGATGCCATCTATCTTGCATATGAAGGGCAAGTCGATGTCTAAGAGGGCAGGTGGTCCTGTTCCTTCAAATTCAAATGTAACTGTCTCTCCATTTACTGTGGTACCATTGTTGATAAAATGGACCCAGCAATCTAAAATTGTATCTGTGTAATGAACAATGATAAACGTGCTTATATAGTGAGAAGAAGTAGCTACATATTATCTCACCAAGATGCACACTTCTGACAAGCTCTTTAGTACTGCCATCAGGAAGTGTTCCAATGACTTCAAGCTGGTATGCTTCAGTAGAGTCAGGGTTCAAATCACTGTACTCAATTGTGCCTCTAGAACCTTTGTAGGTGTGATGTGTAAGTGGCATAAAAGAGTTCGAAATACGTATTGCTTGCAGGACTTACAGTCGACTGGAGTTGTGCGAGTTGTGATTCGACAAAGTACTGATGTAAATGAATTACCGACTACAAAGTCAGCACTGACAGTGTTCCCATCTACTCTTGGTGAACCATCTGTGAAGTAAAGTCTGCTATCCTCTTCTCCTGAAAACCAAAAGAAATACTAATATCTCATTCACCAGGTCAATTCAAGTATTTAACTGCCCCCAACCCCCCTCGTTATTGTACATATTATTACCATCACTGTCAACCAATTCAACTGTTGCCACTGTTTGACCAGAGACCTCCACAAGTTTATCAGGTACAGCAACATTTACTTCAAATGTCTCTAAAGCTTCGACAGATGAGTCTTCAATTATGCCAATACAGCCACAACTACGAACCATATTCCCAACTTCAAACTCTATCTCTTCACTCACAGCAATGAAGTCTTCACCAGCTATATAGAACAGGAAGTTATTGAGCTTTGATTATACCAACTGAAGTCCTACTTAATTAATTTAATGGGTATGTGTTACCAAGAGCAGTTCCGGACAGTGGAGTAAGAGTTGCTGCAAAAGGTCTGTCAGTACTATTAGCAGTCAGACACACATAGAGAGCCAGGTTCTTTGAGTCTACCTCCTCACTCACACGGTACACACTCCGATCAAAATTCAACTCCACTGATAATACTAGAATGATACAATATTAATAATAATATACACCACATTATAAACATATAGCTTACCATCTGGACAGTTGAACAGTTCATCCTGGGAGAAAAACATTCATAAACTGTTTCTATACACAGCACTGGTGCATGAATGAACTTACATAACAGATTTCTGCACATGATGGACATATGAGAGAGCCTTGATACCTCACTCCAGATACTGTAATATCTATATCCAACTGCATGCAACACAATATGTGCATAATGAATCCTGCTAGCTTCTCTATACCTTGGCCAATGGCCATGCATTGGTTCTAAAGTTACAATGCATCATGGCTATTAGTTATGCACATTATTTTGCAAATTCATAACTGGCACTTTACAAAATACAATTTAAAATTAGATATGCTAACTCTTGGATTTAACTCTTAGCTATATAGGGATATACAACTTTTTGCTTACCACTTCATCCTTCCTAGAGCAGTGGAAGGAGTTTCCTAGTACCATAATTGTCACTCCATTGTCCCTGGAACAAGAATACTGCATGTGTGCAGCGCGTGGAGTAAAAAGCGTGGCATATCCGTACTTAAAACGAGTAATTTATAGTCTACCTGATAGCATCCATTTCGAAGAGATGGGTCAGATGAAGTTAATGTCCCACCTTCCATTCTCACCCAAGTGCCCGCCGTCTCCACGCATCGTGAACCAGGACCATAGGTTTCAGCCTGTGTGTTGACGACTGGCTGCAATGCAGGGTCTGAGCACTGAACAAAAGTATATTTCTTTGTTCAATAATAGATCGTTGCACAAGGCAGGGTATATTGTTTGTACGTATATCCTGCTATTACAAAAACAGACCTCTCCTGGAGATGAGTCGTCGTAGATGCACGCTCCGAGTCCAACCCGCACAAAGCTGACGATTATAATTAGAGCAAACATTTTCCACTGCACATAAGCCATTCTAGCTATCGAATAAAGACACGACGATTACTGGCAGTTAACTGACGTTAGGACCCTTTTGAGAATTAAATTTAAGCCGCTGCATGCGAAGGTGTTTGTTAGCGCGCGAATTGCCTCGACGTCACGCCATAACTTAATATTGTACGTGGATAACTTAATTACCATACGCTTTAAATATTTAATGAACACTCTCGCATATGCGCTCGAGTATTAACTCAGTATTTAGCAATATTTGCACCGTCCTGCTATCAACCATGGTGGGGCAATACTCTTGTCGCTGTTTAGGTCTCCTGCTACTTCTCTGCATCGTTCAGAAGTGCATGTGCGCGGAACTCAACAATGGTGATATGCTATGTCACCATGATGCAAAGCCTGAACAGGTATGGTACAGTGAGTCTGCTACAGTAAACTACATTAGTAAATGTACAATTTTGATGCATGCATGCATGGATGCTAGATCAAGTTAAAATCATGTCATTGATCTGGCGTTACCCGTTATTGCAAACAGAAACGAATTTGCTACCATTTCAGACTCCACATTGAAAACGTAACATTACTCAATCTTTGCTTAGTCGTTCCTGAGTCATACCTTTAATAGGTTGCTCACTGCGCTCTTGATTGATGATCTACGTGCCCGATTTTTTTCTCCAGCGCTAGTGCCACGTTATACACGTCTTGCTATTAAAGATTATTGCGTGTTCCCCAAGAAATTCAAGTGCCTCGACAGTCCGTACACAAGCACGTGTCAGTAACAGTGCGACACAGTGTAAAGAATACGTATTAGGGAGAGTGTGGTCGTGTCACGCTTAGGAATGTATTGTTTCCGGTATTCATTACTGTAACTGTCATAGGATTGAGTCGAATTACCAAATGTCAATGAGGTTACTTGCCTATTTTGGACAATATCTATCAGTCCAGTTAACACAAGGGTTTATTATAACTGCTGTATCTGATTATGACCTTTCAAAAATTAAGACTGTTGATATAGCTACTTTGACTTCTCATGTTAACATTCATGGACATTGCAGATGAAACATTCACCCCAAAACTATAAAACTACTGAAAAGAACAAGAGACAAGCCACAGGGTCACCACTTCGTATAGCGATCCATTACGATGTCTCAGTTGATGGGTATGTTTAACCAAGTATAGAGTTGTAGAGATGTTTATAGCTTTTCTAAGCTGTAGGAGTTAATAAGTGTAATTACTAGAGTTATGCAAAACAAAGCCTTACATCTGACACTCCCTTACTGATTATTAAAGCCCAGAGTTGACACTAACACCCCACTTACTAGAGCTACAGTTGATGCTATAATATGAATTACCAATCTGTAAACACCTTAGTTACTCTACATAGTTTATGTTACCAAATACCACTTGTCAACAAATTCCTGTTTGCTACTATAATTACACCTTGCTAAAGCCCTTGAGATACTACAGTTGATGCTATAATATGAATTACTAAAACCTTTCAGTTACTATAGTTTACATAATTATACCAATTATCGATGTGTACCTTGCACATCATGGTCTGTTGTTTGGTTCAATGGACATTGTGTACTATAAAGAAATAATTTACATTATGCAGCTTACCTCAAAACGAACAATCACTCTTAAGAGTAAGTTTTGAAGTTCTAGATCTATACTGTGTACACATACATGTCATTCTGTTCTTGGTAATAAATACATGACATATTCACTATACAGGATGACATAATGCCACAAGCAGTGGATTTCTTTAATTCAGCACTTTCTCCACGCATGCCACTGACAAATCCCGTTATATTCAACAGGTATACCACAGTAATATTTCAGTGGTAAAAAGAATTCCTTTGTACCATAATTCATTTTCCGTTGCATAGTGCAAGTATACAGCTAAACAAACTGAATGAATTAGAGTCTAATGAAGTATTATTTCAATTTTACAGAGCCTGCAGTAACAACGGTCTCCACTTCATTACAAGTGGTCCAGAGATGCCTTGTGTTAATCAGTGTTTGGACACTACAACCTGTGTTGCGGCTACAATCCCTGATGAGCATCTCCGGGTATAGTAACTTGTGATCAAATCTCTTTCATGTGGATTCCCCTATAAATTATACTGTGCAATGCTTCTTTGATAATATACTGTTGAAACATGTAGGACACCTGCATACAAGCCACTTCACCAAATTCTCAAATCTCTTATACAAGAATAAACACATTTCATTAAGATGATAAAGGATGTAGAGATGACAGTATCAAGTCTTTATCTATCTAACTTTATTTTACAAACTTTGAGGGTCTTATTATGTATAGAAACACTCCTAGGCCATGTTATGCAGCTATAACGGTTTATAGCTGAGAGTTCTGAGTTAGTATGCGTGTTAAGGCTAATGGGAGTATCCCTACATAGAGTCTATATTGACTCTCTGATATGCTACAAATAACATGATTGTCCGGAAACCTAATCTCTGTATACATTTTCCATATAGTGTCATTCAAGGAAAACATTATCTCTGTATACCTGCAGCAATGTATTGAGTGTAATAATGGCCCTTTCTCTGGCTGTGTGAGAACAGGTGTAGAAGATGGACCTGGAGTTCCTGATGCTGATTATGTTCTCTATGTGTCGGCTGTTGACAGAACCCCTTGTGGTCCTAATTCTGCCGCGATTGCCTTTGCACAAGCATGTGAGATGGAGCAAATGCTGGATAGGTAACAAAATACATGTCAGTACAATAGGGGCTTTCAGAAGTCATGCAACATTTTTATTACTATATGTACTCATTCTCCTATCACTATCAATGGCGTGTCTAGGGGGGTTTCTAAGGTTTCCAGAAACTAGTCAAAATCGGCTGGGGCTAGGGCTAGGGCTTCTAACTAGGCATCTCAAGCATTCCCTAAACTCGCGTAGTAGACAAATCTATAGGCTTGCAAAACGGTTGCCTTCCTCGAGTCGTACAACTAGCATGCAAGACACTACACGATCGATCACACAACTAAGCGGGAGGAGCATATATGCAACATGACACGTGTATTAGCTATCATTATAGCAGATCTGACGGAGATGAGCCACGTCATATGAAGTTATGTAACATTTTAGATTCATAATGCTTTTACAAGTCAGAATGTGTTGTATATTGTTCTGTGAATATGCATAATATAGATTTTCCCATATGCTGTTCATCATGCTTGAAAATGCACTAGAAGTGGTCTCAGAGCGTCTAAAAATCAAAATTTTCCTGGGGGAGCATGCCCCCAGATCCCCATAGGTTTGCATATGCATAGCACATGCATAAACAGAAACTACTCAAAAATATCTCTAGAATCACCCATGACTATGTGGCTTTCCTACATTAGTACATTTTGAGTGCAAGTGGATGTACTCAATTACACCAACATATAACAACAATATTATGCACATGGAGTGACCTTGCACTTCTCTCTTACAGGCCTATTGCAGGAAATGTAAACTTTTGCCCAGACAGAATTTCATCTTTCCCCGCTGATCAAATTGCCAGAGTTGCTATACACGAAGTGACACATGCTCTGGTAGATACAGTAGTGTAACTCTGCCACATAATATGCAACCGTGTCCATTGCTGTAGGTATTTTCCAGTGCACTGTATCCCTTCTTTCGCAATGATGATGGCAGCCCACAGACTCCTAGAGACAGTAGTGGCCTTCCAAGGGATAGCAATGGGTAACTATAAAAGTAGAGACATACAAATTTTACACACTTTGAGTACTAATAATCCAACACAAAACTACCTGGTACGTCTAGTGCCATACATGAAACACTCTCGGCGCTCAAAGCACTCTAATTGCGTGTAACGGGAATATACGGATGATTTGTAGGCAAAATACGGAGACTAAGAGAAAGACGCTCGCTGCCTTACACACTGAGTCGTATTCCAGGTATATAGCTTTTAGCCTATTGTTATAGTACCGTAACCCTCACTGTGCACGCGTGCCGAGCATTCATTATCAAGTTTCCCTCCGGTCAACAAAAGAAGTGATAACTGAACATGCAACTGTGAGCATAAGCTTTGTTAGTAGCTGTAGTGCACAGTCTATACTCAAGTTGCAATTTGTGACAAAATAACCACAGAAGGATTAAAACAACAATTTTTTACAGTGATATTATATAGCTTACCAATATAGTATGCAAAAGGCATGCATGCTTTGCATGTTCTTACATGAATCTTGCCTAGATTCTTCATAATCAGTGATGACACACTGACAACCCTCACCTACGATGATTGGGAGACTAATCAAGGTCCTGGTGATCATGAAGTCACAGCTTTTGTTACTCCAGCAATGCTGGTCAGTTTATATAGGACTATGCATATCATGATCAAAGTATACCACTCCATAATTATTTTTGCCAGGAACAAGGGGCAATACATTATGGATGTGATGACTTTCGAGGAGCAGAGTTAGAGAATCAAGATACGGGTGCTGGTATAGCTCCATCACATTGGGAACTCCGAACATTTGGGGTATATAGTTATATGGTTATTCAAGTCATGCAAACACTACTAAATGCTTCTTTGTCATTTGAAATAGAATGAACTTATGACCCCTGTCTTACAAAACAATGGACGTGTCTCTAGAATGACTCTAGCTATGTTTCAAGACAGTGGGTAAGAGTATACTGTAAAGAGAGAATCATTTTCTGTATAATTATAGCTATGAAACTACTGAGAGATGTGTAAAATAAGATTTGTATGTATACATGTACTACTAAAGTGTTGAAAATAACACATTTAATCTATACCTCAGTAAGTAGGAGCTATGGAACATGGCTACAGTCATTAATCAATATCATTGTAGGTGGTATAATGTAGACTTTAGCATGGCTGAGGACCATGCATGGGGTCGGCTATCTGGTTGTCGATTTGCTCATGGCAGTTGTGGGGAGTGGATCCGCACTAGAGAAGCTAGGTCAGTACACAATCTAAGAAATTTCTATGTATCATATAGAGTTTGTCACTTTAATGAGGAAAAGTAATGCATTCTACAGTTTTACATGGGTTTTAACTTTGTGCAAGCAACTTGCCTTGGATATTTGAAGTACTGTTGTAATCACCATTGTAAATATTCTATTCAGGTCTGAATCATTGCAGCCATTCTGTAACACACTCAATGCTTTTTCAACAAGTTGCACAGCCGATAGACTAGCCCTAGCGAGATGTAACCTCATAGACTTTGCTCCAAACAGTGTGCCAAGTGAATTCCAGGTAGAATTACTACTACAACTCCACTAATCCCTCTTCAAATTCTAGCTCTTTCTCTAAAGTTATATACCTTTTTCTTACACAGTATTTTACTACAACTACTTGGGGTGGCTCCTTCTTCAGAGCTGACTATTGTCCAATTAATGCAGTATGTAATATACGCATACAGTTTACATATTATAGGTCCTATGAGAGGTCATGAGTTACACTATGGATAACTATAACATGTGCAGTATATGAGGGGTGGCTTTTCCTGGGAGTCGTGGCTCAGTGCCTATAGTGCACTGAATTTCCAGACACTGATGCTGAGTTTGATTCCAGTGGAAGCCAGTCTTCCTGCTCACGCTCTTCGGCCTGAGTCACCAATTAAACCTCGCTCTATATGTATATTCTGTAGCATACGTATATTGATTTCTTAGGCAACATGTAGATACACAATTCTTCAACAGGAATTTTTGGGAGATTCAGCAAGTTGTGCAAATCTTGGACTTCAAACTCCGAGCAATATAAAAGCTGAAACGTATGGTCCTGATTCACGCTGTGTGGAAATTGGACCATGGACTAGAACTGAGGGACAGAATGTTCTCACTTCCGACTCCCTTTTTAGGAGCGGCTGCTATGAGGTATATACATGAAAACAAAATACAACCACCAAATAATTAATATGTGATTTCATTTTTCTGACTATGGATGACAGTATTCCTGCTCCAGTGTAACTGGTCTGTCAATCATAGTGCTTGGAAACAGCTTTAACTGTGCTGCAAAGGATCAAGTGGTAATGGACACAAATATACCTTTATTTCAAATTCCATAAGCTACCGTTTTCATTATTAGCTGAATATAGACATTACAGTGTCCGGAGTGAGGCATCAAGGCACAATCACATGCCCTTCATGTGAAGAAATGTGTTATGTAAGTGATTAAACTTACACATGCACATATACCTTGATTTATTACACTTACACACATATTGTTCCTTGTTCACAGGATGATCTTGCTAACTGTCCAGGTCAAGGTAAGCAGGTATCTGAATAATGTCACATAGCCTATTTTTCATACTGTTTTATAATACTGTATTTATAAATTATGTTCCACTTTACAACTTTTAGTGGCATGTAACCCTGCCTGTGAAAATGGAGGAACCTGCATTGGACAAAATATTTGTGAATGCACTAATGGATATACTGGCAACCAATGTGAAACACGTATGTTTAAAACTCTAATAAATAAATATGCCTGTAATATGCACTCTCAACATACCACTGTATCATACATTACACAATATTAGCCATATGTGCTCCTGCCTGTGAAAATGGAGGAACTTGCACTGCACCAGATATTTGTGACTGTGTGACTGGATATACTGGAGACCGATGTGAAAATCGTATGTTGGCAGTTTAATTTTTGAACCATCAACATGCCTATGTATCCTACAATACATTTTATTAGCCATATGTGACCCTTCCTGTGAAAATGGAGGAACTTGCACTGCACCAGATATTTGTGACTGTGTGACTGGATATACTGGAGACCGATGTGAAAATCGTATGTTGTCAATTCAATTTTTGAACCATCAACATGCCTATGTATCCTACAATACATTTTCTTAGCCGTATGTTCCCCGGACTGTGAAAATGGAGGAACTTGCACTGCACCAGATACTTGTGACTGTGTGACTGGATATACTGGAGACCGATGTGAAAATCGTATGTTGGCAGTTTAATTTTTGAACCATCAACATGCCTATGTATCCTACAATACATTTTCTTAGCCGTATGTTCTCCGGACTGTGAAAATGGAGGAACTTGCACTGCACCAGATACTTGTGACTGTGTGACTGGATATACTGGAGACCGATGTGAAAATCGTATGTCGGCAGTTTAATTTTTGAACCATCAACATGCCTATGTATCCTACAATACATTTTCTTATATAGCCGTATGTTCCCCGGACTGTGAAAATGGTGGAACTTGCACTGCACCAGATATTTGTGACTGTGTGACTGGATATACTGGAGACCGATGTGAAAATCGTATGTTGTCAATTCAATTTTGAACCATCAACATGCCTATGTATCCTAAAATACATTTTCTTAGCCGTATGTTCCCCGGACTGTGAAAATGGAGGAACTTGCACTGCACCAGATACTTGTGACTGTGTGACTGGATATACAGGAGACCGATGTGAAAATCGTATGTTGTCAATTCAATTTTTGAACCATCAACATGCCTATGTATCCTACAATACATTTTCTTAGCCGTATGTTCCCCGGACTGTGAAAATGGAGGAACTTGCACTGCACCAGATACTTGTGACTGTGTGACTGGATATACTGGAGACCGATGTGAAAATCGTATGTTGGCAGTTTAATTTTTGAACCATCAACATGCCTATGTATCCTACAATACATTTTCTTAGCCGTATGTTCCCCGGACTGTGAAAATGGAGGAACTTGCACTGCACCAGATACTTGTGACTGTGTGACTGGATATACTGGAGACCGATGTGAAAATCGTATGTCGGCAGTTTAATTTTTGAACCATCAACATGCCTATGTATCCTACAATACATTTTCTTATATAGCCGTATGTTCCCCGGACTGTGAAAATGGTGGAACTTGCACTGCACCAGATATTTGTGACTGTGTGACTGGATATACTGGAGACCAATGTGAAAATCGTATGTTGTCAATTCAATTTTGAACCATCAACATGCCTATGTATCCTAAAATACATTTTCTTAGCCGTATGTTCCCCGGACTGTGAAAATGGAGGAACTTGCACTGCACCAGATACTTGTGACTGTGTGACTGGATATACAGGAGACCGATGTGAAAATCGTATGTTGGCAGTTTAATTTTTGAACCATCAACATGCCTATGTATCCTACAATACATTTTATTAGCCATATGTGACCCTGCCTGTGAAAATGGAGGAACTTGCACTGCACCAGATATTTGTGACTGTGTGACTGGATATACTGGAGACCGATGTGAAAATCGTATGTTGGCAGTTTAATTTTTGAACCATCAACATGCCTATGTATCCTACAATACATTTTATTAGCCATCTGTTCCCCTGCCTGTGAAAATGGAGGAACTTGCACTGCACCAGATATTTGTGACTGTGTGACTGGATATACTGGAGACCGATGTGAAAATCGTATGTTGGCAGTTTAATTTTTGAACCCATGTATCCTACAATACATTTTCTTAGCCATATGTGCCCCTGCCTGTGAAAATGGAGGAACTTGTACTGCACCAGATACTTGTGACTGTGTGGCTGGATATACTGGAGACCAATGTCAAAATGGTATGTTCTAGAGGGTTACCTAGTTGTTTGCACCATCAACATGTGTCCTACAATACATTTTCTTAGCCCTATGTTCTCTTGGCTGTGAAAATGGAGGAACTTGTACTGCACCAGATACTTGTGACTGTGTGGCTGGATATACTGGAGACCGATGTCAAAATGGTATGTTCTAGAGGGTTACCTAGTTGTTTGCACCATCAACATGTGTCCTACAATACATTTTCTTAGCCCTATGTTCTCTTGGCTGTGAAAATGGAGGAACTTGTACTGAACCAGATACTTGTGACTGTGTGGCTGGATATACTGGAGACCGATGTCAAAATGGTATGTTCTAGAGGGTTTGCACCATCAACATGTGTCCTACAATACATTTTCTTAGCCCTATGTTCTCTTGGCTGTGAAAATGGAGGAACTTGCACTGCACCAGATATTTGTGACTGTGTAGCAGGATATACTGGAGACCGATGTCAAAATGGTATGTTCTAGAGGTTTAGTTAATTGTTTGCACCATCAACATGTGTCCTACAATACATTTTCTTAGCTCTATGTTCTCTTGGCTGTGAAAATGGAGGAACTTGCACTGCACCAGATACTTGTGACTGTGTGGCTGGATATTCTGGAGACCGATGTCAAAATGGTATGTTCTAGAGGGTTAGCTAATTGTTTGCACCATCAACATGTGTCCTACAATACATTTTCTTAGCCCTATGTTCTCCTGGCTGTGAAAATGGAGGAACATGCATTGTACCAGATACTTGTGACTGTGTGGCTGGATATACTGGAAACCGATGTCAAAATGGTATGTTCTAGAGGGTTAGCTAATGATTTGCACCATCAACATGTGTCCTACAATACATTTTCTTAGCCCTATGTTCCCTTGGCTGTGAAAATGGAGGAACTTGCACTGCACCAGATATTTGTGACTGTGTAGCAGGATATACTGGAGACCGATGTCAAAATGGTATGTTCTAGAGGTTTAGTTAATTGTTTGCACCATCAACATGTGTCCTACAATACATTTTCTTAGCTCTATGTTCTCTTGGCTGTGAAAATGGAGGAACTTGCACTGCACCAGATACTTGTGACTGTGTGGCTGGATATTCTGGAGACCGATGTCAAAATGGTATGTTCTAGAGGGTTAGCTAATTGTTTGCACCATCAACATGTGTCCTACAATACATTTTCTTAGCCCTATGTTCTCCTGGCTGTGAAAATGGAGGAACATGCATTGCACCAGATACTTGTGACTGTGTGGCTGGATATACTGGAAACCAATGTCAAAATGGTATGTTCTAGAGGGTTAGCTAATGATTTGCACCATCAAAATGTGTCCTACAATACATTTTCGTAGCCCTATGTTTCCTTGGCTGTGAAAATGGAGGAACATGTACTGCACCAGATATTTGTGACTGTGTAGCAGGATATACTGGAGACCAATGTCAAAATGGTATGTTCTAGAGGGTTAGCTAATTGTTTGCACCATCAACATGTGTCCTACAATACATTTATTTAGCCCTATGTTCTCTTGGCTGTGAAAATGGTGGAACTTGCACTGCACCAGATATTTGTGACTGTGTATCTGGATATACTGGAGACCGATGTCAAAATGGTATGTTCTAGAGAGTTAGCTAATTGTTTGCACCATCAACATGTATCCTACAATACATTTTCGTAGCCCTATGTTTCCTTGGCTGTGAAAATGGAGGAACATGTACTGCGCCAGATACTTGTGACTGTGTATCTGGATATACTGGAGACCGATGTCAAAATGGTATGTTCTAGAGAGTTAGCTAATTGTTTGCACCATCAACATGTATCCTACAATACATTTTCGTAGCCCTATGTTTCCTTGGCTGTGAAAATGGAGGAACATGTACTGCGCCAGATACTTGTGACTGTGTATCTGGATATACTGGAGACCGATGTCAAAATGGTATGTTCTAGAGAGTTAGCTAATTGTTTGCACCATCAACATGTGTCCTACAATACATTTTCGTAGCCCTATGTTCTCCTGGCTGTGAAAATGGAGGAACTTGCACTGCACCAGATACTTGTGACTGTGTGGCTGGATATACTGGAGACCGATGTCAAAATGGTATGTTCTAGAGGGTTAGCTAATTGATTGCACCATCAACATGTGTCCTACAATACATTTTCTTAGCCCTATGTTCTCCTGGCTGTGAAAATGGAGGAACATGCATTGCACCAGATACTTGTGACTGTGTGGCTGGATATACTGGAAACCGATGTCAAAATGGTATGTTCTAGAGGGTTAGCTAATGATTTGCACCATCAAAATGTGTCCTACAATACATTTTCGTAGCCCTATGTTTCCTTGGCTGTGAAAATGGAGGAACATGTACTGCACCAGATATTTGTGACTGTGTAGCAGGATATACTGGAGGCCGATGTCAAAATGGTATGTTCTAGAGGGTTAGCTAATTGTTTGCACCATCAACATGTAGGGTCCTACAATACATTTCTTAGCCCTATGTTCTCTTGGCTGTGAAAATGGAGGAACATGCATTGCACCAGATACTTGTGACTGTGTATCTGGATATACTGGAGACCGATGTCAAAATGGTATGTTCTAGAGAGTTAGCTAATTGTTTGCACCATCAACATGTGTCCTACAATACATTTTCTTAGCCCTATGTTTTCTTGGCTGTGAAAATGGAGGAACTTGCACTGCACCAGATACTTGTGACTGTGTATCTGGATATACTGGAGACCGATGTCAAAATGGTATGTTCTAGAGAGTTAGCTAATTGTTTGCACCATCAACATGTATCCTACAATACATTTTCTTAGCCCTATGTTCTCTTGGCTGTGAAAATGGAGGAACATGCATTGCACCAGATACTTGTGACTGTGTATCTGGATATACTGGAGACCGATGTCAAAATGGTATGTTCTAGGGAGTTAGCTAATTGTTTGCACCATCAACATGTATCCTACAATACATTTTCTTAGCCCTATGTATTCTTGGCTGTGAAAATGGAGGAACTTGCACTGCACCAGATACTTGTGACTGTGTGGCTGGATATACTGGAGATCGATGTCAAAATGGTATGTTCTAGAGGGTTAGCTAATTGTTTGCACCATCAACATGTGTCCTACAATACATTTTCTTAGCCCTATGTTCTCCTGGCTGTGAAAATGGAGGAACATGCATTGCACCAGATACTTGTGACTGTGTGGCTGGATATACTGGAAACCGATGTCAAAATGGTATGTTCTAGAGGGTTAGCTAATGATTTGCACCATCAAAATGTGTCCTACAATACATTTTCGTAGCCCTATGTTTCCTTGGCTGTGAAAATGGAGGAACTTGTACTGCACCAGATACTTGTGACTGTGTAGCTGGATATACTGGAGACCAATGTCAAAACGGTACATTCTAGAGGGTTAGGTAATTGTTTGCACCATCAACATGTGTCCTACAATACCTTTTCTTAGCCCTATGTTTTCTTGGCTGTGAAAATGGAGGAACTTGTACTGCACCAGATACTTGTGACTGTGTGGCTGGATATTCTGGAGACCGATGTCAAAATGGTATGTTCTAGAGGGTTAGCTAATTGTTTGCACCATCAACATGTATCCTACAATACATTTTCTTAGCCCTATGTTCTCCTGGCTGTGAAAATGGAGGAACATGCATTGCACCAGATACTTGTGACTGTGTGGCTGGATATACTGGAAACCGATGTCAAAATGGTATGTTCTAGAGGGTTAGCTAATGATTTGCACCATCAAAATGTGTCCTACAATACATTTTCGTAGCCCTATGTTTCCTTGGCTGTGAAAATGGAGGAACATGTACTGCACCAGATATTTGTGACTGTGTGGCTGGATATACTGGAGACCGATGTCAAAATGGTATGTTCTAGAGGGTTAGCTAATTGTTTGCACCATCAACATGTGTCCTACAATACATTTCTTAGCCCTATGTTCTCTTGGCTGTGAAAATGGAGGAACATGCATTGCACCAGATACTTGTGACTGTGTATCTGGATATACTGGAGACCGATGTCAAAATGGTATGTTCTAGAGGGTTAGCTAATTGTTTGCACCATCAACATGTGTCCTACAATACATTTTCTTAGCCCTATGTTCTCTTGGCTGTGAAAATGGAGGAACTTGCACTGCACCAGATATTTGTGACTGTGTAGCTGGATATACTGGAGACCGATGTCAAAATGGTATGTTCTAGAGAGTTAGCTAATTGTTTGCACCATCAACATGTATCCTACAATACATTTTCTTAGCCCTATGTTCTCTTGGCTGTGAAAATGGAGGAACATGCATTGCACCAGATACTTGTGACTGTGTATCTGGATATACTGGAGACCGATGTCAAAATGGTATGTTCTAGGGAGTTAGCTAATTGTTTGCACCATCAACATGTATCCTACAATACATTTTCTTAGCCCTATGTTTTCTTGGCTGTGAAAATGGAGGATCTTGCACTGCACCAGATACTTGTGACTGTGTGGCTGGATATACTGGAAACCGATGTCAAAATGGTATGTTCTAGAGGGTTAGCTAATGATTTGCACCATCAAAATGTGTCCTACAATACATTTTCTTAGCCCTATGTTTCCTTGGCTGTGAAAATGGAGGAACATGTACTGGACCAGATATTTGTGACTGTGTAGCTGGATATACTGGAGACCGATGTCAAAATGGTATGTTCTAGAGGGTTAGGTAATTGTTTGCACCATCAACATGTGTCCTACAATACCTTTTCTTAGCCCTATGTTCTCTTGGCTGTGAAAATGGAGGAACTTGTACTGCACCAGATACTTGTGACTGTGTGGCTGGATATTCTGGAGACCGATGTCAAAATGGTATGTTCTAGAGGGTTAGCTAATTGTTTGCACCATCAACATGTATCCTACAATACATTTTCTTAGCCCTATGTTCTCCTGGCTGTGAAAATGGAGGAACATGCATTGCACCAGATACTTGTGACTGTGTATCTGGATATACTGGAGACCGATGTCAAAATGGTATGTTCTAGGGAGTTAGCTAATTGTTTGCACCATCAACATGTATCCTACAATACATTTTCTTAGCCCTATGTTTTCTTGGCTGTGAAAATGGAGGATCTTGCACTGCACCAGATACTTGTGACTGTGTGGCTGGATATACTGGAAACCGATGTCAAAATGGTATGTTCTAGAGGGTTAGCTAATGATTTGCACCATCAAAATGTGTCCTACAATACATTTTCTTAGCCCTATGTTTCCTTGGCTGTGAAAATGGAGGAACATGTACTGCACCAGATATTTGTGACTGTGTAGCTGGATATACTGGAGACCGATGTCAAAATGGTATGTTCTAGAGGGTTAGCTAATTGTTTGCACCATTAACATGTGCCCTACAATACATTTTCGTAGCCCTATGTTTCCTTGGCTGTGAAAATGGAGGAACTTGTACTGCACCAGATACCTGTGACTGTGTAGCTGGATATACTGGAGACCAATGTCAAAACGGTACATTCTAGAGGGTTAGGTAATTGTTTGCACCATCAACATGTGTCCTACAATACCTTTTCTTAGCCCTATGTTTTCTTGGCTGTGAAAATGGAGGAACTTGTACTGCACCAGATACTTGTGACTGTGTATCTGGATATACTGGAGACCGATGCCAAAATGGTATGCTCTAGAGGGTTTGCACCATCAACATGTGTCCTACAATACATTTTCTTAGCCCTATGTTCCCTTGGCTGTGAAAATGGAGGAACATGTACTGCACCAGATATTTGTGACTGTGTGGCTGGATATACTGGAGACCGATGTCAAAATGGTATGTTCTAGAGGGTTAGCTAATTGTTTGCACCATCAACATGTGTCCTACAATACATTTTCTTAGCCCTATGTTCCCTTGGCTGTGAAAATGGAGGAACATGTACTGCACCAGATATTTGTGACTGTGTGGCTGGATATACTGGAGACCGATGTCAAAATGGTATGTTCTAGAGGGTTAGCTAATTGTTTGCACCATCAACATGTGTCCTACAATACATTTTCTTAGCCCTATGTTCTCTTGGCTGTGAAAATGGAGGAACATGTATTGCACCAGATACTTGTGACTGTGTGGCTGGATATTCTGGAGACCGATGTGAAAATGGTATGTTAATTTTTACACCATCAACATGCTCATATATCCTACAATGCATTTTATTAGCCCTATGCTTTCCTGCCTGTGAAAATGGAGGAACTTGTACTGCACCAGATACTTGTGACTGTGTGGATGGATATTCTGGAGACGGATGTGAAAATGGTATATGTGTTTTGGTTTTTTCGCAGAGTGTCAATAGTGTTGTAGGTTCATAAAGAGGGAGAAGAATCAGTGACAGCTATTATAACATATAGAGTGCTTTTATCAAACATGTTGAGGTGTAGCTATGTGTTGGGTGATTCATATCTAGTTGCACGGTCTGTCAGGTGTGAGATTCCTCATATGCAATGTGTGAGAGGAAGTGGAGAAACTGAATTTTGTCTGCAGTGAAATTGCTGTTACTGATTCTGAATTTGATTCTCCTAGTACTGCCTAGAAGGGCAACATGAATATATATTGCAATCTCTTTCTCCCACCCAGCTATATGTGACCCAATGTGTCAGAATGGAGGTATTTGCATCGATTCAAACACATGTGACTGCAGTAACACAGGATTCATTGGGAAATTCTGTCAAACATGTATGTTTCAAAACTAGATTAAAATGGTAGTGGCTATATATATCTTCAGCATTTACACTTGTATGAAGCCTACAGTCACAAATATTCCTTTACTGAAATATTTATAGCTGATGTGGTAGAGTTGAATTTTGATCAGAGTGTGTATCATGTGAGAGAAGAGGTCGGCTCAGAGAACCTGGCTCTCTATGTGTGCCTGACTGCTAACAGTACCGACAGACCATTCAGAGTAACTCTCACTCCAGTTTCTGGAACTGCCATTGGTAAGCGTGTATATTACACATTCATACATCCAATGCATGGTTCAATAATGCCGCATGTAATGCTTTATTAAAAGGAAGTAGCTATATCATAATGAACACTCCAAAACTCTTCTGCCATAAAGTTATCCCACTGCATTTATTACTAACCTTTCCTTCCGAAGGAAATGTTGACTTTATTGAAAGACAAAAAACAATTAAATTTGAAGCTGGCACCAATGTTCGTGGCTGTGGATGCATTGAGTTAATTGATGACTCACAACTGGAGAACTCAGAGACGTTTGAAGTCACAGCTGTTATCAATGACCCCGTCCTAAGTACAGCTGGTGACCATGTTACATCTGTCATAATATATGATAACACTGACAGTGAGTATGTTTATGAACCCTTTTGAATACGTCAACAACACCAAATGCCTTCATTCCATGCAGGTGTTAGTGTTGGGTTAATGCAGAGAAGAGCAACAACCTCTGAAGATTTTTTTGCTGTTGCTGTCTGTCTTAGACTCCAATCTGGTGAAATTGATCGTAGTATAGACTTGGAAATTGAAACTGCTGGTGGATCTGCAGGTAGTAACATATCCCTACTAACAAGCACAGACTCCTATTTACTCCACTCTGTTTTTTGTGAAAGGTTCTGAAGATTTTGAGACTAAATTTCCAGTCTCAGTGAGACTGAGTCCATCATCACTATTTGATTGTGCCAAACTACGCCTGCTAGATGACAGCATAGCTGAAACGACAGAAGAACTAATGGTTCATCTCAGACTAACAGATCCAGAACTTGCTAGCCAAGTTACTGTATCTCCCAGCATGACAAAGATAATAATTGAAGATAATGATGATCCCAAAGGTAAAATAGGAAAATCTAACATGTGATGTATGTAAGATTTTTATGTTGTGTTGTCTTGCGTAGAAATTACTATTGGTTTTGTTCAACAAACTCTTGAACTGTCCGAGGATACTTTGTCTGTTAGTGTGTGTGTGTCACTTAAGGAAGGAGATATTGAAGATCCCCTCTCACTTCAAATAGATCCAGTTGGAGGATCTGCAGGTGATGATTGCTTGTATACTATATGTATATATTACTACTTGTGATAAATGAAGGCGATTACATGTTTCTAAACATCCTTTTCGTGCAGATCCCAGTGATTTTGTTACAGATTTTCCAGTGAGACTGAGTGTGACCTCTTCAGCACAGACACCCTGTTTGACATTGAGAGTTGAGGATGATGATATAGCAGAAGAGACAGAAGACCTCATACTGAGACTGAGTGTGGTTAACCCAACAGCTGGCAAAGTCACCATTGAGCCTAGCCAGTTGACAGTTACTATCACAGACAATGATCTAGGTAAATCTTTATATTCCATCAAACAATCTGTAGAGTCTCTATCCAAGGATAGTGCCAACATTTCTAGTGTGAATTATGAGCAAAAAGAGGTAGGGGCTCAGGTACATAAGAGTGACTTACACACTCATACACTTACATGCTGTATGAAGGAAAATTGCACTAAAATTGCCTAGGTGCCATTTCCTCCTGTCTTCTCACATGATCCATGTGCAACAGGATCCACATATGTCACCTGCAAATAGTCAACTATCCTTGGATATAGTGGTCTTATAGTCAGCATTTACTTCATCGGTATATGGTAAAGTAATGAAGTTCTCACATACAAAGCACTTTCCATCTCATTGGCCACTGAATCCGCTGCTCAGCATATGGCAGATCTAGCACTCACCAATAATTGCTGGTTATATTACCTCATACCTCTGCTTAGAGGTAGAACACTGCACAAAAATTGGAGGCTATACCCAGGTTGCTAAAAACCAGTGTAACAAGAGTAAAAACACTTTTGTAGGAATCTGGATGTTGTAGTGCAAAGAGTACGGAGTACATATTATTACATCAAGACAGGAGATGATGGTATATGTCATTGTGCAACAATAACTTATACATAGTCTTGCATGCCATTATGCCCTCCTGTTGCATATATTCATTTGTTTCCTTGATTTTGACACTAGCTACCATCCCAACATTTTACATACAAAAATCATGCTACTGTATAACAAGTGATGCTCACTTGTGTAAGTGCTTACTTACTTGTTCTTCTCTTGTAATGGTTCCCCAGATACACGGCTATTCTTTCTGGATGGCTCACCTATGGTACATGAGAACACTGTTCGAGCTGTGTTTGCTGTGGGAATTTCCTTTACATCAGTAAAATGTCAAATCACCACTCGACCTCCCGTCGACTGTAGGCCTATGACATTCTGTAGTATGGAGAAGTATATACTAATGTGATATTATATGCAGGCTCTGATGGAGAAGTGACCTTTACTGGATTGAACCGAAACCGTGGACATTTTTATGGACTAAAAATCAGGGGAAAACTTCCTAATGGTGATGTAGTTCAAATAAGGAGAGGTGTCCATTTAGGTAAATATTTAGTGTATCTTTGTGCAAGCTTACAATCATTGATATAAGAATTGATGTGCTGAGAGTTGACTATAGCTAATATGTATTAATTATATATACCACGTTCTTTAACTTCTTTCCTACACATGCAGATACAATTTCATCATGCTGGGTCCATTTTATCAACAATGGTACCACAGTAAATGGAAATACAGCTACCTTTGAATTTGAAGGTACAGGACCACCTGCTCTCTTAGACATCGACTTGCCCCTTCAATGCAGGATAAATGGCATTACTAACTTTAAAGATTGTAAGTGCAGATACATTTCTTATACATGTATATTATACGTGCATTGTACATCTCAAATTGAGACTGTACAGTGGCATAACAGTGATTTAGGTGTTGGCCAGGCGAACTTCAAGCTAGCATTCATATCACAATATTACATCACACCTAGAGCTGTGCACCAGAAGCTCAAATCATTTCTGTGACTGCCAGACCTACCAGACCATCTGCTATGCCTATGCTGCATGGAAATGCACATACTACTACATATATATTGTGCACTCTACATATAACAGTCCTGGACCAAACACACTATGCAATGCAAATAAGCCACTCATTGTTTTGAATACATAGTTTGAACTCTCACTTAGGTACTAGTCCATACTCAGTGACCTCTTCTGCTCTGAAGAAGCATGGCAGATACACTTTTGTTGTACGATATATTGATCCTAAAAGAGAGGTGTGCAAATCAAGGACCACCACCTACCTCAGGTTCCAGATCACTGAACAAAAATAATGAATTTAGTTAGAGATGAATGTATAATTTAATGATGAATGTATAATTTAATTATTGGCGCACGAATGGTGTTTATACATATATACTAAAGTTTTAATTTCATTTTTTATAGTACTAGAAACTTAGCAAGACAGCTCCCCATCAGTCTACAGCGTGTTGGCTATATTATTCTGCATGTGTATCAACATGACAACTATATATAGACCTACTACAAACATTTCCACAGTCAAATGGGAAAAAGGGGTGGGGCAAATATTTCTTTGCTTGCACTGGGGACCTACATGTTCTGCCTCCATCCAAGTTGTACCAGAGAGAGTGGGTACAGTACTAGAGCAGTTCTCTTTGAAACTGTAGCCATATAGCTAAGTATCCATTGCTGTGTATGTCAGTATAGCTATTTCTTCTCTCACCAGGTGTTTTTTGTGTTAAGGCTACATGCGTTGGCTTTTCATGTCTTAACTAGTATTATTCATGAAGGATGAAGTGTACAAACACAGTATGATATCATGAATGTAAAGAGTGTCATCCTTGAAGTATTGGGTCTTCCTTTTCAGCATTGTATTGGAGTTAAGTGTGTCTTGAGCTAGGGGGTTTCCCCACTGCTCAGCTCTCCCTTTGCAAGTCACTTCTACACCTCCACCCCACATTGTAATAGATGACATCAATGTACAGACCATATTTTACATGCATATCTTTAGGTTTGTCTGGAAAGGCAACATCCACATTTGGAAGTTCTGGGCAGTTATATTTTTAAGGCTAATGGACATGTTGGCACCATCTCTACATATAGAGTCTACCGACTGTATGATGATGTAGGGATTGAAGTCCCAAAAAGCACAGAAACAAGGTCAAAGTGCAGTATGCATGCAGGCAAAGGCAGGGGATGAAAGCATGCAACTATCGTAACATGCGTAACCACACATCTGTAAATACTAAAAGGGTTACGCATGTTATGATTGCATGCAATCATAACATAGCATGAAAGCATGCAACTATCGTAACATGCGTAACCACACATCTGTAAATACTAAAAGGGTTATGCATGTTATGATTGTTGCATGCTATCATCCCCTACCTTTGCCTGCATGCATGCTGCACTTTAACCTTGTTTCTATGCTTTTTTGGCACTTCAATCCCTACATCCTTAGTGAAAATGTTTTACACTTGTGATTAATGTAGTTTGACTTTTATAATACAAACATGAAGAGTATTATCCTTCAAATACTGGGTCTGCCTAGCAGCATTGTACTGGAGTTCACTGTGAGCAAGGAACAGGGGTTCCCCCCACCCAAAATCAGCTCTCTCTTTGTCAGTCACTCTACCAGCAGTGTCATCTGGTGTGTTATCAGTGTAGGAAATGATCCTCTCCACGTGGCCATGATCTCCAATTTGGTTCACTATCTGGATGGTTATCTGTCCTCGGAATGGCCATTTCAGGTAGTCATCAAATGGACCTTGCATCATGAATGTGAAAATTGAAATATGAGTTCCCTCACCATCTCCATATCCATTTGAATCTACACTAACACACATTCGATACCCACATTGTGGATGTGTATAAAAGGCTGGTAAATACACTTCCTCATCAGCTTGCTTCACATAATAATCCACTGGGAACCCAGACTGGCTTACAATCTGCTGCACTTCTAGCTTTTGTTTTTGTAGCCCTTCATTGAGAGCTCCCATTCTATTCTCTGTGATTTGCTGCTTGTTCAACAGCTCTTGCAACTTTGTATTAGTTTTCTTGTTTTCAGTTGTATGTAAAGTAACTAGAGAACTGTATTTCTCAATAAAAGTTTCCATGCTTTTCTTTAATTCATCATTTTCACTTTGTAATTTTTGATTTTCTTTAACCACAGAATTACACTTTATGTTCAGTTCCTGCAATGATGCTTGAACTGCTGCTATATTCTTACGTGATTCATCCTCTCTCTCTATTGCCTTCTGCTGTAGCTCTTGATTCTCCTTTAGTAGCCGCTGAGTAGTTGTAGCTAGCAATGTGAGGTGTGTAATGTTTTCTTTCATGTGCTCAGACACGTCTTTGCGAGGAAATTGTGTCTTACAGCCAGCATAGCTGAAAGGGCAAACAACCAGTACAAGTGGACAATGCTCTTTCAAATGGCTCTCTACATTCTGTCTTTCAAGCACACCCACATCACAGTCATTGGGGCAGGTCACTGGATACTTGCCACACTGAGGATAGTGGACTTCAATCACATCTTCAAATGTAGAGTAATAGAGTCGGCAGTAGTCACAGGAATAAGGTCGCTTCTTACACTGCTCAATTACATGGGTAGTGATGTGGCGACGCTGGAAGCACTCCCCACACTTGTGTATGCATTCTATGGCCATAAAATGACATCCATTTATCTGGTTCTCTGGAGATGGATCTTGATTCAGATGTTCTTCTAGCTTTTCAAGTTTCCCCTTCCATTCACAACCTTCGTTTCTGTAGGAGCACCACACCTCTAAGTCTTTCAGGGATCTTTCTAATGCGCGTTCTCGCATGAACTTAAAGTCAGGCTCGTTACAGAGTGGACACGGCTTTTTGTCTTTCTCTATTGGCTCGATACACTCTCGACAGAACTTGTGTCCGCAGCAACTGACAATGCAAGGCTCCTTCAGGACTAGCAGACAAACTGAACACTCAGTTTGAAGCAGACTTGGTGGCGGCTTCACGAACACACAGTCATATCCACCGCGGTCCTTCTTGCTTTTCTCACGAGGTAGAGCTCTAGGAAGGGGCTGGGGGCGGAGATGTTCACTTGCCTCTGTTATTCTATCGTTGTTTGGGGCTAGATCTAGCGTCAGCTCTGGTTTCATAGCCATTTCGAAACGTAGGAGTTCATAGGTGAATTGTTCACTTTTCGAGGTTTCGCTTATCCCTGACAGGGTTATGCCATGCGCGGATCCGCGCATGGCATAACCCTGTCACGCGAGCCTGAACGCGGGGAGGGGAAAAATACGTATGCATGGTGGCTATACAGCGAAATGTAAAGATACCGAATCATTCTCCAACAGAGCCTTGGGGCTCATAAACACCAGCTGATATTTCCCTGTCGACACGATGTCAGTCTCCACTTCAGTATCATCGTCGACTTCACCAGTGTAAGCTTATACGGCCTTCACATTCCGTTCACTCATTGTCTTTCATAGAGCTATAGGGCTGACAACGATAACAATATATACTCACAGCTTCGAACCTCCAAGCAATCATACACTAAACACAACAAGCAGTATAACAAAGGGACTTTCCGCTTGCCTGTTCATGGTCTTTCAGAAAGCTACGGAAGAGGTTTTAATTACTTTAGACGTAGCCCAACTTTGTTCAGAATAATGCGCTTTGGACGTTGATATGCCATATCATCCCGATTAGACCTACTGTCACATGACATTCCTATTCTGATTGGTCACGTTAAGATTCCAACGTTGACAAAAACCTAGCCTGACTATAGTCACCATAATTATACGTATTTTTCCCCTCCCCTCGTTCAATTTCACGCAAATACGTAATGGTTCACTCGCGAGATCTCGAGACTATATATGCCCAAGACTGCGCGTGTAATCTACGTGTGCGTGTATACTTGCGAAAGAAATCGACATGTCAGGTTTTGCCCTAAGTTATTTGGTTGGCCCTAAGTTATTTGGTTCTTCTAGAACGCAGGATGCCTTAGCCACAGATCCAAACATAAGCATGTCATCAACATGTAAGGGGTAATTCTGATCACTCTTTTCTTACCGCCTGTAGTTCATAAACTGCACGTGCATAAATTCGATATTCTGGCTAACAACACTGCTATGAAAGTACTACTTGCAGACTCATCGGCCAAAAAATTGTACGTACGCTTTTAGTGAGTGATCGGAATTAGATCTAACCCGTTAATTTGAATTCCAAAATTTAGAATGTTCATTCCAGTTTTAGTGACGCTATAAGCTTGTGCTCTGACTATTTCAACTTACACGAAAGTTAGCTATGTGCATGCGAAATGCGAAGCAGAAATTCAGTTTCAAGTGAATCCTAGAAAAGTAATATCTCTATCTTTATGGCATAAAACCTCATAGAATCTAGCATTGATGGTGAGCATCATTTTTTACCCCGTAATCGGAATTACCCATGGTTACTTTGTCAACAGACCGATTTTTGTGTGTACTATGGTATACGTACGTGCTTCTAATTTTGCGTGCGCACCGTTCGAAAACTGGTCTCGTCGTTGATGTGGGATGCTACGATGTCTGGCTGCAGCAGAGGCGGCAATAGAGTGAGGGACAATATTCCAGAAGGGGGTTCGCCCCCTCCCCCCCCCCCCCAATAAAATAGGAGCTATGACGACGGAATATGTGTTGCTGCTGCATGCACTCGCACTCGATGCGTTTCGAAATTACGCGCACAGATAACAGCTACGTATATTACCCCCACCTCTTTAATTGCGTTAGTGCAGCGTGGCACATTTTGCGTAACGCGCGCGCGTACGTACGTAGTATGCACATATGATTTCCATGAATCTCGCCCCTACCCCACCCCCACCCTCCCAATTCAGAACTTCTGCAACAGAGCTCTCAGGAGGTAGCAGCTCTCTTGAGAGACATCTGAAGAGCGAGACACCCGTCTTTCTCGACGCCGTGCTCAACACATGATCGCGGCGTGCAGTTGATAAACTAATTCTACACTGATCCATGAATTTGAGTATCTACAGCACATCACATTCATATTTCTGTACGTTGCGCATGTATTTTCATAGCTTTATGCGCTTATCTTCAGTTGGGTCGCTCCCGCTCGCCAAAAATGTATACATTGTACTGCATTCACCTAGTATTCAGACGGTCACTCGCTGCGCATGCGCGCCGAAGATTAATAATTGTCAGACGTAGTCTGATCAATATACACAAAATATAGCCTAAAATAGAATTTCCAGGATTAGAATGTAAGTGTGTTAGTGCCATAACTAAATGTATAGAGTCTATACTGACTCTCTAAGTCCTGTACATTCAAGTCTGGGAAGTAGCTATCATTAGCTGTACAAATTGGTTGATGGAGCTGAAGACTCCACATTGTGTAAACTTGGAGACAGATATAGAGTTACTTGTCTGCTTGTACTGAGTACACAAGTTCAATAGTACCAAGGACTGCAACTTGCATCAGATGAGTGTGATCAGTGGCAGTGTAATAACTAGTTAGAGGAGCAAGTTTGAGACCTTTCTAGAAAACAATTATGCCTCTAGATTTGGGAAGTGTTGAGATTGATACGTTCAACATTGAAAATTTACTATTTTAGATATGTGTCAGGTAAACAAACATGCATATTGTAAATAGTGTTTATATTTGGGAAACTGTTTTCTCAGAAACTAGTACAGAAATAAGAAAACAGCTCAGTTCCCCTGCCAATTATTTTTATATGTGTTATAGATGCTGTACTCATGCAAAAATAGAAAACAGTAACTTTATTCTAAAAGGGGGTAGCCACCTGGGACTAAATGTCCTTTTGCAGCAATAAAATAACAATGTTGAGTTGAATCTTTCAGTACCATTGAAGGTCTTTTTGTGGGCATATATTCACAATTACCAAAGGAAAGTATTACATATAGTGTTACATAAGTCTATGCAAATGTGTTGATAGTCCCATATAAACAAGGAATTTTATGCATAACGATGACTGTATACATAGATTCACAGTACAACTGTGTATGTTATACATTCAATTAGCTAAATGCTGTTTAGTTGACACTTCCATACCTCGACTCAACATTCTCTTTACAGCATGGCTGTGAAGTGGAAGGGCTCTTGTAGTAAAATGGGTTAACTAACTGGTTGTGATGACTTGAAACTGTGATCTCAGAATGTGTAACAAACTGATTAGGGTGAATGTCGCCATCGCCAGATATAGATCTATACTGTGCATGCCTCTTTTGACAGATGTTACACATCATATTCCATACTTTACAACCCAGTCTTTGTAGGTGGCAACATCGACGAACTGCCTTGATACTGACAAATCCAATCAGGTAAATCAATGGAATTACACTAAGACAATTGGCCACAAGAATAGTTGTAACTGGAACTTCTCTCATTGTTTCAAGATAAGAAAAGCCTTTGATGTGAAGTCCAAAATAAAAGGTGAGAAGACATACAAAGGAAATATCAAGGGCATTGTAGAACTTGATTTTGTAGGGCTTTAGAAATGCAATTAATAAAACTATTACAATGCTTGCAGCAAGTAGATAAAGGTAGATGTTTATGTGGGAGGTTTCAATGTTAAAAATCAGGAACATTGCAATTCTAAACGTCAGGTATAGTCCAGCAAAGAATCTTCGATCTGGTCCTCCATTTCTTCCGTCTTTGTAACATCCTTGGAAGGCATCCATGAAGGTTTTGAGGCCTAGTCTATTCATCCTGCATCTATCGAGACACCGCTGCACCATCCTGAACTGGTAGGATAGAAGAAGGAGTGGTGGAAGGAGACCAAATGTTAGTAAAAAGAAAGTTCCCATAAATAGATACGGCATGTGTTCCCTGCTCATGAAGACAATGGTAGGATCATAGTTGCTGACTTTTTGGATCAATCTTTCATCATCTAGTGCTCTGATATTTGAATATGTTACTAAAAGGAGGGAGATACGCACTATCTTCACATATGACAGGATGAAAAAAGCTGCAAAAGCATCCACAACTGATGTCTGAGCTCTCAATGATAGCCTGAAACGTGTACAGACAAGACAGAGCGGCCTCCATAAACACACAAATACACGGCAGTTTCTTGCATGGAGTTCTATTACTAAATATGCCACCACAATAAGCAAAAATGGATAGAGAGCCGAGAAATATTGCAATGCCAGAACATCAATAACTCTTAATTTTTCACTAAGACACAGGGGATAGCGGTATTCTGTGAATGAGTGATATATGCGGTAAAAATCAAGACTCCAGATGCTGTACGAATCCACTATAACATCCGTTAGCACAGATGACCCCGAACGATTTGTTGCCTTTATTACAGATTTAATCATTACTACCTGTTGTGAGAGAGTAAGAACCTGACTGAAGAAGATGAATCCATTAGTAGGGCCACCAGTCAAACTGATGTGCAACAGGAGGATGGCAATAAACATAACAAGTGGTGGGAATCCATTAACAACTAAAAATATGATCCAATTCTTTGCTCTTGAAGAGGAGCACAGGTAACAATCGAATGTATCTGAAAACACATCAATAGATAGGCCTTCCATACACTTTCCACACAGTCGTCCTCTTCGTTTGAACTTCCCACAAAATTCTTTTTCTAACTTTCCCTCATCGTTAGGGAGGGGGATAAATGGTAATTTACTTTGAGATCTTTGGACTGCAGTTAATATACATCTTCCATATACAACTGCTTTCTTTAAGTAACTCATACAAAAACCATTCATTAATACAGCTGTCCAGTTTAAGTCATTACATAGTAGAAAGTTGCTTTTGTTTGTTACACATCGACAGGAGGATAACTCTGATGAAAAAACAAATCCTGGTGGACATCCCTTTATTGTCATGTTAACTGTTTTAAATACAGTCCGACCACCATCAATTTGAATCAAAACTGTTAAATTTTTATTCCAGGGACCATATACTGCAATGCCCTCAGTAGTGTAATTGACAATGTAGCCATGAACAGGTGGATACAGCTTTGCAATAACTGGTAACTTGGTGTAAATATGTCCCAAATCATCAACACCAACAATAAACTGTCTTCGTATTCCTGGTGACAGTTGAACTGAATCTGAAGTATTACTGAAATTTCTAATTGAAGTAAGGATTTGATCACTACAATTATGGCCCTGAAAGGTCCAGTTTGCCCAGTGGCAGAATGTTGCCCTGATATCATCTGAGAGAGTACTGTTTTTCCACATGCATGGTATGACTGACGTAGCATAAATTGAATTTGACTTGTTTCCAGCAATATTTTCAGAGAATTCAAAAATAGAGTTCCATTTCCATGGAGGACTTGTGGTATCAGAGTTATATCGAATGAAACAGTTGTGTGCATAAGGTACATAAAGCTGCTTTGATTGATGTGCATATATTGCTCCGCCGTCCATGTAAGCATTGTTGTTTTTGAAGATAAGTTTAGAGCCACTGGAAACTGCCATCCAAGAGTCATATAATGTAACCCCACCACCGTTTTGGGCACTGTTATTTTCAAATTTCAGAAAGGACTGTTCCTCAATTATAACTGCAGTTTCATAGACATAGAGCGGACTCCCAGTGTTTCCATTGAATAAAATGGTTCCATCAATGTAAGTTGGAAAACTGTTCATGTTCAGTATTGAGGAAGTAGGCTCTTTAATCTGCCCATTAAAGCTAAAATGAGGGAAACCTTCAGTCATATTCTGTCCATTAGAGTAAAAATGAGATTCCCCTGCAATTAATGGTTTTGTACGGCAGGATTCAGGTGCAGTTGATGCAGATTTACAATGAATACTAATTGCAGATCCAATTACACCTCTATTCTTCATAAAAGTACAGTTACTGACTGTGAAGCTGTTCATATTGTTTTCAGGAACAAATGGTATAGAATTTGAAGGTGATGAGAACAGTTCTAATGCTCCACCCCATGTTGCTTGGTTTTCTAAAAATTTGCAATTCTTAAGCAGGACTGTGTTTGAGTAGGAAGTAGCTGTAGTGATGACCATAGCTCCACCGCCTGAATTCCGTAAGTTAGCTACAATGTCGTGTGCTTTTGTTTCATGCTTGTAGATATTTCTTTGGAACTCACTCTTTAGAATCATTACACTATTATTCGAAGCATTACCACTGAAAGATGCAAAGAGCCCTGCTCCTCTTTGAGCACGATTTTCGATAAACTTGCAATCAGTGATACTAATGACAGTGTGCCGTGCAATCCCTCCTATTGCAATACACATCCCTCCCCCACCCAAGTCAAGATCATCTACTGATACATTTTGTGCCTTATTACCAGTAAAATTACAGTGCATGAATGAAATTTTAGTTGAGAATTGTGTTGAGGAGAAATTGATATGCACACCAGCACCAAATCTAGCACTGTGAAGGTAATTGTTTTCAAACGAAGAGTAACTCACATCAACTTGGCCAGATATATTTTCTAACAAGAGTCCAGATCCACTTGAATTCCTCACATTAAGGTTGGTAAATATTATGTTACAGTTGCCAGATAGAGCAAGAGCTGCTATTCCATTTCCACACTTGAGGAAAGTGACATTGTGAATCTCAATGTTAATTGGAGTGAGTGTAGTCCCAGTGAAGTTCAGTGCTGCTCCTTGGTCACAGGCAACAACTGTATGGATATTTGATCCAAGAAGCTTCAATATGTACACACCTTCAATGAGTGTGCTGTTGCTTAGAGTTACATTAGCTGAGTTTAAATATATTGATACTGTTAGCCTCTGTCCAGAACAGATACTAAGAGTATAGTTGAGGGCATCATTCAATGAAATGCAGTTGATCTGATTCTCTTCTGCTCCACACTGCCATTGCACTGTAATACTGTAGAGCTCACTTTTGCTGCACTCTTCTAATCCTTTTATGACAGAGAGAACGGCAAAGAGATAGTACAATTTCATACTCCCCATTTCTTTCCTGGAGTATACCAAAGGAGTTTTCAAAGCTTTTGATTTATATAAAGTGGACATCTATTTTAGAATGAATGTTTATAAATAACCTATTTCAGAGTAGACATAATATCTGCCAGTGTTTATGAACATCTGCCAGTGCACAAACAGTAGGCTTGGTCATTATTGAGTGCTGCCACGCTCCCCTCCAGGGGGCTTTCCCCTTGCAGGGACTGCACCCCAACACCACTGCATCTGATTCTGTTGGGTTACACTTGCAAATTAATGTTTCCAGAGGAGGACACACTTATAGTGGTCCTGTGTCAACAGGGTTGACCCATGCATGAGGTTTCGGTTTGGAACCATTGTTGGATGTCATGCATATCACCTGTGTTGCCTGCATGTATCTAGCTACTGTACCTTGTTTCCTTGATTTTTTAGAAATGCCATCCCTACATTCTTCTATTAACAATATTTGTGCCCTGTTTAGCATTGTTCCAGCAAATTCTGTCACTCAATCCACTAATGGAAGCAGAAATGAATGTAGATGTTATCAGTGAATGTTACTGTAACAATGTATAAACAAATCACTCCATGAGATGCTGAGAAGGGCAAGGTAAGGCAATAGAAAGACAAAACGTAGGGGTCTCCCCTAGTGGGGAACAACCCACAACTCACATGCATCTGTAACTTGTGAAATACATGTTAAAAATTTCGTAATTTGTTGTTCCAGTGTAATTTTGGGACTTTAGCCTAGCATACCCTATATACACATACATATTGTATCATTCAACCAGTGCATCTTTGGGACTTTGACATGTGCTCTATGTGTTTAGTCAACAGGGAAGCTAGCAAATCATAGAGTCAGCTTTGAATGCACACATTAGGTTCTCACTTGCAATGTTGAAACAAGATATGCAGCGTGAAGGCAAAGGCAGGGGATGGGCATGCATACAACATGTGTAACCACTTCCTACATCTTTTATTGTAGGGTTATGCATGTTATGATTATTGTATGCCCATCCCCTGCCTTTGCCTTCATGCTGCTCATTATTTCTCATGCCATCATCACTGTTTTTTGCCTGCATATACGCATATCTTGTACATGTTTCTATGCTTTTCGGTACTGTCATCCCTACATCCTTTAAGTTAACATTTTGTTTCTCTTGTTGTAATAGAGAGATTCATCGCAGAGGGTATATTACTGTACCTCTGCTAGCAGACAATCGGCAACAAAGGAGCAAATTCAGAAGTAGAACAATAACCTTTTCTTGACATAACCATATTTGCGCATGAGCAATTCAAAAAAATAGTGCACCTCATGCGACCTGTTTCTACTAACTGATAATAGGTATTTCTTTCCTTCTACGTACTCTCCATAAAATACACAACATCAATGGCACATAGTTTCTACCACATACACACAGAAAGTGTGTGACAAAACTCAATATGAAATTATAAAAACTATACATGAAATATAGAGGCATACACTTTGAAACTACAACTAAGTAGACCCAAACATGACATGAAATATTTATAGTTGTCGTAGGTCTCTATGCAGACTCTCCAGGTTGTGTGTGTGACTTCATGAGTGTGGAAGTTCCATCAGAAACAAATTAGTGATGCACCATTCCATAGGCCTGGTTACTGGACACAGGGACATTATCAGTAGCTGCATAGGCCTCATTTGGAGAAGTAGTAATGATGTCATTTCCATCAGTGGTAGATATATAGTCATATGTATCTTCACCTTTGAAACTAGCTCTTTTGGTTGCACCATATGCAACATTACCACTCATTTCCATATCATTGTCCTTAGCAGCAGTGTTACTGTGTCCAGCTACACCTGTGGTTGGTTATTATCTTCTTGACAAGTATATTACTTCGCTAACTCACTTTTATAAACAGAGTTAGTTGTCTGCAGCTGCTGGCCAGCAGCTGCAGACATCGCAGGTAGTGTCACTTTGGAAGGGTGTCTTTTCCTCCACACACAGAACAGACCCACTCCCAGCACACCCACCACTATCAGTAACGCAACAGCAGCTCCCACACTAACACCCACACCTGTACCCACTGATGACTGATATCCAGTGTCTGTGCTCACATCGGTAATGCCAGGTGAGACAGAGGATGTCACATCAGGTGGAGCAGTGGGAACAGTAGTAGCAGTGGCAGCATTAGAGGCTGAAGTAGTGGAGGACTGTATGGGAAATACAATGACAGGGCAAGTCAGCAGTTATATTCGGGGATTACGATAAGGTACATCATATATTACAGGTGAACTTATATCGTATGTACCATGTCAGTTGACTCAGTTGCTGATATTATTGTAACAATAACACCTGAGTGAGTAAAAAAAATATCTGTAGATGTTAATAAAAATCCTTGGTACACTCACTAATTTCAATGGTTATTAGAGGGTAGTAAACTTCTGATTGTATTTGTGGAGCTTCCTGTTTTAAATAAATAGTGTCATAGGTAGATATAGTGACGTCATCACTTGTATCTATGAAGTAATTAGTAGGACCATGGCCACCTTCTGAGCTGAGTCTAAATTTGCTCTGTTCCTTTCGGGGTACAAACACTCCCAGAATGTCTCCAGCTTGGAATGGGATGGGTGGAAAGTTGTCATATTCATACACACCATCATCATTTTGTGTCTCATTAGTAATATGTATTCCATTTATTTTCTGATATGTGTCATTTTGAATCTTCCTCCATAGTTGTAGCTCTGGAGAAAAGGCAGCATAACCACTCCACTGACCTCCAATGATCCACTTGGTAATCACCCCATCACATGTGAACTTCATATCTGGTGTAATTTGTTGACGTCTATCTGGCTCAACCACCTCTCCAACACTGTCCAGTCCCAGTAGGATCATCATCCTCTCCACACTCATGAAGTCACACACACAACCTGGAGAGTCTGCATAGAGACCTACGACAACTATAAATATTTCATGTCATTGTGGCTCACCTGTCTCTACAGCAACAAGGACGTGAATTAGAACCGAACTGTTTATAAAACTATCAAACTCATGTTCTTTATAGTATAGTGTGTGGCCAGAGTGTAATTGAAGTTTCAATCCCAACTGACTCCTAGATCCAGATGGTTGATAGTATCCCAGCATATCTCCTTCTTGAAAGGGCAGAGGAGAGGAGAGGGGATACTCATAGAGTTGTGTTGTGTTCTCTTCAGTCATGATTGCAGTGCTTCCAACTTTAGTATAGGATCCATCTTCACTGCTCCTCCATATCTGTAGCTCAGTGAATGATTCATTGTTTCCATACCACTCTGCTCCAAATATCCAGCTATGAATATTGCCACTACATGTGAAGTTTATTCCTGGGATAACGGCGTGTAAATTGAGGGTCTCAAAACCTGTTAAGTCACCACGCCTCTGCAATGCACGTATTCGCTCTAGACTCATAAAGCCACTGGTACAGTCATCCCTTTGGCCGTCTCCACCTGTGGCTGTGAAAAGGAAGCCCGCGTACTCTAGCTTACTGAGGCCATTATCATAAGTACCTTCAGAAGAAGACTGTAGCTTCAACAAAAGAGTAGCATACAGGAATAGCAAAGCTGATTGAACTTTCATATTCATGCAGTTTCCCTGTCGCGCTAGCTGATGTGCCGATGCGCATGCGTATAGACCTATATCTTGGTTTGCATATGCTGCTATACTTCCGAATCAGTAGTTTTTATTGCTTTGCTTATAACTATTACGATAGTGTAATATCACTACTAGATATATTTAATTGTTCTCTCTTCAAATTTATTAGTGATACAACATTCCATAAGCTTGTTACTGGACACAGGATCATTAGTCATTCCATTGGTAATGTTGATGTCATTTCCATCAGTGGTAAAGATATAATCATGTATATAACTGGTTGGTGTCGGAAGCTGGAACTATTTGTAGCAGTATTGCCAATTAGCCTGCACTCTTGCTCACACCTTACATAACACTGCCAGTATGAATCAGTTGTTTCCCCCTGCCTTTTTCTTCACACACATAATCATATCAGGGAAGGAAAAGTGCATGCATGTGTGTCACCCAGCTGCAGATTGCAAGACCACTGTTACCATGCCCCTGACAACACAATCCATACAGAAGGATTGCACAATGCAATGGAAACAATGACAAGAGCTACTGTATACAGTCATGTATACAAAAGTCCCACTCAAATATACTTTCAGAACACACAACACATTAGAAAAGTAAACCAGTTTTACTGCCGGTTTTTGACGATGACACTGACTGTCCTCTTCTTTTCACTGCAGCAATGAGGCAGGCTCCCCATTCAGTGTACAGAGAGGAGAATGATGGCTATGAGAATGATGGCTATGATGAGTTCTCAGGATGCCTGCAACACACAATACTGTCACACCAGTAGAGACCACCTCTATATGGTAGAATACAGTGAGCATAATACCAGCAGCTAATCATTACTGAGGATTATATAAATGAGCTGAGGACATCCAGGGCTTGGGGTAGAGTCAGTCTTCTACCATCATTCACTAACCTCAATACCTACACATACACAGTGGATGGTTTCAGAGAGTCTAGGAATACAAGCCATAGCCTTCAAATGGCTTGTTCCAAGACTCCATATCTCATACATCAGACACCCAAAACTCCACACATCACTGATTCACTGGCTGTAGAGTACTTCTTATAGTACAGGGCCTGAGGACACAAATGGCAGTAGCAGGGCTCAGTTTGACTTTCTCTACCTCTGGAGCTCTACATTTCACAAGGATCTGGCCTCTATGAGATACATCGTAGGTGGCTTCCTCCAAGTCATGGGCCATACCAAAATATGAAACTTACATGCATCCCATTTTGAAAGTGAAACTGCAGTGACCTGCTACTACCTTGCACACTCTGTTTTCTGAGACCAGGGTGTTGCAAGCAGCAAGGTCTTTGTGGACAAAGGCCTTTCTAGCAAGGTAGCTCATGCCTGATGCAATCTGCAGGCTGAAGCTGAGGCAAAGCAAAAGCTGAGGTTATGAATAGTATCTCATTTACTGGCCCCCCTCACCGTATTCATGTATGTGATGATCAGTATATCGTTCATTGGCCTCCGTCATTGTATTCATGTATGTAATCAGTTATTATAATTATGTTCTACATCCTTTGAATACTAAGACAGGTTATAGTCATGAAATGCAACTGAGGTAACAACACACACTGATCAAAACAACCACTTATTTTTTGCAGTGATATAAGCAAGAATCCCAAAAGGTATAATCAGGGTGATTATATCTGATTGGTAATTACCAATTGTTGAGCCATGCAAACCACCTAGCAGCTGGCTATAAATCAATTATATCACCTCTTTAGTCATGATGTTGTGGTTCATACACACTCCGCTTTCGGGCGCTACATGCCCTTGGGTGTCATATGTATAAACCAGCAACATCAGTCCTAGAGGTGATATAACTAACACACATTTTCCATAGACCTTAACATGGACATCTTTAAGTCATACTAGAATGAAACAACAACAGATTACTCGGCCATTAAATTGTCATTTACATGAATAAGTGACTACACATGGAAGGAATGCAACTGAGATAAGCAGTGAACACAAGCATACATAATTTCGAATCCAATTTTGTAAGTCTTGTAGGGTAGAGACTATTAATACATACAGCTCTATGAACTCTATTGGATTACCAAATAAATCGCTACATAGTCTAGCCTCTATATCATCAGTGGTAGGGCTGGGGAGTTGCTTAGTGAAATATGGAGGATTGTTGAATGAGCAGCATGTATTGCTGGGATCCACAATACAGCCATCTCCATCCCAGAGAGGATCATCTGGATAGAAAATATAACGAATGCCTTCATTTGAGTTGTGTCCTGATTCACAGAAATAGTCTTCACCCACAAAAGGTGGGATGGAAATGTCTCTTATAGTAGTATCACAAGGACAGATATCATTAGCATGATCATGAAACTCAGAACCACCAACTGCAAATGTCCAGATGTGTTGTCGTGGACTGCCATGGGTAAGGATAACCCCATCAACATAGGCACCATCAATAGTGGTCGCTTCACCATCATCTTAAGGCTCAAATGCCTCTGCAGGACCATATTGATAGCCAATAATTCTTCCACACACTCTACTGTAGTTTCCTCCACTGACAGGGAAGGTGACTGAGTCACAGGTAAGATGTCCAATATTCACTCTCTCACATGTTCTTATGGAGTAGCTAGTGAGCTGCCAGCCAGAGGGACAGTTGGTATTGGGGTCTGTCATGTGCAAATAGACTACACGTCTCCAACCTCCTGTATCTCCATATGAACATAGTGAGGTAGGAGAAGGTGTAGGGTAAGGGATCAGTTCCTGCAGTCCAGCTAGTTCAGATGTTACACTGCTCTGCAGTCCAGCTAGTTCAGATGTCACATTGCTCTGCAGTCCAGCTAGTTCAGATATCACATTCCTCTGCAGTCCAGCTAGTTTAGATGTCACATTGCTCTGCAGTCCATCCAATTCAGATGTCACATTGCTCTGCAGTCCAGCTAGTTCAGATGTCACATTGCTCTGCAGTCCAGCTAGTTCAGATATCACATTCCTCTGCAGTCCAGCTAGTTTAGATGTCACATTGCTCTGCAGTCCATCCAATTCAGATGTCACACTGCTCTACAGTCCAGCTAGTTCAGATGTCACATTGCTCTGCAGTCCAGCTAGTTCAGATGTCACATTCCTCTGCAGTCCAGCTAGTTCAGATGTCACACTGCTCTGCAGTCCAGCTAGTTCAGATGTCACAATGCTTTCTAGTCCAGCTAGTTCAGATGCTGTCTGCTGCTTGTACTCCTCCAGTTGACTCTCCATATCTCTGAACTCTTCCCTCATACTAACATTTACTGAAACAAGTTTGGAATTAAGTGTATCCATTTTAGCACTGAGTTGTGTTAGCTGCTGTGTGTTGGTTGCAGTCAGTTGAGTTGTCATGTTGATCTGTAGTCCACCTAGTTTAGATACCAGTCTAGCTAGTTCAGATGTTGTCTGCTGCTTGTAGTCCTCAAGGTCTCCACTCAGATTACTGACAGTCCTGTTGAGACTACTCAAATCATTCTTCACAGAGTTGAGGTCATCTTTAACTGAGTTGAGGTCATTCTTAATGCCTTTCATGATAAGCAGTAGTATCTCATGAACTGCTGTACTTAGCTAACAAAAGTTAAAATGTGCATGGTGAAATGTTTTTGCTAATCATTCAAGCTAAGAACTCACCATCATCATGGGATGCTCCAATATGTACACAAGTCAGTAGGACTATTGAGATAAATAATAAATAAAGAGGTCTGGTCATTTTTTCATTAGCAGTGATGCTGCCCTAGTAAGCTTCAGCACAAGAAACTGCTCAGCAAAAGATGTGGTATATTCACTGCAAAAAAGCAGCAGTTGTTCTGACCATGCAGTGTGTGCAGTCACCTTAGGTGCATTACATGACTATATAGGTGGAACATAATTATTATGATTTCCCCTGTGAGATAAGATATTTCACAGGGAGTATCATTGTCACTTGAGATACACAGACATCATTCATTATGGATATCCTACATACCTCTTGGGAGGTTGTAGTTAAAATAGCTATATATGTTGCAACTGAGGTAACCATGCACACTTAATGGTTAAAACAACCACCCATTTTATGTAGTTTTTATGGTATATTTTCCTTGAGACTATATATTGGCATGACTGGTGTATTTCTGTATAGACTCTCTAACACTGTACAGCTGCAGTGAATGTGGTCATGGGAGGGGCTATAACTATATATCCCATACTGTTACATATGGTTATCATATTAGGTAATCATAGTGTGCTGATAACAGTATTTCAGCACCTTTGCAACCAGATCCTGTAGACTCTCTAACACTGTACGGCTGTGCATGTGATCATGGGAGGGGCTATAGCTACATGTCTCATACTGTTACATGGGTATGTACAAAATAATCATATTTTGACAATCATATTAGGTAATTGTATGCTAATAACAGCATATTTCAGCACACCCTGTAGATTCTCTAACATTTTACAGCTGTGCATGATATATATCCCATACTGTTACACAGCTATGTACAAAGTAATCATATTCTGACAATCATATTAGGTAATCATAATATGCATATTTCAGCACCTTTGCAACCAGATCCTGTACACTCTCTAACACTGTACAGCAATGCATGTGGGGCTATAGCATACTGTTACATGAGTATGTACAAAATAATCATATTTTGACAATCATATTAGGTAATCACAGTATCTAATAAGAGCACCTTTTCAACCAGATCCTTTAGGCTCTCTAACACTGTACAGCAGTGCATGTGATCATGGGAGGAGCTATAGCATACTGTTACATAGCTATGTACAAAATAATCATATCTTGACAATCATATTAGGTAATCATAGTATGCTAATAACAGCATATTTCAGCACACCCTGTAGATTCTCTAACATTGTACAGCTGTGCATGATATATATCCCATACTGTTACACAGCTACATACAAATTAACATATTTTGACAATCATATTAGGTAATCATAATATGCATATTTCAGCACCTTTACAACCAGATCCTGTACACTCTCTAACACTGTACAGCAGTGCATGTGATCATTGGAGAGCATACTGTTACATAGCTATGTACAAAATAATATTTTGACAATCATATAAGGTAATCATAGTGTGCTTATAACAGAATAATTTTTATTGACAAGGTAACCCAGGATGCCTATTAGTCATACAACAAACAAAGAAATTCAGTTATTTAATTGCAGCTTCATTATTAAAGTTTGACCCAACTTAGGTAGCATATATGTAATATATAAGCCATACACTGCAAAATTTGAAGGTCATCTCAGTTGCAACTTGAGTCAAATATACAATGTACTGCAGAATTCAACTAGACTAGTTTAATTTGAAGTGGAATGACTCCTGTTTCTGAAGACAACTTCCTACATTGCAAGTAGAATATGGGTGGTGCACTAATTTGAGTTCTTTGTTAATGAGAGAGAACCTTGAAGTGGGATGATTTTGAGTAGAATATTATCCTGCATTGTAAGTAGCTAGAGTGCTATATAGAGCCAATATACCTTGAATTGTTTGTTAATGAGAGAGTAGACTATGTGGAATTATTTTAAGAAGAAGGGATACAAAAAATCATGCCACTTCAAGTTTCTCTTATTGGTTATAGTACACAGTTTTAATATACTCAACTGAGATAAACACAGAAGGGTTAAAATGACTATAATTTTTTGCATGCACATAGTCTACAGGATCTGGTTGTAAAGGTGCTCTTATGATTACCTAATATAATTGTCAAAATATGTACATAGCTATGTAGCAGTATGGTATAGCCCCTCCCATGATCATGTACAGTGTTAGAGAGTCAACAGGATCTGGTTGCAAAGGTGCTGAAATATGCATACTATGATTAACTGATATGATTGTCAAAATATGATTACTTTTTACATAGTATCATGCACAGCTGTACAATGTTAGAGAGTCTACAGGGTGTGCTGAAATATGCTGTTATTAGCGTACTACGATTACCTAATATGATTGTCAAAATATAATTATTTTGTACATAGCCATGTAACAGTATGAGATATATAGCTATAGCCCCTCCCATGATCACATGCACAGCTGTACAGCATTAGAAAGCCTACAGAATCTGGTTGCAAAGGTGCTGAAATACTGTTATTAGCACACTATCATTACCTAATATGATAATCATATTATTTTGTACATATGTAACATGCAGTATGGGATATATAGTTATAGCCCCTCCCATGACCACATTCACTGCAGCTGTACAGTGTTAGAGAGTCTACATAAATAGAACAGTTATGCCATTATATAGTCTCAAGGAAAATATACTATAAAAACTACCACACCTTTTGCAGAGCAGTTTCTTGACTAGGGCAGCATCACTGCTAATGAGAAAAATGTCCAGGCCTCTTTATTTATTCTTTGCCTCAATAGTCCTACTGACTTGTGTGCATATCGGAGCATCACAGGATGATGGTGAGTTTTTGAATGATCAGCTACTACAGCAAAGACATTTCACTATGTACATTTTAACTTTTGTTTATAGTAACTGTTGCAAGTCTAAGTACAGCAGTTCATGAGATACTACTGCCTATCTTGAAAGAGATTAAGAATGACCTCAACTCTGTGAAGATTGATTTGAGTAGTCTAAACAGGACTGTAAGTAATCTGAGTGGAGACCTTGAGGACTACAAGCAGAAGACGACATCTGAACTAGCTGGACTGATATCTAACCTAGCTGAACTACAGAGCAACGTGACAACTCAACTGAGTCAGACTGCAACCAACACACAGCAGCTAACACAACTCAGTGCTAAAATGGATACACTTAATTCCAAATTGGTTTCAGTAAATATTAGTATGAGGGAAGAGTTCAGAGATATGGAGAGTCAACTGGAGGAGTACAAGCAACAGACAGCATCTGAACTAGATGGACTACAAAGCACTGTGACATCTGAACTAGCTGGATTAAGGAGCAACATGACATCTGAACTAGCTGGATTAAGGAGCAACATGACATCTGAACTAGTTGGACTGCAGAGCAGTGTGACATCTGAACTAACTGGACTGCAGAGCAACGTGACATCTGAACTAGCTGGAGTGCAGAGCAATGTGATATCTGAACTGGCTGGACTGCAGAGCAGTGTCACATCTGAACTAACTGGATTGCAGAGCAGTGTGGCATCTGAACTAACTGGACTGCAGAGCAGTGTGACATCTGAACTAGCTGGACTGCAGAGCAGTGTGACATCTGAACTAGCTGGACTGCAGAGCAATGTGACAACTGAACTAGCTGGACTGCAGAGCAACATCACATCTGAACAAGTTGGACTGCAGAGCAGTGTGACATCTGAACTAACTGGACTGCAGAGCAACATGACATCTGAACTAACTGGACTGAAAAGCAGTGTGACATCTGAACTAACTGGAGTACAGAGCAATGTGATATCTGAACTGGCTGGACTGCAGAGCAGTGTGACATCTGAACTAACTGGATTGCAGAGCAGTGTGGCATCTGAACTAACTGGACTGCAGAGCAGTGTGACATCTGAACTAGCTAGACTGCAGAGCAGTGTGACATCTGAACTAGCTGGACTGCAGAGCAGTGTGACATCAGAACTGGCTGGACTGCAGAGCAGTGTGACATCTGAACTAGCTGGACTGCAGAGCAGTGTGACATCTGAACTAGCTGGACTGCAGAGCAGTGTGACATCTGAACTAGCTGGACTGCAGAGAAATGTGACAACTGAACTAGCTGGACTGCAGAGCAACATGACATCTGAACTAGCTGGACTGCAGAGCAGTGTGACATCTGAATTAGCTGGACTGCAGAGCAGTGTGACATCTGAACTAGCTGGATTGCAGAGGAATGTGACTACTGAACTAGCTGGACTGCAGAGCAGTGTGACATCTGAACTAGCTGGACTGCAGAGCAGTGTGACATCTGAACTAGCTGGACTGCAGAGCAATGTGATATCTGAACTAGCTGGACTGCAGGAACTGATCCCTTACCCTACACCTTCTTCTACCCCACTATTTTCATGTGGAGATACAGGAGGTTGGAGACGTGTAGTCTACCTGAACATGACAGACCCCAATACCAACTGTCCCTCTGGCTGGCAGCTCACTAGCTACTCCATAAGAACATGTGAGAGAGTGAATATTGGATATCTTACCTGTGACTCAGTCACCTTCCCTGTCAGTGGAGGAAACTATAGTAGAGTGTGTGGAAGAATTATTGGCTATCAGGATGGTCCTACAGAGGCATTTGAGCCTTATGATGATGGTGAAGCGACCACTATTGATGGGGGTTATGTTGAAGGGGTTATCCTTACCCATGGCAGTCCACGACAACACATCTGGTCATTTGCAGCTGGTGCTTCTGATCATTCGTCTCATGAGCATGCTAATGGTGTCTGTCCTTGTGATACCACTATAAGACATATTTCCATCCCACCATTTGTGGGTGAAGACTATTTCTGTGAATCAGGACACCACTTAAGTGGATTCATTCAGGATATCTTCTTTCCAGATGATCCTCTCTGGGATGGAGATGGCTGTATTGTGGAACCCAGCAATACATGCTGCTCATTCAACAATCCTCCATATTTCACTAAGCAACTCCCCAGCCCTACCACTGATGATATAGAGGCTAGACTATGTGGTGATTTGTCTACTAATACTGCAATAGAGTTCATAGAACTGTATGTACAGTAGATATATTCTCTACCCTACAAGACATACAAAATTGTGTTACATGTATTTTTTATGTATGAACTGAAATGCTGTGCTCACTGCACCAAATATGCTTATCTCAGTTGCATTCTTTTCATGTGTAGTCACTCATTCATGTAAATGACAATTTAAGGGCTGAATAATCTTGTAATTATGTTGTTGTTTCATTCTAATATGACTCCAGGATGTCCATTTTATATAGGGTCTATAGAAAATATGTGGGGTCCATAATTATGTAATCACTCAAATTTTGTGAAACCACTAATAAAAATATACAAAAGTAGGATAAAAAGGGCAGTTTTGATATACATATACCAAAGCCTGCACAGTTTTTACAGACAGTGAAGGGAAATGTCACATGGGCTGTAACGGCACCTATTATTCTGGCATAATTCTTGAATGCTCACAATCACCTGGCATAATGTATCAAGGCCTAACACCATTCTGTCTGAACATGTAAGATATATACGGTGCAATTTCCGGGTAAAAATTGATCCTACCCAGAGCACAAAGCAAGACAGATAAAACATGTTATTGAGATAACTTGTTAATCATCTATTAAATTTACATGAAATAATAAAGGACTACACAGGAAAGGAGTGTAAACTAAGATAATAACATTTTGTGTTAAAAATGTTTTTGCAGTAAATATTCTAGCTGATCTCTCCAATTCATAGGTACAAGATCTGGACAGTGACGTTTCTGACATCTAAAGGTGGGTACAACCAACAAATCTAAATATCCACAAAGTGCTATATACATGACCAGCTTTAGAATCTACTACTTCCTGCTGAAAGTAGGGTTTTGCCTGGGTTCGAATCATTTTCTGTAGGTATGGACTATGACACGTACCTTCTGGGATCCTCGTTTTGCTACCTCAGTTGCATTACATGACTATAACCTGTCATGGTATTCGAAGGATTTAAAAGTATAACTGATTACATACATAATACGATCAGTTACTCCTCCATTACATAGTAGTATACAGTACAGTGTGGTTATGTATGTGCACTTGAGATACACAGACATAATTCCTTGTGGATATCATACACATTTCTTGGGAGGTTTTAGTTGTCATAAAAATACTTTGCAACTGAAGTAACAACACCTGCCTAATGGTTAAAATAACCACCTATTTTTTGCAAAAAGGCCTGTGTGGCTAGGAGGATTCATAGTGAAAAACTAAAAACGATTACACTAGCCAAGAAACAAACTGATTATCACATCAAACATTTCGGGAGCTATACAGCAACCATCATCAGTGAAATATGAACAGAACCTAAGAAAGACAACAGGATGTAAGCAACGGAATGCAAGTGATGGAATGCGAGAAACAATGGTGACAACTAAAAAGGTTAAGAGATCTTAGAGAGTTGTACACATGTATGCATGCATGCATACAAGTGCTAGCTAGCTAGCACTGCAAAAAAGAGGTGGTTGTTTTGACCAGTGTCACACACACACACACACACACACACACACACACACACACACACACACACACACACACACACACACACACACACACACACACACACACACACACACATCACTGCAAAATATGGTTAACTCAGTTGCATGTGTAGTCACTCATTCATGTAAATGAAAATTTAATAACTGTTGAACAAAGATGTATAGTTATCTCAGTTACATGTTTTGTCAGTGTTGCATGTTCTGAATCAGAGAGAATGCGTGTAATGGATGGCATTCAATTTAGAATGTAGCAACAACACATGTAGTCATTCAACCTGTAAATTTCATCACCATAATTTCCTGGCTGAGTGATCATATAATTGGACCTCACATGTTTTCTATAGATCCTAACATGACACCCATGAATCAATATTGGATTGAAATAACAACATAATTATATACTCAGTTTATGGGTCTATGGTATGTGCCTTGTCGGCTCTCCTCTCAACATTTGTTCAACAGCCATTAAATTGTCATTTACATGAATGAGTGACTACACATGCAACTGAGTTAAAACACTTTCTGTTAAAATAACCACCGTGTTCTTGCAGTGATCAAGATCTTATCTCACATTGATTATTGGTGATTCCCATGGTATATGTGTTGAGTTTCGTGTTCTCTTTGGCTTTTAAACGAGTCCCCAAATGCATTAAGAGCAAGATTCTGCAAGGTATTTTGGCTCTCTACACACCCTTTCCCTGTCTATGAGTGCTACAATGCTTCTGCATGTACATGTGACTGTTGATACTTGCAGAATGTAATGCAAACACACACACACACACACACACACACACACACACACACATCACTGCAAAATATTGTTAACTCAGTTTTGCATATGTAGTCACTCATTCATTGTTGAACAAAGATATAGTTATTTCAGTTACATGTTTTGTCAGTCTTGCATGTTCAGAGAGAATGGGTGCAGTGGCTGACATTCAACTTAGAATGTAGCAACAACACATGTAGTCATTCAACCTGTAAATTTTCATCACCATGATTTACTGGCTGAGTGATCATATAATTGGTCCTCATTTTAACACAAAGTGTTTTAACTCAGTTGCATGTGTAGTCACTCATTCATGTAAATGACAATTTAATGGCTGTTGAACAAATGTTGAGAGGAGAGCCAACAAGGCGCATACCATAGACACATAGACTGAGTATATAATTATGTTGCTATTTCATTCAAGGGTGTCATGTTACGATCTAACCATTGTGTTTTTGCAGTGATCAAGATCTTATCTCACATTGATTATTGGTGATTCCCATGGTATATGTGTTGAGTTTTGTGTTCTTTTTGGCTTTTAAACGAGTCCCAAAATGCATAAAGAGCAGGATTCTGCAAGGTATTTTGGCTCTCTGCACACCCTTTCCCTGTCTATGAGTGCGTTCTCATAATATTCTCACATATTCACCAGATGATACCCCACACCATCTAATAATTCCTTTTGCTACCATCAACTCATGCTATAGCATGCTATAGCATACTGTTAAATAGCTATGTACAAAATAATCATATTTTGACATTCATATAAGGTAATCATAGTATCTAATAAGAACATATTCAGCACCTTTACAATCAGATCCTGTAGACTCTCTAACACTGTACATTAGTGCATGTGATCATGGGAGGGGCTATAGCTATATATCTAATACTGTTACATGGCTATGTACAAAATAATCATATTTTGACAATCATATTAGGTAATCATAGTATCTAATAAGAGCATATTTCAGCACACCCTGTAGACTCTCTAACATTGTACAGCTGTGCATGATATATATCCCATACTGTTACATATTTTGACAATCATATTAGGTAATCATAGTATGTATATTTCAGCATCTTTGCAACCAGATCCTGTAGACTCTCTAACACCGTACAGCAATGCATGTGGGGCTATAGCATACTGTTACATGAGTATGTACAAAATAATCATATTTTGACAATCATATTAGGTAATCATAGTATCTAATCAGAGCACCTTTACAACCAGATCCTGTAGACTCTCTAACACTGTACACCAGTGCATGTGATCATGGAAGGAGCTATAGCATACTGTTACATAGCTATGTACAAAATAATCATTCATATAAGGTAATCATAGTCTGCTTATAACAGCATAATAATATTGACAAGGTAAGCCAGGAGGCCTATAAGTCATACAACAAACAAAGAAATTCAGTTATTTAATTACAGCTTCATTATTGAAGTTTGACATAATTTATGTAGCATATATGTAATACGTAAACCATGGCCAAGAGGTGTATATGTCAGATATACACCTGTTGTGATATTTCACAAAAAAATAGCAGGTGTATATCTGAATGTATACACCAATTGGACATGGTTTATATGATATATTGAATATTGATGAGGTATATAGAAACCTGCCGTACCATAACAATAGAGCATATTTGGTGAGGATTATCATCAGGTTGCTGTTTTCTTTACAAGATTCTCCATTTCTCTTCTGATGTCAGCTGTTGGTATGCTGTGAGGGGAAATGTGGTTGTGAATAACTTATATTCAGGTAATCCTTCAAAGGGTCTCGTTTTCTATTGAGTTAACTTTGCAAAATATGCATGTTCTTTCCTCGACTGGGACTGCATGAGGTTTGTGATATCTACCAGTTTCTATGCATAAAGGGTGGCAAGTTAGACGCAATTTTGTTACTGCAGATCTTAAATGTGGGGGTGAGTCTAAATATTTCTCTCTTCGAAAATCTGTTTTGAAGGTTATTTTTTCAGGAGTATATATATATATGTTCTAGTAAGCTTGACCATTCCTGTAGGAACAAAAGCTGATAAGACTTCTTTACCTGCAAGGTGAGTGTCCTAATTACTTTGACAATCATATTAGTATGCTAATAACAGCATATTTCAGCACCTTTGCAACCAGATCATGTATAACTAAGCGACTTTGAGTGTGCGCGTGTGCATAAGCATTGTGTGAATTTTAGAATTGTAGTATACACTGACATTAATGCAAAATTACATGTTTTTAATCATACCATACAAAAATGATTTATGTGTTGCAATATAAGAGTTCTTAGTCAGACTCTGTATCAGTAAAGACATTCTGTAATGTAAGTTTACGATATCGAAAAGAATTTACAAGACGGTCTGGAATGCTGTCAGTTAAATTAATTGTAGATGCGTTGCACTCTTGATTAGAATCTGGCTGTGAAGTATGAGTTAAAGGTGTACGAATAGTCTGTATAACCTTTTTCTTGATGCACTTTGGGGCTTTTTGACAAAGCCAAAATAACACAAAAAGAATCATGTAAACCAGAGGAATTGTGGTTAGTGTGAAAAGAATAATCAAGAGCATAACAGGATGTGGATCTTTAAAAAGTGCAAGGAGAGCATATACATGGAGGCCCATAATAAAGGCTAGTGTATTGAAGAAGAAAAGGTCAAGACATGTATAGAACTGTTTTTTGTATGGCTGAACCACAGCAGTGATTATTCCAAAAACGACAAATGCTGCAAGCAATTCTATATATGTCAGGGAAAGGGATGTTGTTAAGTCAAAAATGGCAAATACTATTAAACGAAAAAAGAAGTATAATCCAGCAAAATATCTGCAATCTGGCCCACCATCTTTTCCATCTTTGTAGCATCCTTGAAATGCATCCATGAAGATGCGTAGTCCACTTCTGTTCAGCTTGCATCTGTTTAAGCACTTCTGAACAATTTTGAACTGATAAAAGGTTAGCAGCAATGGAGGTGTGAGTCCAAAGGTTAAAAGGAAAAATGCACCAATGGCAGCAAAAGGAGCATGTTCAGACCCAAGATATTTAACAGTTGGATCATAGTTTACCACTCTCTCCTCTATAGTAAAGTTGGAGTTGTAAACATCAGAAAATGTTAACAAGACCATTGATAGTCGAACAACTTTCACATACGATAAAAGAATGAAGGCAGCAAATGCATCTACAATTGATGTACGTGCCTTCCAGGCTTGTCGGAAACGTGTACAGAGAAAACAGAGTGGTTTCCAGAGCCACACTAGGATACGGCAGTTCCTAGCATGCAACTCTATCACAATATAGGCAACCATAAGGAAACACAGTGGATAGATGGCTGAAAGATAGCGCAAAGCAAGTACATGTATCACTTTCAGTTGTGGCCCTAGACACATTCTGAAGTCCTCATTAAAAATGCGTATCAAACGTAAGAAGTCTAAACTCCAAATGCTGTAAAGGCTGACCACTGTACCTGAAATAATTTTTGGATGTTTGATTGAGCTTTCTATCCAGGCTGACTTGAACACAATGACTTCTAGTGACACTGTGAGAACCTGACTACAGAATATGAATCCATTGAGAGGTCCACTAGTAAAACTAATATGTAGTAGAAGGACCATAACAAAGAAGATTAAAGGAAGGAGACCTTCAACAGTAGCAAATAACAGCCACTCAGTTGCAGATCCTGAACAATTATAGCAATCAAAAGTCTCTGAAAGAACATTTATTGAATAATTTTCCATGCAATATCCACAGAGTTTTCCTCTCCGCTTGAGGTATTTTTCACAGAATTCTTCATTAAGATTCTCTTTCTTCAGTGGAAGAAGAAGATAAGGGCTATAGAAATTATGAGAACTATAGTGTTCAGCTGTAAATGGACATCTTCCATACAGAACCTCAAATTCTTTATGTTTAACTTGTGAATAACTTGTGCAAAACCCAACAATTAGGTAAGCGATCTGGTGGAATTCTGACTTGTGCTCACAATAAAAATGATTGGTTGAGTTACTGCATATACAAGTATTATTTTCAAATGAGAAACCAGGAGGACAGTCTTGCAGAGATACATGAACCTTTTTGAATATAGATCGATCACCTTCCAGCTCAAGCAACACGTTTACATTAGTATTCATTGGACCATGTACTACAAGTTCCTCGTTGAGAAATTGGGCATTAAAATATTCTCCTCCAGTGGAGAGTACTTTTGCATTAATGATGAAGTTTGACATATTGTTTCCCAAGTCATCTACAACTCTTACAAAGTTATCAGGTATACCTGGAAACATGGTGACATTCTCCGGAGTTGTACTAAAATTCCTTGCTGCTGTGCGTATTTCGTTAGCGCAGCTCCCACTAAAGTTCCAGTTCTTCCATGAACAAAATGTGTCTCTGATGTCTTGGTCTAGAGTCGATGTGTTGTTGTGATGCCAGACACAAGGAAGTATTGAAGTAGTGTATATCGCTTCAGGTGTGTTATTAATGAAAGTAAAGCTTGCATTAGATTTCCATGGCAGTACTACAGATGGAGTTCTACTATTATTATATGTATAGAATCTAACAAAACATCGATGAACATAAGGAACAAAAGCTTCAATTGTGGAATACGCATACACTGCACCTCCTTTGTCATGTGCTGTGTTGTGAGAAAATATTATCTCACTGCTGTTTGAGACGGCTATCCATGATCCATACAATACAATTGCTCCACCATTCTGCGCTGTATTATTGTAAAAGTGGAGTACAGTGTTCTTACTCAAATATGCACTTGTCTCATGTACATGTAATGGAGATCCATAGTTATGGAAGAAATTGAGTTTACCCCTTAGAGTTGTTGGAAAATGATTGATGCAAATGATAGAGCCTATAATCTTGTTATTAGGAAGTATCAACGAGGTATTTCCATTATGCGTAAAGTTAGAATTTGACAGAACTGGCTTCACATTGCAGTTTAGTTGGCTAGTAACTGGGGATAAACAGTATATGTTTATAGCTGCCCCATTGTTTGCAAAATTATTTGAAAACTGACACTGTGATACAATAAGCCTATTCTGTCTCATCCCATTCTGGGGTGTAGGTAGTGAATAGAGCTCTAAACCTCCTCCCCATGTTGCAACATTCTCAATAAAGTTGCAGTCATGAATATAAGCCAAGTTTAATTTTGAATTTGAAAAGAAATTGATCATGACTCCAGCACCTGCTGTATAGGAGCCTGTTTCATTGCCATGATTTTTGCTGAATGTTGTTGATAGTATGCTTAAGCTGTTATTAGTTGCATTGTCATCAAATTTACCCAGCAATCCAGCTCCCCAGTGGGCACTGTTACCAGAGAAAATGCAGTTTTGTACAACTACATGACTATTGTTAGTATGATTCATAAATGTAACAAACAGACCCCCGCCACTGGCGTGGGCGTCGTAGTTGTAACCTATTAGCTTGCTGTTATTGAACTCACAACTGGTGAAGTTATAATGTGGATTTCTTTGTGTTTCATCTGCACCAAATGAGAGTGTGATATGAACTCCTCCTCCACTCACATTCTTGACCTTATTTCCAATGAATGATGAGTACATCACGTTTACAATACCCCAAACATTGACTAATAAAAGTCCAGAGCCACTTGAATTTTCCACACGTACACCACTCATCTCAATTTGGCAATTGCCAAAGAAAAGAAAAGCTGCTGGCAGCATGTCAGTTCCTAGTCCACATGATATGAATGTAATATTCTGCATAATAACTTCCATTGAACTTTGCATCTTATTGCTTCCATCAAATTTGATAGCAGCACTTCCAGCCTTGCACTGGATCTGTGTTTGATTTGGAGCTCCAAGGAATAGTAACTGAGAGAAATTAGTGTTATAAAAAGTTACATTTCTAGTCAAATTCACTCCAGTGGTAATGAAGGTCATGTTCACTTGAGCTCTTAGCTGGTTCTGGCAGAGGCTTGCCTTATGCTCTATAAAACTGAAAGCGTCATCTAGAGAATCACAACATGCATAGTGTTCCGACAGGTGACAAAGAGTGCTGGTTTCCGACTCAATCACAGGACGAAGAAATTCTAACTGAGGAACACACTGACACTGCACACTGATCATGTTACATTTTTCATTGGTTAATGCACTCCCATAGAGTAAGAACAGGTATAACATCATTATCGAGGGAGACGTCATGTTGAAAATTGTCTGCTGTATATATTGATGGTACAAAGAAGGGTTAACACAATACAAACTAACTACATGTATGTACCTTGATGGCTTAGAAGTCAAATATCTATCACGAAATATAGTATAATACTGGGCAGAAATACTTTCAACATATTTTGTTTTCTGCAGCATATAGTTGTATATATAAGTACCTCCAACAGTGGTTAACTATACTGAAAGTATGTTTTGAAAACAATGAAAATTCTAAGAGTTCCGTTTTGGATATGTTTACATGTAGCTATATGTATATAGCAGAATGCATATAGCTCCCCTACATGCATCAACAGGACAATGTTTTTTCAACATTATGAAGACATTGTCAATTATTGTTTGCAATCAAGGGACATATCCCAAATCTTTGTGTTTACTCACCAGCCTCAATGCTCATGCCACATCAGAGTCGGTAGATTCCCTATGTATAGAGATAGCACTCCTACTCATTAGTCTAAATCACTCAGAACAGACCTCCCCTCACAGTCAGCATAAGTACTTTCTTTGAAACAGATGTTTTTTTCATAGGAGCTTTCCTGAACAAGTAATATTATGATTTCCATGCGATAACCCTCCCTACCTTTGGGGCTACATGTGTTATTATTGCCACTATATCTGGTTTTCTGCAACCATAGTGAACACTCTAAGCGACATACATGAATGAATGAATAAAGCATAATAGGTTTCTTGACAGCTTAGGTCATAAGCAGCATACAGTAGTTAGAAAACACAACATCAACAGGAGAAATTTACATAAATTAGTCAAAAATAGAAGTTCAAGTACTTTGCATTAAAAAGTATTCAATCAAACTTATTGAAGGAATCACCTTCTTCCCATGTGAATTTGCGGTAACGAAAGGAGTTTATTAGACGGTCTGGAGTATCATCTGGTGAATATGTGATATTATAGTATCTTTGTGAACGCACTCGTAGACAGGGAAAGGGTGTGCAGAGAGCCCAAATACCTTGCAGAATCTTTCTCTTAATGGATTTTGGAATTCGTCGACAAAGCCAAAAGAACACAAAACCCAACAGATATACCATGGGAATCATTGAAAATGTCAAAAGAATGCACAACAGATAGGTAGGTGAGCGTGACTCCAAGACCCATCCTAGGAGTATGCATACGTGAAGAGCCATAATGGTGGCTAGCAAATTGAAGAAGAAAATGTCCAGGTATGTGTAGAATGACTTCTTGTATGGTTGAACCACTGCAGTGATTATTCCAAAGAGGATGCATATCATAAGCAGCAGAATATAGGTAAGATAAAGATTATATGCTACATCAAAAATAGCAAATATTATCAAGCGAAAAAAGAAGTATAATCCAGCAAAATATCTGCAATCTGGCCCACCATCTTTTCCATCTTTGTAATATCCTTGAAATGCATCCATGAAGATACACAGTCCACTTCTGTTCAGCTTGCATCTGTTTAAGCACTTCTGAACAATTTTGAACTGATAAAAGGTAAGTAGCAATGTAGGTATGAGTCCAAAGGTTAAAAAGAAAAATGCACTGATGGCAGCAAAAGGAGCATGTTCAGACCCAAGGTACTTGACAGTTGGATCATAGTTTACCACTCTCTCCTCTACAGTGAAGTTGGAGTTGTAAACATCGGAAAATGATAACAAAATCATGGATATTCGAACAACTTTCACATACGATAAAAGAATGAAAGCAGCAAATGCATCTACAATTGATGTCTGTGCCTTCCAAGCTTGTCGGAAACGCGTACAGAGAAAGCAGAGTGGTTTCCAGAGCCACACTAGGATACGACAGTTTCTAGCATGCAACTCTATCACAATATAAGCAACCAGAAGGAAACACAGTGGATAGATGGCTGAAAGGTAGTGCAAAGCAAGTACATGTATCACTTTCAGTTGTGGCCCTAGACACATTCTGAAGTCCTCATTAAAAACACGTATCAGACGAAAGAACTCTAAACTCCAAATGCTGTAAAGGCTGACCACTGTACTTGAAATAGTATCTGAATGCTTGACTGAGCTTTTCATCCAGGCTGACTTGAACACAATGACTTCTAGTGATACTGTGAGAACCTGACTATAGAATATGAATCCATTGAGAGGTCCACTAGTAAAACTAATATGTAGTAGAAGGACCATAACAAAGAAGATTAAAGGAAGGAGACCTTCAACAGTAGCAAATATCAGCCAATTCTTTAGAAATCCTGTGCAATTATGGCAATCAAAAGTGTCCGAAAAGACATCTATGGAATAGTTCTTAATGCATCTTCCACACAGTTTTCCAGTTCGATTGAGTTTTCTACAGAATTTCTCGTCAAGTTTTTCTTTCTCAAATGGAAGAGGAAGATAAGGAGTGAAGGCATTAATACGGTTGTTTCCTGATGTAAAAGGACATCGTCCGTATACGACACGATACTCACGTTTGATTTTTGAGTAACTTGTGCAAAACCCTATAAACAAGTTAGCAGTCCAGTGAGAGTCTGTCTTGTACTGGCAATAAAAGTGAGATGAAAAATGACACTTACAGGATAGAGCATCAGAATAAAAGTTGAAGCCAGGAGGACAGTCTTGCAATGACACATTTACCTTCATGAATATAGGTCGGTCACCTTCTAGCTCAAGCAAAATGGTCACATTTGTTTTCACATTACCAAACACTAAAAGATATTCATCGATGAACTGGACTTTATATTTGTTTTGACCTCTTGTAGGCACCACTGTTGGAATGATGGTGAAGTTTGACACATTGTGTCCCAAATCATCAACAGCTCGTAAGAACTTATGGGGTATTCCTGGAAACATGGTGACATTCTGTGGAGTCGTGCTGAAATTCCTTGCTGCTGTGCGTATTTTGTTAGTGCAGTTTCCATTGGTAAAGTTCCAGTTCTTCCATGAACAAAATGTGTCTCTGATATCTTGGTCTAGAGTCCATGTGTCGTTGTGATTCCAGACACAAGGAAGTAGTGAAGTAGCGTATATTGTTTCTGGTTTGTTGTCAGTAAAATGGAAACTAGCAGTACTATACCATGGTGCTGCTTCTTTAGGATTTGTATTATTGTATCTAACAAAGCATCGATGAACATATGGCATGAAGGCTTCATCAGTTGGATATGCATATATGGCGCCTCCCTTGTTCAGTGCAGTGTTGTTGGAAAATATCAGCTTGCTTCCATTTGAGACAGTTATCCATGAGCCATATAGTGATATTGCTCCACCATACTGGGCCAAATTATTATGAAAGTAAAGTGTTGTGTTCTCCTTCAAATTAGCAATTGTCTCATGTATGTGTAATGGAGATCCATTGTTATGCAAGAAATTGAGTGTTCCATTTAAAACAGTTGGAAAATAACTAATAGCAATTATGGAGGTTGCAATCTGGTTTAAATTGGAAACTAATGAGAAGTTACCATTATCAATGAAGTTTGAATCAGATACCACTGGATTCACATTGCAGTTTTCAGGGCTAGTGACTGCAGATGAACAGTATATGTTTATAGCTGCTCCGTTGAATGCAAAATTCTTTGAAAAATAACACTGTGATATCATCATTGTGTTGTCCCCTCCTCCAAGGTGTAAAGGTTTTGAGTAAAACTCCACACCTCCCCCCCACGATGCAGAATTTCCAATAAAAGTACAATTGTGGATATGTGCCTGGTTGCCTGATGAGTTTGAGTATACATTGATCATAGCTCCTGCACCTGCTACATATGGAATTTTTAAATTGCCGTGATTGTTGTTGAATGTTGTTGATAGTATGCTCAAGTTGTTATTAGTTGCATTGTCATCAAATTTACCCAGCAATCCAGCTCCCCAGTGGGCACTGTTATCAGAGAAACTGCAGTTTTGTACAACTACATGACTCTTGTTAGTATAGCCTCTGAAGCTGATATACAACCCTCCACCCTTGGTATCATAATCTACAAAGGGGTTACTGACATTATTGTTAGTTATAGCCTCATTATTCTTGAAACAGCAGTGGGTGAAGTTGTACAGTACATGTACAGTCTGTAGGTCTGTTTCATTTGCACTAAAATTAAGTGTGATATGAACCCCTGCTCCAAGTCCACTCCCAAGCTTATTGTCAGTAAACATTGATTGAGTTACATTCAATCCACCCAGTACATTGATAACTACAAGTCCATTGCCAATTGAATCTTTCACTTTTACATCACTCAGTTCAATTTTGCATCTGTAGTAGAAATATAAAGCTGCTGGTGGTACACTAACTCCAGGTCCACATGATAAAAATGAAATATTCCGAATCACAACTTCTAATATTTTCTCATCATAGCTTCCATCAAATCTGAGAGCAGCAGCTCCAGCCTCGCAGTAGATCTGTGTGTGATTTGGAGCTCCAAAAAAGGATAACTTGGAGAAATTAGCATTGGAAAAAGTTGCATTACTACTCAAATTCACTGCAGTAGAAATGAAAGTCACATTTACTCTCAGTTGGCTCTGGCAGAGGCTTTCATTCTCTATATAATTCACAGCTTCATCCAGAGAATCGAAGCATTTCTGCTGCATGGGAGTTGATTCACATAGCCACTGCACACTGATGTTGCTACAATTCTGACTAGCTAGCACACTGTCATATAGTAGTAAACTTAATATGACAATTGGTAAAGCCATATCACACTGCACATGAACACTTCTATACACTCAGGAGTAGTCACAACCTTCCCTCTTTTTTGCAGTATTTAGCGTGAACTACATGAAATATCTCACCACATTACGGTAGAATGGTAGCTATGTACCGTTTTCAGTATCTGTATAGAAAACAAAGGCCAACATGTTTATAACTGTAGAGGTCAATCTAGCTAGTAGTACAGTTCATAATTATATAATCAGTCATCATGTACAGTTCCAACTCCAAACTATTCAGCATTGCTTGTTTCGCCTATACGATACTAGCCCCTCCCCGATATATAGTATCAGCTATTTGTTTATAACGCAGTGTACCTAGTTTAGCTAGTACAGTGGTTTCAAAATGCCTTAGTGCTACAAGCCTCATTCTCTTACAAACAAGGCTGGTTAAATACATGATTAACAAAGTCAGCCTATCCTTTATCTGTGGGAGGACAAGATACACAACTACTACATCTGCCAGTTCAAAGAAGTCATTTTTATAATAATTCTTTTTATACTCACAAGACATACAATTAATTGAAAACAAACAAGGCAATACATTTCAACACAAACTAAAATGGGACTACATAGCAGAACATGAAAATCATGGGTGCTGCTAACATAAATACTCAAAGAAGATTGTGTTACAACTGAAGTTGAATGGAAACTATGTGCGTGAGCACAATATAGTTTGTGGTCATGGTGTGCTCTTATTAGAGTGGTGCAGGCATGCAATTCTGTGATGGTTGGCTACCAGTAGAAAGTGTCTCTTCTCACTCCATCAAACCACCCTCCACCTGCTCCCACTGTTCCACGTACTCCTCTCCACAGCCTAGCTTCTACCACCATTGAATAGTCTCTAATACCCTTCTTGTTTCTCTTCCAGCTGTGTATGCCATTGGATGGATAAGTAATGTCTGCATTGGTTGGCAAGTTTATCAGAACATGCAAGTCCAAGCAGTACAGCATACAGCAGTGTGCAGATACACTCTGTACAAATGTAGACCTTACTTTAACCCACCACCCCAGTTCTCAAGGCTGGGCATCTGGTGTCCTGCTCTTTTGTGTGTTGTGTTTGTGACTTTGATGTGGGCATTAGACCGGGTGTTTGTTTGGGGTGGGGTGTTGGAAACTTCCTTTCATGTGTTTCCATGTACATGTACCTTCACTGGCCTGTTTTCTTTACCACCTTTAGCAGGGGAGCCTGAGTCCAAATGTTAATGTAAAATGTAGACGACCATACATAGTAGCATATTAACATCAATGCACATAATATGAAACTGTTTTCTTTTCAGTATAAAGTGTTTACTTTCAAAACAAGCGACCATTTAAAAGCACCAACACTTTAGTTTTGGACTTTCATAGTAAACACACGCTGGAAGGTGCTTGCCTAAGCTTACACAACAGCTCTCAAGGTACTCCTTAATGACTTCAGGTACTAGAAAATCATATGTACATACAATGTACTAAAGCTGCTGTAACGTATACTAAACCTGCTGCTTTATAAACCTCAAGTACTGTGAACATGCAACTGAGTGTTACATACATGTACACATACATGTACATGTTTTGTACATTCTATAAGAACAGTGACTACATTAGTTTCATGCACACTGGATGTGTGAAATTTGCATGTATATACATGTTGTACTTATACACACTGGTAGTATCACATGGTATACAACACTCTATATTATATTCTTGAATTACTGACTGTGAGGATCCTGTTGGGGGGATTAGTAAATCATGTACTTTCTGTGCTGAGCTCTTCAGCTCATGAGTGGAGTGCTGCCTGTGTCAGTAGTCATGACAGAGAGGAAGGTGAGAGTGAAGGACATGGAGAAGATTGCACAAATATAAAGGCACATTGACAGCATAGATTGTAGACTACACACATTCAGCCTCATTTATCACTGATGTACCACTACAACATCATACATATGATATAGAAACAACACAACACAACATACAGTGTAATCATATGTGATATCAGAGAGTCAGTAGACTCTCTATGTAGGCTCAGATGTGCCAAGTGGCCCGCGAGACGCGGGTCAGGCCCGCATTAATACTTCACAACCCGCGTTCCCGCCATAGCCATTCACTAACCCGCACGCAGCAAGCACGCCATTTATGGCGAGTTGAGCGCCCTCCTAGTTGTCTCAACGGCCGCTTTTCTTTATATGTCGTACACGCGTTGCTACTACCAATGCGCAGAGCAATATTAATTGCATCACGCCGAGTTACGTGTACACCCACGCAACCACGCTCAGTCAATCTGAGCACTGCGCATGCGTCCCTACGCAACTCTCAAACGTAGCCAGCTTTTCCTATTCTGATTGCCAAAATGCATAGTATCACTGAGTAACCCTCATTTTAAACTTTACACCTTAGCATCTCTGTGTAGGGACGGCGCCGACACGACATGCCCACTTTTCCAAACAGAAAGGCTCAGAACTCCCAAAAGCGGCAGTTACAAGCCATTTTAGACACATACAGGTACTCTACAAGTGTTTTTGTACCCAGTAAGACCCATAAAGTTCGTAAAATACACAGCTACAATGACTTACGCAAATTGACCAAACAGCACTTTTGTTGTTCATCTTCTCCTTCAGTTGAACTGGCCTACCGCCAAACCGCGGGAGTAGAAGGGGGTGGGGCTCGTGCGAACACAAGCAAGTAGGGATGGTAAAGAACTCCACAAAGAAGCAGAGATGGACACTGAAAGAAAAACTACATTTAACTAAAATGTTATGCCAAAATTAAAGAAACAAGATAATAACCTGAGTGGTGCATAGTGAACAACAGATTATGATATGACCATACACTACTTACGTATATAGTTCAAAGTTCAGAGTTCACACTACTACAACCAATTCATGTATGCAGACATGCAAGGGATAATTGCATGCAACAATAACAACATGCGTAACCCCTCCCTACATTTTATTTCGTGGGCACATAAGTAAATGACATAGTTCATGATGTTTTTCATTAGTCTGTATTAAAACCAGTCTTATGTGGAAATGTTGTGGTGAACTCTGTCACTCATATATGACTGATTATGTGCATGCATGTATGTGTGTTCTTTGTATGCATTTGTAGTGTAAGGTCACCCATTACAGAGGGTTATGTAATCATGCTAGATTTTAGTTACAAGTTCAGTTCTGTACTAGTGGGCTAGAGCGTGTAGTCGGTTCTCCCTACCTGTGTATGTACCCTTACTGTAATGATGTTAGTGTAACTGTACGAGTCAGCCTACGTGTGTTCGAGGTGACTGCGTGACAGTTGTGTTGTAACATGTTGTTAACCCTCGCGCATGGGCGGGAGGGTTATTGTTGTCAGTCTCTGTGTGTGTGTGTGTGTGTGTGTGTGTCTGTCTGTCTGTCTGTCTGTCTGTCTGTCTGTCTGTCTGTCTGTATGTATGTATGTCTGTTTGTAAACAGGTTTTCTCGTAAACCGTGACTCCTATGAGTACCAAACGTGAAGAAGCATCATTAGTGCTCGCTACAGTTAACGTCTGAAGAAGAGACCAGAACTGCTTTGTTAAATATTCTTAGTTGACCTGGTAAAGATATATTAAGTTTTGATGTCTGCAATACACAGGCCAAGATGATGAAGAGGGAATGAGAAAGACAAACTTCCGAACCCAGGTCTAATGACCAGCAAACCAGCACACCAGACACTGAGCCACGATCACCAGACAAAAGTTCATCCCCTCATTCCCTCTTATAGCTGCAGTGGTCGTTGCCTAACTGGCAACCTCACACTGCAGACCACCCAAATCATGTGCCGTCAGAACCCCGTTAGGAATCGACCGGGTAACACCTTCTTGTCAGAGTAGGAGCCATGGTGGGTGTATTTATCCCAGATGGATTTATCCCAGATGGATTTATCCCAGATGGTTGTTAAATATTCTTATTCTAAGAATATTTAACAACCATCTGGCACCCACCATGGCTCCTACTCTGACGAGGTGTTACCGGTCAATTCCTAACGGGGTTCTGACAGCACATGATTTGGGTGGTCTGCAGTGTGAGGTTGCCAGGTACGAGACGTAGTGAGCTATGGTTGCGTAACTTAAGTAAAACGTTACGGTATGTGTGGAAATGACACATGGGAGGAGTCAAATGTATATATGCGAAAAATTGGTTCGACTAGGTTGCCAGCATGTCTATAATATCTTTTATTCTTGTATATACAATAACACCAAACACTCTAAGCTACATACATGAATGAATGAATAATCATAATAATTTCTTGACAGGTCATTAAGCATACAGTAGTTAAAATAACACAACATTAACAGGAGAAGTTTACAGAAATTAGTCATGTTCAAGTACTTTGCATTAATTCAAGGTATTCAATCAAACTTATTGAAGGAATCACCTTCTTCCCATGTGAGTTTACGGTAACGAAAGGAGTTTATTAGACGGTCTGGGGTATCATCTGGTGAATATGTGATATTATAGTATCTTTGTGAACGCACTCGTAGACAGGGAAAGGGTGTGCAGAGAGCCCAAATACCTTGCAGAATCTTTCTCTTAATGGATTTTGGAATTCGTCGACAAAGCCAAAAGAACACAAAACCCAACAGATATACCATGGGAATCATTGAAAATGTCAAAAGAATGCACAACAGATAGGTAGGTGAGCGTGACTCCAAGACCCATCCTAGGAGTATGCATACGTGAAGAGCCATAATGGTGGCTAGCAAATTGAAGAAGAAAATGTCCAGGTATGTGTAGAACGACTTCTTGTATGGTTGAACCACTGCAGTGATTATTCCAAAGAGGATGCATATCATAAGCAGCAGAATATAGGTAAGATAAAGATTATATGCTACATCAAAAATAGCGAATATTATCAAGCGAAAAAAGAAGTATAATCCAGCAAAATATCTGCAATCTGGCCCACCATCTTTTCCATCTTTGTAGCATCCTTGAAATGCATCCATGAAGATACACAGTCCACTTCTGTTCAGCTTGCATCTGTTTAAGCACTTCTGAACAATTTTGAACTGATAAAAGGTAAGTAGCAATGGAGGTGTGAGTCCAAAGGTTAAAAAGAAAAATGCACTGATGACAGCAAAAGGAGCATGTTCAGATCCAAGGTACTTGACAGTTGGATCATAGTTTACCACTCTCTCCTCTACAGTAAAGTTGGAGTTGTAAACATTGGAAAATGATAGCAAAATCATGGATATTCGAACAACTTTCACATACGATAAAAGAATGAAAGCAGCAAATGCATCTACAATTGATGTCTGTGCCTTCCAAGCTTGTCGGAAACGTGTACAGAGAAAGCAGAGTGGTTTCCAGAGCCACACTAGGATACGACAGTTTCTAGCATGTAACTCTATCACAATATAAGCAACCAGAAGGAAACACAGTGGATAGATGGCTGAAAGGTAGCGCAAAGTGAGTACATGTATCACTTTCAGTTGTGGCCCTAGACACATTCTGAAGTCCTCATTAAAAACACGTATCAGACGAAAGAACTCTAAACTCCAAATGCTGTAAAGGCTGACCACTGTACCTGAAATAGTATCTGAATGCTTGACTGAGCTTTTCGTCCAGGCTGACTTGAACACAATGACTTCTAGTGACACTGTGAGAACCTGACTATAGAATATGAATCCATTGAGAGGTCCACTAGTAAAACTAATATGTAGTAGAAGGACCATAACAAAGAAGATTAAAGGAAGGAGACCTTCAACAGTAGCAAATATCACCCGATTCTTTAGAAATCCTGTGCAATTATGGCAATCAAAAGTGTCTGAAAAGACATCTATGGAATAGTTCTTAATGCATTTTCCACACAGTTTTCCAGTTCGATTGAGTTTTCTACAGAATTTCTTGTCAAGTTTTTCTTTCTCCAATGGAAGAGGAAGATAAGGAGTGAAGGCATTAATACGGTTGTTTCCAGATGTAAAAGGACATTGTCCATACACCACATGATAATCACGTTTGATTTTTGAGTAACTTGTGGAAAACCCTATAAACAAGTTAGCAGTCCAGTGAGAGTCTGTCTTGTACTGGCAATAAAAGTGAGATGAAAAATGACACTTACAGGATAGAGCATCAGAATAAAAGTTGAAGCCAGGAGGACAGTCTTGCAATGACACATTTACCTTCATGAATATAGGTCGGTCACCTTCTAACTCAAGCAAAATGGTCACATTTGTTTTCACATTACCAAACACTAAAAGATATTCATCGATGAACTGGACTTTATATTTGTTTTGACCTCTTGTAGGCACCACTGTTGGAATGATGGTGAAGTTTGACACATTGTGTCCCAAATCGTCAACAGCTCGTAAGAACTTATGGGGTATTCCTGGAAACATGGTGACATTCTGTGGAGTTGTACTGAAATTCCTTGCTGCTGTGCGTATTTGGTTAGTGCAGTTGTCACCAGTAAAGTTCCAGTTCTTCCATGAACAAAATGTGTGTCTGATGTCTTCATCTAGAGTCGATGTTTTATTGTGATTCCAGACACAAGGAAGTAGTGAAGTAGCGTATATTGTTTCTGGTTTGTTGTCAGTAAAATTGAAAGTAGCAATACTATACCATGGTGCTGCTTCTTTCGGATTTGTAGTATTGTATCTAATAAAGCATCGATGAACATATGGCATGAAGGCTTCATCAGTTGGATATGCATATATGGCGCCTCCCTTGTTCAGTGCAGTGTTGTTGGAAAATATCAGCTTGCTTCCATTTGAGACAGTTATCCATGAGCCATATAGTGATATTGCTCCACCATACTGGGCCAAATTATTATGAAAGTAAAGTGTTGTGTTCTCCTTCAAATTAGCAATTGTCTCATGTATGTGTAATGGAGATCCATTGTTATGCAAGAAATTGAGTGTTCCTTGCAATACAGTTGGAAAATAACTAATAGTAATTATGGAGGTTATAATCTGGTTTAAATTGGAAACTAATGAGAAGTTACCATTATCAGTGAAGTTTGAATCAGACACCACTGGATTCACATTGCAGTTTTCAGGGCTAGTGACTGCAGATGAACAGTATATGTTTATAGCTGCTCCGTTGAATGCAAAATTCTTTGAAAAATGAGACTGTGATATCGTCATTGTGTTTTTCCCTCCTCCAAGGTGTAAAGGTTTTGAGTAAAACTCCACACCTCCTCCCCACGATGCAGAATTTCCAATAAAAGTACAATTGTGGATATGTGCGTGGTTAAAAGATGAGTTTGAGTAGACGTTGATCATAGCTCCTGCACCTGCTACATATGGAATTTTTAAATTGCCGTGATTGTTGTTGAACATTGTAGACATTATGCTCAAGTTATTATTAGATGCATTATCATTAAACACACCCAGCAATCCAGCTCCCCAGTGGGCACTGTTACCAGAGAAACTGCAGTTTTGTACAACTACATGACGTTTGTTAGTATAGCCTTTGAAGCCGATATATAGCCCTCCACCCTTGGTATCATAATCTACAGGGTTACTGACATTATCTTTAGTTATTGCCTCATTATTATTGAAGCAACAGTTGGTGAAGTTGTACACAGTCTCTAGGACTGTTTCATTTGCATTAAAATTGAGTGTGATATGAACCCCTGCTCCAAGTCCACTCCCAAGCTTATTGTCAGTAAACACTGATTGAGTTACATTCAGTCTTCCCAAAACGTTGATAACTACAAGTCCACTGCCATTTGAATCTTTCACTTTTACATCAGTCAGTTCAATTTTGCATCCGTAGTAGAAATATAAAGCTGCTGGTGGTACACTAACTCCAGGTCCACTTGATAAAAATGAAATATTCCGAATCACAACTTCTAACTTTTTCTCATCATAGCTTCCATCAAATCTGAGAGCAGCAGCTCCAGCCTCGCAGTAGATCTGTGTGTGATTTGGAGCTCCAAAAAAGGATAACTTGGAGAAATTAGCATTGGAAAATATTACATTACTACTCAAATTCACTGCAGTAGAAATGAAAGTCACATTTACTCTCAGTTGGCTCTGGCAGAGACTTTCATTCTCTATATAATTCACAGCTTCATCCAGAGAATCAAAGCATTTCTGCTGCATGGTATTGCTAGGAGTCGATTCACATAGCCACTGCACACTGATGTTGCTACAATTCTGACTAGCTAGCACACTGTCATACAGTAGTAAACTTAATATGACAATTGGTAAAGCCATATCACACTGCACATGAATACTCATCTACACTCAGGAGTAGTAAGAACCTTCCCTCCTTTCTTGCAGTATTTAGCGTGAACTACATGAAATATCTCACCACATTATGGTAGAATGGTAGCTATGTACTGTTTTCAGTATCTGTATAGAAAACAAAGGTCAGCATGTTTATAACTGTAGAGGTCAATCTAGTAGTACATTTCATAATTATATAATCAGTCATTATGTACAATTCCAACTCCAAAGCATTCAGCATTGCTTGTTTTGCCCATACGATACTAGCCCGTCCCCGAGATATAGTATCAGCTATTTGTTTATAACGTAGTGTACCTAGTTTAGCTAGTACAGTGGTTTCAAAATGCCTTAGTGCTACAAGCCTCATTCTCTTACAAAAAAGGCTGGTTAAATACATGATTAACAATGTCAGCCTATCCTTACCTGTGTGAGGACAAGATACACAACTACTACATCTTCCAGTTTGAAGAAGTCAATTTTATAACAATTCTTTTTATACCGAGTCACAACACATAAAATTAGTTGAAGACAAGCAAGATATTACACACAATACATTTCAACACAAACTAAAATGGGACTAGCTACATAGCAGAACATGAAAATCATGGATGCTGCTAACATAAATACTCAAAGAAGATTGCGTTACAACTGAAGTTGAATGGAAACTATGTGCGTGAGCACAATATAGTTTGTGGTTATGGTGTGCTCTTATTAGAGTGGTGCATGCATGCAGTTGTGTGATGGTTGGCTACCAGTAGAAAGTGTCTCTTCTCACTCCATCAAACCACCCTCCACCTGCTCCCACTGTTCCACTCCTCTCCACAGCCTAGCTTCTACACCATTGAATAGTCTCTAATACCCTTCTTGTTTCTCTTCCAGCTGTGTATGCCATTGGATGGATAAGTAATGTCTGCATTGGTTGGCAAGTTTATCAGAACATGCAAGTCCAAGCAGTACAGCATACAGCAGTGTGCAGATACACTCTGTACAAATGTAGACCTTACTTTAACCCACCACCCCAGTTCTCAAGGCTGGGCATCTGGTGTCCTGCTCTTTTGTGTGTTGTGTTTGTAACTTTGATGTGGGCATTAGACCGGGTGTAATTTGTTTGGGGTGGGGTGTTGGAAACTTCCTTTCTCCTCTTTCTGCACCTTTCTTTTGCTGGTGTGCTATTCACATGTGTTTCCATGAACATGTACCTTCACTGGCCTGTTTTCTTTACCAGGGGAGCCTGTTTTAATGTAAAATGTAGACGACCATACATAGTAGCATATTAACATCAATGCACATAATATGAAAATATTTCTTTTCAGTATAAAGTGTTTACTTTCAAAACAAGCGACCATTTAAAAGCACCAACACTTTAGTTTTGGACTTTCATAGTAAACACACGCTGGAAGGTGCTTGCCTAAGCTTACACAACAGCTCTCAAGGTACTCCTTAATGACTTCAGGTACTAGAAAATCATATGTACATACAATGTACTAAAGCTGCTGTAACGTATACTAAACCTGCTGCTTTATAAACCTCAAGTACTGTGAACATGCAACTGAGTGTTACATACATGTACACATACACGTACATGTACTGTACATAAGAACAGTGACTACATTAGTTTCATGCACACTGGATGTGTGAAATTTGCATGTATATACATGTTGTACTTATACACACTGGTAGTATCACATGGTATACAACACTCTATATTATATTCTTGAATTACTGACTGTGAGGATCCTGTTGGGGGGATTAGTAAATCATGTACTTTCTGTGCTGAGCTCTTCAGCTCATGAGTGGAGTGCTGCCTGTGTCAGTAGTCATGACAGAGAGGAAGGTGAGAGTGAGGGACATGGAGAAGATTGCACAAATATAAAGGCACATTGACAGCATAGATTGTAGACTACACACATTCAGCCTCATTTATCACTGATGTACCACTACAACATCATACATATGATATAGAAACAACACAACACAACATACAGTGTAATCATATGTGATATCAGAGAGTCAGTAGACTCTCTATGTAGGCTCAGATGTGCCAAGTGGCCCGCGAGACGCGGGTCAGGCCCGCATTAATACTTCACAACCCGCGTTCCCGCCATAGCCATTCACTAACCCGCACGCAGCAAGCACGCCATTTATGGCGAGTTGAGCGCCCTCCTAGTTGTCTCAACGGCCGCTTTTCTTTATACGTCGTACACGCGTTGCTACTACCAATGCGCAGAGCAATATTAATTGCATCACGCCGAGTTACGTGTACACCCACGCAACCACGCTCAGTCAATCTGAGCACTGCGCATGCGTCCCTGCGCAACTCTCAAACGTAGCCAGCTTTTCCTATTCTGATTGCCAAAATGCATAGTATCACTGAGTGACCCTCATTTTAAACTTTACACCTTAGCATCTCTGTGTAGGGACGGCGCCGACACGACATGCCCACTTTTCCAAACAGAAAGGCTCAGAACTCCCAAAAGCGGCAGTTACAAGCCATTTTAGACACATACAGGTACTCTACAAGTGCTTTTGTACCCAGTAAGACCCATAAAGTTCGTAAAATACACAGCTACAATGACTTACGGAAATTGGCCAAACAGCACTTTTGTTGTTCATCTTCTCCTTCAGTTGAACTGGCCTACCGCCAAAGTGGCACAAGTACTCTCGATGGTTTTTACACAAAACGGCTCCTTTCCGTCAGAGGAGGTACGACAGTATCACGTGATTGCAGTCTAATTGCAATTTTTGCTGACACAGCAACCTATCTTCCGTTGAAAATACATGGCGTAACATGGCATTTTCCAGCGTCTGCTGAAGCAACGCTAAGCGAGGATCCCCAAAGGCTAGTAGCCAATTGTACGTACCATAGCCTATACCTCAAGAAAAAGAATCGAACCCGGGCGAACACCTACTGTTCCAGCGACTTACAGCGGGAAGTAGTTGAGGTCATGTAGCACTTCGTGGATATCTAGTTTAACTCAGATTTATCAGTCGCACCCATCTTTGGCCTATGGTATATCTCTCTACCGAGTTTGGATAGTATTCTGACTCTATAGCTCTCTTAAACTATGCAATGAACTGAAGAGGTCTACGTCTTTGCCTCGCGGTAGGCATCGGTAATTGCATTCTTTCGTGCGATTCATTACGTCATCGATTTTAGTGTCGTACCTCCTCTGCCTTTCCGTTGCGTGCGTGATCCCCGTGATCCTTGATCAACTTCGTAACTTTACTCAGAACTGTATAATCGAAAAATTTCCTTATTTGTTGGAAGCCATTTTCTGTACGTGCACGTGCATTCTAGAAAGGTGGGGCTCAAGCGCACGGGTCCGCGGGAGTAGAAGGGGGTGGGGCTCGTGCGAACACAAGCAAGTAGGGATGGTAAAGAACTCCACAAAGAAGCAGAAATGGACACTGAAAGAAAAACTACCTAAAATGTTAAAGAATGTAGGGATGGTAGTGCCAAAAATTAAAGAAACAAGATAATAACCTGAGTGGTGCATAGTGAACAACAGATTATGATATGACCATACACTACTTACGTATATAGTTCAAAGTTCAGAGTTCACACTACCACAACCAATTCATGTATGCAGACATGCAAGGGATAATTGCATGCAACAATAGCAACATGCGTAACCCCTCCCTACATTTTATTTCGTGGGCACATAAGTAAATGACATGGTTCATGATGTTTTTCATTAGTCTGTATTAAAACCAGTCTTATGTGGAAATGTTGTGGTGAACTCTGTCACTCATATATGACTGATTATGTGCATGCGTGTATGTGTGTTCTTTGTATGCATTTGTAGTGTAAGGTCACCCATTACAGAGGGTTATGTAATCATGCTAGATTTTAGTTACGAGTTCAGTTATGTACTAGTGGGCTAGAGCATGTAGTCGGTTCTCCCTACCTGTGTATGTACCCTTACTGTAATGATGTTAGCGTAACTGTACGAGTCAGTCTACGTGTGTTCGAGGTGACTGCGTGACAGTTGTGTTGTAACATGTTGTTAACCCTCGCACATGGGCGGGAGGGTTATTGTTGTCAGTCTGTGTGTGTGTGTGTGTGTGTGTGTGTGTGTGTGTGTGTGTGTGTGTGTGTGTCTGTCTGTCTGTCTGTCTGTCTGTCTGTCTGTCTGTCTGTCTGTCTGTCTGTCTGTCTGTCTGTTTGTAAACAGGTTTTCTCGTAAACCGTGACTCCTATGAGCAAACGTGGAGAAGCATCATTAGTGCTCGCTACAGTTAACGTCTGGAGCAGAAAGAAGAGACCAGAACTGCTTTGTTAAATATTCTTAGTTGACCTGGTAAAGATATATTAAGTTTTGATGTCTGCAATACACAGGCCAAGATGATGAAGAGGGAATGAGAAAGACAAACTTCCGAACCTGACCAGCAAACCAGCACACCAGACACTGAGCCACGATCACCAGACAAAAGTTCGTCCCCTCATTCCCTCTTATAGCTGCAGTGGTCGTTGCCTAACTGGCAACCTCACACTGCAGACCACCCAAATCATGTGCCGTCAGAACCCCGTTAGGAATCGACCGGGTAACACCTTCTCGTCAGAGTAGGAGCCATGGTGGGTGGATTTATCCCAGATGGATTTATCCAGATGGATCTATCCCAGATGGTTGTTAAATATTCTGGTTGTTAACTATTCTTATTCTAAGAATATTTAACAACCATCTGGGATAAATCCACCCACCGTGGCTCCTACTCTGACGAGGTGTTACCAGTCAATTCCTAACAGGGTTCTGACAGCACATGATTTGGGTGGTCTGCAGTGTGAGGTTGCCAGGTACGAGACGTAGTGAGCTATGGTTGCGTAACTTAAGTAAAACGTTACGGTATGTGTGGAAATGACACATGGGAGGAGTCAAAGGTATATATGCGAAAAATTGGTTCGACTAGGTTGCCAGCATGTCTATAATATCTTTTATTCTTGTATATACAATAACACCAAACACTCTAAGCTACATACATGAATGAATGAATAATCATAATAATTTCTTGACAGGTCATTAAGCATACAGTAGTTAAAAAAACACAACATTAACAGGAGAAGTTTACAGAAATTAGTCATGTTCAAGTACTTTGCATTAATTAAAGGTATTCAATCATACTTATTGAAGGAATCACCTTCTTCCCATGTGAGTTTACGGTAACGAAAGGAGTTTATTAGACGGTCTGGGGTATCATCTGGTGAATATGTGATATTATAGTATCTTTGTGAACGCACTCGTAGACAGGGAAAGGGTGTGCAGAGAGCCCATATACCTTGCAGAATCTTTCTCTTAATGGATTTTGGAAATCGTCGACAAAGCCAAAAGAACACAAAACCCAACAGATATACCATGGGAATCATTGTAAATGTCAAAAGATTACACAAGAGATAGGTAGGTGAGCGTGACTCCATGACCCATCCTAGGAGTATGCATACGTGAAGAGCCATAATGGTGGCTAGCAAATTGAAGAAGAAAATGTCCAGGTATGTGTAGAACGACTTCTTGTATGGTTGAACCACTGCAGTGATTATTCCAAAGAGGATGCATATCATAAGCAGCAGAATATAGGTAAGATAAAGATTATATGCTACATCAAAAATAGCGAATATTATTAAACGAAAAAAGAAGTATAATCCAGCAAAATATCTGCAATCTGGCCCACCATCTTTTCCATCTTTGTAGCATCCTTGAAATGCATCCATGAAGATACACAGTCCACTTCTGTTCAGCTTGCATCTGTTTAAGCACTTCTGAACAATTTTGAACTGATAAAAGGTAAGTAGCAATGGAGGTGTGAGTCCGAAGGTTAAAAAGAAAAATGCACTGATGGCAGCAAAAGGAGCATGTTCAGACCCAAGGTACTTGACAGTTGGATCATAGTTTACCACTCTCTCCTCTACAGTGAAGTTGGAGTTGTAAACAGTGGAAAATGTTAACAAAATCATGGATATTCGAACAACTTTCACATACGATAAAAGAATGAAAGCAGCAAATGCATCTACAATTGATGTCTGTGCCTTCCAAGCTTGTCGGAAACGTGTACAGAGAAAGCAGAGTGGTTTCCAGAGCCACACTAGGATACGGCAGTTCCTAGCATGCAACTCTATCACAATATAAGCAACCAGAAGGAAACACAGTGGATAGATGGCTGAAAGGTAGTGCAAAGCAAGTACATGTATCACTTTCAGTTGTGGCCCTAGACACATTCTGAAGTCCTCATTAAAAACACGTATCAGACGAAAGAACTCTAAACTCCAAATGCTGTAAAGGCTGACCACTGTACCTGAAATAGTATCTGAATGCTTGACTGAGCTTTTCATCCAGGCTGACTTGAACACAATGACTTCTAGTGACACTGTGAGAACCTGACTATAGAATATGAATCCATTGAGAGGTCCACTAGTAAAACTAATATGTAGTAGAAGGACCATAACAAAGAAGATTAAAGGAAGGAGACCTTCAACAGTAGCAAATATCAGCCAATTCTTTAGAAATCCTGTGCAATTATGGCAATCAAAAGTGTCTGAAAAGACATCTATGGAATAGTTCTTAATGCATTTTCCACACAGTTTTCCAGTTCGATTGAGTTTTCTACAGAATTCCTCGTCAAGTTTTTCTTTCTCCAATGGAAGAGGAAGATAAGGAGTGAAGGCATTAATACGGTTGTTTCCAGATGTAAAAGGACATCGTCCGTATACGACACGATACTCACGTTTGATTTTTGAGTAACTTGTGCAAAACCCTATAAACAAGTTAGCAGTCCAGTGAGAGTCTGTCTTGTACTGGCAATAAAAGTGAGATGAAAAACTACACTTACAGGATAGAGCATCAGAATAAAAGTTGAAGCCAGGAGGACAGTCTTGCAATGACACATTTACCTTCATGAATATAGGTCGGTCACCTTCTAACTCAAGCAAAATGGTCACATTTGTTTTCACATCACCAAACACTAAAAGATGTTCATTGATGAACTGGACTTTATAACCTTTTGTAGACGTCACTGTTGGAATGATGGTGAAGTTTGACACATTGTGTCCCAAATCATCAACAGCTTGTAAGAACTTATGGGGTATTCCTGGAAACATGGCAACATTTTTTGAAGTTGTACTGAAATTCCTTGCTGCTGTATGTATTTTGTTAGTGCAGTTGTCACCGGTAAAGTTCCAGTTCTTCCATGAACAAAATGTGTCTCTGATATCTTGGTCTAGAGTCGATGTGTTCCTGCGATGCCAGACACAAGGAAGTAGTGAAGTAGTGTATATTGTTTCTGGTTTGTTTGTAGTGAAATTGAAACTAGCAGTACTATACCATGGTGGTTCTCTATTATTGTATCTAATAAAACATCGATGAACATATGGCATGAAGGCTTCATCAGTTGGATATGCATATATGGCGCCTCCCTTGTTCAGTGCAGTGTTGTTGGAAAATATCAGCTTGCTTCCATTTGAGACAGTTATCCATGAACCATACAGTGATATTGCTCCACCATACTGGGCCAAATTATTATGAAAGTAAAGTGTTGTGTTCTCCTTCAAACTAGCAATTGTCTCATGTATGTGTAATGGAGATCCATTGTTATGCAAGAAATTGAGTGTTCCTTGTAATACAGTTGGAAAATAACTAATAGTAATTATGGAGGTTGTAACCTGGTTTAAATTGGAAACTAATGAGAAGTTACCATTATCAATGAAGTTTGAATCAGACACCACTGGATTCACATTGCAGTTTTCAGGGCTAGTGACTGCAGATGAACAGTATATGTTTATAGCTGCTCCGTTGAATGCAAAATTCTTTGAAAACTGAGACTGTGATATCGTCATTTTGTTTTCCCTCCCTCCAAAGAATGAAGGTTTTGAGTAAAACTCCACACCTCCCCCCCACGATGCAGAATTTCCATTAAATGTACAATTGTGGATATGTGCCTGGTTGCCTGATGAGTTTGAGTAGACATTGATCATGGCTCCAGCACCTGCTACATATGGAATTGTCAAATTGCCGTGATTGTTGTTGAACGTTGTAGACATTATGCTCAAGCTATTATTAGATGCATTGTCATCAAACACACCCAGCAATCCAGCTCCCCAGTGAGCATTGTTACCAGAGAAACTGCATTTTTGTACAACTACATGATTTTTGTAGGTATAGCCTCTGAAGCAGATATATAACCCTCCACCCTTGGTATTATAATCTACGAAGGGGTTACTGACATTATTGTTAGTTATTGCCTCATTATTATTGAAACAGCAGTTGGTGAAGTTGTACACAGTCTCTAGGACTGTTTCATTTGCACTAAAATTGAGTGTGATATGAACCCCTGCTCCAAGTCCACTCCCAAGCTTATTGTCAGTAAACACTGATTGAGTTACATTCAATCCTCCCAGTACATTGATAACTACAAGTCCATTGCCAATTGAATCTTTCACTTTTACATCACTCAGTTCAATCTTGCATCTATAGTAGAAATATAAAGCTGCTGGTAGCATAATTCCAGGTCCACATGATAAAAAAGAAATATTCCGAATCACAACTTCTAACATTTTCTCATCATAGCTTCCATCAAATCTGAGAGCAGCAGCTCCAGCCTTGCAGTAGATCTGTGTGTGATTTGGAGCTCCAAAAAACGATAAGTGAGAGAAATTAGCATTGGAAAATGTTGCATTACTACTCAAATTCACTGCAGTAGAAATGAATGTCACATTTACTCTCAGTTGGCTCTGGCAGAGGCTTTCATTCTCTACATAATTCACAGCTTCATCCAGAGAATCAAAACATTTCTGGTGCATGGTATTGCTTTCTAACTGGTGAAAAGGAGTTGATTCACACAACCACTGCACACTAATTGTGCTACAATTCTGACTAGCTAGCACACTGTCATACAGTACTAAACTTAATATGATAATTGGTAAAGCCATATCACACTGCACATGAACTTCTATACACTCAGGGGTAGTCGCAACCTTCCCTCTTTTCTTGCAGTATTTAGCATGAACTACATGAGATATTTCACCACATTACTGTGGAATGATAGCTAGCTATACTGTTTTGAATCTTCTCAATCTGTATAGAAAACAAAGTCTTTCAAAATCAATATGTTTTGTATCTGTATATAGAGGTCAATAGCCTTTTCAATCAGTCACACAAGATAAAGTCTATAGTTCCCAAGAGTTTCAAGGCTCGTGTATTCCCAATGTACAAGCTTGGGAATGCTTGGGAAATGAACACTTGTGTCCATGTACACCTCTTGGAAATGCTTGGAAATGCTAGTGCCCAGAGGCATACAGGCTTGGACACAAGTATTCATTTTCCAAGTTTTCCCAAGCTTGTACATGGGGAATACACAAGCCTTGAAACTCTTGGGAACTACAAACTTTATTGCTGTGTCATCATGCATAGCTACATACATAAAATTCCAACTTCAAACTATATATTCAGCATTGCTAGTTTCACCTAGTAGGTGAAACTAGTAAATAAGATAACAAGATAAAGTATCATTACTCTATAGCCATTTGTTTATAACTCAGTGTAGCTACAGTACATGTTTTCAAAATGCTTAGTGCTCCAAGCCATTTTCTGAGCTCTGACTGTATAGAAACAAGATTAACAATGTCAGCCTATGTGAAGACAAGATACACATACAACTACTACATAATTATGTGAGCTACTTGTTTGCAGAAGTCAATTTTAATTTTTGTATATACTCACAACACATACAATTAGTTGAAGACAAACAATTTAAGACAATACACACAATACATTTCAACACAAACTAAAATGGGACTACATAACAGAACATGAAAATCATGGATGCTGCTAACATCAATACTCAAAGAAGATTGTGTTACAACTGAAGTTGAATGGAAACTGCTTGCGTGATAGTTTGTGGTTATGGTGTGCTCTTATTAGAGCAGTGCAGTTGTGTGATGGTTGGCTACCAGTAGAAAGTGTCTGAAAGGTATCTTCTCACTCCACCAAACCACCCTCCACCTGCTCCCACTGCTCCACTCCTCTCCACAGCCTACATAACATTAGAGATATGCTTTGGAGCACTGAAAGATATGTGTGAACACAACAAACCTTATCATCAGCCTTGTCAGTTTCAGAGTCTTCTGGTAAGTATTCTGGCATCTGAAATAGAAAATACATCCAACGTGATTGGAAATCAGAAAAGCATATGAGCCCTCATGTTAGTGGGGTGCATGCACAGCCAGACAAGCAATGCTTCCTGAGTGCTATAGAATATAGTAATTCGGGGATGTATCCTTTGTTCTTTATTAACCTTCACATACATCCTTGCATTGCTAATGTGATGGCTGATCAGTGATCAACCAAGATTTTTTCAAACGTGCATGCTTATACATGTGATTATGTACACATGTCCTGACCGCAATCAGTGCAAATTAGGCAAGATGCAAAATGGGAGCTCTGATGAACCTTTGCAGGCCTACTGCCATACACATGAACTAGCTTTTACTGCCATTGAATAGTCTCTAATACCCTTCTTGCTTCTCTTCCAGCTGTGTATGCCATTGGATGGATAAGTCAGTAGTGTCTAATTCAATGCATTGGTTGGCAAGTTCGTCAGAACATACAAGTCAAGCAGTACAGCATACAGCAGTGTGCCGATACACTGTGAAACTCACTGTACGAATGTAGACCTTACATGCACATGTATACATGTACCTTCACTGGTCTGTTCTCTTTACCACCTTTCGCAGGGGAGCCTGGTCCAAATGTTAAGAATACCTAATGTAAAATGTAGACGACCATACATAGTAGCATATTGATTCACACACATCAATGCACATTATACAGGGTTTCATTTGAGGGGGGCAGGGGGGCATTTGCCCCCCCCCTGGATCCTAAGTGCCCCCCTTACATTGCCACCCCCTCACATTCCCAAAACTCTACTTTGTCTCTAGAATTCTGGCTGAAACACTGACATATATATGTGCAATGTTTTCTTTTCAGTACAAGGTGTTACTTTCAAAACAAGTAACCTGTTAAAAGCATCAACACCTTAGTTTTGGACTTTCCATTGCATTCTAAGTAAAAAACACCAGCAGATGGTTGCCTATAAGCTTACACAACAGCAGGACTGACCTCCTCTCCCCTTTCATTCTTCACCACTTGCTGAGCTCCAAATGTACCCGAGGCTTCTATGGCCCTACACAATACCTGCATATACACAAGGAACAACACCCTCAACATTACAGCTTGTTGAGCAAGGTACATTGTACATGTAGATATAGTGGAACTACAGTATCACAAGATCCTGGCTATTCTGTGGCATACAAAGTATACAAATTCAATAAGAGTGCCTTTATTAGAGGGTTCTATGTTACATGTCGTGTCTTTAGCCAGATTAGAGAAGATATCACAATGGCAGTTAGCATGTGCTTCTAGCCAGTATCTCTCAATGTAATATTCTAACATGTGCAATACAACTATTATGTAACCATAGGTAAGTAGTAATCCACTACAACATACATGTATATGTACTTCAACAGTATGTGCATGTACACACACCTCAGGTTTGAGATCAGTCCTGACTCTGACCACACATCTGTGTCGAGGCATGTTGAATGTGAAACTGACCACACCCCTCACTGTTAGTAGCCGCTCCTCCACCATCAACCGAGACTTCTACACACAACAAACAGAGACCAGACTTTCACAGAGAAAGGTCCACCCTCATACATACATCAAGCCTCTTTAGCCCCCCCACCCTTCTCCATATTTCCCCCTAGAAACTACATGCATAATCCATGACATACACAATGCAGACCCACCACATATACACATATGTACATATGTCCATGTATGTACCTGATCATTGAGGCCCTCAATCTGTAATATGATGGCTCTGGCCTTCCTGTTTGAGGAGCCCAGAAATGAGTTGGACCTAGCTGCACCATGGCGGGAGTGGGACATGGGTCTGTGTCAGAGAGATACCAAGAGGATATATGTATACATACTTAAGTAAGGCTTGCATTGATGTACATGTACATGGCACCATGAAGGATCTTTAACCCACTGCCCCAGTTCTCAAGGCTGGGCATCCGGTGTCCTGCTCTTTGTGTGTGTTGTGTTTGTGACTTTTTTGTTTGTTTGGGGTGGGGTGTCGGAAACTTCCTTTCTCCTTTTTCTGCATCTTTCTTTTGCTAGTGTGCCATGCACATGTGTTTCCATGTATTAGTCAGTGTGTATGGATTTTGGGCACTGGGTGTGGGGAGAGTTGACATAAGCTAATTCTCAAGGCTGGGGATCTGGTGTCCTACTCTTGTGCATGGTCTTGCAAGGATCAGCGAATTGAGTTCTTCTCTTCTTTCTTTTAAGCTAGTGTGCTGTTTCCATGTACTATAGCTGCTGTTTTATAAACCCCACTGTAGTGTTACATACATGTATTACATGGAAATAGGTGTGTGCAGAGAATATATGTAGAGTGTGTGTACATGCTTTACCATGTGTATACCTCTGTGTACATGTACATATGTGTACATGTACTGTACACTTTAGACAAAGACACTATGAAGTTTGCATGCACAGTGGATGTGTGAAATCTATCGTGTACACAGAGGTAATATCCACATGGTAAAGCATGTATACACACTCTACATACTGTATTCTTGAATTACTGACCGTGAGGATCCCGTTGGGGGAATTAGTAAATCATGTACTTTCTGTGCCGAGCTCTTGAGCTCATGAGTGGAGTGCTGCCTGTGTCAGTAGTCATGACAGAGAGGAAGATGAGAGTGAGGGACATGGAGAAAGATTGCACAAATAATAAATAGCACTAAAGTGCAAACCCTCGGCGTATATACGTAAAATATGCGCATGCGTAGATCAATGACGTTTACATTGAAAACCCGCCTCCATTTATAAGAACCATAGGCTGTTTCTTTCTGGCTCTCATGTGGGGTAGCTGCATCATTGGGCAATCTTGCAAGCAGCAATGAATCTCCCTAGGTAACGTTTGATGCATCTATAACAAGCAGAACAAGCAAGAACTGGTCGAGGTAAGCTGGGCTCATTAGAATATTGGCTTTTTAAATTTTTGAACATAATAGTTTCAGAAAAATCACCTTAATAAATCCATACATATGTAACACTAAGGCCACTGGTATCTTTTGTCACCCTGTTGCACGTAGTGGCTGAATAGCAGAAACAGACAGACAGACAGACACACTGGCACACGCACACACACACACACCACACACAAAAACCAAGTACCGTAACCCTTGCTGCACATGCACACCGAGAGTTACCAGGCACAGTGACAGCATAGGTTGTAGACTACACACATTCAGCCACTGATGTACCACTACACCACCATACATATGACATAGAATCAACACAACACAACATACAGTGCAATCATATGTGATGCTAGTTTCATGAATGTGATTCTATGGAACACGTACACATAGGCATGATGATATACATAGTCGGTACACACAAAGGTAGCTACCCAGAAAGCAACACAGCGACTGTATATACAAATAGTACATGAATGTGTATTTTAGAGAACACTGTGACTGGAAATATGTATATGTATACATATGTACACCATACGTGTACATGGAAAACACACGGAAAAAGGTGTGCGTAGAGCAAACCAAGCAATTGGCGAACAGCTGTTTTGGGCTGGTTGGCCCTCATCAGTGCTGTGTATGGCTAGTTGCTCTGCAATGGCCTAGACTTACATACCCTGAGTAGTTGTACATGTACTTGTACTTAGAATCTGTAAATGTATCCATGCAACAAGAACTATCTGTAAACAATGGAGCCATTTCAGTACTGCCTTCAAGGACTTCTACATGCATGCATGCACATGTAGAATATATGTACATGTGTTTGTTCTGATTAGTGGAGCACATACTACATTATATACATGTGAATATACGCATTGAACCACTAAACTACACAGAGTATATATACACACACACACAGACATGACAGGCACATTACCTGTTGATAATCCTCCGAACACTGATAACCAGTCCCATCTCATTCTTCATCAGGGGCCGATTTGAAGGCACTTGAGCGAGGTAGAATAATGCCTGCAGAGGCATACACATACCATCATGGACATTTGCACATGTTCATACATTCACAAACTCCCGTCTTCTCAGATGTGTGGTGTACATAATACATGGCAATTCTTATTAAAAAGGCAGGCTATGACTACCCACCTCCAGTGCTGTTTGAACCACCTCTGGATTATCATTGTCCAGGAATATCACCAGACCAGGTAGACACCCTTGGTCCTATCAGTGAAGCAAAAAATTATATGTAGTACAATTGGAGGTGCAAAATATATGTACACAAGAATGAGATTAGTTAACACCACACACTAATTATGGCCATGTACACTCCCCAATGTAATGTGAATAGAAGCATGGTGTGCTCTAATTGAGAGCAATACCCCTGAACAAGCATACGTACATACATATACATGTACATGGAATTCAATCACACATGTAACTCATAGAGAGCTCAATACAGTAACTTATTACCTTTATAAATTTGCTCTATACACTGTATACATATTGCTATTGGCCCTCCCACATACAGCATGTCCACGTACACACATATTTGACTGGCATGGCAGTACATACAAGTGAGCATTCAGAGAACACCTTGCTCAGTGTAGTAGCTCAGCCAGCTGGGCTACAGCAGTGAGTGTGTGTCTTGCTCACCCTGACTATGGTGGCCCTGTTTTGAGGGTCAGCTGCAAGATCCCGCAACTGCTGCACAACTTTAAGCACCTCCATTGGAGACTATGAAATCTAAGAGAGGGAGAGAGGGGGGGAGAGAGAGGGAGAGAGAGAGAGAGAGGGGGGGAGGGGGAGGGAGAGAGAGAGAGAGGGGGGGGAGGGGGAGAGAGAGAGAGAGAGAGAGAGAGAGAGAGAGAGAGAGAGAGAGAGAGAGAGAGAGAGAGAGAGAGAGAGAGCATGCAATTCATGGCTAAACACTCCCACTCTGGACTCTGTAGTTCTCGTCACGAGGGGCTCTTTAGAACAAACCTACCTGATTACAGCCTTCAACGGTAAGCCACAAACACAATTTTCGTCTTTACAGGTAGTACAGCACGTCACCACTCACAGACACACAGACACACAGGGCATGCGATAGCCTACTCATACAATCACGTGACAGAAGGAATTTCATTGGAGAGTTTAAATTAATAACTTTACCTGGCGCCATCGCCAAGTCAGCGTTGTCTAGCTTCTCTTTAGACTCTTACCTTCACCTGATAGAGATACCTCTAGCAAGTTGTACTTCTCTACTGTTCTCAATTCCTGCGGCGACGGACCGTCCGCCGCGAGGTGAAACTAGGCTTGTATTTCTATTTAAAGCGCATCCAGCCAAGTCCCGTTAACAATATGAGTACCTGCTGTACCTGTAAGGTAGGTGGTGTATACAGTTGAATCTATCTTGTCCTCACAAGTACCTGTTTTCTTTCTGCGTGTAGTATGGGCATGGATCATCCCGCAGTGTGGTAAGGCAGATAGGTGGGAGGATACCACTTGACACTGGAAGGAGAATACACGTACAGGTAGACTTCACTGTAGATCACACAAGGAACATGCATCTGTTGTATTTACTCACCACAATGTCTCCTACTGCCTTTATTCTGTATGTGTGACCATACTTTCGGCATTTGTCTGCCAGGTTCCACAGTATTCCGAGAGTCCTCAAGCAGAACACAGATATAACACTGCAGGCCTGACTCTTGCCAGCTACTTCAAGGTACGATGTGTACTATTACATACTATGATACATACATGTATCATGCCACACCTGTTCAATGACCAGCTGCCTCAGGAGTTTAAGAGCATTGCCTAGATTGTGAATATCATGGGTTTGAATCTCACTTGAGTCTGCAAATATAAATGTGTTGCTTTGCCTTTCTGTTGTGTTGTGCTACCTTGTCTTAAACATCTCTCTGTGTTATGTATACAGTATTTTAACACCCTTTGTGTTTTTTGTTGCGGTACACTTTGTACTGCACTACATATGTGACAACATGTTGTGTCTCTCCAGCACCCCGATCATAGAGTAACTGGAAGACTGTTCTCTGGGGAGTGGGAGGAGGGGATGGAGTGGGATGGAGGCTCGGATGACTCAGGTATGGACACCATTCTGGATGGAGAAGATGATGAAGAACCCCAGACTGAAGAGAAACAGGGTATGTACAGTGCCCACTACTCCTGTGTGTAGAACAGCTGGGTCTTGTATGATTATGGTGAGTGTGTTTTTTGTAGAAACAATGGAGAAGATATCAGCTCTAGAGAGTGAACTAGCACGCCTCAAGGCTCAGATTGCTGTCTACGCTCTCTCGGAAGTATCAAATATTCCCACAGGTACATTTACATTATCATTTCATATGCACAATTTGTAGTGAAGTGAAAGTACAGGTAGACCTTGTAATTAGGGAACACATTGCAGGAGACTGGACTGGGAACTTGTCTTGAATATAACACTGCCCATGATCGACACTATGAGTTCTATGGTAGATGTACATAGTCCCACCTGAGGCAGCTAATTTTTTCTATGAAAAATAACTGCCTTGGGCGAGTTGTGTTGTGTCTTTCTGTTGTGTTTCCTTTCTAAGCATCTCATGGATGATTAAGTCACGTATATACATGTGGTACTCATAAGTCTCATGACTCAGTGTAATATCATTGTAATCCAACTACCAGCTCCGCCGGCCCCTCCTCCCCCTCCGCCCATGGCTCCACCCCCTCCCCCCACTGCCAGCACCCCTGCACCACAGGTACATACACACATTTGGTCTCATTTAGGACATTGTATAGGCTGGAATTCACACACAGTAGTATGACTGGTTATGATTGTTCGGCATATCTATGATTACAAGCATGTACAATACATGAAGGAAGTGTTTCTCCACCTCTTCATGTAGCCACGAGTCCCTCTTTCCTCACGAGGAGGGAGACAGAGAGAGCCAGCCACACCTGTCAACCCAAACTTCTCCCATGTGCTCCGAGATCTCGGCAGTGTCAAACTACGCTCCGTTCCCTCCATTGTCAGGTGACTAGGCACTGGCTACACTTCACTACCCTACAGTGCACATGTGCAGAGTAGGGTCAAGCAATCAAGTCTCTCTCCTTTGTACATACTAGTTTTGTCCATACGCCTCTCTGGCTCTCATAAACAATTTTCGTTGTCGTAGCATAGTAGCAAGACTGTCTGTGGTTGCTTCCTGGGTATCTAGTGACATCAAAGGAGTCAATTACGCACAGTGCGTGCACTATATTGCTGGTATATACATACAGTGCTTTTGATCTCCCCATGCAAGACAACGTAATCACAAAAAGGACAGGGCATCAGCTTTTCTTTCTTTCACCTATGGTGTGACAATTTGCCATATATTGTGTACAGGTCTCCTGGAGGTACTCCAATGAAGAAGAGAGACCAAGACAGCCAAGAGCCAGCCAGCACTGACCCTGGTGCTGTCATTGCACAGGCACTTAGAAGGAAGTTTGCACATAACGTGTTTCAAGACTCTCCAGGTACATATGTAATGCATTATGCCTGTAGCATTGAATTCAGAGATTTTTAGACAAGGAAATGGACACACACACACACACACACACACACACACACACACACACACACACACACACACACACACACACACACACACACACACACACACACACACACACATTACAGTGACCCTCCATGCATGTACATACTACATAACATTGTACACTTCTTTATCAAAGTATTTTCTAACTTCAGACAAGGAAAATTTGCTTGACAAGTCATCAGACTCGTCTGCTTCAGGATTTGACAGCCCAGCAGGAAAACTGGTAATACACAATGTGGCGTAGTGGAGAACTCTACATGTGTACTACTCAGAATTAAATCTAAATTAGGATATTTTCACACTATTGGACTATGCTCTATACACAACTACTGTACATGTGTTTCAAGCATAACTATATATCTGTACATGTGTACACTTTTAATCTGTTCTCTCCCTGATAGTTCAACTGACAGTGCCTAACAGGAACGGAGGTCAATGGTGTTAGCATTCAAACACTTCTTCATTTTGTCATTTTGTATCACACTGCATATGGTTTGTACTCCTTGTTCTAATATTATTGCATTGTGGCTGAGTTGACACAGTAATGCATGTGTGTATAGAAAAGAGGTTGGCACCAATTATACATAGTAGAACTTACATAGAGGTAAAAATATAATGAACTTGAAGGAAGCTAGAGTTATACAAACTGGCTTCTGAAAGCATCTACACATGAATTAACAAGGTAGTTTCATTGTTTTGTCAAGCATCTGCAGTGTGTGTAACTGTCAAAATTGAGGGCCAGTAAGGGGGAATCACCAGGGAAATTCCCTCATTTGGAGCTGCTGTTTTATTGAATGTTGAATCCAGTATGAGCTATAAGAAATGCTCTACAGTTGCTGGACTTCTTTGCGAAAGAATCCCATTTTCTGGTGTTCTGAGTGTCGATAGTGATGCCTGGGATGCTTATACTGGATACAAGGGCAGGTTGGAGTACTACTTCCATACCAATGATTCAGGGACTGCCATTGTTGTTGCTCGTAAATTAGGATCAAATGAGGATAGTTCTGTTATAAGAAGCAAGCTATTTTTGAATGCAGCGGGAACATGGGGGTTTGAATGCAAGAAGTCCTATTGGAGACCACCATTGGATAAAAATGGCCATGAATGTGCATGTGTCTCAGATCATGAATGGAATATAGTGTCCCTCACACTTGCCCTTTTTGATGTTGCTGAGAAGTTTGGTAAATACCATGTCCTCCTAAACAATTGTACAGCCTTCCGAGATACACTCGTGTGGTCAATGAAAAAGGCCGGCCCCAAGTATGCTAAAGAAGCAGAAAAGTTGGGACCAGTAGAGCCTGGGACCTATTCCCTAGTGAAAGCTTTAAACAAACACCTCAAAAGCAGAAATTACCATGTTCAGATTGAGTTTTACCCATTGAGTGCCCAGAAAGAAAATGGAGAAAAAGGAACGTGATAACTGAGTGGGAATGACTCACAGTGACTCACTACCGTGACATCATGTATGTCATGCTGTGTATGTACTAGTCACTCTATAGCCAAAGAACATTGTACATAAATTTGTGTGCTAATTGATTTTATGGTGCTGTAGGCGTCACAATTATGCGCTATGACGTCTTGACACAGCACAATCGCAACGGGGAAGGCCCGGGAATCGAGGCTACGTGCCGCAATTTTCGTCGCTTTACGTAGGGCAAAAGGTCAAATTAAAAAATCGTTCGTACGGTACCATAGTACTGTGTATATAGGGATTGCTATGGTCTATCCCCATTGTATATACTACATTGCATTATTGTGCACTTCTTATTTTCAAACTTCAGACAAGGAAAATTTGCTTGACGTCTGCTTCAGGGTTTGACAGTCTGGCAGGAAAACTGGTAAACAGAAGACTATAGCATAATGGAGAGCTTATTTTCGTCCTACATCTGTACTTCTCAGATACGCAACAACCATACATGTACATCGAGCATAACCTGTATTCCATTCTCTCCCTGATAGTTCAACTGACAGGAACGGAGGTCAATGGTGTTAGCATTCAAACACTTCATTTTGTCACACTGCATAGTTAGATCTACTATGCCTATGGTGCATGGTTTGTACTCCTTGCTCTAATATTATTGCATTGTAGCTGGGATCGCTAGTAAAGTGCCGGCGGTGCTCTCAGATGCTCAAAGTTATGCTCGTCTAATCGGCGCAGCCTACCCTCAGTCTATCCGCATACTCCATCCGTGCCCATTCTCCGTATTCGATTTCGTCATTACTGAAAGTATGCGATATACGGTACATCGGTACATGGAAAATATTTCGCGCATGAGCGTCCTTCTGACTGAAAGGCCCGCGGGATTCAATCATTCGGGAACGAGGTAGACACGGTCACGTGAACATGTAAAGAGTATGCGCGTAAGGTCGACATTGCTTGACAGTTGAAGTTGAACTTAGGTCATACATCGTTACTGGAAGAGTCGAGCAAACACAGAGTGCTAGAAGACTTCTAACATCGGAGTTCAAGCGAAAGAGATACATATCTAACGTTACGGAGCTAAAATATAATTTATCCGTTTTCTGACAGACAAATATCGGGTAAGTACTGCTGCTTGTTTGCCATTTTGTGCGTTTCATATCGTGTTAGTGACGTTTTGTATAGCTTATTGCCTGTGTCAATGTTCAATGTTCGTGGCTGAAAGTATTGCCAGTATTAGTGATCGTATATAGTTGCTTTAAAGCATAAGATTGTATCAAGATTAATATTTATAATCCCCCCCCCCCCGTAATATTTATGTTACAAGACAGTAAAGTTGTATTAGAATGTTTCATTCAATGTTATCTTTTCTACGTTCGTTGTTTGCACAGGAACTCTACTTGTTGATTCAATTTTTGAAAATGAAAGAGTTTTGGAAAGTCATCACAATTCTCTTTTGGTGTTGGTATGTAAACAGACCTGTGTCTGGCCATGAGATATATAGAGTAGTCCCTGGAAAGCCAAAACATCTTCTGAATGTGGCTCTAAGTAACAGTGAGAACATCAGTCTCGTGATCTCTTTCAATGACAGCAATACTTTGTTTGGGTTTCAGAGAGGTCATGGGGGTAAGGTTTTCTTAACAGTCTATGCTAAACCCAACACTAGTTATGAGCTCGAGATGACCATGAATATCAGTGACAAGAATCATAGCTTTACCATCAACATGCTACAATGTCCTCCTGGTTTTGTGTTTAGCCCCACAACCAAAATGTGCACTTGTACTCCCTCTTATTCCAAACACAACATTTTGCAATGCAACAACTCCGATTTTTCGGCAAAGATATTTGTGGGGTTTTGTGTGAGCAGTGGTGAAAATAATACATTGCTCATCACACGATGTCCGTTTGCTAATCAAATACATAGTATATATACTCCTTTAACAAACAAAAGCAATAGCAACCAATTGGTCTTTTGCGAGAGTATTCATCGTGAAGGAAAGCTCTGCAGTAAATGTCTTCATAATTATGGTGTGTCTGTTTTCTCAGATACATATGAATGCATCAAACCTTGTAAGAATCGTTGGGCAAATATTGCAAAGTATTTGGCAGTTGAGTTTATTCCCACTACAATTTTCTTCCTATTAATTTTATACTTCCATATTGCAGTAACAACTGGTCCAGCCAATGGATTCATCTTCTTTGGTCAGATGATAACTGTCCCCATTGAAGTTATCTTTTTACGTTATGGCCTACAGATATTCTTTATAGGCAACCCCAATGAAAATCACTATACTAATGCTTTGGAGCAAGTCATTATTGTTCCTTATAGCATTTGGAATCTGGAATTTTACAGGATATTTAATGCCAGTGTGTGTTTGTCAGAAGATCTTAAGGTTATCAACATACTTGCTCTGCGCTATGTCTCAGCAATATACCCACTCATCCTGCTGTTGATTGCATACTTTTTCATTGAACTGCAAGCCATGAATATCCGTCCTATTGTTTGGCTGTGGAAGATAGTCTGCTTCCCCTGTACAAGATGGCGACGAGTCTGGAAAGCTAAGACATCAATCGTAGATGCCTTTGCAACATGTGCTCTGTTGTCTTACAACAAGTTCATGTATGTGTCTTTCCTTTTACTTGCACATTCAGATGTTTATGGACAAAAGGATAAAGTGCTCAATTTTGATCCATCCGTCACATTTTTCTCTAAAGAACATGTACGATATGTTGTACTTTCAGTTATCATAATTTTACTGTTTGGCGTCTTCCCTCCACTGCTGTTGACCTCCTACCAGTTTAAACACTGCAAGTCCTGTCTTGAGAGACTGAAACTGAGACAGCCAGGATTCGAGCAGTTTATTGACACCTTCCAGGGTTGTTACAAAGATGGAACTGATGGAACAGCAGACCGCAGATACTTTGCTGGCCTTTACTTTGTATTTCGTGTGATGATGCTGCTTGTCTTCTCCCAGTCAAAAGATGTTGTTACTCTCTTGACATATAAGGCTGTGGTATCGATCACTTTCCTGTTTATCTGTGCAGTATCACAACCATACAAAAAAGGAATATATACCTTCATTGATTGCCTTTTCTTTGCCTTAATGGCTGCCATTGCAACCATCCAGGTCTATATTTACATCAGACTTAAGCAAAATGAGGAACTGTCGCGAACATTTTTACTGTACTACTTTTTATTGTATGTCCCCCTGCTCTACATGATATGCTATGTAGCACGTTGGTTGTTCCTCTGCTACAAGAACAGAGATTCAAATCCTTATGTTATTCATCAAAATCCTGATGGCGGATTTAGAGAACCTGTGATGAAGGAAACAGATGAAGGTAGAAGTCCAGTAAACATCGATATATCTTTCCGTCCTTCCATCACACGCACCGAGGTAAGCATTGCTGAACTTTCTCAAGAAAGATGTTCCTCAGATAGTGAAAATGTGAGTGCTTCTGAGGAGGAGGCATCACCTCTTATGAAGAAAAGGAGAGAAATGGAGATTTTCACACAGTATGGATCTTCCTTGGTGGACTCTTAGTGCTGTAGTCTGTACCATTAGGAGTTGTGTGCTATATCCTATGGTGTTTACTTGTGTGTATGCATGTACTTTAGTCACGTGTGCTCCATGTATATATGGATCTTGTACTATGATTTATTTACACTGAAACTAAAACACTGTTTATATACACCTACATAAATATAACATGGCACTCAACTTGGTGAAATAGTTACTATATATCTTACAGTATTGAAAACATGGGCTTAGAAAAGAAACTATAGATGATTGCAATGATAATAAGGAGTATTGTCATACTCTCTTCAGTTTTGTTCAAAAACAGATAAAAGAGATGAGCAATCACCTACTTAATTAAGTAAGGCAGTTTCATATGTGTATGGCTCTGTTATTTACTGCTATTGTGCTAGATAGATACTAAATATTGTAGAAAATTGTACTAGTTCCTCTGTCTTTTATATACTAGGTATACACTTAGTGCCTCGCGCAGTAAATGCATAATATAGTTAAAGGAAGAAGAAATGTAGATATAGAAGAGAATGAGGTCAATAATGATGTTAATGTCTCTGGCCCTCCTGTTGCATTCTGCCTCAAGTCTAACTGACCTAGTCGAGGAGTAAAGTGCATAAGTACAGTAGGGGCCGGGTTTCCGGGGGTTCCGAACGCGTCTGATTTTCATCTCCTCGAACACAAGGCCAAGTTTTACAGTAGAATCGCTAGCTTCGTGCCCAGCCTCTTTCCGGGAGGGAGGGGGAAGAAAAAGACTGGTTACGAGGCTATATTAGTACAGCAAGAGACTAATACCGTAAAACGTGGCCGCACTTCGAGGCCATCTCTTTCCCTTTCCGTCCTCTTTCGTATATTCGCCAACTCCCGGCGGTGGAGAGGCGTCATCACGCGTCATCATGCAGGTAGGGTTGACGTATTCCAGTATATATGGCCTATAATATAGGCCCTATTCCAGTATATATGGCCTATTCCACTATGTATGGCCTATAATGTAGGCCCTATATACGATGAGATTTAGATGACGTCACAAGAGTCATGTGCTTTCTGTCTATCACGTGCGAAAATGGACCCGGCCTCTCCCTCCGCTTTTCCACCCCCGCATTTAATTGCACGGAGGACTGGGAACGAGGCTACATACAAACATCACAAGAGCTGCGTAATTAGGATGCCTCGCGCTAAGGCGTTCGGCAACAAGATATTGTAGGTCTACCTGGGAGGTATGTTTGGGTTACACTGTTACAATAACTATGTATTTGTTGCTTGTAGATAAAATGGTGGTAAATTACAAGCATTGTATTAGCAAGCTTCACATTTCTCATAGTTATGTATAGGTCAGTCATTGATGTTGTAATATGTGCATAATTGTATAAATGCTGCTATAGTTCTCTGCAGAAACACTATTTCTGTATTTCTAAACTTTTGCCGCACCTTTTACAAGAAGACGTGGAAGGCTGACACATTTCCAAGGTTGGAACTTGCTAGATCTATACTTATCATGTGTATATATGAAATAGTTTATCTAGCAATACGACTGTTTTACTTTCAGATTGCAAGTTACTGTTAAGTATACTGTTACTGTTACATATATAGAAAATGAACATTCCCACGACAGTTGTGATAGCAGTTCTCTCTGTTTTTGTCATCAACACGTCACATGGGGGAGACCTGGCTGTCATGTCCCATGACTGCAAAAACAACAGAAAAGTAATCCCTTTGACACTTTTCCCCGGAATAATGTCACAAGTTCCTAAAATCACATTTGAAGGACCTAGCTTAACAATCACTTCTGTAGACAATAAAACTAAATGTGCAGTGAAATATGACCCTCAAGGCCACACAAATGTTGCTGTGTATGGAAAGGAGAACAAAACTGGCATCAGAATATGTCTCAAAAGCAATGTGCACAAGGAGTACGAGTTAAATGTAAATCTGATATACTGTCCTGCTGGTTTTATTCACAATTCAATTATGTGTGTTTGTCCACCATGGACAAACTCTGGTATTCTGTGTAATCAATCTCAGAGCACCGCATATGTTTTTGTGGGGTTTTGTGCCAGTCGCGAAAGTGGTGAACATCCTCTGCTGATAGCAAGGTGTGGTTTTGCAAACCATCTGATAAAGCCACTTCTAGCAATACCTCAGAACAATTTAACCGGAAAAACCAAATTCTGTGAATTTTTTAAACGAAGAGGAACACTTTGCAGCAAGTGTATAAACAATACAGGAATTTCGGTATTTTCAGACACCTTTGATTGCATTCCCTGCAATCATCTTCAAGCCGGCAAGTTGATACTCTACTTAGTGATAGAGTTTATACCAACAACACTCTTCGTCATGGCCATTATATTTTTTCACATAGGCATAACAAATGGTAAAGCAAATGGATTCATATTTTTTGCTCAAATGAAAACAACTCCACTGGAGGTACTCTTCCTTGCCTATGGCCTTAAGCTCTACATAGAAGATAACCACTATTTTGATAATGTGTTGACTCATTTGGTTATTGACCCGTACTGCATATGGAACCTAACCATCTTCAGGATGTTTCAGCAGAAGATATGCCTCCATCCAAAGCTGAAGGTTGTTCATGTATTAGCTATGCATTACATCTCAGCATTTTATCCTCTCCTGCTTTTAATAGTGACATATGCACTGATCGAACTGAAAGCCCGGAACATCCGTATAGTGACTTATCTTTGGAGGCTGTTTTGTTTTACTTGTGTACGTTACCGTAGGGTTTGGAAAGCTAGAACATCAGTCATTGATGCCTTTGCTTCTTGCATCTTACTCTCATACACCAAATTTGTACTAGTGTCATTATCGTACTTTTCATACTCAGATGTGAGGAATGTCAATGGACACCATGTTAAAAAGGTACTTTCTTTGGACACTTCTATACATTATCTTGGATCAGAGCACAGGCCATTTCTAGCAATAGCAAGTGTTATTCTTCTGACGTTTGGAGTTTTTCCTCCCCTTATCTTAACCTTTTATCAGTTCCGGCCCTTTCAAAATGTCCTTGAACTTTTGCACCTTAAGGGGCCTGGTTTTCAACGGTTTGTGGAAGCATTCCAAGGTTGCTATAAGGATGGTACAGATGGAAAGGTTGACTGTCGTTTCTTTGCAGGACTATACTTCGTATTTCGTGACATCCTACTAGTGATTTATGCAGTATCACCCTCATTTCCAAATGGGTTCGTAGCAGTCATTATTGCAACAATATTCTTTTTACTTCTATTTACCATCTTTCAACCATACAAAAAAAACCTCTACAATGCAATTGATGGCATGATTATCTCTCTCTATGCAATTGTGACAACCCTCCAAATGTTTATCTACAATCAGCTTCAGCAAACATTCAGGGTATCACATGTGTTCCTGCTCTACTACATCCTTCTTTTGATACCACTTATCTACATGATAGTACATGCAATACACTGGCTCTACCAGCACTGGAAGCAGCGAAAAAATCAACTTCACACACCAATTGACAGAGAACCAGACTTTTTTCGTGAGTCAGCTATTGATGAGAGGAGACTGGTAGTTGATGCACCTCGGGTGAACTTCTTGCGGAGGAATAATCCAACCCAATCAGAGGTGAGCGTCAGCCAGCTGGAATTGTCAAGTGAGTGCAGCGATGAGATGGAAGAGGGAAGGGAAGAAGGAATGGGGAGAAATAGGAGAGTGGGAACAAGGAAGCAGTGTGAAGAAGAAGACAGTGATAAAGAGATCAGATGCAAGCCATTCAATGAGAGAGAGAGACTACTACAGTGTGAACTGGAACCTGTTATGCACTATGGGACCACATAGTACAACACTGTAGGTTTAGTAGCACGTACATATAAATTGATCCTTATGTGTGTTTCAATCCTAATGTTTGTGTACAATAGATAATGCACTAATGATGTTAGAAAATGTCAAGTTATGAGTAAAAATTACAAAAGGACAGTGCACAAGAATTCAATTCCTCTCAAACATCTTTCTGCGGTCAGAGACAGATGGTGATGCTGAACCATCAGCTTCTTTAACAGGTCTATCTCTTTTTACACGAGGTAATGGACTTGGAGGTTTGGTTTTTGAATTTTCTGATGAAGTTGACCGGGTTCTCGGCTTGATTGCTGGTCGAATGCGTGAAGGTTGGCCACCCAATGAGACTGCTCTAGAAACAGGTGTCTTCACAGGAGGCTTGGATGGTCTTTGTTGTTGCTGCTCCCGATATTGCTGAACTGAAGAGGCATCATCGTATTCATCCTCGGACTCTGAAAGAGGGGAAGCAACTGGCTCCTTCTGAGAGGTAGGCCTCCTTTTCGCAGGCTTTAAAACAGACCTAAAATCATTAGGTGCTTGTGTTTCTAGCTGACTTGAATCAGGAACAACAGCACGTTTGGACTGATTACTTAAGGGAGGCAACTGGTTTGGTATCTTACTCTTTGAGACCTGTCGTGGGAGCCCAAGACGATCAAGTCCCGTGTCGTGGCTACTAGAATCAATGCAATCAGGTAATAGTCGGCCAGGGACAGCTGGCGGCTTAAAGGCCTGTGTCTTGATTGCTGGCCTCATAGGCGGCCGATTAAACTGTCTCTCAGTAATGCTATCCTAAGGGGTATGTAGATAAAAGGAATGAACATTTATGCACACACTGATATAGTACAATAACCTACAGCCTGTGTGTCTAGGGGAGCAGGTTGGGATGGACTAGGAGCAGGTTGGGATGGACTAGGAGTAGGTTGAATGACAGCTGGTCCAGGAATGTCGTAATCCTCATCCTACAGTTAAGTCATTAAGAGAGTTATGTAGTCATGACAATATCAGGTTCTCTGAGGCAAATTGTAACAAGTGCCCACTTTATGCATACAGTCCTTACTTATATTGTTTGTTGAGCATACAACTACCAGTGTGGAGGTGTATACATGATCAACTCTACAGTAGTGCATGTGCTATACACAGTGGAATGAGTTACTTACAATTTCTTCGTAGTCTGAACTGTCAACAGGTGACATGTGTATATAATCATCGTCTGCATCATCATTTGCCTGTAGAGTATGTACTATTATATTACCATACAGTTGCATACAACACAGTAACACGACTAACCAAGATATATTTTGGTACTGTGCAATAAAAGTTGTTACAGACTCCCTGGCAGAAATCGTTTCCCAGATCCTTAATCACATACACTATATCACCTCTCTGCAGGAGGAAAATGAGTATATCATAAGATACAGAGCTGTATAGAGTGTACATACCTTCAGAGACACCTTGTCTCCGAAAGGTGAATTCTCCCAGCTGTACTCTCTCAGCACTGAGGCTTGGTAGAGGCACCTGCTCAGCAACTGCTGGAGAGGCTCAGCAGTGGTTTGTGGTTGTTGACCCGCAGGGTCTTGAGGTACAGGGGATGACCACGGGGACCGAGGGGGTAGTGGAAGAGCATTGGACGGGGGGGCCTTTTAGTATACATGTACAGAGATCAAATGTACAATGATTAATACATAGGAACCTTTACATCAATATCATAAGTGATATACTTTAGAACTGAACATTGCAACATTTCGTGTTCTGGAAAAACATATACTACGTATATATAAAGATGCTGATTGGGTGGTACAAGCTTGAGACCAGGTTTGATGGTTCTTTACAGTAAAGGTAGCCTACGACGAAACCCATGTCACACCATCATAAATGGTGCCCGTGTCTGGATTGAACCAAGCATCAGAAGTGAGCCACCCACATTTATATGCTAGATATGACATATTTCACATTGGGGTGATCCCACTAGTGAATATCACGTTACATACCTCAGGATGAATATCCTCTGAATGTGTAGGGGTGGATGGTTGTGATGCAGGAGAGGAGCCCTATCAATGAGTGTACAAGAGTGCAATGCATGTAGAGTCAGAGAGGCAGCACTTATAATATCTTCTGCATCACTACAATTCTTCCATGCAATAACATGCTCTACTTTCAAACACCACTATGTAAACACTGCTGCTCTCCCCTACTGGCTTTGGTCTACACCAAAGTTCATTGGACACAAGTTGATGTTGGTGTGTGATTTGCGGCATTGTGGGGACAGTCTGCAGTATTGTCTTAAGTTTACTTGGCTGGTAGCTACACAAGGCAGAGTCCAAGGATGGGTCTGCAGTGTAGTGTACTCAGATCTAGAGTTACAAAGCTGACTGTTTCCGTGCTGTCAAGAGTTGACTAGTTAACTGTGTGTTTAGGCCTACATGTGTGATTATATGTAAACATGCTGTACTGCTATCCCTGACAGGCTAATGCAATAACCAAATATACACCTTAATCTATGTATCTACTCATTATTATGCATGCCTGTCACCTTGAACAATCAACGTTATTGACACAGTAAATTATCAAAACAAATTCCAAAGCCACAATAATCACTGACCTTTTTATCATTACTCAGCTTAGATTGTTTCTTAAACTTCTGCCACACACCTGTTTGCTAAGCAGACACACACAAACACGTCATATGCATAACTTTTCATGCTACATAAATTCAGTGACCACTAATATAAGGAACTTCTAAACACTTCACCCAACCATATAGAAATACATCATGTCCATAATATTATTCATATGTTGGTACAACGCTAGACATGGCTAATGCTACATTCATGTTTTGCATGAGTAAACATATAGACCTACTCAGCTTTTATTACCTTGGTGGGCAGTTGTATTGGAAGAGGTCCAATGTCTATTGATGTTGGGAAAGAAATGTATTAGTGCTGTTTTTTTACACATGATTTTTATCATAACCTTCATCAGAGGAAAAGATCCCATGTAGCTGTTCTTGCTCAAGAGACTTGGATTTCTTTAACTTGCCTGTTGGATCTGTATACACAGTCAAGGGAACATCCCCCAGTCGTTGTTATTTACACTCATACACAATCATACCTCTGTACTCATAGTTTGTCGACCTAGCAGTTTTGGTCTGTGTATGTAATGGATTAATGGCATGAGAGTATAAGGGTGACATGTTTGTATACTTACGATTGCTTCATCCACCATTTCTGCGACTCTCTTACTTCCTTTCTTACGAGCAATTTCAGCAGGGGTCCTCCCCCTGTAATCCTGCTGCTGCAGAATATTGTTCTTGCCCTTAGTTTTTTCCAACAGGAGACTTGCTGCTCCATCTAACTTACACCGCACAAAGAGATGTAGCAGACTCTCATTGGACCCATATTTCCCTATGTATATGCATTATTAATTCTGTATAAAGCTTTCTAATGTGGTGAAAGTCAGAGTATACTGATACATGTATTCTTACACTAAATGTAGTAAAGGTAATATATATGCATGCGGTATGCATACCAAAGATTAATGAGGACAAATTCCATTCTGAAATGAATGATGGTTGTGATTTTAAGGCCCTGCACACAGTGGTGTCATTGTGGGCTATAGTTGTCAGGTCCTTCTCGTGTGTGTGCAGCAGGTAGGCAGCTATGCATGCCAGTGCAGTGCCAGTGCTACCCTGTCGACTGGTCACTACACTGTGAAAGATGGTTTCAACAGGGCTGCGGACGTGCAGTTGGAACTTTGGGCAGAGCGAAAATGCCACTCTGGACACTTTCACAGATACTTCAACCTCACCAGGATGAGGAATTGCTGTTGATGATACATATATAGCCAGCTGTCAAAAACATACTATTGAAAAATACACGTGCACAGTGGTAAACTATAGGTCTGATTTAGTACATGAGATTTCTCACCAGGTAATTGAGCTCGCAGACACTTGAGCCCCAGTGGTGCTCCAGGTACCCAGGTGCTCCAGCTAGATTTTCTTGAGGACTTATTGTACTTCAATTCAAGAGTGATGAGCTGGTCTTGAGGGAGGTCACATGGAAATATGACGACTACCATCTCAGCCTGTTGTAAGTGTGCCAGTTATCACCAAAAGCAAGTAGATATACATGCAGGGTTACAAAGAAATGCCTTGCAAATGATTATTTGCACGTAGCCTACAGCACCGATCCGCAAGAAACGGACTCGTTGAACAAAACGCTCAATTAAGGTGAATATAGATCTACTTAGATCATTACCTTTCCAACGTCGATGGAGGACGGGATTACCTCTACCGAATCCATTGCTATCCTAGAGCGTACGGGAGCGAACCCACCCAGTTGCGTTGCGTTGCGACTCAGTCTAAGGACCTGCCCCCGCGTTGACGCGCAGTTCTAAGCGCACGCGCGTGATGGCATTGGTACGCGACTAGGCAACCCGTAACGGTATGCACTTGTAATAGAGCAGGGGATTGGTACATACGCCGCTCATGCGCGTACGACCAGATCTGTATATATGATTCCTGCAATGCGGTTGATGTCTCAAGTAAGATGTAGATCTACATAGGCTTAGTTAATACCTGAAACTTTTTGTCCATGTAGCTAATTCTCTTGAAGAAGCGTAACTCAATAACAATAAAATCAATGAACTTGAATCTTTGCACTTGAAATTGTACTGGGGAATGGAGATAAAATTTTCCCATTGATCCTCATACGTAGTTCATGTACTACTGATCGTTATCTCCTCCCAGCAATGTATTGGATAACTAATCAGCAAAAATCAGCAATCATGGCAACAACCAACCTGAAATGTGGCATGTATAGAGATATCAATAACATTCATTGTTAACCCTTGTGATTCTTGTAATACTGATGTTAACACTCCACTCAATGCATACATGCATGTACATGTATAGTGATTACGTACATAATTTCATTTTACATATATATGTAGTACATGTTAACATGTGTCATATAATAAACTGATTGCATAATGACACAAGACTCGTAGCAACAAGCACATGCACTTAAAATAAACCTACTACATAGCTACAGTTAGGGATAAGGAATTTTATAGAGCTCATCAATAACAATAGCCATGGTCGGGCGTCTCTCTGGACTTCGATTTGTACATGCAACAATGAGGGTATGCAGGGGCACAGACATTTTCTTGACTTGCTGCAACCTTTCCAGGTAGAGTGCAGGGTCAGGCTGTTCAGCAGTGATCACTTCACACATAACAATGCCAAAGCTGTACACGTCAATCTTTGTTGTGTGAGGAATACGTGGGGCGTGAGGGTCTGTTTGAGGGAAGGCTTCTGGAGGGGTGTATATAATGGCTCCATCACCAGCTGTCACTGATAATCGGGCAAGGTTTGCTGAACCAAAGTCAGACACCTTTGCCCTCCATATTCCATTCTGAAGTGCCTTCAAAAGGACATTGGGTGCACTCACATCTCTGTGAATGATGGGCTCTCGGCGATCGTGCAGGTAGTGTAGACCATAGGCTATATCCAGGAAGACTGGTATTCTGCTGGTCTCTTGGAGCTTTCCTTGCTCATAGCACTTGCGGAGGTTTATGTCCAGGAGCTCAGTGATGATCAATGGAGGTTCAGTGAAACGGTCGGAGGCCTGGTCAAACACAGTGGCAATTATTCTGATGAGGTTGGGATGTTGGAGTTGTATCATCATTCTAGTCTCTCTCTTCAGTCGATCCAACAAACGTTGATTTAGAAGATCTTTGTAGGGCAACTTTACAGCAACATCGTTACCATTGTAGGTTCCTTTTGCTACAACACCCCACCCTCCTCTCCCAATCTCATTCAGTATTTGGACATTTCGGCGCGGTACATTCCATGGATCAATATCAACTGTGTCAAGATCTGGTGATGTATATTTCTGTAGATCAGATAAAGCAGCATCAAGTCTCAGTTGAAGGGCCTGCTTCTCTGCCTCCAGTCTCTGCTGAACATTTTGAGTTTGGGTGAGTTCGGTTTGAAGTTCTTCATTTATCTTCCTTAGGTCTTGGATGGTCTTAATCTCATCATTAAATTCTTGTCTCGCTGCCTGTCTCTCTCTCTCAGCTCTGTATAAACGTTCTGATTCAGCAGCTAGCTGCTGCTGAAACGATTGCCGTTCTAGTTGTAACTCTTGCTCAAGTTCTTCTATTAAACAAGGAACAAGATAAAGAGTTTTTTCATGCTGAATTTCATAGTCATTCAATGTTCTTTTGTCATCCAATTGTTTTCCAGCAAATAGTAATATCTGTCGGTCCGGAGGAATTCCTTGAATTTTAACTTTCACTTCCTCAATTGTATCACTGGGAACCACCTCAAGAACAATTGTCTTGCCTGTCGAAGTCTTGACAAATATCTGCATTTTACGAAGAATGAGATGTATAGTTGACTCCTTCTGAATATTATAGTCACTCAATGTCCGTCCGTCTTCTAGTTGTTTCCCAGCAAACATGAGTCTTTGCTGGTCTGGACGAATACCCTCCTTTTCCTGAATTTTAACTTTCACTTGCTCAATTGTATCACTGGGAACCACCTCAAGAACAATTGTCTTGCCTGTCAGAGTCTTGACAAATATCTGCATCTTACGAAGAATGAGATGTATAGTTGACTCCTTCTGAATATTATAGTCACTCAATGTTCGTCCGTCTTCTAGTTGTTTCCCAGCAAACATGAGTCTTTGCTGGTCTGGACGAATACCCTCCTTTTCCTGAATTTTAACTTTCACTTCCTCAATTGTATCACTGGGAACCACCTCAAGAACAATTGTCTTGCCTGTCGGAGTCCTGACAAATATCTGCATTTTACGAAGAACAAGATGTATAGTTGACTCCTTCTGAATATTATAGTCACTCAATGTCCGTCCGTCTTCTAGTTGTTTCCCAGCAAACATGAGTCTTTGCTGGTCTGGACGAATACCCTCCTTTTCCTGAATTTTAACTTTCACTTGCTCAATTGTATCACTGGGAACCACCTCAAGAACAATTGTCTTGCCTGTCGGAGTCCTGACAAATATCTGCATCTTACGAAGAATGAGATGTATAGTTGACTCCTTCTGAATATTATAGTCACTCAATGTTCGTCTGTCTTCTAGTTGTTTCCCAGCAAACATGAGTCTTTGCTGGTCTGGACGAATACCCTCCTTTTCCTGAATTTTAACTTTCACTTCCTCAATTGTATCACTGGGAACCACCTCAAGAACAATTGTCTTGCCTGTCAGAGTCTTGACAAATATCTGCATTTTATGAAGAAGATGTATAGTTGCTTCGGCCTGTATATTATAGTCACGCAATGTTCTCCCATATTCCATGTGTTTCCCAGCAAATGTGAGCCTTTGATAATATTGAGCAATTCCCTCCTTGTGTTGAATTTTAGCTTTCACATTCTCAATGGTATCACTGGGCTCCACCTCCAGAGTGATTTTCTTGCCTGTCAGAGTCCGGACATATATCTGGATCAGATTTGTACGAATAGAAAGATGTAGAGTTGACTCCTTCTGAATATTATAGTCACTCAATGTCCTTCCATCTTCTAGATATTTCCCAGCAAACATGAGTCTTTGCCAATCTGAACGAATTCCCTCCTTGTGTTGAATTTTAACTTTCACTTGCTCAATTGTATCACTGGGAACCACCTCAAGAACAATTGTCTTGCCTGCTGGAGTCTTGACAAATATCTGCATACCTCCTAAGAGACTTAGGCAAAGGTCAAGCCTACTTTCATTTTGCACGTGATAATCTCTTAGTCTCCTACCAACCCGGAGGGATTTACCAGCAGACAAAATCCTCTGCTGATCTGGTGGAATACCCTCTTTCTCATAGATAAGTGATTTCACATGCTCCACTCTATCATCACCATTGAGCTGTAGAGTAACTGTCTTTCCTGTCAGAGTATTAACAAATACTTGGAAGCTCTGGAGACTGTGGAGTAATAAAGTACATCCACGTGAAATAAGGGCATTGTAGTACCCCAGGGTCCTACCATCCTCTAAACTCACACCAGAGAGTGTTAGTTGCTGTCGGTACTGAGGAGTTCCTTCTTCTGCCTCTATCATGGTCTTTATATCCTTAACTGTACTGGTAGACAGCACTTTTAGCCTTACAATCTGCCCACTACTGGAGTTTTTGACAGTTAGATCATAAGTTTGGAGTCGACGAACTATGTATATTTCAGCCCCACTCCCAATGTCATAGTCACTCAAGGCACCATTATCATTCAGGGGCCTTCCAGCATAGAGGAGTCGCTGCTCTTCTGGGGAAATGGCAGTCCTCTTTTTAATTTTTCTTTTCACTCCTTCAATGGATTCATTTGCATCAACTTCTAAACAGAAGCACTCACCTGTCAATGTTCTGACAGTGATGGACATCACCACAATAAGACTAAGCTCGTCTCTTTCATCAATTCCATATTGGCTCAAGGAAATGCCGTTTTCCAGTTGCTGCTTGTGAATGTAAAGTCGCTGCTGCTCTAGTGGGACTCCCAGCCTGGCTTGTAATGCTGTCTTTACAGCCTTGACTGTGTCTTGTCTCCCTACTTGTATGTATACCCTCTTACCTGAGGGCAAGTAGACATGTACTTTCATCTCTGCTGCAATGCTAAGACACAGATACATGTGGAGTGTACTGGCTCTCTGTACGCAATAGTCTCCGAGGCTCTTACCATTCTCCATTTCCCTCCCACCATAAGCCAGGCTCTGACGGTACGCTGGGAGGCCATCTTTAGCTTGGATTTTACGCTTTGTGCTCTCAACAGTGTCAGAGCTACTGACCTCCAACGTTATGGCTTTACCTGACAAGGTCTGGACGAAGATCTGCATTCTGGGATCACCAGTCACGATGCGACCTGTGAGTGCATGATCCAACTAGCCTCGTCCCCAGTGCTCTTTTCTTTGTGGGAGGGGCGAGGAAAAAGAGAGCCTGGTATCCACTGTCTGCGCATGCTCGAAAATTACCCAGATTTTGGGTAATCGTATTCCATTGTATATTACCGTGAAATTGTACAGTATCTAATCCGTATACTTGCCACTGTATTCGTGTTACGTACCGAGACCGCGTCGGCTGTGAGTTCTCTTTGCTGTCAAGTACGCCCTCTCCTGTCTTTTAAGGTTTGTTAGCCTGGTCTCAATGGCTAGCACCTGTCTTATACAAGTGTGCAAGTCAATCCAATAAGCCTCGCCTAAAATTCCCCTGCACTGCTGCAATCACTGCAGCTGAAGTCACTGGAAACACTGCGCACGTGATCACTGGAATCACTGAAAACACTGCATTACTGGAATCACTGCATAAGTTTCACTGATTGGGGTATGAAAGTCATTAAATGCCACCTTACATTTTCACATGCTCACATTGTCCCATGCATGTCAGTAATCTCTGAATACATAATAGCTGATGCCTCTTCAAGTGTCTTATTCTATATAGTAGATTTCTTATAATACGTTGACATTACATATTGTACTTCTTATTGTACACAATAATATACAGTCGTTGATATCCATATTAAAATATAACAACTAGTCTGGTTTGTTGCAGGCAGCACAGACTCTACTTCCCTCACAACCTGTAACAAAAACAAAACAACTCGTTTTAGCATTTCTTTCAGAAATAGGGGGGAGAGGATACAAATGCTCCATAGAAACCTGAATACGCACACACACACACACACACACACACACACACACACACACACACACACACACACACAGTGTCATGTCTATGGTACATGTATGTACACATGTAGAAATGCTGCTTAGGTACAGACTAACTGTGGCACATTCCATGTCCGCAGTTCTGAAGAACTTTGGCTTCATTCTTGTGGCAATTAACACACATAAAGGAGTACATTCCATCCACTGAAACCTAAAGAGAATGGTACATGTATACAGAATAGATGTATTCAATTAAGCAACTTTGTCTGGTTTGTTAGCCTTCTTCAGAATATGAAAATATCATGTCACTGTTCATTGTATCATTACAGTACCTTGCAGATGGGACCACGCTTGGAGCACACTGACTACACATGGGGGCGTGGCCACAGGACGCCTCAATCTTCAATTAAGTTTCATATTTATATGCTATATAAACATGTATATTGACATTACATAATTATTGTACTTTTTATTGTACACAATAATATACAGTCGTTGATATCCATATTAAAAATATAACAACTAGTCTGGTTTGTTGCAGGCAGCACAGACTCTATTTCCCTCACAACCTGTGACAAAAACAAAACGACTCATTTCTTTCAGAAATAGGGGGACAAAATCAGAGAGGATACAAAACACACACACACACACACACACACACACACACACACACACACACACACACACACACACACACACACACACACACACACACACACACTGAAATTGCACTAAGCAGTTACACAAGATAGCTGCATTCCAGGCAGCTCAGTAGCAGTTACCTTTTAAGGAATATACACCCACAAAATAGTTTACATACTTTTAACCCCTGAGGTCAGACTAAATCAACTCCACGTGGTGAATACCCTCAAGAGTCCGCCAAAGGTGCGTTTAGTAGTACATGTAACTGTATCCTACCTAATCCTGTTTCCCAGACCTAATAAATACAAAATGTGAAGCCCTCAAAAAATGGTTATTCTAAAATGCTAAGAATAAAGCCAAAAAAAGTAAAGATTAAGCAGCTACTAAGCTACATGAACACAACAAGACAATACAACAAGACTAACTGAACTAAACAGAGCCTGTGCCCACCGGACTCCACAATGGGAGTGGTCCCGCCTTCCTGGTAGTCAGGCAACAGGTCGGGAGATTAAAGGGACCGAAACCTGTTGCCTCTCAATGATCCAGTAAGGAACTCCCCTGATGACTGGTCAACTGGCACATCCTCTCTCTTTTTCTTCACACTAACAAGAGGACATTACAGGCACTATACAGACCAGCATTCAAACATGCACATTTCCGAGGGGTGTAGACTTCTGGAGGGATAGGCAGAGCATACTGCACTGGTATTCAAACACCAACGTTGTTGACCACGGACACAAGCCATCTCGAACCCTTGCACTCATCTTTCTTCTTTCTCTCTTCACACCTCCACATGCATTTGCACTCCTCTTTCTCCTCCTTCCAAACCCTCCCCAAACACACACACACACACACACACAGTGTGTCATGTCTATGGTACATGTATGTACACATGTAGAAATGTTGCTTAGGTACAGACTAACTGTGGCACATTCCATGTCCGCAGTTCTGAAGAACTTTGGCTTCATTCTTGTGGCAATTAACACACATAAAGGAGTACATTCCATCCACTGAAACCTGAAAGAGAACGGTACATGTATACAGAATAGATATGAGAGATTCAATTAGACAACTTTGTCTGGTTTGTTAGCCTTCCTCAGAATATGTTAAGTAGAAAATATCATGTCACTGTTCATAGTATCATCACAGTACCTTGCAGATGGGACAACGCTTGGGGCTTCTGGGAGCACACTGACTACACATGGGGGCGTGGCCACAGGGGGAGAACTTGATGTCCACCTTATTGTCACACATGAAACACAACTGGTCCACATCACCTGCATAGCATGCAACAAAACAGCAATAACTATAAGTGGTCTCGTTCCCAGGCTCTCTCCCACTACGCAATCTTTGAAGCACTTGACAGGTCGCGTACAATAGAATATACGTAGCAGGAGAAAGAGGCTAACAAAAGTCAGTCATGGTATTTGTTTACCACAATATGAATTCTATATTCGGAACATGGGTATGGAGGTGGTTTCACCTGCACTAGTAGATATGGTGGCAGAGGGCTGTGTATGGGTTGCCACAGAGGCTGATGCAGAAGCAGAGGCACTGGGAGATGGTTTGGAGTGACTTGTTTGGCTGACAGAGGCACCAGGACTGGCAGAGGAGTACCCTGAGGTGGCCCCAGAGCCACTGGAAGTGGATGTAGCACCAGAGGTGGCACTGGTTGAAGTCTTGGCTCTCGATGTCGAGGATGACTTGGTTTTCTGTTTCTGTACATGGACATAAGAATACCTTTGAATGAGCAGTAATAGGATTAATAGTATAATAGGCTCATTGCTATGCAATTTAATGATTAACAGGCTGTTAGAGCAGAACATAGCACAAGTGTTATGTTCTGAGAAAGTGCACTTTTGCTATGTTCTGCTCTAACAACCTGTTTATCAGCAATAGGATTACTGATTCAAAAATATGTCAGAGAAAAAAGGAAAATTTCAGAACACTCTTCAAATGTACACAATACACTCTCACTACATCACTATACTATAGCTACATGTATGCCATAGACAAAACATTTCAGGGGAGAAAAAAGAATTTTCCATTTTGGGGTCTTCACAAATTCATTATGTATTACATTATGTAACATATATAAGGGTGGCCTGCAATCTGTGAGGCAAATGTCTCATTTATAGCAATATTTCTCTCATGAAAACTTCCATTACATATCACAATGGAAGGAGAAGGCCTGTATATGTCTGTAGCTTCATTGACAAAAACCACACTCACTGGCTTAGCACCTCCGTCTTCATAAGTATAATCATGTCCAGAGTAGCCATAGGATTGGTTGTAGTCCTGGTACAGACTTCCCCCCATTCCTCCTGATGATGTGCCAGCCCCACCTCCCTGGGACTGCACTCCCCCACTGCGACTGTACGCTGCAATGTCAGTATATCCAGCTCCACCACTACCGCCTTCTCCATACTCTGTCGGAGTACGTGCAAATATCATGTATGTACGGCTGCCTGAATCCCTGCCATATTCTTCATCAGACCTGTCCTGGTACATGACACTGCCACTGCCTCGAGACTTCTTGCTCCTACTACTGGAGGTGGTTTTGTCGGTGGGTGTGAGACGGAGGAGAGGGGAGCCATCTGGATGGCCACCCTGTTCACTGACGAGGGAAGGAGTGAGGGAGAAAGGGAGGAGGGAGGGAGCAAAGAGGGAGGGAAGGAGGGGGAATGAATGTGGGAGGGAAGGAGGGAAGAGACGGAGGGAGGGAGAGAAAGAAACCTAAGTGCTGGATTCACTCAATGTCTCGTGATGAATAAAATGTACATGTATACATATACACACACTACACCACATACATGTATATGTACACAACGTTATCACAAGTGATGACAGAACAAATACATTATGATGGAGGCGGAGAAAGAACAGCTAAAGATGATACATGTACACATATTCTCACATGGTCTCCTCATAGTCGGCCAGTACAGTCATGAGAGAGGCAATGAAGGGCATGAAGTGGTATGGACTACGCCCGTTTTTGTTATTCTGATGAATGTCAGCTCCTTTTTTCAGCAGCAGAGCAGCCACTGCAATGATGCCATACATTGCAGATGATGTATCCTCCAAATACCTTCCAAACAAAGCTTTGTGCAGCTGTGAAGAATATGACAACATAATTTACATTGCAGTATATGACAAACCACACTAGAACACAATAAAGTACTGTTTGCTTTGAACTTGATGACAAAATTGATCTATTTTATACATGCTCATACATACATTGTATACATGCTATACATGTATGTATGCCAGATCCATGACGTAACATGTATATGTGTGTAAACATGTGCTGGATCTACTGACCTTGTATACCATGGGAGAGTCCTCAGAAGGTGGTTCCATGAACTCCTTGCTAGTGATGTAATGCAGTGGACTGCACCCATCAAGATCCACAGCATTGACGCTAGCACCATAGGTGATCAGTTTCTCCACACTCTTTGTGTTGCCTCGTGCCAGGGCCAAGTGCAGGGGAGTCTGCTCATGGTCATTCCTAGCATCTATATCACATCCCCTCTGGAGGTGTCAGGTGTCAGTGTGTGTAATGAAAGAGTATATGGTATTGTGCTCATTCTCCGATCTGTAAACATCTGGCCTGTGTACTGTAAATGCATAAGTACATGTATGCTCTGTGTTGAAGCAACCAGACTGAATTTAAAAAAACCCTCAGAATCCAGGATGATCCCTGCTAGTCAGACTCTCTACATATCACTGAGTGACTGGATCACTGGTGGGAGGAGGAGTGGAGGGTGGAGGCTTATCTTAAAGGGATGTGTTCTGACAGAGATTCACCAACAAATTCAACAACAGATTCAGCTTCTACACACCTCTAACTTCCTTCTAACTTGTTTCTCAAAATTCACTCACGTGTACATTACATGTACATATATAGATACACTATTCTACAGGTACATGTACAGTTACAAACATGACATGTATACATGAAATACTCCTCTAACCCGGTCCATAGCAAGGGTAATAATGTCCAGATGATCCTGGAATGCGGCATAGTGTAAGATAGTATAGGAGGAGCCTTCTTTACTGTTCACACTGTCAGGAAACCGCTGCAGAAATGCCTCCACTATTCTGCAGGGGCATATCGAACAACAGTCAAATCATTATCTTTGAATTTTAGGAATGGCAGTGGCATTCTCTGATACATGCTTTGATTTGGTTGTTTAGAAAGGCAAAGTAAACACAACAACACAAGCCACACAACACAATTCGCTCTAAACAGAAGAAAAATTGGCTGTCTTGGGTGGGATTCAAGCCCACGACACACAGTTTCTAGGCGATGCTCTTACAGACTAAGCTACATGTGCCAAACCAGCTCAGCTAGCTGGGCTGAATCACACACGCGAATCAAAAAGCATCTCAACCTGACTTCAAACTCAGTATGCTATGATAGCTAAACCAGTAGACACACAATGACTATTGTATACATGTGTATGGATACAAATAAGACCTCTAACTGCAGGTGTACTCACGGTAAGTATCCCATGCGAGCAGACAAGTGAAATGGGGTTATGAGGTTGAAATTGAGCATGAAGGGGTCGGCCCCAGCATCAAGCAGTAGCAGTATGCAAGGCAATGTCTGTCCTATCACAGCAGCATGGAGGGCTGTGTTTCCCACCTCGTCCTGGAGAGACACGTTAACATTGGGGCTCTTGAGTAGGACTTTGAGTGGGCGGGAATTGCCGTGCAGAGAAGCATGCATGACTGGGGTAGAGCCGTCCAATGTCTGTGCATTCACATCTGCTCCTGCATCCATTAGTAGTTGAGTAACATCGTCATGGCCCCCACTGGACATGTGTATATTGGATACAAGAGTCAATACAAGAGGCATAATACACGCACATACATGTTCTGCCTCAGAACACAGGGGTCAACATCAGTTGAGAAGGCTAAGGATGCATTGGGTAACTGTAGCTAAGCTTACGCTTGCAACTAACGACACTTGCTTTGGCTTTGTCAACCCAGTTCTGAGGTGGTTATGAGAAATATACCCTTGCCTGTTTACTACACCATCACTCAGGCTAGGCCCTCAGGTGGTATAGTAAATGCCCTCAGGTACATTCCCATACAGCCTCAGAACCTGGGTGTCAACCTATCTGTATATACAACTTACACAACACATCTTATGTATGCATAATATAGCATGTACATGTATGATAGACATGTATTTTGCGTGGCTACAAATGACTCACTGGCAAACACTTATGTGGAGTGCCCTGGAACTAGTGTCGTCCTGTGAAGTAAAACATTTATCAGTGTACTCACATACATGAATGCAAATTATGAAGGTCTATTTTATGCTTTTTATGTAATACACAAGCAGCATACATGTACATCCTTCTTTTCTTTTTAATACCTCTTGGCTAGTGTGTTATACACATGTTTTTCCATGGACATAGACACGAAACATGAAAACTAGCCAAATCTATGTAAACATGCATGTATAAGCAAATGTACATGTAGAAATGCCTTCACCTGCAGTTCAACATCAGCTTTGAATTCAAGTAGTATTTTCATAGCATCTGCCAAGCCAGCAGAGGCTGCAAGATGAAGAGCAGTGCGTCCATTAGACACTGTGTCAACCTTCTTCGGATACTTGTTGAGAAATTCTCTTAGCATATCTAGTTCACAGAGGGAGGTAGCCACAGCCACTGCTGTACCATCCCCTTTCCTTAGCATTGTCTGAAGTCCAAATTTCATGCTCTCATCTGCATCTTCCTTTGCCCATCTGGTAACTGGATGAGAGGATCAAGAGAGAAGCAGGGAGGGAGGGAGGGAGGGAGGGAGGGAGGGAGGGAGGGAGGGAGGGAGGGAAGAAGGGGGAAGGGAGGAAGGAAGAGAGGGAAGGAGGAAGCAAGGATATGTGCATGTATATACATGTACAGCTGCACATGTATGATTGTACATACGTGGACTGTCCTCTTCCTTGGTGTCAGAGGCAGAGACAGGAGTGAGACAGAGAGGATTGAACACCCAGGACTTGCCCTTGACCATCACCATCACATCTCCGCCAGAATACACAAACTTCACATGGCCTACCTCACCGAGTAGCTGAAAAGAAGACACAACACCCATAGTTACTGGGACTCCTACAAACATTCTTCCTTACCAATAGCACACCCTCACTCCAGTCACCGTGACCATGTTGAAGTCTCTGCACTTTATCAACATCACCAGAAATTCTGACTGCGTCCCCCAACTTGAAACGTGGTATGTCCACCTGAATGGAGGTGGAACATGTACAGTAATGGTACAGGTAGATATCTACCTACATTGTACATGTACTCAGTAGGTGCCTGCGTATATATGTATATATTCATTGTTCATGCATACATGTATATATTACACATTTGTATTGACCATACATTCACTTAAGCCACTGTCCCAGTTCTCAAGGCTGGGTATCCAGGTGTTCCATCTTTGTGTATGTGGGTGTTGGGTCATTCATCTGGGTTACTAGGTTGGGTTCCTTTGTCTACCCTCTCTATACACATGTATTTCATGTACATGTATGACAAGTTTCGCATGCATGCCTTATTGTACATACAGATACATGTACTTGTAAAATGAAATTTCAATCAGTGCTTCCACCTACCTTCACTACAGCCTCAGGACACAGTATGTAGATGAGGTTTTCAGGGTATCGAATCCTGAGGTCTCCTGACTCACTGATACCAACCACTGTACCAATTTTACCCACTACCTGTATGACCATGACAACTACATATACATGTACATGTATGTATACACACATGCATACATACATGTACATGTATATGCATGTGTTATATACATTAAGCATAGAGGCATGTGTTATATAGTAAGTATACAGGCAATCTTCTTATCTTAACCAGCCAGTTGCTCTATAGGTAAGAGGATGAATGGGAAGGATGAGAGGGATAATATGAGAGAAAGAAATGGGAGAGGGATCAGAGGAAGAAAGGCGGAGAAAGCTTGAGAGGGATGAGAGGGACAGGGGATGAGAGGGATGAATTGAGAGAGAGAAAGGGGGAGAAAGCAGGGGGATGAGAGGGATGAGAGGGATGAGAGGGACAGGGGATGAGAAGGATGAGAGGGACAGGGGATGAGAGGGACAGGGGATGAGAGGATGAGATGAGAGGGAGAAAGGGGGAAGTGATGAATAGGAGAAAGCAACTTTTAAAGAGTTGTGCTTGTGTATTATATACATCTAGCATGACATCACTCCATCCTCCACGCCCTTCCTGTACTGCTTGGAATACGTCTGGCTCCAGCTCCACCCTCACTAGATCTCCCGTACTAACTGCTGCTGGGTCCACACGGGCCAGGGGTGCTCCTAATTGAAACATACATGCAAGATCTTGACTGCAACACACACACACACACACACACACACACACACACACACACACACACACACACACACACACACACACACACACACACACACACACACACACACACACACACACACACACACACACACATCAAGTACTGTAACCCTTGCACATGTGCCCCAAGGGTTAAAAATACTTACACATATATACATGTACCAGTTACCTAGGAGGGGGAGGTGCTCTGGGTAGTAGTATCCTCCACTGCTGGGATCAATGCACTTTAGCTCAACCTACACATAATACATGTACATGTACAGGGGTATACTTACAACAATATACACACAGACACAGACACATATGAAGCCATCATACCTTGCCTTCATGTCCCATCATGTGGATAGTCTGCTGCTCACTCTCATTCCACTGAACCTCAACAAATGCCCTCTGAGAGAGAAGGAGAAAATGAATCAACACATGAACACATATATGTAGCATATGTAACATATGGAGTACATAAAAGAAGGGGGAAAGGAAAACTTACAGTGTTGTCACCATCCTTGCCACACACTCGAATTACTTCCCCTCCTTTCTCTGAGGCCTCAGTACCTACATGTAGATACATATGTGAACTGATGGGCTACGAGGCCTTCCTTTCACTAACTGTAGCGAGGTTGAGACCAACTACTGTATGAGGTCCCCATGGAATCAGGGACCATCTCAACTCAAGAGGAAGTGTATTTACACATGTACATATACAATGTATACATCTACTGTATGTGAGTTACATGTACATTGCAGCTATACACACATGGAATTGTGGACAGACCTTCTTGTGATTCCCAGTCACACCACGGCACTACTTCAGCAAACTTGAATATTCCCAGGATCTCTTTCCTCTTACAGTGCCCTCGTGCTGGTACTCTTACCCTCTCACTGGACAAGATGGTTATATGCATACATGTACATTGCGCACTGCAGAATAGTTGCAGTTATATGCTTCACCAGACCCATAATATGTAAGCTTTTGTGCACTATATGCTTATGTTCATGCCAAATCTCGGGTGGTCCAGAGCAAGTCAGGCAAACAGCAGACAGCTATTATCTAGCCTTTATTAGCACGTATATATATCCCTACGTACTCTGATACAGCATGCACAGGTAAACCTGAGCAATTTTACACATAGGTACACATGAACGCATACCCTGTTTAGCTCACAGATGCATATATTTTTACACATAACTATAGGATGCAGAGCCTTAAAGATACAGGTACATAATAAAGCTCACTCAGGAGTCACGAAGCGGTCAAACTCATGATCCAGAATATGTTTCCCTGTCATGTAACATTCGGTGCAGATGCTATACTCGTGGCAGCGTACACACTTCCACATCATGCCAGTGATGGGATCCAGGCCACACCCATTACACACCTGGCCTGGATGTACAATACCTGGGAGAGACACACATGCATGATCATCCCTGCATCCACCACTTCTTAATACAGACATACTAGACAGTGGGTAACATACATGTTGGTGTTGAGTATTATTCAAAAAAGGTTACATTACATCAAGGCTTCTCAATTAGAATACTGACCTGCTGGACCACTGTCAAAAGCCCTGAGGTCATATTTTCCCCCCAGACCACAGCGGTACCTACACCGGTTGCCACAGTCCCATTGGACAGTCGCCACACAGGGGGCGCGCCCACCCTTTGTATCTTCCCCCTCTGCTTTCTCCGGCACCTGGACCTCTGCCACGGTACCTACATGTCCCTCCCCGCCATCTTGGTCTCTCCAAGCCCAGTCAGGACCTCGCACAACGCGAGTACCCACCACCACTTCCATGGGGGCCGCAACACTAAGCGCAATCAGTGGGCTCTATCTGGAAGGGAGACAGGGAAATAACCAGGGTATTCCCCTGAGAGCATCGTGCACATTGTTCTGTGTTCTGTCATAAATAATACTATCTATGGTTTTGTTAACTTACGAGCCACAATGAATGTATCGTGTATATTTACTCTTGATCCGTCATCGTGTGTAGCTTTGCATCTTGCTGTCTTTTGCAGCATGCTGCATGAGTAGATTTCTAGGCACACAAATGCATATCTCTAGGCACACAAGCATATACCGTATGTATGGGCGTTAGTCTCGCTAGACAGGGAGTCTAGCTAGGATCAATATGCAGCTATAACATCTGCAGTAGTCACCCCGAGGATGTAGGACTTTGTGTAAAATTTGCATGAAGACGGACCCGCGAAAGCTTTACCCGAAGACTTATGCGCATGCGTAGTCCTAGAATTTCCCGCGCATTTTCTGCACGTGCTGGGAACAGCTCAGACTTGCCCAGAGCAGCATGGCATACCTGCAACGTTTGGAAGACGTCCTTCTGAGAGTGAAGAGGCCTGGTTCCTTTGCAACAGGTGGTCCAGTAACCACTCTCCCACTCCCTGGCTTGCGTGTAAATGGCGTATCTGGGATAATCGGACTACCACTTAATGAGCATGCTGCGAAGACACTTCGTGACAAGTGCTCCCAGGCCCCGTTCGGGCGGAAGGAGCAGACAATCGTTGACCTGAACGTTCGGAGAACGTGGCAGCTGGACCCGTCCCATTTCACAATCAGCAATCCAACATGGGAGGATTGTATCAACGGGTTACTACCACGAGTAAAAGAGGGTCTCGGCTGTGATGCGACTCAAGGAGTAACCTGCGAGCTGTATAAACTACTTCTTTATGAACCCGGCGGATTTTTTAAAGTGAGTATATCTCTACCCTATATATATATATATATCACATATTAGTGGTCACTTTGTTAACCTCTGCCCTCCTGGTTTACACATATTACAAATGTAAAATATTTATTGAAGGATTTTGGGATGAGAGTGCCAAAATTAAGCAAAGGAGGTACAGGGTAAGGCATGCAACAATAATAACCGATATCTCTATGCTCTTTTGTTTGGTTATGCACGTTGTTATTGTTGCATGCCAATTCGTCCCTGCTTTACTTGCGGAGATCTACAGCACCTTGTTTGGGCGGTCTACAATCACTGGACTGGTGGACTCATTAAAAGCATTTGTAAACTTGTTGCCAGGCATGAATTCCGATAGTGTGGGTTAATTCATGGGATTAGACCGGCGGTCTACAATCACTGGACTGGACCAGTGGACTGGACTGGTGGACTAGACTGGTGGACTCATTAAAAACATTCGCAAACTTGTTCCCATGCATGAATTCTAATAGTTAGAGGGATTTATAAATGCAAGAAGACAGTGACTTTTCTGTGAAGTATGTTTTTGGATAAGACCACACTGTTGTTTTAATACGTATAGGTACATGTGTATACTAAGGCATGTGTCTACAGCCACTGTACCAGCACAAATCAACATGCTATGTATATGTAGCTCTGATACCCCAACTCCTGCAAGCTCATCACAGACCCACATAACGTCAGCACAAGCTTACCTATAGCACTAATAGTCTTGCGCGCCAGACCCTCTTAGGGAGTCTGGCGCACAAGACTATAGCACAACGTAGTAACACTAAAAAATTGGTCACAAAATCACTGTCTTGCTCAGGTCTAATCCTGTGAGTACTCTAAATTAACCCACACTATTGGAATTCATGCCTGGTAACGAGTTTACGGACGATTTCAATGAGTCCACCAATCCAGTCCACTGGTCCAGTCCAGTGATTGTAGACGGCTGATTAGACCCGAGCAATACAGTGAATTTTTGTGACCAGTGTTACTGTAACGTGCTATAGTCTCGTGCCAGACCCTCTTAGCGCACGAGACTAGTAGTGCTATAGGTAAGCTTGTGCTGACATTGGTCTTTGTGATGAGCTTGCATAAAAATGCCATTGCCATGAAAATGTGTAATGACTTTCTCCATTGTTTTTGAAATTACAAAGATTCTGTTTGTAAGATCATGCAATTGACAGAAAGGAGCTGTTTCATGTAAAGAAGCATGCAGAAAACAAGTGTTAAACTTGTTTATGTGCATGTTCTTCCACACACATTTGTATTTATATACAGCATTGTGTCTGGACATAGCTTTGGTTGAAGTGCATGCATGTAACCTTGAAATAGTTACAGTTCCATTTAGAGTGTTTCGTTACCCTCTTAGCCCCACAGAGACACTGAAAAGGCAGTTGGAATGTTTGGCACTATGGTAGTACAGTTACCGTCTGATTATGAAGGAGGAGAGTTGCTGGTTCGTCTCCGGAACAAACATGTCATGTACAACTTCAGTGGAACTGAAGGTTCCATGGGATTCCATTTTGCCGCATTCTATGCAGACTGTGAGCACGAGCTACGAGAGGTAACAAGTGGGTATCGACTCTGCCTGGTCTACAACCTTGTTTACAAAGGGAAGGGGGCCCAGCCTGTTCCTGCTGACAACCGAGTCCATATTAAGAAAGCAGTAGCCTGTATGAGGGAGTGGGATGCCCATTCCTCTGATTCTGATGCCCCAGAGAAGGTTGCATTTGTGCTGGAACACCAGTACTGTAGTGATAGCCTATCCTTTAACGGCTTGAAGAATGTTGACAGGGCTCGTGCTAATGTGCTGTTGTCTGCCCAACGTAAAGTTAAGTTTGATCTCTACCTCACCACAATGACTTGGAATCACATACATGGTGCTAGTTATGATTCTTACTATGGTCCATGTAGTTTTGAGGCTGAAGAGCTCATAGAAGAGAAAATAGAGGCATCTGACTGGGTGTGCCCAGATGGAGAACAAGAGAGCTTTGGCTTGCTTCCCTTTGACAAGGAGGAGATTCTGCCTGAAGATGCTGTGGACGATGTAGAGCCAGATGAGGAGGACTTTAATGAAACCACTGGAAATGAGGGAGCCACTGTGGAAAGGTGGTATCACAAGGCTGCTCTTGTGGTTTGGCCTCGACCTCAGCGCTTGAATGTGCTGGGTCTAGAGAGAATGATTACATGTCTCAAGAAGGCCATTGACAAATCTTCTGCCAATGATGACAATATGCACTTGGCTGAAAAGCTTGTAATGCTCTCCACACACAAGAATAGTCATGATGTTGATGAGGTGGCTATTCGTGAACTGCTTAGTTGTTTGAAGGCTCTGTCTGTGCCTGAATTGGCTGAAAAGTTCCTAGGAACAGTTTCTTTCAGGTCTAATGCCTTCTTCAATGAACTTTTAAGTCTATGCAACACACTAGGCTGGAGTAAGCTCATGCCTGGTTTGAAGACAATGTTTATGAAATCCACAAGCAATGTTGAGCTCTGTGTAGATCTTTTGGGAAAATTAGTAGGCATAGACTCCAACGAGGTTCTGCAACCTGATCGAAAGAGCATCTGTAAACAACTGGCCTTGATCGTTGGAAACCTCATCCAAGAAGAAAGTGATGTCTCTGTTCCCAGCGTGCCTGAGTGGTACAGGTACAGTAACAGGGACAGTTACGGGCGCACCCTAAGTTACTTGTACCAACGGGAAGTCAAATCAAGGTCGAAAGAATTTGTGTGCAATGTACTTCAGATTTTTTATCTTTGTGGGGAGAGTGCAGAAGGTGTGTTAGCTGCTATAAAGGAACAACCTAATCGCTATCCTATTGACAGTGTGGTGGTTCCTGTACTGGAAGAAGTTCACAACAGATCTGGATCTGTTTCCCATGCAGCAGCACTTGTCACTCTTTTGCCTTACTGCATCACTGCATTAGAAGCAGCAACTGTGCAACAAGTTTCAAATCCATCTACGTGGGCTATGCAGTACAGTGGAACTTGTACTTGCACTGACTGTAAACAGCTGAAGAAGTTTGTCAAGTCAGCAGAAGGAGTGATGCGTTTCACGGCCAATAAATCACGACGTTATCATATTCATCAAGTTATTGACTCCCTCAGTGTTGGTGGTGACCTAGACCACATTACAGAAAGAGTGGGCGACCCTCAAACACTGGTCATTACGAAGACGCTTAACTCTGTGGAACGGAAGAAGAAGAAATATGAAGAAAATCTAGCCACATTGGAGGTGCTGCGGCACATCAGGGACACTGGGGAGCCTCTCCCTAAGAGACTCAAGGCATGAATAGACACTGAATTGAACCTTTGAAAATGGAGAACAGTGCCATTATACCTCCTTTGAAATGTGTTCATATAGTTATATACATCTACAAATAACCTCATGGATCTTTTATACCCATGGCATGTTGAGTTTGTGTTGTGTTTTTTTGGTCCTACTCTACTATAGTTGTAGCAAATCCTCATGTTTCACATTTCAGTGTACCAATGAACTCAGCAATATCCCATGTCACTGTAGTAGAGTATTGCCTACTTGGATAGGGAACCAAGTACACTACATTAAATGAGTATAATTAAGATTTACTCAATAACATGCTAACTCCCTACACGCATGTTATTATTGTTGATGCCGTCATCCCTTGTGCATATGCTACGCGCGCATGCGTAGGCCTAAAATTTCCCGCGCATTTTCTGCACGCGGAGAGAGAAGGCTTTGTGGAAGCGAGATATTGTAACCCTGATCTTGCCGAGCAGCATGGCATACCTGCAACGTTTGGAAGACGTCCTTCTGAGAGTAAAGAGACCTGGTTCCTTTGCAACAGGTGGTCCAGTAACCACTCTCCCACTCCCTGGCTTGCGTGTAAATGGCGTATCTGGGATAATCGGACTACCACTTAATGAGCATGCTGCGAAGACACTTCGTGACAAGTGCTCCCAGGCCCCGTTCGGGCGGAAGGAGCAGACAATCGTTGACCTGAACGTTCGGAGAACGTGGCAGCTGGACCCGTCCCATTTCACAATCAGCAATCCAACATGGGAGGATTGTATCAACGGGTTACTACCACGAGTAAAAGAGGGTCTCGGCTGTGACGTGACTCAAGGGGTAACCTGTGAGCTCTACAAACTACTTCTTTATGAACCCGGCGGATTTTTTAAAGTGAGTAAACTAATACTAAAAATTAGTATGTAGTGGTCAAGTTAAAAGACTTTGTTAACGACTGACATAGCCTCGTTGCCCCTATATACAAGAGGAGAGGGCCTGGTACACACTGCTTGCGCATGCACTGGGTCTCCATGGTAACATATGATGACATGTATATATACGATAATATCCAGTACCCCACATTCTTCTGGGGTTCCCGGTGCATGTTCGTCGAATGTTCAGGTCAACGATTTTTAGGACGCTTAGAAGGCTCTGCTGTTGAAAAAGTGCGTAGAATATTAATGTCGCTGCAGTACCCTCATAGGATATCACAGGTAAGCAAATGACGCCATAACTTTTGAATGAAGCGTTTATAGGAAAATCCGTTTTTATAAAAGTCTGCTCCGTGTTGCAGCGAAGCGACTGGTACCTTCCTTTAAACATATAAGCCTACTGCATCTAAGAAATGGGGCATCAGACAGACAGACACACACACACACACACACACAAACCAAATACTGTAACCCTTGCTGTGCATGCGCACCGAGGGTTAATAATTAGACCAAGAAACTCACAAAGCAACTACAACACAATGCAACTCACCCATGACTAATTTTCAAAGAAAAATGAGCTGCCTCAGTGGGACTTGAACCCACGACATTCTGCAATCTAGGCAGATGCTCTACCAACTAATGCAGACAAGAGATAATTGCATGCAACAATAACAACATGCGTAACCCCACAAAATAAAAATGTAGGGAGGAGTCTGTGGCATGAACTCATTGATCATGGCGCCAAGGGTTCTGCAATGTAGTGCATTCAGTAAATGTCCTTAAAATGTTCCTTAAAATAATTACAGTTCCATTTTGATCTCGAGTGTTTTGTTACCCTCTTAGCCCCACAGAGACACTGAAAAGGTAGTCGGAATGTTTGGCACTATGGTAGTACAGTTACCGTCTGATTATGAAGGAGGAGAGTTGCTGGTTCGTCTCCGGAACAAACATGTCATGTACAACTTCAGTGGAACTGAAGGTTCCATGGGATTCCATTTTGCCGCATTCTATGCAGACTGTGAGCACGAGCTACGAGAGGTAACAAGTGGGTATCGACTCTGCCTGGTCTACAACCTTGTGTACAAAGGGGAGGGGGCCAAGCCTGTTCCTGCTGACAATCAGATCCATATTGAGGAAGCAGTAGCCTGTATGAGGGAGTGGGATGCCCATTCCTCTGATTCTGATGCCCCTGAGAAGGTTGCGTTTGTGCTGGACCACCAGTACTGTAGTGGGAGCCTGTCATTTAATGGCTTGAAGAATGTTGACAGGGCTCGTGCTAATGTGCTATTGTCTGCCCAACATAAAGTTAAGTTTGATCTCTACCTCACTACAATGACTTGGAATCATATATATTCTGCTTGTCCTGATTACTATGGTAGTTTTGAGGCTGACGAGCTCATAGAAGAGACAATGGAGGCATCTGACTGGGTGTGCCCAGATGGAGAACGAGAGAGCTTTGGCTTGCTTCCCTTTGACAAGGAGGAGATTCTGCCTGAAGATGCCGTGGACAATGAAGAGCCAGATGAGGAAGATTGTCAGGAGGCCACTGGAAACGAGGGGGCCACTATGGAAAGGTGGTATAAGAGGGCTGCTCTTGTGGTCTGGCCTCGACCTCAGCGCTTGAATGTGCTGGGTCTAGAGAGAATGATTTCATGTCTCAAGAAGGCCATTGACGAATCTTCTGCCGATGAAGACAATCTGCACTTGGCTGAAAAGCTTGTGATGCAGTCCACACACAAGAATAGTCATCTTGATGAGGAGGTCATTCGTAAGATGTTCAGTTGTTTGAAGGCTCTGGCTGTGCCTGAATTGGCTGCAAGGTTCCTGGGAACAGTTTCTTTCAGGTCCAATGCCTTCTTTGATGAACTTTTAAGTCTATGCAGCACACTAGGCTGGAGTAAGCTCATGCCTGGTTTGAAGACGATGTTTAAGAAATGCACAAGTAATGTTGTGCTCTGCGTTGAGCTTTTAGGAAAATTAGTAGGCATAGATTCCAACGAGGTTCTGCAACCTGATCGAAAGAACGTCTGTCAGCAGCTGGCCTTGATCGTTGTAAACCTCATCCAAGCAGAAGGTGATGTCTCTGTTCCCAGTATGCCCGAGTGGTACAGGTACAGTTACAGTTACTTGTACCAAGACAAATCAAGGTCGAAAGAATTTGTGTGCAATGTACTTCAGATTTTTGATCTTTGTGGGCAGAGCGCAGAAGGTTTTCTGGCTGCTATAATGCAGCAACAGAATCGCTATCCTATCAACGCTGTAGTGGTTCCTGTGGTGGAAGAAATTCACAACCGATCCGGGTCTGTTTCCTTTGCAGCAGCACTTGTCACTCTTTTGCCTTACTGCATCACAGCATTAGAAGCAGCAACTGTGCAACAAGTTCCAAATCCATCTACATGGGCTATGCAGTATAGTGGAACATGTACTTGCACTGACTGTCAACAGCTGAAGAAGTTTGTGAAATCTGCAGAGAGAGTGATGCATTTCAAGGCCAAAAAATCACGACGTTTCCATATTCATCAAGTTATTGACTCCCTCAGTGTTGGTGGTGACCTAAACCACACTACAGAAAGAGTGGGCAGTCCTTACACTCTGGTTGTAACCAAGACACACAACTCTGTGCAACAGAAGAAAGCGAAATACCAAAGAAATCTAGCCACATTACTGTTGCTGTATCACATCAGAGACACTGGGGAGCCTCTGCCTAAGAGACTCAAAGCATGAAGAGTAGGCTAATAAAGACACAGTTGAACCTTTGACAATTGAGAACAGTGCCATTATACCTCCTTCGAAATGTTTTCATATATATACATCTATGTATACAAATAACCTTATGGATCTCATACCCATAACATGTTGAGTTTGTGTTGTGTTATTTTGGCCCTACTCTACTACTGTAACTGTTAGTTGTAGCACAACCATGTCTCACATTTCACCGTATACCGATGAACTCAGCAAAATTAGTTTTCTCATGTCACTGTAGCAGAGTAATGAAGGTCTTGTTAGATTAAACCATGTCATGTCTAAATAGGAAGTTTGAAACTTACATAACTTAGGCTAATAACCCATCCCTACATCTTTTTACTATGGGCTTACACATGTACCCCAGTGTGTATATATTACACTGCACTTGTTTCTCTGATTTTTGGCACTCACCCCTACAGCCTTTAACATTTTAATGGATTTAATATGTCTGCATGTTTCCACAGGACATGTTGAAACATATCACTATGTTGTACACACTGATATATTTCAAATAGAGTCACATTTTCAATGTTGACAGGAGCTATATACAGCTCTTTACATACACATATCGTCTGACAACTAGGCACTATATCATAACATCGGACAATGTGTACATAGCAGCTGGACTGCATTTGCACTGTTGTGTGTGTGTGTGTGTGTGTGTGTGTGTGTGTGTGTGTGTGTGTGTGTGTGTGTGTGTGTGTGTGTGTGTGTGTGTGTGTGTGTGTGTGTGTGTGTGTGTGTGTGTGTGTGTGTGTGTGTGTGTGTGTGTGTGTGTGTGTGTGTGTGTGTGTACCAAACCACTAATATATGTCATATACTATATGACATATATTACAGTGGTTGATACAACCACCTGAATTACACCTGTTTGACAGTGTCCACACACACACATCCAGTGCTCATGGAGACACATGAAGAGCTGAGAGCCAGAGTTATCTAACCCACAAAATTCCAGCAAGATTTTACCACCCTAAAACTCATAAACTGTTTCAGAACAAGCAGACAATGGATTGTTATCAAGGATGAGATATTTTTGACTTACTGAATTAATTCAGTAAGTCAAAAATATCTCATCCTTGATAACAATCCAAATTGTAGTGTTGGACTATTTCCCATATCATTCTAGACCGTTTGGTTCTCAACCCTTCCTATAAATCTATAGTCTTGATGGAAGAATGAGAAGTAGAGTATAACATGCCTGATAATTGAAGTATGCACAATATAATCTACTATATGAACAATACATGTCAGTGATCCAAGCATAAATGTGTATGGGAACCAAATGAGGTGTCATCTCTACATACAGAAACTACTGGCACTGGTAATATGTGTATATGATTGAATAAAGTAGTACTGGCAAGCTGATATATACTATAAACAATATAAAAATATGTAGAACAAGCAATGCATATTACAATTTTACATAATGTACCATCTGTTTCCTCTGAATAAAAGGGATCACGGTTTGCCTCAATACCTTTTTGACAAAACAAACAAACAGTACAAAGAAGTACAACAGAGGCAGAAAGGAAAGGATGACAAGAAATATACACACAGCAATGACATTGACTTGTTTTTCATAATCAAGTAACAGCATTATCAGAAACAGACAATATGCACTTATCATGAAGATGAAAACTAAATCAATTTTATTGTAATGTGTATAAGGATGTCTGTAAGGTTGAAAAAATACAAGCACTAGTGCTATAGCAAGTGAAAAAAAGATTATCAGTGGGAATAAAAGAGGATTTAATGTGAGACTGAAAGCCAAAAAGAGTCCCATACGAGCCGATGGATACATGGCAGCATAATACCTGCACTCCCTCCCTCCATCGGTTCTGTCACGGTAGTAACCTTGAAAGTATTGCATGAATTGTCGAAGTGTTGGAGAGTTCATCCCAAACCTGTTGAGGCACCTCTGAAAGCATATCATTGGGTAAAGTAGTAGAAGAATAACAGGCAGAATTACAACCACTATAGAGAAAAAAACAGCACAGATAGCATAGGGCAAGTGCCCTGCACTGAAGTATGCAATAGAAGGATCAAGATAGAGGTATACTCCCCTCCAATGACCGTGCACATCATACACGTCAGTACCAATAAGCAAAGCTGAAGATGTGTAGAGTATCTTCATGTATGACAACAGGATGAAGGATGCAAATCCATCGATTACAGAATGTTTGATGTGCCATTGCCTTCTAAAACGAGCTGAAAACTGATGAAATGGTCTCAATATACACACAACCACTCGAACACCTCTTTCATATGCAGTTATCAGAGCAAAGAAAAAGAGAAGGAGAACCAATGGATAGATAGCCACAATGTAATCAAGTGCTATTACCTGCAGTGTAGTAAGAGGTAGGCATATTGGTGGAATGATAGTGCGAAAAAAGTCTAAGTTCCAAATTCCATAAACTGTCGCCAATATTTTAGCAAAAACACTAAATTGTGTGTCACTTGTCAAAAACAGGAGACTTCTGATGTGAAATGGATTAGTTATAAGCTGACATATTGTCACCATGACGTTAAACTGTGGTGAAGAAACATTGATGCGAAAGAGGAAGATTACGAGGAAAAAAACAGTCAGAGGAACAAATGCAACCCCCACATACCATATCACATTGCTCAGAACACTAGAAGTACATTTCATACACTTGAAATCAAATGAATAAGTTGGTACGTGAAAGTTCTCTCTACATTGTCCACATAACCTTCCTCTACGATTGAAGGAGTGACATGATTCTTCTAGTTCTGAGACATTTTGAGGAACTTTGACATAAATTTTTTTTCTTGAAGAATAAAAGGCTTTATGAGGGAATATACATTTGCCAACAACTGTTATATTATCATTGTTGTCATAAGTCATACAAAATGACATTACTACAGCAACTTCCCGTGTTGTGTTGTCACAGGACACAGCACCACCCAGGTCAGCCCCACACACACACTCTTGATCTCCCTTCTGTGGGTGATAGAACCATGTCCATGGACACTGCTCATCTCCAGTCACCAGCACAAGCAGCACAGCACCAACAAGTATCACTAGAGTTCTCTTCATCTTGTTCAGGCTTTCACTTAACAATCTGTTGCTATCCATATAATAATGATCTGTTCCTATATAAGCCAGAAGTGAAACAGACATGTTGTCTGCACTATGTACACAGATACATGCGAGGAACACTTTCATGATAAATATTAACATTGACTGTGCATATTTAGCTAGACTATATACTATACTGTACTAGTAAAATAGCTCATGCAGAGCCGGGCTGTGCATGCCTCATGATTTACATAATTGTACATGTACATGTGTAAGTGTGATGAATTTAATGTACATTTTCCAAAAAGTAATGTATACATCCTATAATGTCTGCAGACATTGTATACATCATCCTATAATGTCTGCAGACAGCAGACAGCACCAGTGACCCATATTTAGTGGACTGCAAGCTGGAAGCGGTACATCTCCATAGCTGCGGTTCAGGAGACGAAGTGGTTTGGGAGTGGTAGGCAGATGGGCATATCTTCCTGCACTCTGGTCAGGCCTTACCAGGTGTTGGTGTGGAAGCAATAAGGAGAGAGGGGGCAGCGATTGTTCTAGATGAGAAGGCAGCTGAGGCCTGGTGGCTAGCTGGGAAGACGTGGGAAGCTGCAAGTTCCTGAGTTGTCTCTGCTCGCCTGAAATCAGTGAGAGCATGCAGGCCTGAGGAGACCAGAAGCTGGTGATGTATATGTCTGTGATCTCAGCATATGCTCCAACTGCCAGCCCCCCCCCCCCCCCCCCCTGAGCCAAGCAGCAGTTTATGGAGGACCTACAATGCACAATCGACAACATTCCACCATATCTGATGTGCTATTAGTTCTGGGTGACTTCAATGCACGTGTTGGGTGTGGTATGCAGGGTGATGTCTGGAGTGGAGTCCGGAGAAGACACAGTTTAGGAAATTGCAATGAAGCAGGTGAAGATTTCTTAGAATTCTGTGCAGTGAACAGGCTGACTATCATGAACACCTGCATGGTTCTCCATGAAAGCTACACACCTGGCTATGTGGAAGCACCCAGCTACACTAAACTGTTGCACATGATTGACTACATTGTTATGAGAGCAGAGCAGCGCACACTTTGTCGAGATGTGCAAGTAATGAGGGGGGCGACCTGCTGGACTGATCACTTCATGGATAGGGGAAGAATTAGCCTTAGTTTTCCCAGATCTAGCAGGAAGACCCATTTCAGCTCACAATTTCCAATGCAAGGAGATGAGAGAGTCCTATCAAGAAAAGCTAGATGAGTGTCTGTGTGAGCACCAACATGCATGTGTTGGAGTGCTCAGCAGAGCAAAACTGGAACACTCTGAAGAGTTGCATTGTGTCTGCAGCAGAGGTTGTATTGGGGCGGGGAAGAAGAGACAGCCAGACAGGTTTATTCTGGCTGCAGACACATTGCAGCCACTTACAAGCCAAACATCAAGCGCACAACAAGATGCTACATACAAACAGCATTGCAAACAGGAAAGAGTTCAAGAGACACCAAAAGAATTGTGAAGTATGTTGTGGATGCTGCAAAAGAAAGGTGGATATGCAAAGTTGCAGAGGAGGCAGAAAGATTGAAGACAGACAGCAGGGGTAGATGGACAAGTATACAACAACTGCAGATGACATATGCAGGCCGAAGGCCAACAAGGTACCCAGCTATCCAGAAGGAGAATGCAGAGATTACAAGAAGTTCAGAGGAGGTGAAAGCTAGGTGGTTTGAGCACTTCAACAGAGTATTGAATGTCCCTAGTGAGTTCCACCTTCGGAATGTGTTCAATACATCTACAAATAACCTCATGGATCTCACCCATAACATGTTGAGTTGTGTTTTTTTGGCCCTACTCTTCTATAATGGTAGCACAACCTCTTGTTTCTGAATCATCTTTCAGTGCACCAATGCACTCAGCAATATAATAATGATTTATCCCATGTCACTGTAGCAGAATATTACCTATGAAGGTCTTGGAAACTTGTATACCATATTTCATGTCTAAATAAGACGTTATGAGCTGTTTTATTTTCATACATATCTTGGGCTAATTTCATGCGTAAACCCTTCCTACCTCTTTTATTATGAGTACGCATGTTATTGTTGCATGCCGTCGTCCCCTGTCTTTCTGCATATGTGTGTATACTGCACTTGTTTCTCTGATTTTTGGCACTGTCATCCCTGCATCCTCATTGTGATCAGTTGCTATCTAGGCCATAAGAGAACAGGACATGGTTGATGTTTATCACTATGTACACAGATATACAAGTGTAAAAAAAACATTCCATTAAAATGTTGAAGGATGAAAGTAAAGTGCAGGGAGGGGTTACGCACACTGTTATTGTTGTATGCAATTATCCCTTGCAATTGTCTGCATACACAATTCATCTTTGTGGTAGTGTGAACTATGAACTCCGAACTACATGTTATGTTGTTAGTCTACCATTGTCATACATGCATAATTTTCACATGGCATTTCCTGCATACATACTTGTGTATGGTCATATCATAATCAGTTGTTCACTGTGCACCACTCGGGTTATTACAATCTTGTTCCTTTACTTTTTGGCACTACCATCCCTACATCCTTCAACATTTTAATGAAATGTTTGTTTCACTTGTTTTTCTTGGGTACCTAGCATTGTCCATTTCTGCTTCTTTGCTTACAATCCCTAGTATTACTACTCTTGCTCGTTTTAGATTCTAGTTGTGCAAACCCGCTCGCACGAGCTCCACCCCCTTCTACTCCTGCGCGCGCGCTTGAGCCCCGCCTTCTATGAAACGTGATGCACGTGCAGATATAAAAATGGCTTTCAACAAATAAGGAAATTTTTCGATTATACAGTTCGAGTGAAGTTACGAAGATTCTCTTGGTCAAGGATCACACGCAAAACGGAAAGGAGTCGTTATGTGTAAAAACCATCGCGATTACTTGTGCCACTTGTGCGGTAGGCCAGTTCAACTGAATAAGAAGAAAGTGCGGTTTGTCCAATTTCCGTAAGTGTATTTTACGTACTTTGAGGGTCGTAGAGGGTACAAAAGCACTCGTGGAGTACGTGTATGTGTCTAAAAGGGCTTGTAACTGCTGCGTTTGGGAGTTTTGAGCCATTCTATATTAAAGGAAAAATGGGCGTGTCATGTCGGCGCCATCCTTACTTTAGAGAGGCTACCGATTCTCTGATATTAAAGACCCATTTTCATGATATATGTTGACATACAGCTCTTCACATACACATTATTGTGAACTAACAACTAGGCACTATATCATAAAGCTATATAGACAATGTGTACATAGCTCAAGGCTGCATTTGCTCTGTGTGTGTTTGTGTGTGCATTGTTATACATGTCTTTCTCTAATGGGTATACTCATGTTCAGCACGATACCAAACCCACCCAAACCAATGTCATGTACAGCCACCTGGATGACTTCAGGACAGGAAAACATTTGTTAGATACAAACTAGGTTTCTTAAAGAATGAGGCTTTCTATTTCCATCACCTGTCCAAAAATGAGTTTGTCTGATAAAGATGGGTCATACACAGTGACACCCATGCCACGCTCATGGAGACATATGAAGAGCTGGGTTTTATCTATAACCTCTCAAACTGCAATAAGATTTTACAATTCAAAATATCTCATGCTTGATAAAAATCAAAAAAAAATAGTTTTTGAACTATTTGCCATTCTAGTTTGGTTCTCAGCCCTTCATATATGTATGTAGAGACTTAATGGAGGAATGAGAAGTAGATATACCCTGCCTGATAATTGAAACATGCACAATATACTTATAATCTATGAACAACAGTGATGAAGTTTGAACAGGTGTGAAGCAAATTAGGTATCATCTCTACATACAGAATCTAATATGTGTACACAGGTATGATTGAATAAAACTGAAACTGCCAAACTGCCATACTGAACTGTGCTCGAGCACCCCCCTTATGCCTGAGGCTTATAGGCTTTGGGCTACTGCCCTGTACATCAATTTTACATCTTACCTGAAGATTCAGCGGACTCGGAGCAACCTGTTTATCTCCGGATTTTGATGTATTATCGGCGAGCGGGAGAGAGCTAACCTAGTGGTATAAACGGGCGTTTTTTTCGTACGTCGTGCCATTGCGCATGCGTCGATATTATGTGCGTAGGACAGCGACATGGCGTATGGTTCTGGTGTGAGTCACTCTCTGTTGTTTTGATAGAGCCTCCGGCAGTTTCCATTACGCTCTAACTACGCTCGACGATGTCCCAGTTCGAGGCGAACCAACAGTCAGGGCTCTATCCTAGAGATTATTTCTGTTTCTGGCGTGCCTACATGCTGTCTCTGTACCGTCTGGTGGTCTGATATGGAACAGAGCGAGTACTTTGGCTCTCTGAGAACTCTTGGACTGATTTAAGAATTGTGTGCTGTGTGTAATTTGCCATGTATTGTATTGTACATGCCGATGCCCTATGGGTCCAGGCTAAATGAACCTTTAACCTGCGCTTCACGAACGATATGTCGTCGAATAACAGAAAGGGAAGTCGTGCCCATAAAACTGTGCTGAGAAGAGACTCGTCTGAACGGCGCGATTTATATATGTACGTTCGTACAGCCCGTAATTCTAACGACCAATGATTTTCATGACTCGTTTCCGCTCGCCAAAAATGCTCTGCATTCGTCTACTAGTACTAGTCATAAACTAGTTGAAGTTTGGCCATTATCACTATAGTAAGTAGCGTAGGCCTTTGCCGTGCGAGCCACAATAAAGAGGTGTGGCTTCCGGCCGAAAATTCCGAAGCGCTCGCGCGGCCATACGCCCCTTTCTAAATTTCTAGATCCGCCACTGCAGGCCATACCCCCCTTTCTAAATTTCTAGATCCGCCACTGCAGACCACAGCATTGGTAGAAGGTATGAAGATTTTGTGCATCAAGGATCATGTACGCTCCAGTATAAATGATTCTCGTGAAAGAATTAGACCGATTACTGTAATCGTGTCGGATGCGGTTGACGACGACGCTGACGAAACAACAACCAGTAAGAGACAAGCAGCAGTACAGCACACACACACAGCTCAAAAAAAAGATGGCTATTGCACCCCACGTGACAAATGATTACATAACATGCATAGCTTAATAATTTTTACGTAACTTTGTTGGCGGTACACACATACTACAATTATTAGAAGATGAACAATCGGCGTTTTTACAATTTTCCAAGAATCACTGTAGCTGTCTATTTTACGTACTTTGAGAGTATTATATATAGTGTGTCTTAAAGCAGGTGGTTTGTCTGAAAAGGCTTAATAACGTCCGCGTTCAGGAGTTCTGAGCCGTTACTTTTATAAATGGGCGTGTCGGCGCCATCCCTACATAGAGTCTACCGACTCTATGATGTAGAGTCTTGATATAAGAATGAGAAGTATATATCATGCCTGATGATTGAAAAAATGCACAATACAATCTACATATGAACAGTACATGTCAGTGATGAAGTTTAAAGTATAAAACAAGGCATAAATGTATAGGAAAGGAAGTGCGATATCATCTTTACATGATTGAATAAATCAAAACCTGGCAAGTTGATTACATTGTAAAAATATATGAAGGGAAAATTGGACAAGTAATGTATATTACAAGTTCACATAATGTACCATCTGCTTCCTCTGAATAAAAGGGATCACAGTTTGCCTCAATACCTTTTTGACAAAACAAACAAACAGTACAAAGAAGTACAACAGAGGCAGAAAGGAAAGGATGACAAGAAATATACACACAGCAATGACATTGACTTGTTTTTCATAATCAAGTAACAGCATTATCATAAACAGAGAATATGCACTTATCATGAAGACGAAAACTAAATCAATTTTATTGTAATGTGTATTTGGATGTCTGTAAGGTTGAAAAAATACAAGCACTAGTGCTATAGCAAGTGAAAAAAAGATTATCACTGGGAATAAAAGAGGATTCAATGTGAGACTGAAAGCCAAAAAGAGTCCCATACGAGCTAATGGATACATGGCAGCATAATATCTGCACTCCCTCCCTCCATCAGTTCTGTCACGATAGTAACCTTGAAAGTATTGCATGAATTGTCGAAGTGTTGGAGAGTTCATCCCCAACCTGTTGAGGCACCTCTGAAAGCATATCATTGGGTAGAGTAGTAGAAGCACTAAAGGTAGTACTACAACCACTATAAGGAGAAGAACAGCACAAATTGCATAGGGTAAGTGCCCTGCACTGAAGTATGCAATGGAAGGATCAATAAGGAGGTACTTTCCCTTCCAATGACCATGTATATCATACACATTAGTACTAACAAGTAACTTTGCAGATGTGTAGAGTATCTTTGTGTATGACAACAGGATAAAGGATGCAAATCCATCAATTACAGAATGTTTGATGTTCCATTGCCTTCTAAAACGAGCTGAAAACTGATGAAATGGTTTCAATATACACACAACCACTTGAATACCTCTTTCATATGCAGTTATCAGAGCAAAGAATATGAGAAGGAGAATCAATGGATAGATAGCCACAATGTAATCAAGTGCTATTACCTGCAGTGTAGTCAGAGGTAGGCATATTGGTGGAATGATAGTGCGAAAAAAGTCAAAATTCCAAATTCCATAAACTGTTGCCAATATTTTAACTAAAATAGGTTGTGTGTCATTTGTTGAAAGAAGGAGACTCCCCATGTTAATTGAAATAATTAAAAGATGACATACTGCAACAACACCATTAAACCGTGGTGAAGAAACATTGATGCGAAAGAGGAAGATTACGAGGAAAAAAACAGTCAGAGGAACAAATGCAACCCCCACATACCGTATCACATTGCTCAGAACACTAGAAGTACATTTCATACACTTGACATCAAAGGAGTAAGTTGGTATGTGAAAGTTCTCTCTACATTGTCCACATAACCTTCCTCTACGATTGAAGGAGTGACATGCTTCTTCTAGCTTTGAGACATTTTGAGGAACTTTGACATACTTTTTTCTTGAGGAATAAAGAACATTATGAAGGATGAAGCATTTGCCAACAACTGTTGTGTTGTCATAAGTCATACAGAACCACGCTAGTACAGCAACCTCTTGTGTTGTGTTGTCACAGGAAACAGCACCACCCAGGTCAGCCCCACACACACATTCTTGATCTCCCTTCTGTGGGTGATAGAACCATGATGGACACTGCTCATCTCCAGTCACCAGCACAAGTAGCACAGCACCAACAAGTATCACTAGAGTCCTCTTCATGCTGTTCAGGCTTCACTTTACTTTGGATGTGTATTACTTCTATAGTGGTCAGATCCTATCTAGGCCAGAAGTGAACAGTATATATTGAAACAGACATTTATCACTCTTTCTGAAATAAAGACATATTTTCATGATAAACATTGACATGACCTACAGCTATTACATACACATATTGTGAACTGAAAACTAGACACTTTATCATAAAGCTGGACAATGTGTACATATCTTAGGACTGCTTTTGTGTAAGTGTGTATGTGTGGGTATGGGTGTGATGAAAGAAAACAAGAATATTGTGTGTGTGTGATGAAAGTAAACAAGAATATGGAAACAAAATCATGTCTCAATATCACATATAAATCATGCTATTAGGAATTCATTTGTCGGCTAGGCATTTCTGGCTCTCCTTCCACAGTGTACACACACAGAGTGGCTACAGTGCTAAAGTGACTTTTATTGGGAAAACATAGTGCCAATGATCCTGCATAAAAGTATTGCATTAATATCATAAGAGCTTATAGCCCGTTGCTAGGTGGTTGCTATGTTTATAGTGGCACTATCAATCTGCCATAACACTACAAGGTGTGAAGAGCGACTATATCTAGTGTCAAGAGTGCCTATATCAGATCTGATTGGTAATTACCAATTGTTGAGCCACCTAGCAGCTGGCTATAAATCAATTATCACACCCCTAATCGGTATGTTGCAGTTTATAGGCCCTCTCCCCTCGGGCCTATAAACCAGCAACATACCTCTTAGGGGTGTAATAACTAATACTTAAGCCACCTCTTGTAGCACAGACAGGGCTTTTTTGTCCTGATTTATCCTTGTACCATTGTATATAAGGGAGCATGGTGGTGAGGGTGAGGGTATAACCAGCAGATGATTGATATATGAGCTCAAGGGAGTGAAGTGCCCATTCTAATACCTCTGATGCTGGGATCACATGCAGAGTGCCCCTTGTAGTTATAAACACTGTGAGAATATTCAACTATACTCTGGTTAATAGTTGTAAACTGTGTGGCTATATAAAACTGTTTGGGCTTATGCACCGTGAAATAAAATGTAGGGAGGGGTTACGCATGTTGTTATTGTTGCATGGAATTATCCCTTATCTGCATACATGAATTGTATTCATGTTTGTGGTAGCGTGAACTCTGAATTCCAAACTATATACATATGTTGTGTATGGTCATGTCATAATCGCTTGCCAAGTTACTGTACACCACTCGGGTTATTACAATCTTGTTCCTTTAATTTTTGGCACTACAGTGGAACCTCTCTATAACGGACACCATTGGGGAGTGTGGTAATCACCCAATGTAGCCTGTCCAGCTGAGGCTAGACTCAGTTTTCCTACGGTAAGAACACCACAGTATCCATCAGAGAACCTACTTTGGTGGCTTAGTGGCAGATCTAGGGTGGTATCTAGGGCTGCAAAAGAGCTCCACTATTGCTAGGGTATTCAGCAACTAAGAAGGTTTCGTCGCCCTCGCGTTTTACACAAGCGCAACGACATCGCCGTAAGCTAATTATGCTCATAGTAATACGCGGAGTCCACGCTAATAACGCTACCAGGGAGCGATAGAAGGTTTACAGTTCGTTCCCGTCCACACGCCCGTGCGCCTAGCTGGTTGTAAGTGAATTTGCGGTCTGTTACCACAAGTGAAAAATTGTAAATTATAATGTTGAAGGATGTATAGGGATGACAGCTAGTGCCAAAAAGTAGAGAAACAAGTGCAGTATATATGCAGCAAGACAGGGGATGAGGGCATGCAACAATAATAACATGTGTAACCTCTACAGTGGGAGCCGTTTTTTCGGCGATGAAAGCAGAGTATGTTGTGGTTGCGGAGCAGGCTCATTCCTTAGGCCCAGCCTATTCAATCCCAAATTATTTCTATCCTGCCGCTTATAAGTTATCGACTTGTTTCGATCACCACAGCATACTCTATAGGATTTGAATCGTAAATCCCTCAGGCCTCCCATTTGGCGGAGTGGTAATGCGTTCCGTCCGGTCAACGGTTGAACGTAGGTCCGGTCCTACAGTGGGAGCCGTTTTTTCGGCGATGAAAGCAGAGTATGTTGTGGTTGCGGAGCAGGCTCATTCCTTATTAAAACATGCACAATACAATCTACATATGAACAATACATGTCAGTGATGAAGTTTAAAGTATAAAACAAGGCATAAATGTATAGGAAAGAAAGTGCGATATCATCTTCACATGATTGAATAAATCAGAACTGGCAAGTTGATTACACTGTAAAAATATATGAAGGGAAATTGGACAAGTAATGTATATTACAAGTTCACATAATGTACCATCTGCTTCCACTGAATAAAAGTGATCACAGTTTGCCTCAGTACCTTCTTGATAAAAACAAGAAAGAGTACAAAGAAGTACAGCAGAGGTAAAAAGGAAAGGATGACAAGAAATATACACACAGCAATGACATTGACTTGTTTTTCATAATCAAGTAACAGCATTATCAGAAATAGGCAATATGCACTTATCATGAAGAGGAAGAATACATCAATTTTATTGTAATGTGAATAAGGATGCCTGTAAGGTTGAAAAAATACAAGCACTAGTGCTATAGCAAGTGAAAAAAAGATTATCACTGGGATTAAAAGAGGATTCAATGTGAGACTGAAAGCCAAAAAGAGTCCCATACGAGCCGATGGATACATGGCAGCATAATATCTGCACTCCCTCCCTCCATCAGTTCTGTCACGATAGTAACCTTGAAAGTATTGCATGAATTGTCGAAGTGTTGGAGAGTTCATCCCCAACCTGTTGAGGCACCTCTGAAAGCATATCATTGGGTAGAGTAGTAGAAGCACTATAGGTAGTACTACAACCACTATAAGGAGAAGAACAGCACAAATTGCATAAGGTAAGTGCCCTGCACTGAAGTATGCAATGGAAGGATCAATAAGGAGGTACTTTCCTTTCCAATGACCATATACGTCATACACATTAGTACCAATAAGCAAATATGAAGATGTGTAGAGTATCTTCACATGTGATAACAGAATGAAGGATGCAAATCCATCAATTACAGAATGTTTGATGTCCCATTGTCTTCTAAAACGAGCTGAAAACTGATGAAATGGTCTCAAGATACACACAACCACTCGAACACCCCTTTCATATGCAGTTATCAGAGCAAAGAATATGAGAAGGAGAATCAATGGATAGATAGCCACGATGTAATCAAGTGCTATTATCTGCAATGTAGTCAGAGGTATAGGCATATTGGTGGAATGACAGTGCGGAAAAAGTCAAAATTCCAAATTCCATAAACTGTTGCCAATATTTTAACTAAAATAAGTTGTGCATCATTTGTTGAAAGAAGGAGACTTCCCATGTTCATTGAACTAATTATAAGCTGACATACTGCAACAACACCATTAAACTGTGGTGAAGAAACATTGATGCGAAAGAGGAAGATTACGAGGAAAAAAGCAGTCAGAGGAACAAATGCAACCCCCACATACCATATCACATTGCTCAGAACACTAGAAGTACATTTCATACACTTGACATCAAAGGAGTAAGTTGGTATGTGAAAGTTCTCTCTGCATTGTCCACATAACCTTCCTCTACGATTGAAGGAGTGACATGCTTCTTCTAGTTCTGAGACATATTGAGGAACTTTGACATACTTTTTTCTTGAGAAATAAAGGATGTTATGAAGGATGATACAGTTGCCAACAACTGTTGTATTATCTTTGTTGTCATAACTCATACAGAACCACGCTAGTACAGCAACTTCCTGTGTTGTGTTGTTACAGGAAACAGCACCACCCAGGTCAGCCCCACACACACACTCTTGATCCCCCTTCTGTGGGTGATAGAACCATGTCCATGGACACTGCTCATCTCCAGTTACCAGCACAAGTAGCACAGCACCAATAAGTATCACTAGAGTTCTCTTCATGCTGTTCAGGCTTTACTTTACTTTGGATGTGTATTATTTCTTATAGTGGTCAGATCCTATCTAGGCAAGAAGTGAACAGTATATATTGAAACAGACATTTATCACTCTCTGAAATAAAGTCACATTTTCATGATAAACATTGACATGACCTACAGCTATTAGTGAACTGAAAACTAAGCACTATATCATAAAGCTGGACATGTGTACATATCTCAGGACTACTTTTGCGTAAGTGTGTGGTGTGTGGGTGTGGGTGTGGGTGTGATGAAAGAAAACAAGAATATTGTGTGTGTGATGAAAGTAAACAAGAATATGGAAACAAAATCATGCCTCAATATATATTTACATATCATATATAAATCATGCTATCAGGAATTAATTTGTCTGCTGTAGACATTTCTGGCTCTCCTTCCACAGTGTACACACACAGAGTGGCTACAGTGCTAAAGTGACTTTTATTGGGAAAACATAATGCCAATGTTCCTGCATAAAAGTATTGTTATAAGACCTTAAGCCACCTCTTGTAGCACGGACAGGGCTGTTTTGTCCTGATTTATCCTTGTACCAGGGAGCATGGTGGTGAGAGTGGGGGTATGACCAGCAGATGATTGACTATAAGGGTACAGGTGCCCATTCTAATACCTCTGATGCTAGGATCCCAGAGTGCCCCTTGTAGTTGTAAACACTGTGAGAATATTCAACTTTACTCTGGTTAATAGTTGTAAACTCTGTAGCTAAAACTGTTTCGGCTTATGCACCACGAAATAAAATGTAGGGAGGGGTTACACATGTTGTTATTGTTGCATGGAATTATCCTTTGTCTGCATACATGAATTATTTGTGGTAGTGTGAACTCTGAACTCCAAACTGTATGGTCATACACCACTCGGGTTATTACAATCTTGTTCCTTTAATTTTGGCACTACCATCCCTACATCCTTTAACATTTTAAATGTTTTTTACACTTCAGATGAATATCATATCTCATCCTTGATACCAAAAATCCAAATTTGTATTGAAGTTTGGTTCTTAGCCTGTCATTTATGTATGTAGAGTCTTAATGAAAAGTATATACCATGCCTGATAATTACAATACAATCTGTATGCAAACAATACATGTAAGTTACGAAGTTTTAAGCATAAAACAAGGCATAAATGTGTAGGGAAGCAAATGAGGTATCATCTCTATATACAGAATCAAATAATATGTGTAAACAATGTATAAAAGCATGATTGAATAAAGCAGCACTTGCAAATTAATTACACTGTAAGATATAATGGGAGAATTGGACCAGCAATGTATATTACAAGTTCACATAATGTACCATCTGCTTCCTCTGAATAAAAAGGATCACAGTTTGCCTCAGTACTTTTTGACAATACAAACACACAGTACGAAGAAGTACAACAGAGGCAGAAAGGAAATTAAAAGGACTGGTGTCTGAAGATACAGAAATAGAATTCTCATAACATTTGCAAAAAATCGTACCTCAATGAATTTACATAATATCTGTTTACTTTGCATTTGGGGCATTTTCTGGCTCTCTTGGCACAGTGTTCACATACTGTTGAGGGGCCACAGGGCTCAAACTTGACTGTAATTGGGGTATCACAGAGAAAACATAGTGCCAATGTCCCTGCATATAATTTTCAGAGATAGCATTTCATGAACAATATAAAAGCTAAGGTTAATTTCTTGTTAACACACACAATATGCACCTCCTGTAGAAAGAATGGGACTGCTCTGTGCAATATGAGCTGTATCTTTATCGCCATCTGGGAGAGAGGGTGGTGGCACTGGTGGTGAGGGTGGATGATTGACTGTTGGCTGTTGGGAAACCTTTTCTTAATAATAGGCCTCCAGATTGATTAGATAAGTCTTCATTCTAGGGAAACATTGACACATAATTATGTATTCAGTGTCTATGTATATTATGACAAACCATAGGTTTGTTTGATTGTCTGTGTGTTTTTCAAGGGCCTGCTGTGGTGTCTGCAAGCTACCTCGATACCCTCTACTTTCCAGTTTACATGTACTGTACGCATATATGCCACTTCAGTAGCTCAAACCTATAGTGGAATTTCTTTCTGTATGATCACTACTTACCCTGCATATTTGCTTGCAAATGTGGACATAGGAACAGCCATCTCAGGAGAGCAGGCATCTAGAGGAGTTGCATCAATCATATTTTGAATAGTTGTGTCAGCTCCTTCTCAAATGAGGAAACACACCACTACCAACTGGCCTGTCACTTCATCTGTCATCTCCATTAACAAACCCTTTACCTAAGATACAGAGGTGAAAACTGAAGAAAAAGAGTAGAGTAAGAGAGTTGAGAGGACAAGGAAGAGGGAAGATGAGATACTCTATGGCAAACCTTGTTTAACACGAAGTGGTGTGTTGCCATCACTATACCTGCAATAGTAGAGTTTCACTAAATGTAGTATAAAAGTATAGAAACAAGGTCAAAGTGCAGCATGCATGCAGACAAATACAGATGTAGGTTACGCATGTCAGGGCCAACTGCAGTGCTCATGCGCACCTGTTAACTAATCGTTCCGCTACCCCCTGCTGTATAGCTATTATGTCAGTCGTATTTAGATAAACAGATTTACCAGCCTCGTCCCCAGACACCTCTACATATATATGTATGGAACCTGCTCATTTACATGCACGAATTCCCAAAAGAAGAAGATGAACAATCTGCTTTTTTACAATTTTCCGAGAATCACTGTAGCTGTGTATTTTACGTACTTTGAGAGTATTATAGTGTATAGATTAAAAGCACTCTTAGAGCAGGTTTTGTGTCTGAAAAGGCTTATAACGTCCGCGTTCGGGAGTTCTGAGCCGTTTAGTTTTGCTAAATGGGCGTGTCAGTGTCACGGGGATTTGGTACCCTGTCACGCAAAAAGTGGACCGGACCAAAAGTGGACCGGGGATCCAATTATGGCAACCAAAAGCGGACCGCCCGGTCCACTTTTGGTTGCCATAATTGGACCCCCGGTCTACTTTTCGTTGCAAAAAGCGGTCCACCCTAGCGAAAAGTGGACCGGGTGTAGTTTTAGATCATTAGCCCGTTTGTGGGGGTATAAAAAGCATTACTAATGATACCTTTATGATTGTGCCGTGCCACGACGCAGAGTTTAGGCTTTTCTGCTATTCACATCACCAACCAGGTTAGTGGCCACGTGCACGTTACTGCTACTGATTCGCTGCATTACCAGTAAAAATGGTATACTGCTAGTCATTCTCCCTCTACCTTGAAATGCTTGAAGCACTATATAGCTGCAGTTATGGCCTGCTTACTGTCGTCTGAGTAAAATACACACTCGTCCAGTTTTCGTCTAACAAAAGTGGACCCGATCCAGTTTTCGCTCTGCCAAAAGTGGGCCCGGTCCAGTTTTTGCTCGGCCAAAAGTGGACCCGGTCCAGTTTTTGCTCGGCCAAAAGTGGACCCGGTCCAGTTTTCGCTCAGCCAAAAGTGGACCTGGTTTGAGTGGAGTTTTGTTGAGCAAAAGTGTGGGCTCCACATACAGATCGCTTTTTCAGATTATGATATTAAGCTATGTGTTCATAGTTTTACTATACAGCAGATAAACTCCTGGCAGCGATCTACTTGTCAGTGTTGTTTGAGCCTTACCACCCTCGTTACATGCCCTTGTCAGTATATTCATTCACACTGGCATACACATGCAGTGGCTATTCGCATAGCGGTGTAGGCTTTTGTATGCTTGTTGCGGAAATGGGGCTCTTGTTTCAACCCTGATGCTACCAGACTTCCTGATGGTTCTTATAAAAACACTTAACACGAAGTATTATGGACAAAAGTGGAGCCGGTCCAGTTTTTGCTCAGCCAAAAGTGGGCCCGGTCCAGTTTTCGCTCAGCCAAAAGTGGACCCGGTCCAGTTTTCGCTCAGCCAAAAGTGGACCCGGTTCGAGTCGAGTTTTCTGAAACAAAGGTCAGCACAATAGTAAAGCTGGATTGGCTCCACACACAGATTGCCTTTTCACGATAAATGCGCTATATTCATAGTTCTACTACAGCGAACGACGCAGATAAACTCCTGGCAGCGTTCTACTTGTGTTGCTTGAGAATTACCACCCTTGTTGTGTTAATTCTGGCGTACTGCACTTGTCGGTGATCACACTGGAATAGACAGTGGTTATTCGCTTACCGCTGCAGGCTTTTGTATGCCCGGACCACTTTTCGCCAAGGCGGTCCATATTTCGCAGGCAAAAATTGGACCGGGGGGTCCACTTTTTACCCCGGACCAATTATCGCGTGACAACCCCCAGGGTTACCATATCACCACGTATGACATTTACGCCACGGGGATTTGGTACCCCCAGTGATATGGTACCCGGGGTACCATATCGCCAGTGATTTGATACCCCCAAGGGTACCATATCACCACTTATGACATTTGCGCCACGGGGGTACCAAATCCCCGTGGCGTAAATGTCATACGTGGTGATGTGAATTATTTATGATGGTTGTACTGTATATATTCTTCAAGAGATGATTGTTAAGGTGGTCCAAGATTGAAAATACGTGCTCAGCTGATGCATGTATGATGTTGCTGAGTATGTACGTATGTCATATATATTTGTGGGCGTAGCTTTCAGACGGCGTTACTTCCTGTTAGAGTAAGCCACCAATCATCAGCCGCCATTGAAAATCGGCCACTATGGTGGAAAGGCAGTACATGCAATGGAGTCAGATTTTGTTGCAAACTACAAGGCATGGAATGATGTCCTTGCAGACCAAACTAGAAGTCAAGGCATTGCGGAGTATTTGTACTAGAGCCGATTAACCAAAACGGCCGATAGCACGTGCTATCGGCCGTTTGCGTGTATCATCGGCACAGCGATCTCCTTCCAACTAGAAGAGACTGTGATCAGTCTTGATTGCTTGTAGTGATAGCACAACACTTGTAGAAAACACAGGATAAATTCTGTACCTGTTGGCACAGTGGTTAGAGAGCCAGACCGGCCAGTTTGTGAGGTACTCACGTGATCATACATCGGCCACTCATTAATTTAGGCGTGTGTTACAGAAGAGAAAAATATTAAAATTCACATCTAGAGCATGTCCATTTCTTGCTTTTGCATTTCTTGTTAAAAATACTGTCTGGAATTTCTAAGCAATCTTGATGATACCACTGTTTGCAGCTATCACATTCCATGTGCCCAAACTACATCAGGGTATCTGCATATGCAATACACCTTGACCTCAATCTCCTTGTATATTTTCTTCTTATATACAAGCGGCCAGAGGCCCTAGGGAATCGTGACATTCTCTCTAACTCAAAGCACTATTCAAGATGGCAAGTTGCACATGGTGGAATGTGATAGCTGCAAACAGTGTCATCATCAAGATTGCTTAGAAATCTCAGACAGTATTTTTTACAAGAAATGCAAAAGCAAGAAATGGACATGCTCTAGATGATATTTTTCTCTTCCGTAACACCCATTTATTTGAAGCCTATGCATGCCTAAATTAAATGATACAGCGTACGTGGCCGATGTATGATCACGTGAGTACCTCACAAACTGGCCGGTCTAGCTCTCCAACCACTGAACCAACAGGTACAAAATTTATCCTGTGGTTTCTGAAAGTGTTAGGCTATTACTACATACAATCAAGACTGGTCACAGTCTATTCTAGTTGGAAGGAGATCGCTGTGCCGATGATACACGCAAACGGCCGATAGCACGTGCTATCGGCCGTTTTGGTTAATCGGCTCTAGTACAAATACTCCGCAATGCCTTGACTTCTAGTTTGGTCTGCAAGGACATCATTCCATGCCTTGTAGTTTGCAACAAAATCTGACTCCATTGCATGTACTGCCTTTCCACCATAGTGGCCGATTTTCAATTGCGGCTGATAATTGGTGGCTTACTCTATTAAATCACCGGTGATATGGTACCCTAAGTCACGGTGACGGCGTGGTGATATGGTACCCTCAGTCACGGTAACGGCGTGGTGATATGGTACCCCTGGGGGTACCAAATCACCGGTGATATGGTAGCCCGGGTACCATATCACTGGGGGTACCAAATCCCCGTGACACCGGCGCCATCCCTACATATAGAGTGCATGTACCGACTCTATGATGTGGAGTCTTGATGTAAGAATGAGAAGTATATATCATGACTGATGATTAGAAAATGCGCAATACAATCTAGTATTATTCTTATTCGACTGGTGTTTTTGCGCATGGCTACCTCCGAGCCTCTACCTCAGAGACCCACGCGCAAGTCTCGGAGACTGCGAGGACAGGAGCCGCAGCAGGCCACTCCGGAGAAAGTGGTCGGGAGCGTCGCCACGCCCCCCTTCGGGGACCACACCTCCACAATCTATATATGAACAATATGTTCCGCCCCGATGTCCAGCCGTTGTCCGGATGCCCAACCGGGCGGCCGGATACGTAACCGGATGTGCCGTTACGTAACCGGATGTGCCGTAACGTAACCGGATGGCGCTGCGCGTGCGGAAATTTAAACAAGAAAGCGCGGGAAAACTGCTATTTCCCTACGTGTGATTTCTCCACGATGGCCGCAGGAAAGTTAGAAAGTGACTCCTCGACTCTCTTCCAGGCCTACCTGGACAACACGTTTCCTCCAGAGGCGAAGCGCACGCGCAGCGCTGTCATTCGGCAGCAGCTAGCCGACAAGATCGTGCGCTACCTCAAGGACTCCGGAGAAGACAAAAACTTCCGTCATTTCGTGAAAAAGAGCGGCTTCCAGCTGCTAGATCTCCCTTCGGTAGGAGTCAGAGATGCGTTGGTGGTGAAAGTGAAGCAAGACAAGCAAGTAAGCCACGTAGTTCGTGTTACACGCCGTGCCGTGTATAAATACATGTCAGTGATGAAGTTTAAAGTATAAAACAAGGCATAAATGTATAGGAAAGGAAGTCATCTTTACATGATCGAATAAATCAGAACTGGCAAGTTGATTACACTGTAAAAATATATGAAGGGAAAATTGGACAAGTAATGTATATTACAAGTTCACATAATTACCATCTGCTTCCGCTGAATAAAAGGTTTTGTTTGCCTAAGTACCTTTTTGACAAAACAAAGAAAGAGTACAAAGAAGTACAACAGAGGCAGAAAGGAAAGGATGACAAGAAATATACACACAGCAATGATATTGACTTGTCCTTCATAATCAAGTAACAGCATTATCAGAAACAGGCAATATGCACATATCATGAAGAGGAAGAATACATCAATTTTATTGTAATGTGTATAAGGATGTCTGTAAGGTTGAAAAAATACAAGCACTAGTGCCACAGCAAGTGAAAAAAAGATTAACAGTGGGTAAACAAAAGGATCCAATGTGAGACTGAAAGCCAAAGAGAGTGTCATACGAACTGATGGATACATGGCAGCATAATACCTGCACTCCCTCCCTCCATCAGTTCTGTCACGATAGTAACCTTGAAAGTATTGCATGAATTGTCGAAGTGTTGGAGAGTTCATCCCCAACCTGTTGAGGCACCTCTGAAAGCATATCATTGGGTAGAGTAGTAGAAGCACTAAAGGTAGTACTACAACCACTATAAGGAGAAGAACAGCACAAATTGCATAAGGTAAGTGCCCTGCACTGAAGTATGCAATGGAAGGATCAATAAGGAGGTACTTTCCCTTCCAATGACCATGTATATCATACACATTTGTAGCATAAAGCAAATATGAAGATGTGTAGAGTATCTTCATGTGTGACAACAGGATGAAGGATGCAAATCCATCGATTACAGAATGTTTGATGTCCCATTGCCTTCTAAAACGAGCTGAAAACTGATGAAATGGTCTCAATATACACACAACCACTCGAACACCTCTTTCATATGCAGTTATCAGAGCAAAGAATATGAGAAGGAGAACCAATGGATAGATAGCCACAATGTATTCAAGCGCTATTATCTGTGGTATAGTCAGAGGTAGGCATATTGGTGGAATAACAGTGCGGAAAAAGTCAAAATTCCAAATTCCATAAAATGTTGCCAATACTTTAACTAAAATAAGTTGTGCATCATTTGTTGAAAGAAGGAAACTTTGGATGTTAATTGGACTAGTTAGGAGCTGACATACTCCAACAACACCATTAAACTGTGGTGAAGAAACATTGATGCGAAAGAGGAAGATTACGAGGAAAAAAACAGTCAGAGGAACAAATGCCACCCCCACATACCATATCGCATTGCTCAAAACACTAGAAGTACATTTCATACACTTGACATCAAAGGAGTAAGTTGGTATGTGAAAGTTCTCTCTGCATTGTCCACATAACCTTCCTCTACGATTGAAGGAGTGACATGATTCTTCTAGTTCTGAGACATTTGGAGGTACCTTAACATAGATGTCCTTTATTCTTGAGGTATATAAAAGGGCTTGGTGAGGGAAGTTGCATTTGCCAACAACTGTTGTATTATCATTGTTATCATAAGTCATACAGAACCATGCTAGTACAGCAACCTCCCGTGTTGTGTTGTCACAGGAAACAGCACCACCCAGGTCAGCCCCACACACACATTCTTGATCTCCCTTCTGTGGGTGATAGAACCATGTCTGTGTACACTGCTCATCTCCAGTCACCAGCACAAGTAGCACAGCACTAACAAGTATCACTAGAGTTCTTTTCATGCTGTTCAGGCTTCACTTTACTTTGGATGTGTATTATTTCTTATAGTGGTCAGATCCTATCTAGGCCAGAAGTGAACAGTATATATTGAAACAGACATTTATCACTCTTTTGGAAACAAAAACATTTTCATCATAAACATTGACATGACTACAGCTATTACATATTGTGAACTAAAAACTAGGCACTATATCATAAAATGTATATGAAACCCCATGTAAATGAAAGAATATGAAAGTAAACGAGAATATGGAAACAAAATCATGCCTCAATATATATTTACATATCATATATAAATCATGCTATTAGGAATTCATTTGTCTGCTGGGCATTTCTGGCTCTCCTAATAAAGTATAAAACAAGGCATAAATGTATTGCTCCTCTTCTTGTAATGTGTAGTTGAACGCCATTTCCTCGTTATTACCCATGTGCCTTTCACATGACCACCAGCAGCAAAATGAGTGGGGCTCATATACACACGTTGTATTTGCAAGTGAGTATACAACCACAAGTGAAAAAGTGTAAATGTTGAAGGATGTAGGGATGACAGTGCCAAAAATGTAGAGAAACAAGTGCAGTATATGCAGCAAGACAGGGGATGAGGGCATGCAACAATAATAACATACGTAACCCCTCCCTACATCTCTTTAATTGTGGGGTTACGCATGTTATTATTGTTGCATTCTTGGAAATCACAATCCTGGGGATAGCAATACTATATGCTTTGGCTCGAGGGTGAGAGCCTGGACATTGACTGCATGACTATTTATTAACTAAATGTAAGAAACATCCGCAATGGATAGCAAAAACATACTACAAAAATATTTTTTGATGTGATGTAATACATCAGACTGTGCAGCTGCAGTCCAAAACATGCTATTCATGCACAGTACATATATTCCTGCATATTGTTCAGAGACTGTAACACAACCATCATGCCTGTAGGTCTGACAGTGATTGCACTGGTGTCTGAAGATACAGAAAATAGAATTAGAATTCTCATAAAAAATCATACCTTAATGAATTTACATAATATCTGCTTACTTTGCATTCAGGACATTTTCTGGCTCTCTTGGCACAGTGTTCACATACTGTTGAGTGGCCACAGGGTTCAAACTTGACTGTAATTGGGGTATCACAGAGAAAACATAGTGCCAATGTCCCTGCATATAATTGTCAGAGATAGCATTGCATGAACATTATAAAAGATAAGTGAATTCTAGTTACACACACAATGTGTCACACAAATGTGTACCTCTTGTAGCAATAATGGGACTGCTATGCCCTGAAATATTGGATGTATCTTTATCACCATCTGGGAGAGAGGGTGGTGGTGAGGATGTGGGTATAGCCAGTGGATGATTGACTGTTGGCTGTTGGGAAACCTTTTCTCCTATTCCTTTCTCTCCTGGGGGATGAGGTACTCCATTTAATTCAGATTGATTGGATAAGTCTTCATTCTAGGGAAACATTGACATGTATACCAACATACTATATACTACCATACTATCTTTGGTGTGTATATAATTATTATGACAAACCTTAGGTTTTGTTTGATTGTCTGTGTGGTCTTCAAGGCTCTGAATGGCCTGCTGTGGTGTCCGCAAGCTACCTCGATAGCCTCCAGTGCTGGGAGAGAATCACAACACTCTAGTTTATATGTACTGTACACACACACACACACACACACACACACACACACACACACACACACACACACACACACACACACACACACACACACACACACACACACACACACACACACACACACACACACACACACACACACATTTCTTTCTTTATGATCACTACGTACCCTGCATATTTGCTTGCAAATGTGGACACAGTAACAGCCATCTCAGGAGAGCAGGCATCTAGAGGAGTTGCATCATTCATATTTTGAATAGTTGCGTCAGCTCCTTCTCGAATGAGGAAACATGCCACCACCAACTGGCCTGTCACTTCATCTGTCATCTCCATTAACAAACCCTTTACCTAAGGTGCAGAGGTAAGTATGGGTGAAAACTTATAAGCTGTGAAGAGAAAAAGTAGAAAAAGAGACCCGAGAGGGCAAGGAAGAGACAGTCTATGACACACCTTGTTTAACTCTAATGTTTTGTCAGATGGGGGATACAGGTCTTCATTATCGAGGGCAGCATGAAGTGGTGTGTTGCCATCACTATCTGCAATAGTAGGGTCTGCCCCATATCCCAGCAGCAGCTCCACCATCCTGCTGTGGTTTTTCATCAGTGCTCCGTGGAGTGGAGTATGACCTGTCTCAGCCCTTGCATCCACCATACACTCTTCCTAGAGACATGTACATTCAATAACTGCAGAGCACACATACATATTGAATATCTGCTGTATATAATGTTGGCAAAGCCTAACACTCAATGGTGTGCTATACATTTGAATATAGGAAACTAAAGCAAGACAATCTACAATGTACATGTATTATAGCAGTAGTCTGGGTATGAGGCTACGCATAAGTATATTTAGAGCTCGCTAACTTTGAATCCTCCAATCAGATTGCAGAACGCGTGGATCCTTATTTTCCATACTGCCACCTACCGTGGCAATATACTTTGCCTCTGGCTTACGTGAAATCCGTAACTTCATTGGACAATCGTGCATACGTCCCATGGAAACGGGAGTTCGAAATAAAATTGACGCGTAGATCTCTCCTTCTCCTTCCATCGATACAAGAAGAAGCAGTGACCTTGTGCCACCTCTTTGTGAACAGACAACGGTCACGATGTGTGTGGCTAATTGACCACGCCTCCAAAGGTACCGCGTTGCACTTAGGAAGTGGTAGGCCGTGTTTGAACTTACCAGAGCTACGTGGGACGCGTTGCTACGGTTTGAAATACCTCAGTCGACCAATCAACGAGCTCTAAATTAGTTATGTGTTGAGAGCGTGGCAATACGGGGTTTATGAACCCTCAGGCCCTTAGTAGCGTCCTCACTACGCTTGGACACTACAGCCCAGGGTCTGAGGGTTCATAAATCCTGTATTGCCACACTCTCAACACATAACTTATATGTATACACATTCTAGAGGCATTACAAACTAATGATTGGATTGTACATACAATCTTTAGCAATGTCCGAGCCACCTCTAGTTCCCCCTCACTAGCTGCCAGATGAAGAGGAGTGCACGCCAATTGCTCTCTCACGTTCACATGCTCTGGATGTTTCTTCACAATGCTTTCAACAGCTCTGCAGGCAGAAGAGTGGGAACAGACATGAGGGAAAGTTATAACTGCACACTCTTGAGAGATTTTAGCACATCCAATCCCTGCTACAATGGCCATATATTGCATTACAAAAAGTACCCACCACATCAATCATGATAAGTCATTGGGTGGGGGAGAGAGCCCACCTAGACATACATATTTATGAGTATGTAAGTTTTCTGTCACCAAATCCTTTTTACATGTGCAGTCTCTATATTTCATCATCATGTACATGCACATGATGCCAACTGTACAAAGGTGCACTTGCCCACAATGCTTTGCATCATCTAGTTATGTATTACTGTGTAAGTCTACAGTAGTTTGATGATTGACTCACGGAAGAAATCCAACCTTGACTGCCAAGTGCAGTGGAGTGAGGATGTTAAAGTTGACAAGTGAAGGGTCAGCTCCGGCTTCTAATAAGGCACACATTGACTGGTACCTTCTGCCATGAATTGAACAGTGCAGTGCAGTGTCCCCATCCTTATCCTGTGAAGTCATATGCCACATACGTACATCTGAGACTTGCAATTCCAACACTATTATACATGACAGCATCAACCCAGCTTGAATCCTGTTTTACTTTACATGTTTGCCTGCCATTAGCATTGCCTTAATAATACACTCCATGTGGATACATGAACAATTTTAGAACACTACAAAGAAAAGAAAGGAAGGGAGAAAAAGAAAAAATGAAGACCAAAGAAATTATTTTTTCAAGCACATATAATATTATATATACAGCACATAATGGAAAAACTAGAACATTCACACCAGCTTCAACAACATAGATATGTGTGTGTAACATATTCTAAGACAACCTGCTCAGGGAGTTTAATGGTAGGGCAGCGTAGCAGCACTGTCAGCACCTTCATGTTGCCATTACTAGCAGCCATCATGAGTGGAGTCTGCTCACTGTAAGTCTTACAGTTGGGATCTGATCCAGCCTTGAGCAGTAGAGTTGCTACCTCAGATTGATCCCTATTTCAGAGAGAGCAGCTAAAAGCATTTGTTTACACTATAGATAATATATTGTAAGTGACAAGTGCTGATTCTGAGTATCCCTTGAAATTAAAAGATAGCTGGTGTACTTACCTCATTGCACAGTGATGAAGAGGTCTATAACCTGTTTCATCCTGTAATGTGAATAAAGCAAGTACATACCATGCAGGGTTCACTCTACTGGTGATTAGAGGGGGAGAGAAGTTTCCACCCCCCACCCACCAACCAGGATATGAGCAAGCCAGCTTTAGATTTACATATAGCTGTTTGACCATGTTCACATGCTGATGGCATACAATATCACAAGGTCACCATTTGAGAAAACAGTTATAAATACAATTCCAGAATCATGCCATACTATAAAACAAAAATACCTGGCATTCTAGATTAGCCCTCAGTTCTAGTAAGGCCTCGGCCACATTGGTCTTCCCAGCTGCAGCAGCACAGTGCAGTGCAGTCTTGCCAGTAAACTTAGCATCCACCTGTAATTGAAAAAGGTATATTACATCATAGTTACCATCATAGAGTGACTTTTAAATGCTAGTACTTCAATCATTAGTAATACTAACCCAGTCAGAGCCTATAGCATTGTGGGTTAAAATCAAAGGAAGCTATTTTTTCTTCAAAAAGTGACTGCCTTGTGTGACGTGTGTTACATATTATCTTTGGAGTCTGAAAGTTTGAGTACATTAGTAATGTATGTGGTCACCTCATTGGGGTACTTGTCAAGGTATTCTCTAATGACAGAGAGGTTTCCTAGGAGTGCAGCGTGATGGAGGACCTCAGAGTCCTCCTGCTCCCTCAGTGCCTGCATACGCAGCTCCAGATATCGAGTTTCTTCTCCCAATACCTCAGAACCTGGAAAAACAATAACAGGCAGAGTGAAAGTACATCCATTAATGATGAGGAGGCAACCACAGAGAGTGAAGTATTGAGGGATATCAATTGAAATATATATATATATATATATATATATATATATATATATATATATATATATATATATATATATATATATATGTTCAGAAAGTGTGGCCAAAACTATAACCCCCACTCCAAGGCAGCTATTACATGTAGAATGAGAGTGGGGCATTGATTATCAAAGGCATTAGCATTGCCTTCTCCCCAGTGAAACTACACACATAGAGAGTCATATTAGTACCAGAAGCAAGAGACAATAGGACAGTATATATACATGTGTAAATGGACTGACTGGAAACTTCTTGCTCTTCCTCCTTGTCTGCAAGTCTGACACAGAGTGGGTTGAATGTCCACATATTAGTCTTAATAAGCACAGATACATTCCCAGCAGCATCAACTCCCATCACTGAACCCAGCTGACCCACAGCCTGGAAGTAAAAAATTCTCCTTTGACCTACTGTAAACAATATACAAGAGCAGTACAATTTATGTGCTAGGCTGTTAGAAGATAAGAGGATGAATGAATCATAGTCATGGATCATGATTATGGGTATGACATAGGCTGTGCGTGCATACATATTTTTCACAACATACTTAAAGTTTTATTTTGCTTACATCAGACATCTCATCTATCCATCCTCCGTGGCCTTTCTGTAGCTTTGTGACTTCTGCCAGGTCATCCATCACTCTCACTACATCACCACGCTTGTAGTTTGGGATGTCCTGCTGCTCCACACACACACACACACACACACACACACACACACACACACACACACACACACACACACACACACACACACACACACACACACACACACACACACACACACACACACACACACACACACACACACACACACACACACACACACACACACACACACACACACAATATAAACTCAATACTTAGTACCATGCATACAGCATTACTTACTTTCACAACAGCTGAAGGATTAATGATCCAGTTGTTTTGTCCATAAGAGACCCGTAGATCCCCATTGTCCATAATAGAGTGGACCACTCCAAGCTCACCACGTATCTAGTATATTTTACATGTGATATATATATATACATGTAACTGATGTCAGCTAAACACCTGAAACTAAACACAAATAGGTTCACCCATATAGAGTGGAACCCCTCTAATCAGGACACACTGAAATGAGGACACCTTGATAAACAGGACACTCTTTGCTGCCCCAAATGCTAAGTTTGTGTACAATTCAACTCCTGAAATCACGACACCTCACTAATCAAGACACTTTCTTCTGCCCCAAGGGTGTCCGGATTAGAGAGGTTCCACTGTACACGTACAGCTATCCCCAAATAAACTGACATTGGTCATGGCAGAGTTCCATCCTCCATGAGCCTGTTGGAGCATTTCAAATACCTCTGCATCTAGTTCCACACATACGTAATCTGAACTGGCAAACTCAGATGGTTGGGGGGGACAGTGGGGAGCTCCTGGAGAGGCAATGTACAGGAAAGTATTGTCCATGCAATTACACACAAACACACTCTACCTAATACTTGTAAATGGTCTGGATAGTACTTTCCACCACTTGCAGGAGTAACATACTTCAAGTCCACCTACACACATGTGTATACATGAACATAATGCAACAGTACATTTTAGTATTATCTGACCATTCCCTGACATCCAACTCTGTACTGTTTTCTCACTTCTTCAGGCCACTCCACTTCCACTGATGCTCTCTAATATTTTGTAGGAGGCTCACACGCAATTAGACAACTACAGTACTCTACATGTAAGTGCACTGTGTACACATGTGGTATGACAGCTTACAAAATGGCTCTCCTCCCAGTTTGAAATGCCAGTAACTTTACCCACTGTCCCAGAGCCACCTAAACATGCAAAAAAAATTGTATTTAGTCATGATGCATGCATACAATAACATGTACAATACACAGTCATTGAGGGGGTGGTGCTTGTTGCTCCATTCACTACAGGTATACTAATACTACTGCACACATACATTTACACTTGTCCTCACCATCTTGCTGTCCCCAGCTCCAGTCATGACCTCTGACCACCTCTGCAGGTGGAAAAATCCCCATACTCTCGACGACCCTAGCACCTCTCCTGCACCCTACCATACTCCTGTGGCAAAAAGACTGACTCTGAAAATGTCACTCTTAACACTGAAAGGGCCAGACCACACCTCAAGTGTCCGTCGTGTCTGACAAATCTGTGGTCCTCCATATGCTGGTTGTTCATGTAACACTGTGTGCACAGATCATAGTCATAGCATTGGCTGCACTTCCATCGGGTTCCTGGAATAGTGCTAGTACGGCAGCCATCGCAGGTAATATTCCTGAACTTCATCCCTGCAAGAAAAGATGGTGTTGTTAGTGTAGTACAGCCACTCCAAAGGGTGTAGCTTGCTTCACCTGACTGTGCAGTGTCAAAGACCCTCAAGTCATACTTGCCGTCTTTGCCACATTTATAAATGCCTCTGTTACCGCAGTCCCACTGAACTGTGACGCTGAGTACCTTATCTCCCTCTCTGTGCTCTGTCCTCTCTGCTTCGTCGCGGGCCTCGTTGTCAGCTGACTCGCTCCCTGATGCTGAAGCTGGCTCTGAAGTGCGATGAACTTCGACTACTGTACCTAGATGACCTTCCCCACCATCCTCGTCACCGTGTTCCCAGTCAGGACCCCTTACAACTCGTAGGTCCTCTACTGGCTCCATTCAAGGGCCTTCCACACGCGCCCCCCTGAGACTTTCCCGTAGTATTCCCCTCCCATTGATTGCTGACTTGGCACTTCCCAGCAGTGTATATTGTTGTTTTTCTGTCTAGTTGTGAGCTGATGGAACTAGCTCTAGGTTTGCGTGTTGTCCGAGGTCCTGACTGGGAATGGGGAGATCAAGATGGCGGTGAAGGCTTCGTGGGGACAGTGGCGGGAGTGGAGGAAGGTAGTAGAGAGGTGGTAGTTCAGTGGGACGTGGGACAGAGGTGTAGGTACCGCTGTGGCCAGGACGGTAAATTCGACCTCAGAGTACTGGACAGTGGACCTAGCGAAAGTATGTTTATATAAATCTACTGCCCATTATCACTCGAATAACTGTTTGCTCAGGAGGTCAGGAACATGTGTCTGGTATAGCATGTGACTGGTGTCAGGAGGATGATCTGGTGGGATGTGTGTGGCGGTGTGCACACTGTCTTGACTACTACTTGTGCAGCCAGTGCTATATAACTGACAAACACAGTACACTACATCCTTTCTTTGTAGTACCATCCAGCACCACCCCCCAGAATAGGTGTGTGTGGGTGTGTGGGTGTGTGTGTGGGTGTGGGTGTGAGTGATTGAGGGGGGGGGGGGGGGGAGAGGTACCCTCTATAGCTAATACTGTGAATGTCAGCCACTACTATCTTCCATAGAGTGAGGGTGTGCAGCAGGCGAGAGGCCAACAGGCTAGCAGTCAGGGGGATCTTCGGAGGTGCACATGTCGTCAGAGGAGTTGACTGGAGATGGGGAGGACAGGATGGTAATAGATTGAGAGACTGTATATAGGAGTTACCATACATCAGAATGGTTGACTGACCCATCAGGCAATTCACTAGGAAAATTTCCAGGCTGTTTCTTGTGCCATATACCCATACGTCCACTCACACACATATATGTGAGTGGACATACATGTGAGGACTATAGAACAGAGAGAAGTAGAGCTACCAAGCCCACATCATAAATCCAAAATGCATTTATACATGTCAAGTACAATATCTTTGATTTGACACTTAGGTGTACAGCACACTACTGTTATGGCACTGCTTCATGTTTTGTAGGTGGTGTCAGTGGCTGTGTGGTGGGGGTCAAGGGTTGGCGTAATGAAACAAAAGTGAGCATTTCCTTGTGCAATTACATGTAGTATATTAGCATACATATATATATGTTACATTTATAGAGGAGTGTTGTAGAGGTGCAGTGGGGAGGCCATGGTCACAAGAACGTCTATCGAGTGGGACACAGAGGAAAGGTTTGCTCATATATGTACTCCAAGATACTTGTACATGCCCTATCTGAGTGAGCCCCACCCATTGTACATACATACATGTACCTGTATGTAATTATGTTTGCATGCAGCTTGATCATAGTCATGCGTAATTATACCTTATTCAGTCAGCTCCAAAACAGCATCACTGGGCTGCCCTCCTTGATGTAATTAAATATTCACCCTAATATGTCCTAGTACATAATTATTTATATATACCTTAGCCTATGTGCAATGTTTATACATGTAGGTGGATCTGAAGTGCCTTCAGCCAGGGGAAGGAGGGCGGTATGATCCAGCTCACCTCCCACTACTAGGTACCACATGCCATCTATAGCAAACATGTTCTCAATCTGTATATATAGCTGCTTCATGTGCACAGGCATTGTATTGACTAGAATGAATATGTGTACATGTGTATATGCAGTCCACAGTCTTACTGTGATGCATATTTTGGCTGTAGGTGGACCACCATGCATTGATGACAGGGGCAGTCTTGGAGGGGAGTACGAGTTGTCTGCTGGGGATACTGTGAGAGTGGACCTTGACCTGGAGACCACCAAACTGATGCAGGAGGGACATGGTGGATGGGACGATGCCATGGCAGATGTAAACACAACCCTTACATGTACTTGTATGATAGGAGGTCTGGAGCTGACATACAGTTCATCTTTAGGCATATCCTTTACTGGCGGAGCTACTGAGGCAGCTCAGCTAGGCTGGGCTGAATGTTGCTATTCCTTGAAAGTTATTACATGTAGTGTATAATAGGACTTACAGTGTAGTTCCAGAGGTGTATATACTATGTATGACATAATGCTCCCAGGATGTGAATATTTGAGTCCTTTAGCTACCCATCTAATGCCTTGCCCTTCCAACAAATTATATGTACATGTAGTTATCAAGAGAGAGAGACATCTATGAGCCTCACGTGTGCACAGTTATAAATGTGTTCATATCCTCACAGTGTATTCGTGATGTTGGTGAAGTGAATATGATATTAGACAATGGAGATGTGCAAGTTCGCTACAAAAGCAACGTCGTCTTCACCTTTAACCCTCTTGTACTAGTCAAGGTACTCACATTCACGTACGTGTATCCATTAACTAATCCACAACAGTTTTCTCATATACATGTATACATGTATTGACTAATGTGTATATAAGATTGAGGATTTATACTTGTAGCAGTTGGTGTGACATTGTGTTCTTTTTTGAAAAGGTGGATATTCCATTCCATGTTCCTGGTACTGCTGTGCAAGTATTGAATGACATTGCCGCTGTAAATGAGCTGCAGACTATAGGACCTGGCTGGAATGATGATATAACACTGGTTGGTCTCATATGTGTGTGCATGATATACCCACAGAATGTGTACACACATGTACATGTATGTAAAGTGTAAAAAAACATTTCATTAAAATATTAAAGGATGTAGGGATGGTAGTGCCAAAAATTAAAGAAACAAGATTGTAATAACCCGAGTGGTGCACAGTGAATAACTGATTATGATACGTATATAGTTTGAAGTTCAGAGTTCACACTACCACAAAGATGAATTACAATTCATGTATGCAGACAAGGGGTAATTGCATGCAACAATAACAACATGCGTAACCCCCACGAAATTAAATGTAGGGAGGGGTTACGCATGTTGTTATTGTTGCATGCACGGGTTATTACAATCTTGTTTCTTTAATTTTTGGCACTACCATCCCTACATCCTTTAACATTTTAATGAAATGTTTTTTTACACTTGTTTCACTAGTTTTTCTTGGGTACCTACAGTCTCCATTTCTGTACGTGGAGTGATCCCTACTTGCTTGTGTTCGCACGAGCCCCACCCGCTTCTACTCCCGCGGACCTGCGTGCGCTTGAGCCCCACCTTTCTATGAAACGTGATGCACGTGACTACACAGAAAATGGCTTCCGACAAATAAGGAAAATTTGCGATTATACAGTTGTGAGTAAAGTTACGCAGATTCTCTTGGTCAAGGATCACGCACGCAAGGGAAAGGAGTCGTTTCATGTAAAAACCAAGGACAGTACTTGTGCCACTTTTGCGGTAGGCCAGTTCAACTGAATTAGAAGAAGAAGATGATGAACAAAACTATCCAAAAGGGGTGTGTGGCAAATTCCGTAAGTCATTGTAGCTGCGTATTTTACATACTTTGAGGGTCTTAGCGGGTACAGAATCACTCGTAGAGTACGTGTATGTATCTAAAAGGGCTTGTAACTGCCGCGTTTGGGAGTTTTGAGCCATTCTATTTTGGAAAATGGGCGTGTCCTGTCGGCGCCATCCCTACATAGAGAGTCTACCGACTCTCTGATATGTGTGTACATGAAAACCATGTGCATAGCACACTAGCCAAACAAGAATTTTAAAAAGAATATAGAAAGAAACCTACCCATTAACCCACTCCAGACAAACATCACATATATAAGAGTAGGACACTGAATGCCCAGCCTTGAGAACAGGGTTAAAGATCTTTGATGGTAACAACTCGAAAAAGTAGTGACATGTCCTGTTTTCATGAGTTACATAAACTATAAATCAAGGAATATCATGCCAAGAAGGGTCCTTATTTCAGGATGATAGATTGATAAGACGCGCAGGGGGCAAATGCCCCCCCAAGGATTTCAGTTGCCCCCCCCCCCAAGCATTAACACCATCAGCAATCCCTCTCCTGCCCTGCCAAATGTGCCCCTCAAGCTTCTACAATTATTAATTTTGCCCCCTCAAGGACTCATGTCTAGATTAAACCCTGATTGAGCTACCTGTACTCTACTCTGTGTCCTCAGACTCTGGGGATGGTGGGTCTTCTCACTAAGAGGAATCTGACAGGGGATGTCCAGGCTTCGGTGAATGGCCAACGCTGGCTCTACCACCCCCAGTGCCTTCAGCCTGTACCCAAACACCTCCTACATACTGACCCAGGTACATCATACTGTATGTAGTGTATATCCCCAACACATGAATGGATACACTGTACAATGTATGTGGTTAGACCAGAGGTTGTGCTGATTTGACTTCAGCTTGTTTAGAGCTCTTTCCACTGTATAGATGTACATGTACTCTGTCCTCTAGCTAGCTGTATAGATGTACTGTATATGTAATACACTGCTGTTTTAGATGCAGAAGATGTTGATAGGATAGCCCTCATGAAGGTGTTTGCTATTCTACAACACAATGACCCTCGTGACAGCATTATTTTTGTGGCGGGTACTGGAGATGTCCCCACACTAAGGAAGTGCCTTGAGAAGCATCCAGGAGAGGTACATGTGGGGTTATGGTTGGTTTGCACAGTACACATACACATGTACATGCAAATAGAATATTATTTGGAATTCCAAGCCACAATCATACATTTTAATTTGCATATAGGTATATACAGTGGAACTTCACTTAGTAGTCAGTTAGGCAGCCACCTAGTACATGTATATAGTAGTCACTGAGTAGAGTCCCTTGGTTATTGAGTTATTAAAGTAAACCTCTGTGATAAGGCCACCTTTCTGTAACAGCCACTTGCTCCTGTCCCAAGGGTTACCATTATATATGGAGGTTTCACTGTACTCAGGTGTATATATGCCCATAGTACATGTAGGTGTAACTTGCTGTGCATATACATGTACATGTATGTTACTGTGCTGATTCAGATTAATCGTAAGTTGCACGGGAGGACAGCTGTACATGTGGCCTGTACTGAGGGATACATTGGCTGCCTGAAGCTACTGCTGACCTATAATCCCGACTTGGAACTAATAGTGAGAATAGCATGCTCTCTGATACAGTGGTATATTGTAGCTGTGGCCGAGTATAACTTCAAATGAACTGTTCCATGTTACAGGATGACAATGGGCTGAGACCTATACATGTCTGTGCCTACAGGTAAACATATAATCATGTATGTGTGGTATAGTACTCTCTCAAAAGTTGCACTGTATGTCAATGAAGTAGTGTGTGATATACATGTATATGTACATGTAGCATCATGACTGCTTGTAGCAACATCTTCACATGTTCATTTCAGCAACTTTGCTGAGGCTGCACGACTCATCTTGGAGCACGGAGCAGACATTAATGCTAAGGATGGAAGAGAGAACACAGCCACCATGGCAGCTGGGGCTCTGGGTCACTACGAAGTACTGGAGGTGCTACTAGAACACCACCTCCTCAATCTGCATGCTGGGGTAAGATACATGTACATGTATTGCAGATGTTGAAACCAGCATGCTAGAATAACTATATGTACAAATAAGACACTGTTTTAGGATGATTAATACACTTGTAAAACTGTGTATCACTTTAGGATCATATCGGGAACACTGCCTTGCACTGTGCTGTGATAGCTTGGAGATATCAGGCAGTGAAATTACTTCTTGAAGCAGGGGCTGACCCATCCATCCCAAATTACACCGCTTCAACTCCACTCCATGATTCCGCAGCATTTGGCAACCTCTCGTAAGACATGTTTGTGAGATAAAACAAGGAGAATGTTTGTCATGTGTTCCCTGTGTACTCTCAGTCAACCAACTGGGCTACCAAGGCAGCTCAGTTAAACTAACTAATACAAAGTAATTTATTTGTATATGTTTTTTATGTGTTTCTATTGCAGGTGTGTTGAGAGAATAGTGACGTATTTTCCTCAGCACATCAATCTTCAGAAGTGTGATGATGGTCACTCTCCTCTCCATGCAGCAGTAGTAACCAACAGACTAGATGTAGCCCACTTTCTATTATCTCAGGTACATACATACATGTAAATGTTGTATAATGATTGTATATAACTGTACATATATCATGCGCTTTTCAAGGTAATAATAGTTGGTTTCCACTTGTTCCTACAGCCTACTTGTAACATTGATCTGACAACCTACAACAAATGCCTGACTCCTCTGCACATAGCAGCTCATGAAGGCCACACTGCAATGGTAGAGCTTCTGGTTGGCTGCGGAGCAGATGTAACTGCCACTGTGGATGATGGCAACACACCACTCATGCTAGTCCTGGCCCAGAAGAAGATGAAGCCTCTTGATCAGGATACCCCACACTTGAATCACGTGAGACATTAGCCACCATGTAGTTTACCAGTGTTTTGCTACAGTACCATCCTTCCTACCATAGAGTGTGGTAGTCACTAGTGCTCCATATATACAGTGTGGTAATACTCCATGTATAGGTCAATATTAATCATCTCTGAGACTGGGGATAAGACTAATATGTTCATGTAATGTCTAATAGATACATACCTTCTCCATATGTACATGTACATGTAGGTAGTCTATATACTAATGCTATATCTCTTTATCCATCACATCTCATGCACTTCCCCTTTTAGATTCAAGAAACTCTGCTGGCTGTGTATGGGTCAGGTTTCAGGTTTGATCCCTATATTGTGGTGGCGTGCATGCTGGTACAGGAGGGGGCAGACCCTCATATTAAGAACAAACTAGGGGAGAGCCCCTTGCAGAAGTGTCCGTCAGACCTAGCCTCTGTTGTCAAGACATTCGCACAGAAACATGGGTTTGTGAAATTTTTTGTGTACACATGACTGTGTATTATGACTGTGTTGTGTGTTATGTAGTGACTTCCGTGGAAGTCTAAGATCACAATCAACTTTACCAGCAAAACCAAAGGTATATGTACACACTAAGTTGCTAATATAGTCTTAGCTACAATAGACCCTGTGTGTGGTGAACATGGTTTTTGTGTACATACAGAAGAGGAAGGTGATGCCTCCAGAGGCTGGTGTAGTAGTGCCCGGGCCCTCGTCCACCAGTTTTCCCAAAGGACTCAAGAAAGAAGAGGCCAAGCCAGCTGTAGAGCCACATGCAACTCCTACAGAGAGTGGAGGAAGGAGTGAGGGAGAGGGGAGAACAGGCGACACTGAACAGTCTCTATCTACTGACACTACAGCAGTAGCTGTTTCTTCAACTAGTCGTCAAGGTTTGTGTGAGTATAAGAACATGATACCCTCTCTGTGAGAGTATGTGTATATGGCAGTGGTATTACACATCTTGTAAATTCGAGATTTGAATGCCTATAGTGTATATCTGTGTGAGCATGTGTGTTGAGTCTGGTGGCTATTTTGGCATGCACAGTTTCAGATTCAGATGACAGGCTGTGCTGTATGTGTGATAATGAAGTGAATGTTGCACTCCATCCGTGTGGACATGCCGTCTTGTGCTCAGAGTGTGCTCGGGATCCCAAGAGATGTCCCACTTGCAGAGTGAGTCAACCTGCAATTCAAGAAGATTGTGCATATTTTTATTTTGTTGCTTTTTTTGCAGGAGCCAATAGAAAAGAGACTAATTATCACATAGTATTGTCAATGTGTTGTATGTGTATGTTTTATATATGAAGTTGTTAATCTGTCCAATAATTGCCTATTAGATCTACCTATAGCTGAAGGATTAGCTCCCTGGGCAAATCCTGATCGAGGTGATCTTAATATAAACTGGCATCCAATCACATATCCTCTGATAATATGTAGCTAGCTATTTACCTGAAACGAACTCGCGATCGAGAGAGGACACGATTTACGACTTGGTAATGCATACAAAATGATCTGAGATCTGGGATCTACTGTTGTCAGCTAGCATCCACAGTTATTTCAGGGATACTGTCATTGTTTAAGTTCCGTGGAGAGGGTCAGTAAGTGTGCATGTAAAAGAGATAGTATCTTCGCGCGCGCATGCCCAAGACTCACGAAGGAAAGCTATATACCGGCTTCTTGACGGCCAGGATGACGCTTTGGATAATGATATCATGTCCTCGCAATCACCACGCGGTGGCGATGGGGCAGATGTGGAGTCTTTGAAAGCAGCACGTCCAAGACGTGAAGTAGACACTCCTAGCATAGATAATATAGACACGTAACCGTGTTACGTGTCTATATTATCTATGCTCCTAGTGAAGTTGAAATGCAGTCTTACAACTATCCTGATCACTACATTGGTTTGCGACATGGTAACCAAGCCTTCATCACACGTACAGCAGCTGCAAAGCGGTTTAAGCTGATCTCTCCTGGACTGTGTGGCGTTGCAGGCACAATTTCCTTTCAATCTGCTATTGACCCCAACAAGTTTTTACGACATGGAGACTTTTTGCTCTATGAAGACCCCTTCAGTGATGTTGACCTTTACAAGAAGAATGCATCTTTTTTCCTTCATAAGGACAAGTGGTTTCCTGGTCATGATGCTTTTGAAAGTGTCGATTACCCTGGTCGCTACATCCGCCATCAATGTTATCGTCTGAAACTACACCCTTACCAGAGTGTGGCTCTATTTGAAATGGATGCAAGTTTTCGTGCTGTTGTACCGACATGTTACAAGTTTGAATCTCAGAACTATCCATCTCACAGTTGGGGACTGAAAGGTGATGCAGCATACATCAAGCAACGTGCAAATGACAAGTTTGTGATAATCCAACCTGGACTAGCTGGACATGCCAACTCAGTTTCATTCCGCTCTTCTACTAATTCAACTAAATATCTGAGACATGCTAGTTATGTGATGTGGCTACATTCATACGACCCTTCGAATTCAGCCCTCTACAAAAATGATGCCACTTTCACAGTGCGAAGCAATAAATGGTTTGATGGCTTTGATGTTTATGAAAGTGTCAACTATCCATCTCATTTCATTCGTCATAAAGATGGCCGCCTGATGATCAGTTCCTATGATGGAACTTAGCTCTACAAGAAAGACGGCAGCTTTAAAACTACATATATGCCATCCTAAGCAGCACCTCATGTATGGTGCATGTTATAGATTTAGATTGTAGTGTGTGCGTGTGCATGCATGTGTGTGTGTGTGTGTGTGTGTGTGTGTGTGTGTGTGTGTGTGTGTGTGTGTGTGTGTGTGTGTGTGTGTGTGTGTGTGTTGCATGTTTGTAAATATTTGAAATTACAAAGGGAGAGCTCGAGCCCCCTGAGCCCAATGCTAGCTACGCCCCTGACACGTAGAGCTATGCAAACCAGCTCTGCCATTATCAGCCAAAATGCGCACGCATGGTAAACTTACGCGATAGACGCACGAAAGTGTCAATTAGTGCGTAAATATTGGTCTGGGACCTGTCGGACCGTATGCTACGCCTATGGTGGCCCGACATGGTGATTAGCCAGCACAAGAATGATCATTCTTGGCATGCACGTGTCACTGATTCTTCCACGAAGCGCGTGGGTGTTTGGCGCTGATCAGCCACGCCTCATTGAGGCACTAGACAGCCAGCGGATATCTGTCACGTCCGCAGACGTTTCTGAAACTACCCACGTTGACAGTTGACAAATCCCGTTCAGAAATCTCTGCGGATGTGACAGATTTCCGCTGGCTGCCTACAGCTATTATTGTACAACGGAAGCATGCAATTGCCTATTTGGCAATCTGGAAGTATGCATAATGTCTAGACGCATTCTTGTCTATATCTACTACTATAAGATTTACGCGTACTGTAACAGCTCGTATAATTAGCTAGATCTAGTGTTCTCTGCAACAAGTAACAGATATATTACCACAATATGAGATTCGAACTCTTTAAGACTCCTTTACTTTTTCTATTGCTTGACATCTTTGGTTTGTTCATAGTCCACGTTAACTGTCAGGATCCTGTTGCTCCATACGTCACCTTCAAGGGACGAATCCTACAAGACCACAGCTACGTGGAACTTAGTGAGGTTGGAACAAGTGTAGAGGATGGTGTCCAGTGCCACACAGACCTGACCACATGCTGTAATGCAAGCTATGGGCCACATAGTGGACAGTGGCACCGGCACTACTCTTCTTCAGATTTCTCTCAAGAGACTACTTTAGGCCAGGGTCTGGTTGCATTACACAATTCCCAAAATGAACTCCAGTCTGGGATCTACCGTTGTCAGATTGATACTAATGCTAGCATCCACAGTGATGGCCTCAGGGATACTGTCATTGTTGGTCTGTTCCACTCTGGAGGTACATCTATGTTCAACCTGTAATAATGTATATTCTTATAAAGCATCCTCTACACAAGGGTGTATGTCAGTGAACAAAGTATGTACTTCATGTGATACTGTATAAGAATTAGGCCTAAAGTTATAATGTGATCCTTTGCTCTTACCAAACTTAGATCTGTCTGCGTACCTAAGAGTTGATGTCCACAATACAAACCCACTTCAATTCACTCTCACCTGTACCTTTGGTGGTGGAGTTGCTACCTATGTTACTTGGATGAAGGACTCACAGGAAGTTGAAGGAGGAGTGACAGTGTTTGATCAGGAGAGCTTTCGGTATAAACACATCCTAAATGCCACTGAAGAAGGAATGTATAATTGCACAGTATCAAATGACAGACCAGACTCAGCCACCTCTGCAACACTCAATGTGAAAGGTATGATGTAACTACCTTTGAAGCAAGGTGCAACATGGTAGTTATTGTTAGCTACAATTACATATATACTGTGTAGTCTACTTGTCATCAAGATATTTTCCATTATAACTAGTACCTTCTCTTCCATCTAACCTGAGTGTGTCTCAGAATGGACTGAACAGTTTATTAGTTTCATGGATGCCATCAGATGGAGCCACTAACTACATCACCTACTACAAGGAGATATACAGAGGAAGGGAACTATCTTCAAAAACATTATCAGCAGGAGCCAATGATACAAATATCACAATATCACTCAATATCCGTCTATCATACATAGACATATTACACTATGTTAGCATAGTGGCTATTAATAGGCTGACTAACAGGGAAATTATTGGATATCGTGGAACTTGTGAAAGCCGTACCACACTACGCAGCCCTCAACCTGATCCAGTGAATATTACCTTAGGTATGGTTGTTAAAGACAATGATAATATGTTATGTACTTGTAAGCATATGACATGTGTATATTCGCAGACACTGTGACAATTGAAGTGACAGATTTCGGCTACACTCCAGTTGTTGGTCAACGCTTTGAACTTGTTTGTCTAGTTGACTTACATGGCACTCTAAGTGGCAACCTAACCTTCAGCTGGGAGGGTCCTGGACAATTTCCAACTCCTGAAACTCCTTCCTATGATAATGAGAGGAGTATCTTGATATTTAATCCTTTGAAATTATCTCACGAAGGGGAATATACCTGCTCTGTTAGACTGGAGAATTTTCCATATACTGCCCAGTACACTTACCACATTCAGCCAAACTACCTAAGTAAGTTGGAGTAATTTCATGTACAGACCTTGTCTGATATAGACAAATTAACATGACTCATACAAAATATTATTATTGCCATAGTTCCCAGACCAAGGACTTCTGTACTGACCAGTCCCCCACCTCCATTTTATGCTGGCACTGCACTCAATCTGACATGCAACATTCCACTGAATGATGCAGTGGATGTTCCTGTGGTGGAGGGAATACGATGGGTCATAGATGATGTCGTAATAGACAGTCCAGTTTCATCAGATCGGGTATTTTTCTTCGAGAGAAACATTGTTTTCTTGCCAGTTAACATCTCAGACAGTGTGACATATCGATGTGATGTACATTTTGAAGCCAATGCAGATTTTATCAATTATGGCAATTCAAAATTATCCCTAAATGTGGAAGGTAAACTATACTCATTGATATATTGGCCATTTAATCAACTAACTTGTTTCCTGTCCAGCTCCTCCAGCTCCTGAGGTAAATATAACAGCAACCGCTGTAGCTATAGCAGGCACTGCACTGACTCTGAAGTGCTCTGTGTCTGTTGTGCCTCATCTCATCATAACACCTCGTGTGGAATTGTCTGGTCCTGGAGAGGTAGTGGTAGCCAGTGACAATGGTCTCTCTCTCACTCACACACTGGGCCCTCTACTGGCCTCAAACGCTGGCCAGCAGTATGTTTGTAAGGCAGTGCTTGAGATAGAGTCATTAGGTGTGCGTCTAATGTCCCAGAGCACCCCCTACTCTCTCACTGTTCATAGTAAGTCTGTAGTATAATATTGAAGTCACATGCCTTGTAATCTCAATATAATGTTGATTACATATACACCCACTGTGGCACAAGTTTGATATTGTATAAACAGAACCACTATATGTAGTTTAGTGTGAACTCTGCCCCAGGATGTATGCTCTAGAGCAGCTACATTGACTTTGATAATGTAACCTGTAAGCTAACTATATATAGGTTATGAAAATGATCAGTGCCCTTTTTCTTCTTCAGTTCCGAGGCCAACAGTCAGCATTTCTTCCAACACACCTAATACTCCGATCAACACACACATTACTCTGATCACTGGCTCTTCAGTTACCCTCACCTGTGTGGCCACCATTGATCCACATGTTGATGTACTGGGACAAGTTGTACTATCATGGCGAGGCCCCAGACCTGTTATTGATATCGAGTCAGGTTTTGGATTGACGTATACTAACAACCTCACAATATCAGATGTAGGGAGAGAAGATGATGGGGACTATACATGTACTGTCAGCGTAGTTGGTGGTGTAAGGGTTTTAGGCACTACTGTTACTGAGTCCATTTCCATCAGTGTGTTAGGTGAGAATTACTTTCATGTTTCATGGTTTCATTCTCTTATACGGTTTTAGAATTTATTATGCAACATTAATATTAACAATCTTCTCCTCTCTCTTCAGATCCCAATCCATTAGTCACCATTTCTGCCAATCCATCTAATGTACTAAACATCGATGGCTCTGCTACCCTCACCTGTGAGGCTGTATTCAACACTCAAGTGAATTCCCTTCTATCTATATCATTCTTGTGGAGTGGTCCCAGAGTCATCAGTGGTGAACAGTCCACAGGCACTGAGTCTGACAATGGGCTGAGATACACTAGTAATCTTGTACTATCAAATGTGGAGAAGGAAGATGAGGGAGAGTATTCATGTACTGTGACAGTATCTGGAGATGCAGACATTATTATCACCAAATCCATCTCAGTCATTGTGTTAGGTGAGGGAGAGAGAATTTGAAATGCATAACTTACAGGCTGAGGTGGTGAACTAATACTATTAATGTACTTTCCCCCAGCTCCAGAGGTAGAGATAACAGCAGATGCAATAGCTGTAGCAGGCACTGCACTGACTCTAGAATGTTCTGTGTCTGTTGTGCCTCATTTCATCACACCTCGTGTGGAACTGTCTGGTCCTGGAGAAGTGCTAGCTAATGAGAGCAGTCTCTCTCTCACTCACACACTGGACCCTGTACTGGCATCAGATGCTGGCCTGTATGTCTGCAGAGCAGTACTGGAAATTGAGGGATGGAATGTACCACTGGTATCAGAGAGTTCTGTTCACACTCTCACTGTGCAGAGTAAGTATACAATTACACACTTTTAGTATACCAGTCAGAGATTTCATCCTGCATCACTCTGTATCAGAATTCTGACTGAAATCATGCATACAATTTACACATACACATATCCACCACAATAGTTTATTGCACTCCAGAGTATTTGCCTCAAACTCAACTCCCCTCATGCAGTTCCACTGCCAATGATGAAGATCTCTGCCAACCCATCTGCTACTGTAAACATTGGCTCCTCTGTCACCCTCTACTGTGAGACTACTCTTGACCCTGGGGTTGATGCAGCTGGATCAGTATCACTCACATGGGGTGGCCCCAGAGTCATTAGTAGTGATGAGCCAGCTACAGAGAGAGACCTTGGATTGAGATACACTAGCAACCTCACAATATCAGATGTCAAGGAAGAAGATGAAGGGGAGTATACATGTACTGCAAGAGTGTTTGGAGGGAGATATATTCTTGGCACTAATGCCACTGAGTCCATCTCTGTCAGTGTATCTGGTGAGAGACAATGCATTCACTATCATTCCCCTTCAATGAAATGTGATGTCTACTATTAGTAAATTAACTTACCCATATGGCTATTACATTTATAAGATTCTTTTAAATTACCATTTCTTTCCACCCCTTCCAAATCCTACAGTTCCTAAGCCAACAGTGGTGATCTCTGCCAACCCATCTGGTGTACTGAATGTTAACTCTTCTCTTACCCTCACCTGTACTGTAATATTTCAGTCTCAAGTGGACGTACAATCTCTATCAATCATGTGGGGAGGCCCCAGGGTCGTTAATGGTAGTGGTGAGCCTTACTCTGTCACAGAAACTGACATTGGAGTGAAATACACCAGCAACCTCACAATACCACATGTGATGAAATCAGATGAAGGAGAATATACATGTACAGTGTTAGTTTATGAAGGAACTGATGTAATATCTGATTCCATTCAAGTCAATGTGTTAGGTGAGTGCATATGTGATCAATACTGTATGGTTACTACTTTAGGTTATCTCATCATACAGAAACTGAAAGACCAACCAAGAAGAGCAGCAGTGCAGCTGTAAATATGTCATTCCTCATCTTTGTAATGACAGGGATCCTAACAATCTACTTCTCATTTTAAAAAAAACTGATAGTTATTTTTATCTGCTTCCATTGTAAAACATGTGCTATAAAAATTTTTGAATGTCTAATAGAGTTAAAACACTTGCATAGTAATCTCTTGCTATGGCATATCCATGTATATTGTGACCAAGGCACAAATTTGTGCAGTGTGTCAGTGAAGTCATCAAGAGAGTGTGTGCCCTGTTGAGTATACAGAAACTAGAAAACCTGTGCATACCATGACACCATGGAGCCTATATCCTGGCAAAAACTGGACCACTGCGAATGTTTGCAAAAAGATTTTACACGTTGTAGTTCATGAGTCCACTGTACTGGATTCACTCCATTCCACCTGCTGTTTGGTAGCTCCAACTCCCAGTTGACAGCAGAGGTGAAATTGACAGAGCTAATGTATATGAGATATGTAGATGACCAAATAACTCTACAATAACCCAATACACGGTTGCTCAGAAGTGGCTTACAACAACCCAAGAAGATGTTGTATGAGTAACAAGTCTGTATTTCGAATTAGGGATTGGGTGTTCTTTCTCCCAGCAGTCTGGGCAGGGAAAACAAAGAAATTTGTCTCCTGATGAGCCTTATACTATCATCGTGAACTACAGGTCTGGATAGGGCCGCATATATTGATTGTTCACCATAGCCGTCTTAATTAAGAGAACCAAATAAAGAAATACAGGAGCAAGCACCCTACTCAGGCCTCTCGGGAACCAGTAAATCACTCTGAATCACTTTTGCTGGTGTGATCCATACAGTCATAGAGGGACATGGCAAGAGTTAAACTGCAGGGATAATACAGAATCAGAAAGTCGGAAGAGTTATTCTCGAGCTTCTAATTCCTAGGCATGCGACATAATGATATCTGGGTGTTTGGGGCTGAACCACGCCTCCAGTTGAGTAATCTTAGACACTTGACAGCCGGTGGAAATCCGTCACGTCCGCAGAGCAACTGCCCACGTTGACTGTTGACAAGTCCTATTTAGAAATCTCTGCGGACGTAACAGATTTCCGCTGACTGTCTACAGCCTAAGATCTATGTATTGTACAACCGGAAGCATGCATATAGATGCTTTTCAATCCGGAAGTATATGCATAGATCTAATGTCTAGACGCATTCCTGTATAGATCTACTATAAGTAACGTTCGTACTGTAACGGCTCGTATAATTAGCTACGTAGATCTAGTATTTCCACTGCAACAACTTGAACAAGTAACAGATACACAATATGAGATTCGAAATCTTCAAGACTCCTTTACTTTTTATATTGCTTGACATCTTTGGTTTGTTCATAGTCCACGTTAACTGTCAGGATCCTGTTGCTCCATACGTCACCTTCAAGGGACGAATCCTACAAAATCACAGCTACGTGGAACTTAGTGAGGTTGGAACAAGTGTAGAGGATGGTGTCCAGTGTCACACAGACCTGACCACATGCTGTAATGCAAGCTATGGACCACATGGTGGACAATGGTACTACCCTTCTTCAGATTTGTCTGAAGAGACCACTTTAGGCCAGGGTCTAGTTGCATTACACAATTCCCAAAATGAACTCCAGTCTGGGATCTACCGTTGTCAGATTGATACTAATGCTAGCATCCACAGTGATGGCTTCAGGGATACCGTCTTTGTTGGTCTGTTCTACAAGTCCCGTGGAGAAGGTACATACATGAACAGTTTTCACCCTGCAATAAATTAAAATGTATAGCCATATAGACTAAAGCATCGAGTCCAATATGTGTATATATAGCTTATCATACACCCATTAACACTTTGTTGTTAGGTTTGCATGAGTTCACCAATAGCAATGTCATTCTTGCTGAGTTTTAACTAACTGATTTCAGAACTAAAACATCCTCTCAGAGGAGTCCAATATGGTATACTTATCATGCAGGAACTATTTTAGCTAAATTTTGTGTAGTAGTTGTACTATTGGGCTTGTATGTGTTCAATAACAATTTCCTTCTTGTTGATTTTTAACCAACTGATTTCAGGACGTGTAAGAGCTTTTTATTTCATTGTGTTCGAAGTTCATAATACTCATCCACTGCTGTTCAGTCTCATCTGCACATCTGCTTCTGGATCTGTTACTACAACCACATGGACCAGAGACTCTGAGGAAGTTGAGGGAGTGATATCTCGGTGGGACCATGGAACTACATACGCACATATTCTAAGAAATGTCACTAAGCAAGGCATTTACACATGCACTGTCTCCAATAATCTTCCATCATCTTCTACTGTAACACTCAATGCAACAGGTAGCTTAATGTGATTATAGTTCCTATCTTAAGTGTACAAGTACTTTTTCCTGCAAACAGTGCCTTTTCCTCCGTCTAACTTGAGTGTGACTCAGTATGGATTTAGCAGTGTGTTAGTTTCCTGGTCACCATTGGATGGAGTCGATGGCTACATCATCTATTATCAAGAGGAGGGAAGTCGCCGATATTCCAGGCGAGCTGGAGCTGATGACACTTCTGTCACTCTACGAGGGCTCAGTGCTGGCAAGACATATTCAATTAGCATGGTTGCTTATACTGAAATCAAACTTCACAGTGCTGAAGCTGGTCCAGTCAATATTACCATAAGTAGGTGTTATATGTAATTCTATTTGAGTTCTAAAATGACTCGTTACTTTTTCACAGACTCCCTGGATATATCGGTAGAGAAATCAGTTTTTGTTGCCTACCCCGGTCAGATAGTCAGGATCAGATGCAATGTTACTCTGATTGGACCAGTGATGCGTATTCCAATCTCCACCTGGCATGGCCCTGGGCCACTCCCGACTCCTGTCACTACCTCACTAAGTAGTCAGGTGGTGACCAGTGACCTCATATTTAATTCCATCAACTCTTCACATGAAGGAAGATATACCTGTACTGCCATGCTGGAGGGCTTTCTTTTCTCTCTTGAGTCCTCTATTAGCATATATATCACCAAACAAAGTATGACATAATGTCCTTTATAATTTGATTCTTTTATATTAGTGTGATCTTTTGCTCTTACCAATCTTAGACCTGTCTGCGTACCTAAGAGTTTATGTCCACGGTACACACCCACTTCAATTCACTCTCACCTGTACCTTTGATGGAGGAGTTGCTACCTATGTTACTTGGATGAAGGACTCACAGGAAGTTGAAGGAGGAGTGACAGTGTTTGATCAGGAGAGCTTTCGGTATAAACACATCCTAAATGCCACTGAGGAAGGAATGTATAATTGCACAGTATCAAATGACAGACCAGACTCAGCCACCTCTGCAACACTCAATGTGAAAGGTATGATGTAACTACCTTTGAAGCAAGGTGTATGTAGCCTATTGTTATTAAGATGTTTTCCATTATAACTAGTACCTGCTCCTCCATCTAACCTGAGTGTGTCTCATAATGGACTGAACAGTTTATTGGTTTCATGGATGCCATCAGATGGAGCCACTAACTACATCATCTACTACAGAGAGATATACAGGGGAAGGAGACTACCTTTAAAAGAATTAACAGCAGCGGCTAATGATACGAACATCACAATATCACTTGATAGTCATCTATTATCTGCAGATTGGATACACTATATTAGCATATTTGCTAGTAATACACAGATTAACAGGGAAATTATTGGATATCGTGGATTCCGTTCTTGGCCTATCACACTTAATAGCCCTTCAGTTGGTCCAGTGAATATTACCTTAGGTATGGTTGTATGAAGACGATGATATATACTTGTAAGCATATGACATTGTATATTTGCAGACACTCTGACAATTTAAGTGACAATACCCACAAGGAAACCCTTTTGATATAGTAAACAGAACCCATTAGTTGTAATATGAAATGCCCCAGGATATATACTCTAGAGCTACATCAACTTTGATCATTTGCTAACTATAATGATTAGTTTCCTTTTTCTTCTTCAGTTCCGAGTCCAACAGCCAGCATTTCTTCCAATGCAACTACTACTCAAATCAACACACCTATTACTTTGATCACTGGCTCTTCAGTTACCCTCACCTGTGTGGCCACCATTGATCCACATGTTGATGTACTGGGACAAGTTGTACTATCATGGCGAGGCCCCAGACCTGTTATTGGTATCGAGTCAGGTTTTGGATTGACGTACACTAGCAACCTCACAATATCAGATGTAGGGAGAGAAGATGATGGGGACTATACATGTACTGTGAGACTAGTTGGTGGTGTAAGGATTTTAGACTTTGCTGTTACTGAGTCCATTTTCATTCGTGTGTTAGGTGAGAATCACTTACACATTTTAGTAGAGTTTATTATGCAAGCTATTCCGTTTGTCATCTTCATTATCAAGCCTTTTCTCTTCCTTCAGATCCCAATCCATTAGTCACCATTTCTGCCAATCCATCTAATGTACTAAACATCGATGGCTCTGCTACCCTCACCTGTGAGGCTGTATTTAACACTCAAGTGAATTCCCTTCTATCTATATCATTCTTGTGGAGTGGTCCCAGAGTCATCAGTGGTGAACAGTCCACAGGCACTGAGTCTGACAATGGGCTGAGATACACTAGTAATCTTGTACTATCAAATGTGGAGAAGGAAGATGAGGGAGAGTATTCATGTATTGTGGGAGTATCTGGAGATGCAGACATAAATAATACTAAATCCATCTCAGTCACCGTGTTAGGTGAGGTAGCATAACTCATGACATTGGTTTGTGTGGTGAACTTAACATGCTTTCCCCATGCAGCACCAGAGGTAGAGATAACAGCAGATACAATAGCTGTAGTAGGTATTTCACTGATTCTAGAGTGTTCTGTGTCTGTTGTGCCTCATTTCATTACACCTCGTGTGGAACTGTATGGTCCTGGAGAAGTGCTAGCTATTGAGAGCAGTCTCAGACTCACTCACACACTTGACCCTGTACTGGCATCAGATGCTGGCCTGTATGTCTGCAGAACAGTACTGGAAGTTGAGGGATGGAATGAACCACTGGTATCAGAGAGTTCTGTTCACACTCTCACTGTGCAGAGTAAGTCACAATTACACACTTGACTACCGGTTAGAGATGGTGTGATTTCATCCTGAATCACTCTCTATCAGAATTCTGACAGAAATCATACATACAATTTAATACACACATATATACACCACAATATTGCACTCTGGAGTATTTGCTTGAACTTTTTATATTTAATTCCCCTCATGCAGTTCCACAGCCAATGATGAAGATCTCTGCCGATACCCTGAACCTTGGTTCCTCTGTTACCCTCTACTGTGAGACTACTCTTGACCCTGGGGTTGATGCAGCTGTATCAGTATCACTCACATGGGGTAGCCCCAGAGTCATTAGTAGTAATGAGCCTGCTACGGAGAGAGACCTTGGATTGAGATACACTAGCAACCTCACAATATCAGATGTTAAGAAAGAAGATGAAGGGGAGTATACATGTACTGCGAGAGTGTCTGGAGGGAGATATATTCTTGGCACTAATGCCACTGAGTCCATCTCTATCAGTGTATCTGGTGAGAGACAATGCATTCACTATCATTCCCCTTCAATGAAACGTGATATCTATGTTGACTTACACATAATATGCACCCACCCCTTCCAAATCCTGCAGTTCCTAAGCCAACAGTGGTGATCTCTGCCAACCCATCTGGTGTACTAAATATTAATTCTTCTCTTACCCTCACCTGTGCTGCAACTTTTCAGTCTGAAGTGGACGTACAATCTCTATCAATCATGTGGGGAGGCCCCAGGGTTGTTAATGGTAGGGGTGAGCCTTACTCTGTCACAGAGACCAACTTTAGAGTGAAATACACCAGCAACCTCACAATACCACATGTGATGAAATCGGATGAAGGAAAATACACATGTACAGTGTTAGTTTATGAAGGAACTGATGTAATATCTGATTCCATTCAAGTCAATGTGTTAGGTGAGTGAGAATTATCATTACATCATATACTATGTGCTCTCATCAATACCTATCTCATCATACAGAAACTGAAAGACCAACAAAGAAGAGTAGCAGTGCAGTTGTAAATATTTCATTTCTAACCTTTGTAATGACAGGAGTCATATCAATCTACTCCTTGTCCTAATTTAAACATTACAATTGTATTCTGAGAGATTATGTTTTTAATATCTGTAGTACTTTAACAATATTACTATTACTTATACACAATAATACTAAACAACAGGGTTTAAAGGTCAGATATTGTAGGGGGCGGGGTGGGAACGAAGTTGAGCTGATGGAACTAGCTCTAGGTTTGCGTGTTGTCCGAGGTCCTGACTGGGAATGGGGAGATCAAGATGGCGGTGAAGGCTTCGTGGGGACAGTGGCGGGAGTGGAGGAAGGTAGTAGAGAGGTGGTAGTTCAGTGGGACGTGGGACAGAGGTGTAGGTACCGCTGTGGCCAGGACGGTAAATTCGACCTCAGAGTACTGGACAGTGGACCTAGCGGTAGGTATAGACCATTCAGTAGTTACTGTATACTTACCCTAGCTACATATATTTTGACATAGTGAACAATATTTGCTGAAATTGATGTCTTTCTGTCCCTTTACTCCATTCATAAAAGGACACTGCTTCTCGACGTTGTTGTGCCACGTATGTCGTAAAGAGAGGATATATGGGGCAGTGTGGAAGTGTGTACATTGTAGTGAGTACTACCTGTGCTCTACCTGCTACCTGGCTGGCCATCACTGCGTGGTGCATCGCTTTGCCTGTCTTCTCAGCAAGGATAGAAAACAGTGATGGCTTTGTGTAGTGTATTTTACAACATTTGTGTGTAGTTTTAATACATGCATACAGTAAGACTGTCTGGCCTAGTGCTACTTGACTCATTAGTATTGACGTGTGTCATTTGCAGGAATAATTCTTTGCTCACTCCATAACTATTATGCATGTGTATATATTCACACAGTTCACGAGTTCCATGTCGAAGTGAATCCCGTCATATACCTGCCAGAGGTCTGTTCACAGGAGCTATTGTTGTACGCGGCATGGACTGGAGGTGGAAAGACCAAGATGGTATTTTGTGTTACACATGTTTGAATAGACAAGGCCTAAGGAGGAGGCCACAAGCTAATATATTACATGTGTATGGCATGAACAGGAATTGCATGGATGCTCTGTTACATGTATATATAAGTCTATGTGTGTTAATTAGGTGGTGAAGGGAGTACAGGAAAGATAGTGGATATAACTGGCTGGAATAAGGATTCTGAGGTCCGAATTATGTTTAAATGCATAATTTAAGGTGTTCTCCTGCACTCTTCTCTCTTGCTGTATATATCTCTTCCCTCATCACTGCACTCCTTCAGCGCAGTGTGGTGGTAGTGCTATGGCAGAATGGAAATAAAAAGAACTATAGAGTTGGACACAAAGGAAAGGTCCGTGTTTATACATGCGTACATACTGACTTACTTCTCCCCTCTTCCATCTCACACTCTCCCTCCCTCTTCCCTCCCCTTCTCTCTTTCTTTTATCCCTCTCTTCTTTCTTTCTCACCTCTAGGTGGATGTAAAATGTGTGAGTCCTGGTGTCAGTGAAGTACACTACTATCCTGAACATCTTCCAGTGTTGGGTATGAGTTAGTGCCTCCAGACCATAGATACTATAGCAGGGGAACTGCCCCCCTGCTATAGTATCTATCTGACACACTAAGCACACATCACTGTAGTTGTCAGTATATATATATATATATATATCATTGGAGCAAGCCTGAGGAAGCTCCACCCAATTAGCTTAAGATATATGTACATGCTAAATGCATGGTGCATCCTTCCATGCATAATATTCATACATGAAATGGTTTAATGATCAATTGTGCTAGTTATGTGAAAACTTTTCATGACCTTTGAATTCAGTTATAAAGGAGATAAACAGTACAGTAAATTGTTAAGTTCAACACATATTATATGAATGTCCATGTATGGATGTGGTGCCAGGTGGTCGGTGTGAGACTCCCCCAGAACATGACTTTATACCTGGGGACAAAGTTCGTTGTGATGTAGACATGGACCTGCTGACTGCACTGCAGGATACCCCAGAAGTGGCTGAGAAAGTCAGTTTGGTGAGTACAGCCACATTTCTAAAAATGTTGCGAATGTAGTAATCAGTGGCCTAGAGGATGTCAATAATGTACCTCAGATCTATGGTCTTTTGAGACATGGACTCAAACTTAGCACCTCAGTATATGTAACCTCAAACAAGGAGTTTCTACGCTCTAATATTTTCCTTACATTTGGTGAGGTTAAAAACTCCCTCTTCTCTCTCTCCTCAAAGTCTAACTGATACTGCTATCTAACTAGCTGGAGCCTGTGATTTAATCCCCTAGCTTGTAACAACTGGATAATACACTTACAGTGAATGTATTATATGATGGTACAGATGTTGGACCATGTGGGTACAGTCAATTCACTTATGGAAAATGGAGATCTACTTGTCCGCTATCCCAACAATTCTCTGCTTCCCGTTAGCCCCCAGGCTGCTAAGAAGGTATACACACAACATGTAATGGACATTTCAATCTACTCTAGCATGTAATACACAAGTTCACAGTAGGTGCCAGTAGGTGCCAGTAGGTGCATTAATACATGTATGTAGGTGGAGGTCCCAGAGTTTGAGTGTGGAGAAGTGGTGAGAATGATCTCAGACATTGCAGAGGCATACCAGCTACAGCAGGGACATGGAGAGTGGAATGATGACATGGCACTAGTGGGTAGACTGACCATTTGCCTTAAAGCATATATATGTGTGCTATATGTCTTGTTTGTCTGGTCTATATGTCTTTTGTCTGCTATACATGAACAATCAATCCGAGAGATGCTTAGAAAGGCAAGGCAACAACAACAACACAACAGAAAGGCAAAGCAACACAATACAACTCGCCCAAAACAGTCATTTTTCAAAGAAAAATTGGCTGCCTTGGGTGGGACTCGAACCCACGACCATCAGCTTGCTAGGCGATGCTCTTACCAACTGAGCTACCGAGGCAGCTCAGCTGGCTGGGCCGCATCCTGCATACAAATGTGAAAGCATCTCAACCTGATAAACAGGTGAAGTCAAACTTAGTATTTAGGAGAAGGCCGCGATAATCAAACCAGCTAGACACCAAACTCCAAACCAAGTATACATGTATGTCTTAATTGTTTATCTGGTCTATGTGCTATATGTCTGGTTTGTCTTTCTCTCCTTCCTGATTCTAATACCATCTAATGTGCTATGTTTCAAAGCTTATGCTTTATTGCTGGGAGACTTTAGCTGTGGGGAAAGCTAATTGGAATAAGGCTATTAGTAAGAGTCTCCCTTGCTCTCCTGCAGTGTCTGGGACAGGTAGGTACAGTGGTGAAGTCAGTTGGAAATGGCAATGTGATGGTTAGCATTGCTGGCTACCGCTGGGTCCTCAATCCCAGGTGCCTACACCACGCCCCTGGAGAGCAGCTAGCACCAGACAATAACCGTGAGAGTAATTTATCACACAGTACTCCACCCATAGCATTATAAAGGAGTGAAGCATGTGAGCATCTGTGACCATGCATGTTGCTTGAATGTATGTACTTTAATATATTATACTCTTGCACATGTAGCAACTCAGTGCATCTACAGTATATGGATTACACTGCAGTATGATGATATTTGACCAATTTATGAATATTATGTTGGACTCTTGTCTTCAGCTGGTCGCCAGTTCCTGCCTCTAAGTGGGCTGGGTCTGTTGGCAGATTCTCTTGGTCCAGGCATCCTGGTACATGCCACGTCCAATGGGGACATTGCTACAGTGCAGGCATACCTCGACAAGAACCCACACCAGGTCTATACATGTACCTTGACACTACAGAGTGTTAGTAGACTCTATGTAGGGATGTTACCAACAATGTCTGAGAGCTCCTAAATGCTGCAGTTATAAGCCCTTTTTATACTGAGTGAGACTCAATTTGACATGTGTATCATGTGTGTACATGTCAGGTGAATGCAATGGAACAAGGTAAGACAGCAGTACATGTGGCTGTGGAAGAGGCTCGGCTGAAAATTCTCAAAGTGCTCCTAACTTTCAAGCCAAACTTGTCTCAAATGGTACAAAACACACACACACACACACACACACACACACACACACACACACACACACAACACACACTGTAAATCTGTCACATCGGCAACTGGGCTTTGAGTGTAGAAGACTGTTTGCTAATAAGTGATAATGTACACACATGAGTTAGTCCCAAAGCAGTTCATGTTACCACATATTCCTGGAGCTTTACTTTATCATTGCATGTGAATGCTACATGTAAATACATGTATACTCATTTTTCTGTGTAGTGTATATATGTGTGTATGTGAGTGGGAGAGCACTGTATACATGTATGCTATATTATCAATCCATTCTCAGAATGGTGAAGGAGACACAGCACTTCACACCTGTTCATTTCTGTGAGCAAAATAATGAATGATACTACAGCATAATTGTAGGCACTTTTATATTAGCTACCTGCTGGACTATTTGACCTTGTTTCCACTCAGTAATGCTGTACAAGCTGCATCTCTGCTGCTTGAGGCTGGAGCCGATGTAAACTCGAGGAATGTCAAACGTAGCATCACACCCATCATGATAGCTGGTGCCGTGGGTCACTTTGAGCTACTCAAAATGATGGCTACACACCACACAGCTGATGTCAATGTGCAGGTATGGTGTATTTCTCTCTTATGCTCCAATAAGTGAACACAAAAGGAAGATCATTTGCACAACAAAAATCAACGCTGTATTAGGAGCTTGCAATGGCCTTCAGACTTGCTTGCAGGCATTCACACTTACGTTACTGGACAGTGATCTGTCTGATACAATTCCACTCTGCACACTCCAGTGTATGCAATACTTGATTACTGCTATGCAATGTTGCTTCAATTGTGATAGTGGTTTCTTCACTTTATAGGATATGCAGGGACAGACTGCCCTACACCATGCCCTGTCGACTCAGCGCACACGGGCTGTCCCCATTTTACTAATGACAGGTGCTGACCTCACACAACTCAATGTAAACTTCTTCTCTCCATTACATGATGCAGCTGGATTTGGCTTCCTACCGTATGTCACTTCTCATATGTGCTGTTTACCTAGTTACATGTGTTTTGTGCAAATGAAAAATGTACATTGCTCAAATCCTCATAGTGTCTAGAGGTTACAGTTGTGATTAAAGTACAACCAATGATTATTTTACCTAACAAAATAGCAGTATAGGCATGTGTGCATGACCAATCACTCCATGAGATGCTTAGAAAGACAAGACAAGGCAACACAACACAACAGAAAGACAAAGCAACACAACTGGCTCAAATCAGTCATTATTCATGTGTGTGTGTGTGTGGGGGGGGGGGGGGGGGGGGTTGGGTCGGTGTGGGTGTTAGGACAGTAGTACAGGTATAATGTGTATACATTGCTCTGCAGTGGTGTAGAGGATATTCTGAGACTTCGTCCTGACTTAAAGGACATCCAAAGACCGTCAGACAACCTCACTGCCCTGCAGCTTGCCAGTGTCAGAGGCAGTTACTATGTTGTCAGACATCTAGCGCTGAGTGTAAGCCTCCTAGAAATAGTCTACTGTTTCCACATGATGCTAGCTAAAGTGATTGAAGATAAGTCCTTCTTTGAAAACATGCAAGTAAAAGTTAAATATCATGATTGAGATATGTTGAACCTTCTGTCAATCAATTTTATTTACAAGCATTGCCAGATGTGCAGTGTGCAATACATCCAGTAATGCATCCAGAGGAGTTATCTATTATATCTATTTAGGGATGTGATCTGAACCTGCGAAATGAGGTACAGCGTACAGCACTGCACATTACTGCTATTGAGGGCTATTCCCACATCATTGAATGTCTGGTGGGCTGTGGTGTGGATGTCAATGCCAGAGATGATGATGGTAATACAGTGCTACACATAGTTCTTATCAAGAAGAATGCTCGGCCTCTTTCCCACTATAACCTTCAAATGAATAAGGTTTGATTGTGTGTGTGTGTGTGTGTGTGTGTGTGTGTGTGTGTGTGTGTGTGTGTGTGTGTGTGTGTGTGTGTGTGTGTGTGTGTGTGTGTGTGTGTGTGTGTGTGTGTGTGTGTGTGTACATTGCACCCTCCTTGTGAAAGTTCTCCTATTACATAACTATATATGTATAACTAATCTCAGCTTGTTTCATGGTTGTACTACAGATTCATGAAGAGCTGAGCAGACTACCACTGGACTCTATTCCAGTGTTTCTGACTGTGGCATGTTTCCTGGTGCAGGAAGGGGCAGATGTCAGTCTGAAGAACCGCCGTGGCCAGACTGCTCCACAGGCCTGTCCAGCTGACAAGAAGGATGTCCTCATCAACTACATCAACAAGAGCAAGTGAGAATAGGAGATTAACACTAAGGAGAAGTGTATACATTCATTATGTCCATGTATATAGTCGTGGTGAGTTCCATGGGAGTCTGAGGAGAGATAAAGCTGCTGTCTCTACTGAGAATACAACACTAAACACAAGCAATAAACCTAGTGTATGTTTACTATCTCTGTACATGTGCACTGTCATTTTGTCTACTATGTCAAAATGTATGTATTGTTTGTGCATACATAACTTGTTTACTCTGTAGTGCTTTCTATGCCAACAGTTGTGTACTTTGTGTATTACACAGGGCTTGGAACCAGATCAATCTGATATGCAAGCTACCTCCTCTGCCAGTCCAGACACTCCCATAGCCCAACAACCTGAAACTACCCAGAAACCTCAAATCACACCCCCCAGCAGCGCTAGCCAGCCACAGGATGAGAGCACTAGCCAACAAGGCAGTATTATGGAAGAACATACAGTGAGAAGAGGAGGGCTAGGGGGACATAGGGAAAGAGATAGACTCAGGTTACTGGAGGGGAGAAATAAGGCGCCAATTGCTGATGGTGAGCCACATGTGTTGAGTGCTGAAGAGAGAGAACAAGTCAGGAAACGGAGGGAGGCTTATTTCATGTCACATGCCAAAAGAGATAGGGGAAGGGACACTGCTGAGACTGTAGAACAAAAGAGTGAGGATGGGAGAAGTACAGTAAGTGTAAATCATAAACAAAGTGGAGGTTTTTTAAAAGAAAGAACTACACATTGGAAGAATGGAAAGAAGACTGCTTCAGGGAGAGAAGAGCGACCGACTAAAGTGGGTGACAGGGTGCAAATGAAGGTCAATGACACAGGTAGGACCAAAGACTTGGTTTCATACATTGAAAAGTGGGTCGTTGTTTTGACCAGTGAGTGTGGTTACTTCAATAATTGCACTATATTCTGTTAAGACTAATTGCATGACTCTGACTTTTCATGGTATTCATATAATTATGGGATATATATCCTAAGGAATTATACATGTATGGAGTACTGCATTGTACTATGTAGTGGTTACTCCTTCATCACATTTTAATACAGCAGTACAGTATTATGGGGTTATACATGTATATTTTCCTCTATGAGAAAAGCTATTATTGCCGAGTGCATTAGCGCGAGGCAGCTAATCCAGGTCCATATCTCAGCCAATGCATACGTATGTATGTACGTAGTGTCACACTTCAGGAATGTCATTAGTCATGCTCAATTTCCTTGGAGTAACATTTAGGAATATCATTTGTCACAGTAACTTCTACTTCTACAAGTACGACAACATTGACGCATGGTGCAAGGCATTAATGCACATGCACATTCCTAGTTAGGAGGTAATTCTTTAAGGATATCCTACATATCCTTTGAGAGGTTTTACTGATAGGAGAGGTAACCCAACACCTGCTGGTTAAAACAACCTCCCATTCTTTGCAGTATACAAGGGAAGCCCAAGTGACAAGGTGAAACCAGTGGTTTTGGGGACAAAAAACAAACAGCAGACCTTGACTGATTCCCAGACACAGGGGAGAGTACAGAGGGATCAGAAAAAGGGAATTGCTCAGGTCAAAAACTCAAAAGCCTCGCAACAAATTTCAAGTGGAGGAAGAGGTGACAAATTCAATGGTTTACTAGTGAAAGATGATAGAGTACCTTCCCCACCTGAGTCCGTGGTACATCCACAGCAGTTGAAAGATGGAGCAAATGCCAAGGGTATGAGCCACTGAGTTTACTCACTTACACGTGGCAGCTTATAATGTGCCCTTTTAAATTTTCAGACCCACCATGTTTTTTATGTGACGAGCTGGCTGATGCAACCTTTGTGCCCTGTGGTCATGTTGTAGTCTGCAAACAATGTGCTGTCCGAGCAAAACGTTGTCCCATTTGTAAGGTCAGTTGGTTATGTGGAAACTTAACAACACAACATGGCATGCACAGCACACCTATGGCAGTTAGTACTGGCAGAACTCAAATACAAAACACTAGATGACGTTAATTTTTCACACCTCTTGTGTACCCATTATAATATACTCTACTTGTTATAATATTTCAGGTAATGGTAAATGGAGTATCATGAAGTTCCTTAACAGTTTACACAAGGAATCTGACACTCTGTTGTGGCTAGTAATGTGCAACAAGTCAGATGTCTATACAATCTGTATATGTGAAGAGTTTTGAAATATATGTATGTACTGTTACAGTACAACCTCATTTCACTGGTAAATGTGTGATACAATTTTTTACTATTCCCTTGGGAACAGGATAGCTTATAAAATCAGCCGGTAGCAGTCTTTAGAAGAATAGTTTGACTACTACTAAAACTGTGGGGCAGCTATGTTGTTCACTTCAGCAACATTAGTGTTGTATGTGTCTGTAAATGTGCATGTGTCAGCTAGTAATACCAGTTGCCCCACATGGTTCTACTACAACAATGACACATGTGAATGTGGACAGTTCTCTGGTGTCACTAGTGTGGAAGTCCACTGTAATCAGAAGGAAAGGAAGGCAAAGATAGCAGATGGTTATTGTGCAACATCTACTGAACAAGAAGGCCTCTACTATGCTGGCTATTGTCCATTCAGACACACAGAAAACAACACAGACAGACTGTACTCTGAGATGCCTAGTGATCCTGACTTACTAAATGACACAATGTGTGGTCCTTACAACAGAAAAGGTTTGCTGTGTGGAAGGTGTATTGATGGATATGGTCCTGCAGTATACTCCCTTGACATGAAATGCGCTAACTGTTCCAAGATTTCCACAGTATCTGCTATTAGTCTGTACCTGTTTCTTGAGCTCATTCCTGTCACACTGTTTTTCATGTGTGTTGTCTTTTTCCGTCTCAGTATCATTAGTGGTCCCTTGTTAGGGTATGTGTTATTATGTCAGGCATATATGTTTGTTATGCCGACTGCATTGTTTGCTTGCAAATACGTATTATTACATTCACACGTATTTCTTGCAGCATTGCTTAAATTTTCACTGATAGTATCTAGCTCTTGCAGCATTGCTTAAATTTTCACTGATAGTATCTAGCTCCTGGATTCTACAATTCCTTAGATTTGCAGCTCCACCATTTTGCATTAGCAGTAAACTAACAGGCATTCATATTCAAATGCTCAATTTAGTAACTGCCATTTATCCAGTGTTGCTTGTCATCATTACCTGTATTCTCATGGAACTACATGCAAGGAACTACAGAATTATTCACATCCTTTGGAAGCCATTTAGTTTCCTTACAAAGATCACTTCAGTGACTAGTGATGCAGTTATACATGCTTTTGCAACTTTTATTTTGCTTTCTGCTTCCACCCTCACATTTAATGCCATTTAGCTTCCTTACCAACAAGCTAAAGATCACTTCGGTGACTAGTGATGCAGTTGTACATGCTTTTGCAACTTTTATCTTACTCTCAGCTTCTTCTCTCACTTTTAATATGATAAATGTCTTCTGTGTGAATCCTGTGTACAGAAGCACTAATGGTACTATCTACCAAGATGTTTTGTACTACGACCCAACCATCACTGCATTCAGCCATGAACATATTTTATATGGTGTACTAGCAGTTGTGCCTTTCATTGTTTCAGTACTGATCTACTGTTCTAGTACTGATCCCATCACTACTACTCTGTGTGTACCCTACAAGGATTTATGGGTGTCTATCACGAGTTGTTAGTGCCAGAAAGCGACTGGCCATCACAGCATTTGCAGAAGCTCTCAACAACTGCTTTAAAGATGGTTTGAATGACACTCGAGACTACAGATCACTAGCTGGATTGTTTTTAAATTATGCTCTTGTAGGGATGAGTATTTTTTATGTAGCTGGATTCACTGGGTACAACAACGATGTTGCCCCTGCATTTGCAGTTATATTTTTATCACTTGTCATCTCCTATGTGAGGCCCTGCAAGTCAACAATTGCCAACCTCTCACTCAGTTATCATCACATAATGGCAGGAATACTCTCACTTGCTCTTCACCTCTGGAGAAATGATCTGTCAACTGGAACAGAAACACTGGAGATGACAATTGTCGTTATTCCTGTCATTTCCCATATATTAGTATTCATGTGGGCTGCTTACACATTGACTCATCGTATAATGAAACACTTTGGATACCACTTCAATTGCAAGGTGTCACTGACTGACATAGCAAAGGATTTGCAGCTATACTGTCACAGAAGACGTGGTAACTATCAAGTTTTGCCAGACACAGCCGCACGATAATTCTTAATTCTCAACCAATTAATATGAGTGGTAATTGTATATAGTACATCATATGTATACCTATTTTCTCTTTATAGATTTAATGACATATTTCATTCATACTTGATACATGTATAACTACCATCAGTGTGAGAGTTCATCAAACAATGTGCTAACAAACATATGTACAAGTAGTCATGAAAGGAGATGTCAGGGGTCTTTCTATATACATGTAAACACTATACATAACTCTGGTGGTATACTGGTATCCCTGGTAATGTTAGGTGAGGTGTGGCTGGTAACAGATAATGTTGGCAACCCAGAAAACGCTGGCAGACAAATATAGTTGCCTATTTAAGGTTGAATTTTGTATGTGAATTAAGATATATAACGTTAACTCAATCAATTACTGATGATCAAATGTTATACAAAACCCATTGAAAATACGCATAAGGCAACAAAATGTATTACATGCATTAAGGATCATATGCAAAAATACACCATCCACCACATCACTGGTAAATCTGATAAAAGTAAAAATCTTATGTACACACATGGATAAGAACTGAGTGAGTGGGGGCATGGATGGATATTATATTGCATGTAAAGAGTTTTTAAAAGATCTACTATGCAAAATGTATTATCTAGAGTAAATAGGATAAAGTAAAATGTTTACTATAAATGTGTATTCCCTTTCAATGTCCTGGGAACAGAGATAACAGGCACATACATTGATAACAACTTACCCAGCTGGAATGCATACACATGGATGGATATACCAATACTTCTATGCATGCAGTCCATATAAAGGTACATAGTCAGATCACTACAAACTGTCAGTGAGGGGCACTGCCAGCTATGTTGCTCACTTCAACTACTTGTATCTGGTACTGTATTGTAGTGTGTGTGTACTCAGGCTCAGTATTGGCCAGTAATACCAGTTGCCCTACATGGTTCTACTACAACAATGGCACATGTGAATGTGGAGGACTGTTTGGTGGAGCTATCCACTGCAATCAGCAGGAAATGACAGTAGAGATTTCAGATGGGTTTTGTGCAACTTCTACTGAACAAGAAGGCCTCTACTATGCTGGTGATTGTCCATTCAGACACACAGAAAACAACACAGACAGAATGTACTCTGAGCTGCCTAGTGATCCTGACTTACTAAATGACACAATGTTACACCTTACAACAGAAAAGGTTTGCTGTGTGGAAGGTGTATTGATGGATATGGTCCTACAGTATACTCCCTTGACATGAAATGTTCTAACTGTTCCAAGATTTCCACAGTATCTGCTATTAGTCTGTACCTGTTTCTTGAGCTCATTCCTGTCACACTGTTTTTTATGTGTGTTGTAATTTTTCATCTCAACATCACAGCAGGTCCCTTGTTAGGGTATGCATTATTCTGTCAGACATACGTATTTGGTATGCAGAGAGAATTGTTCATTTACAAATATTTCTCATCACATTCAAATATGTTTCTTACAGCACTATTTAAAATTTCTTGGGTATTGTGTAGCTCCTGGATTTTACAATTCCTTAGATTTACAACTTCAAAATTTTGCATTAGTGCTAAACTAACAGGCATTCATATTCAAATGCTCAATTTATTGACTGCCATTTATCCAGTTTTGCTTGTTATCATCACCTACATTCTCATGGAACTACATGCAAGGAACTACAGAATTATTCACATCCTTTGGAAGCCTTTTAGTTTCCTTACAAAGATCACTTCAGTGACTAGTGATGCAGTTATACATGCTTTTGCAACTTTTATTTTGCTTTCTGCTTCCACCCTCACATTTAATGTGATGATAGTCTTCACTTTGAGTCCTGTGTACAGAAGCATTGATAGTACAATTTACAAAATGGTTTTGTACTCTGATCCAACCATCACTGCTTACAGCCATGAACATATTTTATATGGTGTACTAGCAGTTGTGCCTTTCATTCTTCTAGTACTCATCCCATCTCTACTATTCTGTGTGTACCCTACAAGGATTTATGGGTGTCTATCACGATTTGTTAGTGGCAGAAAGCAACTGGCCATCACAGCATTTGTAGAAGCTCTCAACAACTGCTTTAAAGATGGTTTGAATGGGACTCGAGACTACAGAGCACTAGCTGGATTTTTTCTAAGTTATGCTCTTTCAGTCCAGTCTGTTATTTATCTAACTACATTCATAGCCCATGGGTACCACAATGATGTTTCCTCTGCATTTACACTCATATTCTTATCACTCGTCATCTCCTATATGAGGCCCTGCAAGTCAACAATTGCCAACCTCTCACTCAGTTATCATCACATAATGGTAGGAATACTCTCACTTGCTCTTTACCTCTGGAAAAATGATCTGTTAACTGGAACAGAAACACTGGAGATGACATTTGTCATTATTCCTGTCATTTCTCATATACTAGTATTCATGTGGGCTGCTTACACATTGACTCATCGTATAATGAAACATTTTGGATACCACTTCAATTGCAAGGTGTCACTGACTGACTTAGCAAAGGATTTGCAGCTATACTGTCACAGAAGACGTGGTAACTATCAAGTTTTGCCAGACACAGCCGCACGATAATTCTTAATCCTCAACCAATTAATGTGAATGGTCGTTGTATATAGTACATCATATGTATACCTATTTTCTCTTTATAGATTTCATTCATACTTGATACATGTATAACTACCATCAGTGTGAGAGTTCATCAAACAATGTGCTAACAAACATGTACAAGTAGTCATGAAAAGAAATGTCAGGGGTCTTTCTATATACATGTAAATTGTATTTACACTATACATAACTCTATACTGGTATCCCTGGTAATGTTAGGTGATGTGGTAACAGGTGTGGCTGGTAACAGATAACGTTGGCAACCCAGAAAATGCTGGCAGACAAATATAGTTGCCTATTTAAGGTTGAATTTTGTATGTGAATTAAGATATATAACATTAACTCAATCAATTACCGATGATCAAATGTTATACAAAACCCATTGAAAATGTGCATAAGGCAACTAAATGTATTACATGCATTAAGGATCATATGCAAAAATACACCATCCACCACATCACTGATAAATCTGATAAAAGTAAAAACTTACTTTCAATAGAGATGTATCTTATGTACACACATTGATAAGAACTGAGTGAGTGGGGGTATGGATGTGCGTGTAAAGAGTTTTTAAAAGATCTACTATGCAAAATGTATTATCTAGAGTAAATAGGAGAAAGTAAAATATTTACTATAAATGTGTATTCCCTTTCAATGTCCTGGGAGCAGAGATAACATGCAGATACATTGATAAGAACTTACCCAGCTGGAGTGCATACACATGGATGGATATACCAATACTTCTATGCATGCAGTCCATATAAAGGTACATAGTCAGATCACTACAAACTGTCAGTGAGGGGCACTGCCAGCTATGTTGCTCACTTCAACAACTTGTATCTGGTACTGTATTGTAGTGTGTGTGTACTTTAGCTTAGTATTGGCCAGTAATACCAGTTGCCCTACATGGTTCTACTACAACAATGGCACATGTGAATGTGGACAGCTGGTTTTTGACGGAAAAGTTAACTGCAATCAGCAGGAAAGGAAGACAGAGATTTCAGATGGGTTTTGTGCAACTTCTACTGAACAAGAAGGCCTCTACTATGCTGGTGATTGTCTATTCAGACACACAGAAAACAACACAGACAGAGTGTACTCTGAGATGCCTAGTGATCCTGACTCACTAAATGACACAATGTGTGGTCCTTACAACAGAAAAGGTTTGCTGTGTGGAAGGTGTATTGATGGATATGGTCCTGCAGTATACTCCCTTGATATGAAATGTGCTAACTGTTCTAAGATTTCCACAGGATTTGCTATTAGTCTGTACCTGTTTCTTGAGCTCATTCCCATCACATTGTTTTTTATGTGTGTTGTAATTTTTCGTCTCAACATCACAGCAGGTCCCTTGTTAGGTTATGCATTATTCTGTCAGACATACGTATTTGGTATGCAGAAAGATTTGTTCATTTACAAATATATATCATCACATTCAAATATGTTTCTTACAACACTATTAAAAATTTCATTGATATTGTGTAGCTCCTGGATTCTACAATTCCTTAGATTTACAACTTCAAAATTTTGCATTAGTGCTAAACTAACAGGGATTCATATTCAAATGTTCAATTTATTGACTGCCATTTATCCAGTTTTGCTTATTATCATTACCTACATTCTCATGGAACTACATGCAAGGAACTACAGAATCATTCACATCCTCTGGAAGCCATTTAGCTTCCTTACCAACAAGGTTAAAATCACTTCAGTGACTAGTGATGCAGTTATACATGCTTTTGCAACTTTTATTTTGATTTCTGCTTCCACCCTCACATTTAATGGGATGATAGTCTTCACTTTGAGTCCTGTGCACAGAAGTATTGATGGTACAATTTACAAAAAGGTTTTGTACTATGATCCAACCATCACTGCTTACAGCCATGAACATATTTTATATGGTGTACTAGCAGTTGTGCCTTTCATTCTTCTAGTACTCATCCCATCACTACTACTCTGTGTGTACCCTACAAGGATTTATGGGTGTCTATCACGATTTGTTAGTGGTAGAAAGCGACTGGCCATCACAGCATTTGTAGAAGCTCTCAACAACTGCTTTAAAGATGGTTTGAATGACACTCGAGACTACAGATCACTAGCTGGATTGTTTCTAAGTTATGCTCTCTCTGTCCAGTCTGTTATTTATGTAACTATATTCATAGCCAATGGGTACAGCAATGATGTTTCCTCTGCATTTACATTCATATTCTTATCACTTGTGATCTCCTATGTGAGTCCCTGCAAGTCAACAATTGCCAACCTCTCACTCAGCTATCATCACATAATGGCAGGAATACTCTCACTTGCTCTTCACCTCTGGAAACATGATCTGTCAACTGGAACAGAAACACTGGAGATGACATTTATCATTATTCCTGTAATTTCCCATATACTAGTATTCATGTGGGCTGCTTACACATTGACTCATCGTATAATGAAACATTTTGGATACCACTTCAATTGCACTGACTGACTTAGCAAAGGATTTGCAGCTATACTTCCACAGAAGACAGTGGGGCTTAGCTGCTGACACAGCAGCACAATAATTCGTAATACCCAGCCTTTTACTATGATATACAGAGCACAACAATTTCTCTTTAAAGATTCAATGACATATTTCATGCATACTTGATACATGTATAGCTACCATTAGTGTGAGAGTTCATCAAACAATGTGCTATAAAATTATATCAAATTTGTACAAGTAGTCAACATGAAAGGAGATGTCAGGGGTCTTTCTACATGTAACTTGTATTTACATTACATCATTATGACATCATGAGAGTTTCTATTAAATAATTGAGTAATTCTGATGTCCCTGGAAATGGGTAATGTGAGGTAGTGTGAATCCAGGGATATAATATTACATGTAACACTGGTAACATGGAAACACATTTGCATAGCACACCAGCAAAGAAAGATGCAGAAAGAAGAGAAAGAAAGTTTCTGACACCCCACCCCAAACAAATGCACAAATGCACACATCAAAGTCACAAACACAACACACACAAAAGAGCAGGACACCATGGCAGATGCCCAGCCTTGAGAACTGGGACGGTGGGTTAAAGATCTTTCATGGCACCAACTCTCCCCACACACCTAGTGTCCAAACTCACACAACACACACTAACAAGAACACACAAAGAACACACAGTTTACACACACATATGTACATGTAACAGCACCCAGACATGTTTACTGAATTATGACCATTAAAATACTTTCAAAGAAACAGAATGTATAACATGTAAAGTTATCATCTGTTACAAAAATACACCATCCACCACTTCACTATTAAAAGTACAAATATTTACTAAATATTTACTTTCAATATTCTGGGAACAGATTTAGAGATAGATATTGTATGTACATTGATACAAGCATATACCCAACTGGACTGAATGGGCATGGATGGGACATATATTGGTATATCTTGTACTGTATTAGTACATTTCTTGTATTGTGTGTGTATTCGACCTCAGTAATGGCCAGTAATACCAGTTGCCCTACATGGTTCTACTACAACAATGTGACATGTGAATGTGGAGGACTGTTTGGTGGAGCTATCCACTGCAATCAGCAGGAAATGACAGCAGAGATTGCAGATGGGTTTTGTGCAACTTCTACTGAACAAGAAGGCCTCTACTATGCTGGTACTTGTCCATTCAGACACACAGAAAACAACACAGATAGACTGTACTCTGAGATGCCTAGTGATCCTGACTTACTAAATGACACAATGTGTGGTCCTTACAACAGAAAAGGTTTGCTTTGTGGAAGGTGTATTGATGGATATGGTCCTGCAGTATATTCAATTATCCACATCCTCTGGAAGCCTTTTAGCTTCCTTACCAACAAGGTTAAGATCACTTCTGTGACTAGTGATGCAGTTATACATGCTTTTGCAACTTTTATTTTACTTTCTGCTTCCACCCTCACATTTAATGGGATGATAGTCTTCACTTTGAGTCCTGTGCACAGAAGCATTGATGGTACAATTTACAAAAGCGTTTTGTACTGTGATCCAACCATCACTGCTTACAGCCATGAACATATTTTATATGGTGTACTAGCAGTTTTGCTTTTCATTTTTTTAGTACTCATCCCATCACTACTACTCTGTGTGTACCCTACAAGGATTTATGGGTGTCTATCACGAGTTGTGAGTGGTAGAAAGCGACTGGCCATCACAGCATTTGCAGAAGCTCTCAACAACTGCTTTAAAGATGGTTTGAATGGGACTCGAGACTACAGATCACTAGCTGGATTGTTTCTAAGTTATGCTCTTTCAGTCCAGTCTGTTATTTATGTAACTAAATTCATAGCCACTGGGTATGACCATGATTTTTCCTCTGCATTTACACTCATATTTTTATCACTTGTCATCTCCTATGTGAGGCCCTGCAAGTCAACAATAGCCAACCTCTCACTCAGCTATCATCACATAATGGCAGGAATACTCTCACTTGCTATTCACCTCTGGACAAATGATCTGACGACTGAAACAGAAGCACTGGAGATGACATTTGTCATTATTCCTGTAATTTCCCATATACTAATACTCATGTGGGCTGCTTACACATTGACTCATCGTATAATGAAACATTTACCACTTCAATTGCAAGGTGCCACTGACTGACTTAGCAAAGAATTTGCAGCTATACTTCCACAGAAGACATGGGGGCTATCAAGTTTTGCCTGACACAGTCACACGATAATTCTCAAATTCCCAGCCTTTTACTATGAGCACATCAATTTTCTATTTATACATATTTCATGCATACTTGATACATGTATAGCTACCATTATTGTGAGAGTTCATCAAACCATGTGCTAACAAACATGTTCGTAAAGTAGTCAACATGAAAGGAGATGTCAGGGGTCTTTCTACATGTAACTTGTATTTACATTACATCATTATGACACCATGAGAGTTTCTATTAAACAAGTAAATAAAAAATTTAGGAAATTTGAAGTGTAATATAGGGATTGCATAAAAATGAACAGAGACAAGATTGGGACACAGACATGCTATGTACATCAACATAACTTTTAGTACATTGATGTATATAGCATGTCTGTGTCCCAATCTTGTCTCTGTTCATTTTTATGCAATCCCTATATTACACTTCAAATTTCCTAAATTTTTTATTTACTTGTCTCTTGTCATTTTTTTACGATTGTAAGCAATAATTCTCACTAGAATGTGCTCTCCGCATCCATAAACGTCTGGCCAAGTATTGCTATTAACCACACTCTGTATAAATGTGTGATTAGTAGGGCGTGGTTTGGTCGCAAATCCGTCAGCATATGCTATAAGCGGCTGCTTACACTTACAAATACTAGAGCAAACCTGCTAGTAAAGGTACTATCAGTCACTAGCGCTTTGGCTTGGTGGTATCGTGGTAGAACGTGCCGTTTCTCCAGCAGACGGTATCGTGGTACGTACATATACATAGTGGCAGAGTTAGCACACTGTACGCGTGTGCAGTGTTCTGACGGTGAGAGTTCGTCAACACATCTTTCTTTTGCTTATGTAGTACAAAGTGCTAGTTGCTATACAAATCGTCAACACATTTCTCATGTTTCTCTATTATCAGCCAGTTCACTCTGCGCCTAGTTGCTACACGCTAGTTGCTAAGCATCTACGCATGCGCGGCAGACGTAATGACGTCATTAACGAGTCTTGTCTCATTACGTAATCGATTTATTGTATGACGCATGTTACTATATTACGTACAACGTACGTACTATGCACGTACATTTAAAATGAAATTACGTAATCACTAATACACATGTACATGTATTGCATTGAGAGGAGTGTTAACATCATTATTACAAGAATCACAAGGGTTAATAACATATGCTTTTGTCATGTTGCTATTAGCGATGATACCTCTTCACATGCTGACTTTCAGGTTGATGGTTACCATGGTTGCTGATTTTTGCTCATTAGTTATCCTCATTCATAATACATTGCTGGGAGAGATAACGATCAGTAGTACAAGAACTACAAGGGTTAACAATATTATACCTCTATTCCCCAGTACGTAATGATATATTTCCACATGCAAAGATTCAAGTTCATTGATTTTATGGTTATTGAGGTACGCTTCTTCAAGAAGAAGAAGAAGAAGAATAAGATGGAAAACATGGCAAAAATGTGAAAAGCACTTTTTAAGCTATTACACACATTATACATCACAACACAACCAATTTTAGTACAAGTAAATAAAAAATTTAAGAAATTTGAAGTGTAATATAGGAATTGCATAAAAATGAACAGAGACAAGATTGGGACACAGACATGCTATGTACATCAACATACCTTGTAGTACATTGATGTATATAGAGGGGAGAATCTATTCTCGGACGTACGAATTCTCGGACAAAATTTGCGGTATTTCTGCAATAAGTTGTATGTTCTATGTTATTCCCCAACTAGTAGTAGTAGACCTTCAGCAGCGCAAACTTGCACAATGGATCGCCCGTCGCGAGGTATTGCGCAAGCGTATCTGATGTCCGAGTTCCATCTCGGACGGAATGTAATCTCAGACCCTCGGAATTAATCCTCGGACTGGCTACACGTGTTGAAAAGGAACGGAAAATGGTGAGTTCTGAGTATTTCTTGCTCTTCCTTTGTTTTGTAGAGTGCATTATTTTGTTCGTTTGCCCGCTATAACCAACCTAAGTACATAATGGATGGGTAAATGTGTGCTAGTGGTGGTCTAGCGTTTGCTGTCTCTATGTGCAACCTGATAACAATGTGTAGGCTTTTGCGTTTATCGGTCACGCAGTGCAGAGTAGAATCTATATATCTAAGTATGCATATACCAATATTCTTTTTCGGGCAAACACATTTGAATCCATATGCATAATAGTCTGAACCCAACCTCAAAGATCAAATTGCTGGAGAAGTTATACTATTATCAGTGCTGCCACTCATCAATATACAATGCTATGCATAAAGCAAACACTAAATTACATTTTCTTTTTTATTCAGTCGGTTTATTCAAAACTTTCTTGTGGAAAGCCCAAGTATCGTCATTACCTACACTCTCCCCACCACCCCATCCGCCAGGCACCATTTAAACAGTGGTCTGAAGACAATTTAAAGCTTGCATGCAGGGCAGTTGTAGATCATGGCTGGACAATCCGTAAGGCATCGGAAGAATTTGGTGTACCACGTTCAACGCTCTTTGATCGAGTCAATGGTAGAATTCAATTTGGGGCAAGAAGTGGACCAGCTCGCTACCTAAGTGACCAAGAGGAAAAAGAATTAGTTCGATTTCTTATGGGATGTGCCAAGCTTGGGTTCGCTCGAACGCGAAAACAAGTCCTTGCACTTGTAAGGGTAGCTGTAGCCAGGAAAAGGGGTAAGGACCCAGATGAAGTGTGTGTCACAATGGGGTGGTGGAATTCCTTTCGTAAGCGACACCCTCAACTAACAGTTAGGTCTGCAAGTCGTCTAGCTTACAACAGAGCTGTGGCACAAGATCCGGAGATTATTGTTAGGTATTTTGATTTGTTGGAAGAAACCTTAAGAGAGAATGGGCTACTTAATGAGTCAACTCGAATATTTAACTGCGATGAAAGTGGATTTCCACTGGATCATAAACCAGCAAAAGTGATAAGTCAGAGAGGCCTCAAAGATCTAGGTGTGGCAACGTCAGGTGACAAAGCCCAGCTTACACTTCTTGCCTGCGTATCAGCAGCAGGCTATGTGCTCCCACCATTAATCATATTTGACCGGAAACGATTGAAGGCAGAGCACACTGAAGGTGAAATACCTGGTACCCTCTACGGCTTAAGCAAGAATGGCTGGATTGACTCGGAAATCTTTGAAGAGTGGTTTGAACGTCTTTTTTTAACACATATACCCCCTGTTAGACCAGTGCTTTTACTACTGGACGGGCATTCTTCTCATTACCAACCATCAGTGATTCGTAAAGCTGCAAATAATGGTGTAGTTGTGTTTTGTTTGCCACCCCATACCACACACATATCCCAGCCATTGGACAAGACTTGCTTTAGTCCACTGAAGGCTGCATGGCACCAGGAATGCCATTTATACATGGTAAATAACCCAGGAAAGCTCATTAACCGGTATAATTTCAATCAGTTATTCTCAAGAGCATGGTCTAAAGCAATGAATCCAAGCACCGTTATTTCTGGCTTTCGTTCAACTGGTGTGTGTCCATTTGATAAACATGCCATTAAATTACCAAATGTTGATGAAGAAGAAGAAGAGGACTTGGATGACTTGAGTGAAGAAACTGGACTAGCCTTCATACCTCTCCTCAGTCCTGCTCCAAGAAAGCGACATTCTCAAGTCACCTCACCACCCAGATTTTCATCTCCTCTATCTTTGATGTATAGTCCTGCTGGGATGGTTTTCACTAAAGATGAGATGGAGCATTTCAAGTTACGGTGGGATAGTGGATATCACTTGAAACATGATCAACGCTACAATCAGTGGGTTGAAATCTACCACCCTGATCACTCGATGCGCCCAAGGAGAGATGATCACGAATCCTTTCCTCCCTTCCCAGGATATTCCTCAGAAACACCACCTGTGGCTCAATCTTCTCCAGTGAGTAGTGAAGGTGAGAATCCGACTTCAATCCTGTCGAGTTTATTAGTTTTACCTGATGCTCCATCTAAAATAAGGAAGGAAAAGAAAGGAGGCATAGCACGAGTGCTCACTAGCAAGGAGAACCTTGAACTACTGGAAACAAAGGAACGGGAAAAGCGTGAGAAAGAAGAAGAGAAGAAGAAACGAAAGGAAATTCGAGAGCGTAAGGCTCAAGAGAGAAAGGAAAAGGAGAAACAACAGAAAGAGAAAAGAGAATGTAAGGCTCGAGAAAAAGAAGAGCGGGAAAAGCAGCAGAAGAAAATTCAAGGACGTAAGGCTAGAAAAAAGGAAGAGTCGCAGCAAGATCAAAAACTGGAGAATGAGGAGATGAGGGCAAAGCCACCAGAGGAACCTGTCCATACTTCAAAAATGCATGTACAAGTGCCAGGTAACCAGACTTAATGTTATATCTTTCTCTCTAATAAATGGCATTATTTGCTACAGCATGTAATGTTGACTCTTCCTCACTTCACAGGCTCTTTGCCTATTACTTTCACTGAAGATGAGGTTCGGCTTTTTGAGTTGCGATTGGAAAATGGGTATGATTTGAAACATGACCAGCGTTATAATAAATGGCTAGAGCTCCATCATCCTGATAAACTAGACCCTGCTGAATCAGGTAATTTCAAGTCACTGTGTTTTTACCATATATGTCATACTTTGCCACAGTCATTTGTGTAGGTCAAGTATGGTGGAATTCCCCAGTGCTAGGGGCTGGGGCTATCATATCTGGGGGATTCCCCTTGTGACAAAGTACGACATCCCTCATACATTTTTGTCTTTTCATTTTCAGGTTCACTTTCTGATACTACTTCTCCTGTCGTATCAGAGGAATCTACTAAGAAAATGAGGAGATTACATGTGGGACAGGCTACCAAAGCAGCGATGCAGAAAGAACAGACTCAGAAGAGAGAGGGTAGACTTCGGCAGGAAAGGAAGAAAATTGAGCTCCAGGGATCTGGTCCAGACAGTGCTGAATCAGGTATAATAGGTATACACGCACATGAGGTTATGCACTTTCTAAATGCTCTATATAGTAGCCTGGTTAATTGGACTGATAATGCATCATTATGCAATGGCAGATTTACACCACACAGTATTCTTGAAATTGAACATGCTCTGTTGTTGCTTCACAGTTACTCAGTGCATGGAAAAGAGGTGTGCTCATCCCAGAGGCATGACTTGGGTCCAGTGCAACGGATGTGGGGGGTGGCTTCATTGCATCTGTGTTGGAATAAGAAAAGAGAAAGCACAGAGGAGTGACTTTTGTTATACGTGTTGTGTATGCATGCAACTACAGAATGAGTGATCTTCAGAGCGGAGCAAGTGCGCATGCAGCATTTACAACGTCAATGATCAATTTGGAGTGACCGCACGATCGTCCGAGAATTCATACATTTTGAGGTTGCGGTATCGACTTGCATATTCCAAGACGAAGGAACGGATCTTAGAGAAAACTGTGTGCATGGAAGTAGTAGTAAGCATTGAGTAACTGCGTGAAATGGGAAGTGCTAAAACTGGATTGTTTACAAAAAATTCCTCCTGTCTGTCGATTGATAACTATGACCGACATTGGCTTACCCGAGAGGGTGCAGTTTATGATGTCACGCCGGATGAAGTTTGTAAGCAACGATATCGAAAGTAGGCTCACTTGGAGCCTAAGTATTGCTGCACTTGCCATTCAAGTTTCTAGATTTTTCACCGCTAGCTTTTCATAATATAACGTAACGATTATTTATCGTCCGAGATTCGGCGCGCGCCTCTAGCATGTCTGTGTCCCAATCTTGTCTCTGTTCATTTTTATGCAATTCCTATATTACACTTCAAATTTCTTAAATTTTTTATTTACTTGTCTCTTGTCATTTTTTTACTATTGTAAACAATAATTCTCCCTAGCATGTGCTCTCCATGTCCATAAACATCTGACCAAGTATTGAGCTACTGTATAAATGCGTGATTAATACTGAGGGCGTGGTTTGGTTGCAAGAAACAGCTGCGTACACCTTTGGTCTATATTAAAGCAAACCTGCTAGCAACGTACTATCAGCCACAAGCGCTTTGGCTTGGTGGTACATGTATAAGCTTATAGTATCGTGGTAGAATAGCGTGCCGTTTCTCCAGCTGCAGCAGACGGTATATAAGCATAGATACTATATGGTATCTATGATATAAGCTTACCGAGGTACATACGTAGAGGCAGAGCCAACACACTGTACGCGTGTGCAGTGTTCTGACGGTGAGAGTAGCACAAGAATCGTCAACACATCTCTGTTTTGCTAAGTGCTAGTTGCTATACAAATCGTCAACACGTTCTCTATCAGCCAGTTCACCCCGTGCCTAGTTGTTACGCGCTAGTTGCTAAGCTTTTGCGCATGCGCGGCTGGTGTAAATGACGTCATTAATGAGTCTTGTCTCATTACGTAATCGTTTTATTGTATAACGCAAGCTAACTATCACACAGTACGGTAGTACTGTGTATATAGGGATTGCTATGGTCTATTCCCATTGAAAACCATATATAAGCATTTTGTTCATTTTCACTTTCAATTTGAAGTTGATTTCACTTTTAATGATATCAAAGTGAAGAATGTGTGAAAAATAACCATGAAACAAAAAATGGCTCATCTGTGATGTAAGATAAGCGTAATATCTCAAAAAGTCCTTTTCACATTTTTGCCATGTTCTTCATCTTATTCTTCTTCTTCTTCTTCTTCTTCTTGAAGAAGCGTAACATAATAACCATAAAATCAATGAAATTGAATCTTTGCATGTGAAAATGTATCAATACGTACTGGGGAATAGAGGTATAATTTTTTCGTTAACCCTTGTAGTTCATGTACTACTGATCGTTATCTCTCCCAGCAATGTATTATGAATGAGGATAACTAATGATCAAAACTCAGCAACCATGGCAACTATCAACCTGAAAGTTAGCATGTGTAGAGATATCATCGCTAATAGCAACATGACAAAAGCATATTTTATTAACCCTTGTGATTCTTGTAATAATGATGTTAACACTCCTCTCAATGCAATACATGTACATATATATAGCGATTACGTAATTCATTTTGAATGTACGTGCATAGTACATACGTTTTATACGTATACAAGTAAATAAAAAATTTAGAAAATTTGAAGTGTAATATAGGAATTGCATAAAAATGAACAGAGACAAGATTGGGACACAGACATGCTATGTACATCAACATACCTTGTAGTACATTGATGTATATAGCATGTCTGTGTCCCAATCTTGTCTCTGTTCATTTTTATGCAATTCCTATATTACACTTCAAATTTTCTAAATTTTTTATTTACTTGTCTCTTGTCATTTTTTTACTATTGTAAGCAATAATTCTCCCTAGCATGTGCTCTCCATATCCATAAACATCTGACCAAGTGTTGAGCTACTGTATTAAAATGTGTGATTAGTACTGAGGGGCGTGGTTTGCTTGCAAGCAGCAGCTGCGTACACTTTGGTCTATAAGCAAACCTGCTAGCAACGTACTATCAGTCACCAGCGCTTTGGCTTGGTGGTATATAGTATCGTGGTAGAATAGCGTGCCGTTTCTCCAGCAGACGGTATATAAGCATAGGTACTATATGGTATCTATATGGTATCTAAGTTGATTTCACTTTTAATGATATCAAAGTGAAGAATGTGTGAAAAATAACCATGAAACAAAAAATGGCTCATCTGTGATGTAAGATAAGCGTAATATCTCAAAAAGTATCGTGGTAGAATAGCGTGCCGTTTGGTATGATATCCATATATTTGGTATGATATCCATGTTTCTAGGGCAGCACCAACCGAATCAGAGGTGTAACTAAGAATACTCGCAACCGATCGTTCGTCTCGTTCGTTCGTTCGCCTCGTTTCGTTCGTTCGTTCGTTCGTTCGTCTCGTTCGTTCGTCGGGTTTCGTTCGTTCGTCCCGTCTCGTTTCGTCCTTCGTTCGACCCTCGAGCTCGTTCATCGTTCGAGCAATATACTCGTATATTTGAGCGGAACAAAGTGAGTTACTAATACAGTGTAAAGAAGCGTAATCTTTGAATCTATGCATATAACATGAGTTCTGAAGCACAATTGGACGAACATGGCGCAACAGATATATCAGAGAGAGCGCTTGTAGTCAAATGTGGGAATAAAACTGCCATGTTTTACCCAGGAAAATGTAAAAAATCAGGGAAATCAGTTGGAAAGTGCATACAGTTTCAGGGCAAATGGATTAGTCCCATAGAATTTGAAAGTGTAGCTGGTATACAAGCTAAGAAATGGAAGCAAAGTATTAAATATAGTGGGAAACCATTGGGTGCATGGATTTCTCAAAATATTGAGCCCTTGACAACAGAGAGTCAGAATAATAGCCAATCTACACCTAATGGTGACAACCACACTCAACAGAGACATGTTGGTGCCCAATCAACACCCAATGACAATGAATCACTTGTACAGCACTTAGGAAAAGTTACAAGTGATTGTTCATCCCCTGACAAAGATCTAGAGAGTCAAGGACAAGTGGAAGGAAGCGAGCATACAATTTATGGTTTGAATAGCACTCAGCTTAGTGTAGCCTCTCAATCGCCTAATCAGGAGGGTAGTATAGCACCTCCATCTTCAGTCCAACTGGGCACTAGCTTTGAAGCTATGTTTACAGAACTGGAGAAGAAACTGAGGGAGACGATTTTACATAGTATCAACAATGCACTTGAGCAACTTAGAGAACATGTAAATAAGGAGTTGCATAAGATGGTTGCCATGATTGAGAGCTTATCAGCAAGAGTGTCCCAATTAGAGAGGGTTGTTGAGAAGGAGGTACAGAACTTACCTTCCGACGCCTGTTCTCCTCAATCTGAGATAGGCTCTAAGTCATATGAAAATGTGGTGTCTAGGACAGAGTCTATACAGTCCCAAGTTGATAATATCTCAGCTCTAGTAACAAATCAGCAGAGAATTATGGAAATCAATGACAGATCTAAGAGAGATAAGAATGTGGTTATTTTTGGTCTAGGAGAGGGAAGCGAGACAGCTGAATCTGAAGTTCAACATATGCTTGAGGATAGGTTGAATATTAATGATATCCATGTTTCTAGTGCAAGAAGGTTGGGAAGAAAAAACAGTGAAGTGAAAAAACCTAGACCAATACTTGTTGTTTTTGAATCCATTGAAGACAAACAAAAAGTAATGAAAGCCAAGGTGAAGCTTCGTGGATCAAATATATACATTAGCAATGATTTAACTAAAGAGCAGCAAATTGGTATGAGAGAATCACTAAAAAAGAAACAATTTTTAATCAGGCACCCAGATTATTCCAAAAAGAAAATAACAATATTCAAAGGCAAACTTTGGGCAGACAGAGTGCAGATTACTGATGATGAGATCAAATCTGCTGGCTATACTAGAACTGTATAGGATACAGGCCAGAGGCCCACAGAACATGAAACATATAGAGCACTTAAAATTTGTTCATGGAATATTAATGGATTAACTGAAGCTAAATTTCATACTCTGTCACACCAATTGAACACTTACGATATTATCTTATTTTCAGAAACTTGGTTAATGCATAGTCAGGGGATGTTTGCAAATTTGAATGGCTACAGCAAAATAAATATTTGTCGATTAAAAACCAATAAAAGGGCAAAGAGAGGTTCAGGAGGATTGCTTATTTTTATGAAGGAAGAAATTACACAAGGAATAGAGGTAATTGGCAGTCGGTTGAAATCAGATGATAGGATATGGCTAAAATTGTGTGCAAGATTCTTTGATACGAAAACAGATGTATATTTATGTTGTTTATATGTGTCTCCACAAGGATCAACCCACATTTCTTCCAGAGATAGTATTTGGGGTCTCTTAGAGGAGGAAATAACCAAATTCTCCCAAAAAGGCCCAGTAATCTTAACTGGGGACTTTAATGCTAGGACTGGATCAATGCCTGACTACATTTTGCATGATTCTCTCGAGTGTACACACTTACCTCCTGATTATATCCCAGACTGTCCCCTGGCTAGATATTCAGAAGACAATATATTAAATGGCTATGGAAGAGAATTATTGAATTTGTGCCAAGGAAGTAAATTAAGAATTGTTAATGGAAGAGTTGGTCTGGACAAAGGAATTGGAAAGTACACATGTTTCACAAAAAGAGGAAACAGTGTTGTAGATTATGTTCTAGCTTCTTCGGAGTTTCTTAAGTCATTTTATCTGTTTGAAGTGGGTGCCTTATCAGAAGTCTCTGATCACTGCCCTCTACTGTTCGAATTAAGGTTAAAAGTTAGAATCCAAATAGTAAGCAAACCTAATCATTTTGTAGTACATAAAAATGTACCACATTCACAGCAAAGGCCATTAAATTTCATCTTAACTACAGATGCCGAGGAGAGAATTCGGAAAGGTTTTAAAAGTGCAGTGTTTAGACAGACACTTGAACACCTTATAAAGAACTTTTATCAGTCCCCCCTAGATGAAGGTGTCAAAGATTTCACTATATTGTTAAGGAATTTACTACAACAACTTGCTATTACCAAACTTAAGAAAAGACATGCCAACAATATATTTCCTGCTAACAATTGGTTCAATAATGATTGTAAGAAATTCAAGAGAGCACTCACTGATCTAGCCGCTAAAATGAAAGAAGAACCTGAAAATCTTGTGATGAGAAACCTGTATTGGACTAAAAGAAAGCAGTATAAGGTTTTAACTAAACAAGCCAAGCAAAAAGCAGTGGACAGGTTTCATAAGCAAATATTGGGTTTCAGAAAAACGAGCCATCAGAAATTTTGGAACATCATTCTGAAAGCAAGGAACGTTAACAGAGATAACCACATCCCTATACCTGCTGAGATAATGAAAGAGTATTTTGAAGGACTATTGAATAGACCCTCCTGCCTCTCACCAACTATAGCATTGCCTGCACATAATAGAGATGATTCACTTGATGAGTTAATAAACGAAGATGAAATCAGGTTGGCTATTAGAAGATCTAAATGTAAAAAAGCACCCGGAATTGACGGAATACCTACAGAAACACTTAAGTTATTTGATAAACAATTGTTATTGACCTTAAAAACAATTTTCAATCGTATTTTAACAGATCAACTATTTCCAGAAAGTTGGAGTGTGGGTATTATTAAACCAATTTATAAAAGTGGCGACAGGCAAGATCCAAGCAATTACAGAGGGATAACTCTATTACCAATAATGGGTAAAGTTTTTACCAAAATTATAAGAGACAGAATTGAGCAGTGGGCTGAGGACCATAATAAACTAAATAACGCACAATTTGGGTTCAGATCAAATAGGAGGACAATAGATGCCATATTTGTGTTGTCTAATATCATTGAAATGAATAAGAAAAGAAGACAGCCGGTCTTTGCCTGCTTTGTGGATTTTGCCAAGGCATTTGATACAGTCGATCATTCCATACTATGGCAGAAATTATTCACTGTTGGTTTAAGCACTAAAATGTTGAATTTACTTCAAGACATGTACAGTAAGGCAGCTGCAGTAGTCAAGATTGATACAGAAGTGTCAAATCCTTTTTCTTGCAGTACTGGAGTTAGGCAAGGATGCAACCTAAGCCCTCTACTGTTCATCCTCTTTTTAAGTGACCTAGAGGAGCATATGAAAGTATGGGGTGCAAAGGGTATTCTCATGAGCAATTTGAGGGTCAACATTTTAATGTTTGCTGATGATGTTGTGCTGTTAGCTGAGACAGCAAAAGATATGAATAGTTCTTTGGCTGCCCTAAGCAGATATTGTTTGACTTCGAATTTAAAGGTTAATGCAAACAAGACAAGAATTGTTGTATTTAACAGGATTTATGCAAGTCCTAGAAATAACTCATTTGTGCTGAATGGCTGTGAACTACAACCAGTAAGAGAATATAAATACTTAGGGCTAGTGATGAAGGAAAGTGGTGATATAAACCTACAAACACTGGCTGGCCAAGCGAAGAAAGCCCTTTTTTCTTTAAAAAGTGCCTTACAGAATCTGAACTACCCCAACCCAAAAATCATGTGTCATTTATTTGATTCACTAGTATGCCCTGTCCTGGAGTACGGATGTGAAGTGTGGGGGTTCAGCCAAGTAGATAGTGTGGAGATAGTTCATAGAAACTTTTGTAAGTTTGCTCTGGGTGTACCCTCATCCACAACTAACTTGGCATGTTATGGTGAATTAGCAAGGCCTCCATTGTTGCTTAAGAGAAAACTTAGGATTTTGAAGTATTGGCTAAGAATTGTTACCAATTGGCAAATCCCTTCTCTTGTTTATGATGCATATTGTATGGCTAGGAATTCATCTCTAAAGTGGGCAGTGAAGGTTAAATCACTTCTAAACAGTCTGGGTTTTTCCGAATGTTGGTTAATGCCAGATTTGATTGAGCCTTCTACGTTGATGCAGAATGTTAAGGAGAGATTAATGGATCAATTCATTCAGGAATGGAGAACAATGCTCAGTGAAACAGCAGGTAAACTTCGCACATATAAGCTATTTAAAAGCCATTTTGAAATAGAGTCATATTTAAATTTACCAGTTCACCTCAGAGTACCACTTACAAAGTTTAGAGTAAGTGCACATGCACTAAGAATTGAGACAGGAAGATACAACCGCCCTCATAAGCTAGCACTGGAAGAAAGGCTATGTTGGTTTTGTAAGAACACTGTGGAGGATGAAATGCATTTTCTATTAGAGTGCCCTCTTTATTCAGAGAATAGACAAGTTCTTATGAGAGAATGTGTAACATTGAACAAGTCCTTTGTCTATTTTAGTACCGCAGACAAGTTTTCGTTCTTGTTAGGAACAAAAAGTGAAATGTTACAATATGCACTGGCAAGATTCATCAAAATCTCCTTTCAGACAAGACAAGCAGAGTTGGAAGATGCTATTACTTAGTTATTTTGTGGTGGTATGTCTTTGTGTTTTTTGTTGACATATATACACTCTGACCTTTGGGCCTCTGGCCGTAACTTGTCAATAAAATCTATTATTATTATTATTATGATATAAGCTTACCGAGGTACATACGTAGAGGCAGAGCACTGTACGCGTCTGCAGTGTTCTGACAGTGAGAGTAGCACAAGAATCGTCAACACATCTCTGTTTTGCTTATGTAGTGCTAAGTGCTAGTTGCTTTACAAATCGTCAACACGTTCTCTATCAGCCAGTTCACTCCATGCCTAGTTGTTACGCGCTAGTTGCTAAGCTTTTGCGCATGCGCGGCTGGTATAAATGACGTCATTAATGAGTCTTGTCTCATGACGTAATCGTTTTCTTGTATGACGCAAGCTAACTATATACGTAAAACGTATGTACTATGCACGTACATTCAAAATGAATTACGTAATCGCTATATATATGTACATGTATTGCATTGAGAGGAGTGTTAACATCATTATTACAAGAATCACAAGGGTTAATAAAATATGCTTTTGTCATGTTGCTATTAGCGATGATATCTCTACACATGCTAACTTTCAGGTTGATGGTTACCATGGTTGCTGAGTTTTGCTCATTAGTTATCCTCATTCATAATACATTGCTGGGAGAGATAACGATCAGTAGTACATGAACTACAAGGAAAATTATACCTCTATTCCCCAGTACGTAATGATACATTTTCACATGCAAAGATTCAATTTCATTGATTTTATGGTTATTGAGTTACGCTTCTTCAAGAAGAAGAAGAAGAAGAAGAAGAAGAATAAGATGGAAAACATGGCAAAAATGTGGAAAGCACTTTTTGAGATATTACGCATATCTTACATCACAGATCAACCAATTTTGGTATACTGGTTATTTTTCAGACATTCTTAACTTTGATATCATTAAAAGTGAAATCAACTTGAAATTGAAAGTGAAAATGAACAAAATGCTTATATATGGTTTTCAATGGGGATGGACCATAGCAATCCCTATATACACAGTACTACCGTACTGTGTGATAGTTAGCTTGCGTCATACAAGAAAACGATTACGTCATGAGACAAGACTCATTAATGACGTCATTTACACCAGCCGCGCATGCGCAAAAGCTTAGCAACTAGCGCGTAACAACTAGGCGCGGAGTGAACTGGCTGATAGGGAACGTGTTGACGATTTGTAAAGCAACTAGCACTTAGTACTACATAAGCAAAACAGAGATGTGTTGACGATTCTTGTGCTACTCTCACTGTCAGAACACTGCACACGCGTACAGTGCTCTGCCTCTACGTATATACCTCGGTAAGCTTATATCATAGATACCATATAGTATATATGCTTATATGCCGTCTGCTGGAGAAACGGCACGCTATTCTACCACGATACTATATACCACCAAGCCAAAGCGCTGGTGACTGATAGTACGTTGCTAGCAGGTTTGTTTATAGACCAAAGTGTACGCAGCTGCTGCTTGCAACCAAACCACGCCCTCAGTACTAATCACGTATTTATACAGTAGCTCAATACTTGGTCAGATGTTTATGGATATGGAGAAGACATGCTAGGGAGAATTATTGCTTACAATAGTAAAAAAATGACAAGAGACAAGTAAATAAAAAATTTAGAAAATTTGAAGTGTAATATAGGAATTGCATAAAAATGAACAGAGACAAGATTGGGACACAGACATGCTATATACATCAATGTACTACAAGGTATGTTGATGTACATAGCATGTACCTGTACGTATATAGTTAGCTTGCGTCATACAAGAAAACGATTACGTCATGAGACAAGACTCATTAATGACGTCATTTATACCAGCCGCGCATGCGCAAAAGCTTAGCAACTAGCGCGTAACAACTAGGCATGGAGTGAACTGGCTGATAGAGAACGTGTTGACGATTTGTAAAGCAACTAGCACTTAGCACTACATAAGCAAAACAGAGATGTGTTGACGATTCTTGTGCTACTCTCACTGTCAGAACACTGCACACGCGTACAGTGCTCTGCCTCTACGTATGTACCTCGGTAAGCTTATATCATAGATACCATATAGTACCTATGCTTATATACCGTCTGCTGGAGAAACGGCACGCTATTCTACCACGATACTATATACCACCAAGCCAAAGCGCTGGTGACTGATAGTACGTTGCTAGCAGGTTTGCTTATAGACCAAAGTGTACGCAGCTGCTGCTTGCAAGCAAACCACGCCCCTCAGTACTAATCACACATTTTAATACAGTAGCTCAACACTTGGTCAATTAGTAAAAAAAGCAGAAAAGCCTAGCAGCAGTGTGATAAACTGTTGAAGGCACTAAGCAAGACTAGAGGGCCAGGCGGTGACGGTTTGGCACGACCCGGCCGAGTGAATCGGCCAGGATCCGGGGAAAAGCGGAGATTTTCAAATGGAGGGGTGTGGTCAAGGCGGCGCTACGGGTTGCCAGTAGCGACGACGGGTGATGCGGACGTGAGCGGAGATATGAAGAGCTCCGTGTCACCTTTGCACTCGTTCTGTCTCAGAACTTAATCGAAAGGGTTATACACAGTACTACCGTACTGTGTGATACTGGTTATTTTTCACACATTCTTCACCTTGATATCATTAAAAGTGAAATTAACTTCAAATTGAAAGTGAAAATGAACAAAATCCTTATATATGGTTTTCAATGGGGATAGACCATAGCAATCCCTATATACACAGTACTACCGTACTGTGTGATAATTGAGGAGTTGGTAATACTGGAAATGTAGGTAATGAGGTAATATGAATCCAGGTATATAATACAGGTAATGCTGGAAACAGAAACACTGGAACAGAAACACTGGAGATAACATTTGTCATTATTCCTGTAATTTCCTATTCATGTGGGCTGCTTACACATTGACTCATCGTATAATGAAACACTTTGGATAACACTTCAATTGCACTGACTGACTTAGCAAAGGATTTGCAGCTATACTTCCACAGAAGACAGTGGGGCTTAGCTGCTGACACAGCAGCACAATAATTCTTAATACCCAGCCTTTTACTATGATATACAGAGCACATCAATTTCTCTTTAAAGATTCAATGACATATTTCATGCATACTTATACATGTATAGCTACCATTAGTGTGAGAGTTCATCAAACCATGTGCTATAAAATTATATCAAATTTGTACAAGTAGTCAACATGAAAGGAGATGTCAGGGGTCTTTCTACATGTAACTTGTATTTACATTACATCATTATGACATCATGAGAGTTTCTATTAAATAATTGAGTAATTCTGATGTCCCTGGAAATGGGTAATGTGAGGTAGTGTGAATCCAGGGATATAATATTACATGTAACACTGGTAACATGGAAACACATTTGCATAGCACACCAGCAAAGAAAAGATGCAGAAAGAAGAGAAAGAAGGTTTCTGACACCCCACCCCAAACAAATGCACACATCAAAGTCACAAACACAACACACACAAAAGAGCAGGACACCATGGCAGATGCCCAGCCTTGAGAACTGGGACGGTGGGTTAAAGATCTTTCATGGCACCAACTCTCCCCACACACCTAGTGTCCAAACTCACACAACACACACTAACAAGAACACACAAAGAACACACAGTTTATACACACATATGTACATGTAACAGCACCCAGACATGTTTACTGAATTATGACCATTAAAATACTTTCAAAGAAACAGAATGTATAACATGTAAAGTTATCATCTGTTACAAAAATACACCATCCACCACTTCACTATTAAAAGTACAAATATTTACTAAATATTTACTTTCAATATTCTGGGAACAGATTTAGAGATAACTATTGTATGTACATTGATACAAGCATATACCCAACTGGACTGAATGGGCATGGATGGGACATATATTGGTATATTTATGAAAATCCATCCAGTCTTCAGAAGTATAGTCAGTTTGCTACAAACAGAGGAGCAGTTATGTCATTTACTTTGACGACATCTACTATCTTGTACTGTATTAGTACATTTCTTGTATTGTGTGTGTATTCGACCTCAGTAATGGCCAGTAATACCAGTTGCCCTACATGGTTCTACTACAACAATGGCACATGTGAATGTGGTGTGCTGTTGGTTGGAAAAGTGCACTGCAATCAGCAGGAAAAGAAGGCAGAGATTGCTGATGGTTATTGTCCAATATCTACTGAACAAGAAGGCCTCTACTATGCTGGTGATTGTCCATTCAGACACACAGAAAACAACACAGACAGAATGTACTCTGAGATACCTACTGATCCTGACTTACTAAATGACACAATGTGTGGTCCTTACAACAGAAAAGGTTTGCTGTGTGGAAGGTGTATTGATGGATATGGTCCTGCAGTATATTCCTTTGACATGAAATGTGCTAACTGTTCTAAGATTTTCACAGGATTTGCCATTTGTTTGTACCTATTTCTTGAGCTCATTCCTGTCACACTGTTTTTCATGTGTGTGCTGTTTTTCCGTCTCAACATCATTAGTGGTCCCTTGTTAGGGTATGTATTATTCAGTCAGGTATACATGTTTGTTATACAGAAAGAATTGTACATTTACAAATATATATCATCACATTCACATATGTTTCTTAAAGCACTGTTTAAATTTTCTTTGATATTGTCTAGCTCCTGGATTCTACAATTCCTTAGATTTACAATTTCACCCTTTTGCATTAGCAGCAAACTAACAGGCATTCATATTCAAATGCTCAATTTATTGACTGCCATTTATCCAGTTTTGCTTATCATCATTACCTACATTCTCATGGAACTACATGGAAGGAACTACAGAATTATCCACATCCTCTGGAAGCCTTTTAGCTTCCTTACCAACAAGGTTAAGATCACTTCTGTGACTAGTGATGCAGTTATACATGCTTTTGCAACTTTTATTTTACTTTCTGCTTCCACCCTCACATTTAATGGGATGATAGTCTTCACTTTGAGTCCTGTACACGGAAGCATTGATGGTACAATTTATAAAAAGGTTTTGTACTATGATCCAACCATCATTGCTTACAGCCATGAACATGTTTTATATGGTGTACTAGCAGTTTTGCTTTTCATTTTTTTAGTACTCATCCCATCACTACTACTCTGTGTGTACCCTACAAGGATTTATGGGTGTCTATCACGAGTTGTGAGTGGCAGAAAGCGACTGGCCATCACAGCATTTGCAGAAGCTCTCAACAACTGCTTTAAAGATGGTTTGAATGGGACTCGAGACTACAGATCACTAGCTGGATTGTTTCTAAGTTATGCTCTTTCAGTCCAGTCTGTTATTTATGTAACTATATTCATAGCCAATGGGTACAGCCATGATGTTTCCTCTGCATTTACACTCATATTTTTATCACTTGTCATCTCCTATGTGAGGCCCTGCAAGTCAACAATAGCCAACCTCTCACTCAGTTATCATCACATAATGGCAGGAATACTCTCACTTGCTATTCACCTCTGGAAAAATGATCTGTCGACTGAAACAGAAGCACTGGAGATGACATTTATCATTATTCCTGTAATTTCTCATATACTAATACTCATGTGGGCTGCTTACACATTGACTCATCGTATAATGAAACATTTTGGATGCCACTTCAATTGCAAGGTGCCACTGACTGACTTAGCAAAGGATTTGCAGCTATACTTCCACAGAAGACATGGGGGCTATCAAGTTTTGCCTGACACAGCCACACGATAATTCCCAAATTCCCAGCCTTTTACTATATATGAGCACATCAGTTTTCTATTTATACATATTTCATGCATTCTTGATACATGTATAGCTACCATTATTGTGAGAGTTCATCAAACCATGTGCTAACAAACATGTATGTCAACATGAAAGGAGATGTCAGGGTTCTTTCTACATGTAACTTGTATTTACATTACATCATTATGACACCCTGAGCGTTTCTATAATAATTGAGGAATTGATAATACTGGAAATGTAGGTAATGAAGTAATGTGAATCCAGGTATGATTTTGGTGACCTATATATAGAATATAGTAATCCAACAAATGCAAGTAATGCTTGCAGACCATTATATAGTTGATTAACCCTCGGCGCACATGTGCAGTGAGGGTTAAAGTACTTAAAAGGTCTCTCTCTCTCTCCCTCTATCTCTCTCTCTCTCTCTCTCTCTCTCTCTCTCTCTCTCTCTCTCTCTCTCTCTCTCTCTCTCTCTCTCTCTCTCTCTCTCTCTCTCTCTCTCTCTCTCTCTCTCTCTCTCTCTCTCTCTCTCTCTCTCTCTCTCGTAAAACTTCTCATGGTCTATGCATACATAATACACATGAGAGAGCCAATATGATACAAAGGACAAGTGTCCTACATGCCAGACTATGACATGGCACACTTACATAGATGTCCACACATGGCACAATAACACTATAACTGATCACATATATATACACGAGTAGAGTTGGGGGAAAGGGAACGGATTTTCTCTGTCTTGAGCTCTTAATCTTAATATGGTGCATCGCTCTCTCTCTCTCTCTCTCTCTATCTCTCTCTCTCTCTCTCTCTCTCTCTCTCTCTCTCTCTCTCTCTCTCTCTCTCTCTCTCTCTCTCTCTCTCTCTCTCTCTCTCTCTCTCTCTCTCTCTCTCTCTCTCTCTCTCTCTCTCTCTCTCTCTCTCGTAAAACTTCTCATGGTCTATGCATACATAATACACATGAGAGAGCCAATATGATACAAAGGACAAGTGTCCTACATGCCAGACTATGACATGGCACACTTACATAGATGTCCACACATGGCACAATAACACTATAACTGATCACATATATATACACGAGTAGAGTTGGGGGAAAGGGAACGGATTTTCTCTGTCTTGAGCTCTTAATCTTAATATGGTGCATCGCTCCAGTTTCTGGATACCCAGATCTTGTGGGAGTACTTTATTGCTGTACACAATATCTCGACCAGGAACCCTTCCCATTCTCTATTTCTGCATTGCAATAGTTGTTGTTTGAGCATGGTGAAATGAGGGAGTGATAGGAAACCGCAACTTCCAACTTCAGGTGACAAATGCAGATATCACCTCCATGAAATCTGAATATCTGGTCATCTTCCTGTTGTGTGCTCATCTATCCCTGTTCCATAACAGACTGTAAGTTTAATTCCTGGATGATATTATTCCATACCACAATGTCTGGGCGACTATCAGTTGTGAGGTAGGGCTGAGAACATGGGAGATTTGTTAGAATTTGGTAGTTTTCTGGTAAACTCAGTTACAAAATTGACAATTCCCTCAAGGACTGCATCATGTTGCTCATTGTATCTCTGGGCTCTGGAGCAGTGGTTCGATACATAAAGCAATGTTTGTCTTTCCCAGCGGAGTTTGCAGTTGCTGGAAAGTCCTTCGGATCTTCTCCATCTGGCCAAGTTGTCATTGTGGGCAGAGTGTCTTGGACTGCATTCAGGAACAATTTGAGAAGCTCTGGAGGTATAGCTATTGAACTGCTGTTGCCCATATGGTGGCTGGACCCTCGTCACAACACCGAAAGACTTGTCCCTGACATTTGAGAGACATGGCATGATGAACAGGACATCACGTGCCGTTAGCATTGGTCTAAATGATGCTCTTTGTCATTGTTTGTTGGGCTTCCTCTTTTTTGATCTTGACTGAGGTGGTGAATTTGACAATTGGGTTTGTCGAGGCAAGTATATAGCTGACAGGCTTGTGAGACCTGTACAGTAGAGTAGGGAGATAGGAGGGAGGTTAAGGCTTCCCTATGAACTGCGGATGTACAACTTTGCTGTATCAGCTTCTTTGGCAAGCCCACCCCATCTCTTTAGGAACCTTGTGGCCACTGCCTCAAGAGTTCCTGTCACCCATGAAAATGGAAGGCTGTTGACTGCTAAGTCCCAACTTAGCCATGGGCAGATACCAGCTCTATACAGTTGGAGTTTCTGTCACTGGGATTTCGCCAACTCGCTCCATCACTCTTGTCAGCTTTCTAAGCACTTGGTTCTTTACATTTTTGGTGTCCAGTAGCACCTGGGTGGTCTTACCCAGAAACTTGATGGCATTGTTCTTGATGAAGGGTATGAACTGGTTCACAACAGTAAGGCTTGGATCAAAGGACCTTCCAGAGGAGGCTCTAATCCCCAGACTGTGGCCATTAATGATCAAGCACGTGTCGTGAGCATACTGAAGCATATGTACAGAACATTGACTCTGTGCAAATGTGTATCCCAGATGTTGATTAGGGCATAGAGTTTCAATAAGGGTGCACATTACTGTGTTGAATATCACTGGAGATAAAGGATCACCCCGGTATACCCCAATCTGGAGGGGAATCTCTGATGTCGTCCAGTCTTTGGTAGTGATTGTTGCACGGAGATTCGTGTACAGATTTGATACTCTGTTGACAAATTGAATTGGCCCATGATAGTGGTTCATTGAAAACTGTATCAGCTAGTGATGGACCATAATGGACACTTCCATATGCATTGGCGAGGTAAAGCCAGCAGATGGTGAGAGAGTGTGCTTCTTATGAGCCATTTGGATAGTTGTGGCCAACTTCAGTTGATGTTCAATGCAGCCCAGCAATGCCTTCGATAAACACCTTCTGAATATGTGTCCATGTAGCTGTTCTGGAACATGTGTGCTAACCATCTGTTCTTTAAGATAGTAGGAAGACCTTCCCAATGAAATATTTCAATGCAATTGGTCAAAAGTTAGCAACATCCTCTGGGTTATCCTGTGCTGAACCTTTTGGGATAAGTCTTATGACATCCACTTTCCAGGCTTCTGGAACTGATGCTGAGCACCAGCAAGCATTGTAGATGTCAACCAGAGCCACTGAACACTGTTTTAGAATGGTATAAGTTATCTGCTCCCGGGGACTTGGAGAGGAGTGGAACCAGTCTTAGTACCCGTTGGAGTTCCTCAGTGGATATAGGGTTTGTGTTGAAGGGAGTTGCAGGAGGTGGAGTAACAGGGAGCCACTCTGGTCACTGGAATGCCTGAGCTTCACGGCTGTACATGAAGACTTCTGCATCCTTTGTTTCAGTTGTACTTTGATCCAGGCCATCCTCTTTTGCTCTTCTTAAAGTCTTCCTTGCATCATTCTTCTGCTTTGTCAGGTTGTGAAGTCGTCTCTGCATGCTGCTCACTTTGTCTATGTTTAGGTTTGCGAACTAGTTTTTTCATGTGCCAAACCTCTCTGCAAAATAATGGTACACACCACTACACAGTGTTTCATGTTTCTCATCTATTGTACTGCCAGATAAGACTGCAGGAACCACAGCTAGCGACAGATCATCATCTGCCACCCTTCATTCATGAGATGTCTTCTGTTGTTTGAGAGATGTAAATGTTTGAACGGAACATGGCATATCAGAAAGATTAGTGTGCATGAGATGATGCTCACCCACGCTGGTGTAATTTGGAGAATGCAGAACACCTTGCTGTATACGAGGTGTTTCACAATGATGAGGGAAGGTGTGACTATCCACAGGGGAGGAATGCACTAGGATCTTACAATCTGCACCGTTCCTTAGATGGGTATCTAATCTTGAAAACCTCTTCCTATAATGTGGACATAGCTTTGGTTTAGCCTTGGTCTTCTTAACTAATCAGGGTCTTGTGAGAAAGGTAGATGGTATATAGTCATGAAGCACCATTTCTCGATCTGCTTACAGTGTTAAAATGATTACCTAACTTAATGTTGCAGAAAGGACATGTATTTGGGGGTCTCTTCTTATCAGGAAAAGCTGGAGGTCACTGTTTGCCATGTTCAATGGTGTAATAAAAATGGTGTGCCAATTACAAGGAAAGTCCAGCTGGTATCGTTCAGTAGTAGTAGCAAAGCAACTGCTCTCACACTTCCCCAGTTAGTACAGGAACACTAGTTTGGTAGATCCTTGCACATACAGGGAAACTAGGTACAGGTAGCTCTTAATTATGCTATAGCTATGACAGCAGTAGGACAGATCTCAGCTACAAACTATATCAACCTCATCAATTTTAACTCTTGAGATTGTCACTGGAGCCTAATTGGAGGTCACAGGATGAGATAGTGACTAATGGAGGGATGGAGGAGGCATAAGCTGAGGAGGTTGAGGTGTGGGATGTGTGGAAAGTGGAGGAGGTGGGTAGTGAGGGTGCTGAGTAGGGGGTGGGTGGAGGAGGTGTGTATTGAGGAAGGTTGACACGTTGAGGCATATTGAGAGTGGATATTGAGGGTGGTATGTGGGGTACGTGGTACGTGGGTTGTTGAGGTGAATATTGAGGGTGGTATGTGGGGTACATGGTGTGGGTTGTTGAGGTGAATATTGAGGGTGGTATATATGTGAGGGGTTGAGGTGGATATTGAGGGGGTCTATGTGGATATTGAGGCTGGTATATATGTGGGGGATCGAGGTGGATATTGAGGGTGGTATGTGGGGGGTTGTGGTGGATATTGAGGGTGGTGTGTGGGGATCCAGGTGGATATTGAGGGTGGCATATATGTGGGGGGGCGAGGTGGATATTGAGGGTGGTATGTGGGGGGTTGAGGTAAATATTGAGTGTGGTATGTGGGGAGTTGAGGTGAATATTGGGGGTTGAGGTAGATATTGAGGGTGGTATGTAGGGGGTTGAGGTGAATATTGAGGGTGGTATGTGGGGAGTTGAGGTGAATGTTGGGGGTGGAGAACAGAGGTTCATATTGAGGGTGGCATGTGGGGAGTTGAGGTGAATATTGAGGGTGGTATGTGGGGAGTTGAGGTGAATATTGGGGCAGAACAGAGGTTCATATTGAGGGTGGCATGTGGGGAGTTGAGGTGAATATTGAGGGTGGTATGTGGGGAGTTGAGGTGAATATTGGGGCGGAGAACAGAGGTTCATATTGAGGGTGGCATGTCTGGAGTTGAGGTGAATATTGAGGGTGGTATGTGGGGAGTTGAGGTGAATATTAGGGGTCAGAAGTGGATATTGAGGGTGGTTGAGGTGGATATTGAGGAGGGTCAGAGGTTCATATTGAGGGTGGATGTAAGATAGTATGTGGGAGGTCGGGTAGGGTAAAGCAATATTCACCTCAACCCACCCTTCGTTGAGCATTACCATATGAGTTTTTGGTGTTTAGTTGGGTCATTTGAGTATTGAGCTACTTGTATCAAGTGGTGTACACCAGTGTGTGAGGACTCAGCTTGTGCTCTAGGTGGTCAGAGGGTGACTGAGTGTAAAATGTGAGATAAGGGACATCTCTCCATGGAGACTCTCGTATACATGACTTGATATTTGACTGGCCTCATTACATCACATGTCATAACCTGTTACATATCAGTTCTAACTCTGATCTTCACACTAACTGGCATTGTATATTGATAAAGATGACCATTCTTGTACCAGCTTAACTCGTGCAAAGAAGTGATAATAGTGTGTATGGTGGGAAGTGATTGATACCTTCAGGCCATGATTGATATCTGATATTGTTATTACTTTGATTTCCAAAATGTAATTCTGTCTTTCACTTCATTATACTGTGTACATTGTGTAGCATACTCTTTACACTTCCAGGGAAGTCTCAGACCATCAAATACACCATTCTTGGTGATGGATGTGTTCACAGTCAGAGCCTGTACTAGCTGATGAATACCCTCTTTGCCTATAGCATCATTGCCAGACAAGTTCAGTACTGCCAAGGTGCAGTTTTGATGGAGAGCCTGAGCTAGGGCTACTGATCCAGTATCACTGATACTGTTATTAGACAAGTGCAGCCACTTCAGGGTAGAGTTGTGATGGAGGGCCTGAGCTAGAGCTTCTACTCCTGCATCACTTATGTTGATATTGCAAGACAAGTCCATCACTTTCAGGGTAGAATTGTGATGGAGGGTCTGAGCTAGGGCTACTGCTACAGAATCACCAATATTATTATTATAAGACAAGTCCAGATCCTCCAGGGTAGAGTGATGATGGAGGGCCTTAGCTAGGGCTACTGCTCCAGCATCACTAATATTTGTACATTGTAAATGGGTTATGTTGCCTGTATTATCCACCATATTATCAGGATATTCAACTAGCAGTTGGGCACACTTCTCTGCCTCAATATCACCATTTACTGTAACTGTCAACATACCCAGACTCTTCTCTTGAAGGGTAGAGTTGCGATGTAGGGCGTTGACAAGTGATAGTAGTCTATGAGGACTAAATTTACAGTAGTGTATTGTGAGGTGTTGTAGAGTGGTTGTGTTTGTGATAAACTGAGCCAGACATTCTCCAGCAGTGTCAGTAAATCTACCAAGACAATTCAACTTTAGTCTCTCCAGTAGTGGTAGTGACTGATTGTCAGCTAATGCTTCACTGATTTCCTCCATCCCTTCATTGCCTATTGATATGAAGGCATTTGCGTTTCTAACACACAATTCCTTGACACATGTTGTTCTAATAGCAACACAGTCTTTATACACTAACTCATTATTATCCCCAACTTTACATGCAGTAATGGTAAGTGATTCTAACGGAAGGTGAGGTAATAGACTGTCCAGTCTCCAGTTTTTCTCTCCCCTAATTCCCAAAGTCAGTACTCGTAGTCCAGAGAGGTCTGGCCATGAAATGCTATCACATGGTACTGGTAGGTCCAGATGCAACTCTTGAAGATGAAGGATGCTCTTCAATTGTGTGAATAACATAATCAGACCTTCAGCTGATATTGACAGAGGGAAGTACATGTTGGTTTGATCTTTGATGTTGACATCCCACTTTTGCCTCAGTCCCACCACCCTACCACTAGTCTCCTGTCTGGTACTAACTCCAGCCACTAACATCGTCACCTGATCTTCACCTATATCTCCATTTAATGAGAGCACCCACTGGCACTGGCTGTGGGCTATACAATATCCCAGTGAGTAGTAGTCTAATAGAAGCAAATATTCATTATTGCTGCATACACTAACAATCTTCCTCTCAAGTAATGAAATGACATCATCACTTTGTGCCTCAAACATCCAGTTGACAAGGTCAATAGTAACATCAACATCACAAGCAACACTGTATGGACTAACACTTCTGTCAGTATCAGTGAAGATGTTCTTAATTGTGTGTTTAGTGAAGCAACTCAATTTTTTAAGTCCAGCAAGAAACCTCAATACTACTCTGTATCTACCATCCTCGTGTCTCTGAAAGTGCTCCAACTGGTCTGATGGTGACATGGTAGAGATGTGTACAGCAGCAAGAAACTCTTGAAAAGTCAAATGTAGGAAATTATGGGACGAGACTGTCCCCTCAGTCACATAAAGCTCAGTGACTGAGTCCATGAGCCCCAGACTGTCAAAGTCTGGAGGAAGATCACTGTCATTGAATATCAGCCGTACATGATACCTGTTACCAGCAATACCACTGTATGCTAACTTGCACAGTTTAGAGAATCTGCCATATACCATAGGCGGTAAGTCACTGAATGTCTTTAAGGGTTTAGTACCAGATTCATACTCTGGATGGCTACGAAGGTATCGCAGTAGAAGTGTACGTGCTAGAGCAGTGTACAGTTCAGTACGTGTTGTAGGCAGAGCACACAGAGTACCAGCCTGGCTCTCCTGGTACACTGTCACAACAATAGCACTGTTCAGTGGGATGTACATACACATTCTGATCTGAGGGTGCCTCTCCAGGTACAGGGACAAATTACTGACCTGGTCAGGAAGGAGTGTGCTTTCCATGTATTTTGTGATCTGTTGACTGGTAAATCCAAGTATCTCAATGTGTTGATATATACGACTGTCATGACTGTTGCGAATACTCCCAGTAGCCCAAGGACGGCTGGTGACCAGGACTGTTGCTAGAGGCAGCACCTTACCAGCTATGAGCTGTAGAAAGATGGAGTGATCTGATCGACATCTCTCAGGAAGTTCATCATACCCTTCTAGAATAATTAAAGCATGGAGACCATGGCTATCTATCAGCTCTGAACTTACAGCCTCTGAAACACTTTCTTTGGGATGATAGATGAGATCACTCAGGCTCTTGGCTCTGCTCATTCTCTCATCTCTCAGTCTGAGTAGCAGCACTAACTGATACTGCTGAGCAATCTCTTCTCTCTCCCACCTCCTACAGAACTCCCATGCAAATGTGGACTTCCCCACACCTGGAGCACCCTCCACTAGTATCACCTTTTTATCAGTGGCTGTAACGTCCCTAGCCACTTCACTTAAATGTATCAATCGTTTGCTTCCAACAATAACATCTACATTCCCATCACGGACCATAGCCTTTGTGATTTCATCATAGTCCCCACTCCTGACACTGATTCTGTCAATACATGCCAGGTTGATGAAGACCTTACTGGGAGTAGGCGGCCATTTGACTACTTTTATGTCCCTCTCTACCTCACTGGACCTATAGATAGTCTTGACATAGTCAATAAACTGACTTGTGACTTCTCCCAAACTTAACTGTCTTTTTGGTGGAGAAGGTCCCAACTCCGCCATAGTCCAGTCACTATGTGTGTGTGATGGAGAAAGTGGGTATTGAGAGTGGTATGTGGGGGATTGTGGATGTGGGTATTGAGAAAGTTGAGGAGGTGGGTATTGAGGGTTATGAGGAGGTTGTTGAAGAGGTGGATGGTGAGGGTTTTGAGAAGGTGGGTATTGAAGGATATGAGGGTGGTGTTGAGGAGGAGGGTTGTAATGGGGGGATTGAGGAAATAAGTACTGAAGGTTGTGATGGGGGTATTGAGTAAGTAAGTACTGAAGGTTGTGAGGGGGGTGTTGAGGGTGAGGGTTGTAAGGGGTATGTGGGGTGAGTTGAAAAGATGGGTATTGAGGGTGGTGTTGAGGAGGTATGTATTGAGTGTGGTGTGGGGGAGGTGGGTATTGAGGGTTGTGAGGGGGGTGTTGTGAAGGTGGGTATTGAGGGGTGTATGTGGGGTGTGTAGGAGGTGGGTATTGTGGGTTGTGAGGAAAGGGATGTTGTTGGGGGTCTGAGGGTGAGGGTAGATTTTGTTGGGGGCCAGCTGATGGGTGTTGCTGGGGATCTGAAGATGGATACCTGTACCGAGACTGAATGTTTCTGGCCAGAGCATATTCACCTACTGCTTGAGATTGCAAAGCTTGTACTATACGATTCCATGTAAGAGGAGGAGACAGTTTCAAACTCTCATCCAGAATTTCTCTCAAGCATTGCTTCATATTTCGATGGTACTGAGTTTCAAAGGCCGATATCTGGTCTCGAGCGACACCCAATTCCAGGCCAAAATTGATAACATTGTCAGGAGAAATGGAGTAGACAGCTTTAAGAACCTTCTGTAAATCATTGCTAGTTAACTCAGATGATGGTTGCAGAATTTGACTGTTCTCAGCCATACTGTGTCACCTATAACATGTTAAAGCAATATATATATATATATATATATATATATATATATACCATCACATGATTTGTTCATATCAAAGGCCATATGAAGTATAAGAATAAGAATCAAATATAAATTAAAGTGTGCCCAGACACATGATTTGCTTTTAAATCCAAATTCCTGTTTCCTTTGTACCTAAGCCTTCGGCCTACATGCAGCAAGCTGTTTTGGAGGTTAATCTTGTGAGTCTGAAGGTAATCCATGTATTGCTACTAAACTGAAGTTACTGTGTCATTAACTCAGGTGAGTCGACATTTATGAAGAGATGAGGCAGATGTACTGCTACCATTAGTGCATGGTACCAAGAGGCATATTATATAGTTACTTTGTGAGTATGTACATACAATAATCTTACAGGACCTCTAACACCACTATTTGGCTTACTTCTACAGAAGCAGCAGGTGCATAGAGGTGATGTTGCCACTAAAGTTTCAGTTCTGTCAAAATTTTCCTATGTTAAAACGCGTCATTCAAAAGTTATGGTATCATTTGCCTACTGTGAAAGCCACCTGGGTATTTTAGTCCGGAGCATGTGTAGTAGGGATTCTGCTCCAGATATACGGTCCAGAGCGTACTGTTCCAGCAGAACAGAAGTTTAATGGAATGTATATAGCTAGCTTATAGAGTGCATAGTGAAGGCTACCAGGCAATTCCCATATATAGTACACGTATATGTGCAAAGGCTGCGTTACTAGTCTAGAACCCAGACCAGGTCTACAAGGCATTGCACTGTACAGGTGAATGTAGATAACAGGGAGAGAGGTGTGTAGAAGCAGATGATTGGTTGGATAGGTCCTTATCAATTGTCTCTCATCGATTTCTCGCGACATACAGGCCTACATTATCCTGCTTTTGCTCAAATAGCCAATAATAATACTTGTAGATGCTTGGTAGATGCAGCAACTAACACAAAATAAAAACAAACACAAAGCGGACCGTCATTCCTAGGGTCGGACTACCAATATTCCCGTGGATATTGGTTCCCCAGACTGTAATCCTGGGCTGATTAATATTCCAGTGACATCATCAGCTGCGCTCTCCCTTGCCTGCAATGTTCAGGCTGACCAGTCTTAAGCATAGTGTCGCGAATGGTGTGTCCCTCGCTCTTCAGCTGTCTCAGAAGCAAGATGCTGCCTCCTGTGAGCAAATGACTAGTTCATTGTTTCGCTGCTTTCTGAAGTGCGATTATTCTGTGCTCTCTTGCAGTTTGTAAGCAATGGCGTTGTACTCTCAGTTGTGATCGGTAGAGCATTAACATGACATTTCTAGTTTTCACAGTGTGTGTATATAGACTAACCTACCTATATACAGTCCTCTACTAGGTACTCCTCAGTATGTTTAGTGCCTTTATACAACGATGTAGATGTTTCATAAAACTCAACCAACCTACAAACATATATTTTAGACTTCAACTAGGACCCTTCACTCCGAGATGTGTTATATGTGTATTTTTGAAACACTGTTCTTGACTGTTTGTGCTCTATGCCCTAAGGTCTGTGCAGTATTGATGAACTTTAACATGGATGACGTCGTCAAGGAGTCAAATGAGTCATGTGTGTGTCCAAATTTTTCCAGACGTAGTAATTTCGAAAGGAAAGTATCATCAGCTTCGGTCCAACACAGAGCAAGTTTTTATAAGAAGAGGTTTCACTATAGACGCCATATTCAAAAGTTATGCTTTCTACCAGGCCTATTATAGATCTAGCAGTCCAAAGCTCATTCTTTCAACGGCACAGGTTTATAAAGTTGTTCAAAAGACTATAATGGGGTGCTAAACACTACCTGAAATACAAGCCAATGTAATACAACAAGTCATAGGGCCAACCTTTCAAGCCTTCTCTGTAGCTGGGCAAGTATATTCATTATTTTCCGTATACCTTCATTAGATGGAAGGCAGGGTTCCAATGTAAATGTAATACTACTTTAGTGCTCTCACTATGTAATCGGTTTGTTATATGACACATGCTAGCAAGCTAAATAGTATTATGTGCATATATTCAAAATCAAATTATGTTCGCTATATAGATACCTACTACATAAGAGATTAACAACCAATTGCTCATTAGAAGTGAAGTCAAATTGATATTGAAAAGGAATGTGGTTTAGCAATACCTATATATCCACAGCACTACCTAACTGTGGACATTCAGAGCACATGCATTCACACGTAGAAACATCACACACAGTACAGTAGACTTCATTTTCATCAAGTTGATTTTTACTTTTATAGGGAGTTTACAACATAGTGTGTCAGAAGCACTCTAGCAAGTCTATGCCAAGTTTTCCTTAGCTGGAATGTAAAGATTAATCCTACAAGTATATAACGTTTCATGAATATCATTATTTTAAAATGCCGCGAATTTAACAGTCACGTCATGTCATGTGACTGTGGAATTTCATTAGACTACGTAAGTAGACAAACAATTTGTGGAAGGTTCATGTATGTTTAGCAGTGCATGATTATGAGACAGAGTACACACACAACAAGCGTGGTTGAACAGTTAAAGAAATGAATCACTCCATGTATGTTGTGCATTTCAGTAGTGATTGCAGGGATGATGGTTTGGCTTTCAAACTGAGAAACTTAGACCTCACTACAGTCTGAGTAAATTGCTAGAGGTATATAGAAGCTGATAATTGCTGACGCTAATCCTACAAAAAACATTTTCTTGATGAAGTTGAGTATTTCTCTCCTAAGTTTTCCACCTGTTGCTTGGATATTTGACATGGATTGAACAGAGAAAGGATTGGGACACATACATGCTATGATACATCTTTGTTGGTACATAACATGTCTGTGTCCCAATCCTATTTATATGCGATCCTAATATCTTATTTACTTTTCTCTTGTCATCTTTTTATAATTCTCCAGCACATGCTCCTAGATACAGAGAAGGCCAAGCTCTTTTTTGCTGACGACAAATTTTGCCTGTAATTGCAGGATACATGGAGAGTTGACGTATACCTTAATGGAGGGCCCTTGTGGAACCAAACAGACGTAGTACGATGGACGTATGATATATATATCGTATACAGTGACAAGATCGGGAATCTATGCAATATATATCATATATCGTATACAGTGACAAGATCGGGAATCTATGCAATATATATATATCATATATCGTATACAGTGACAAGATCGGGAATCTATGCAATATATATAATATATCATATATCGTATACAGTGACAAGATTGGGACACAGACATGCTATGATACATCAACATACCTTGATGTATGTAGCATACCTGTGTCCCAACCTTGTCTCCAGTTCATTTTATGCAACCCTAATATACCTATCTATTACTTGAGGATCTAACTCGAATGAAAGACTTAACTGTGGCAGATGTGCATGCACATTAATATTATGTCACATCACAGTATCGCCTTTGTCTCTCTTAGTAACCTCCTTTGTCTCTCTTAGACCCTCAATACAGCTAGTAATATCCTCTGTATACTTCAGTATGGCTCACCTCCTGACTGTAGTAGTTATAAATCTGGAGTAGAAGTAGCCTCACTGGAACTGGTAGCTGTATTAAAAGCGAGAGGGAAGGTTTACAATGACGAAGCTAGCAAGCCACAGCTGCACAGACGGACCTAGGTACGAGGCTAGGTATACAGGTACTGGTAAAGTGCATACCGATATATTATAAAGAGCGACTTCCAGCGCATTTAATAGTAGCGATATCAGTACAACTGCCGAGCTTATACGCCCACGGTACAAAAAATGTCGCAATTAACCGTAGGCGCGCATGCGCAGCGAGGGTCTGGCATCGACGAAGGATTTTGCAGCAATATTTTCGCAGAAGATGACAACATGGTGGCTATAAAGGCGCTATAGCTGCTGTGTCAGACAAAATATTATTGTATACAATTTTGCCTATATACTATTTTGCCTGACATAGCAGCACAAAAACTCTCTAATTTCCAGCCCTTTTATAATAATTATAGACCACTATATAAGCCAGGGTGACTTATCAGTCATTAAGTCTGTATTTAGCTACTGATAGTTACTTGTGGATGTGATGACTGTATAATAGAGGGTTTCTGTTCTGTGATCAAAACTGCATAGCCTTGGCAAATATGCAGAACTGTAGACTCTACATCTTCTCCCAATGAACATATACATAAAACATATATGCAGGGTGTTTGGCCATAGTTCGAGGTGGTTCTTCTCCACCCACATGATTACAGAGATAGCAAGGTGTGTATATGAGTGGCAATTCAATGTCATTACTAGCAGCCATACATGTGTACCACACCATAACAAATTTGACAAAGCAGCGTAGCGTGGGTGGGGCTGAAAGTTAAGCGCACGCATGCTCTAAGCGCTATCAAAAGCAACATGTCAGCCTCCTTGGGTGTGCGAGTTGTCCGAGGTCCCGACTGGGAGTGGGGTTCTCAAGACGGCGGTGAAGGCTTCGTGGGGACGGTGGTAGGAGTGGAGGAGCTTAACAGGGGCCATGTGTTAGTCCAGTGGGACATGGGACAGAGATACAAGTACCGCTGTGGAGGTTATGCAAGGAAGTACGACCTTCGGATTCTTGATAACGGAACTACAGGTGTGTATAGACAGTGTGCCTATATCCAGTATATACTGTTGTATATCTACTGTATGATAATGTGGTGGTACATACACAAGTCAAACATTCTTGCAGGTGTGAGACACAGTGGGTTTGCGTGTGGTTGGTGTGCCTGTCCACTCATCACGGGCTTCATGTGGAAGTGTGTACAGTGCTTTGGATACTGGCTGTGCAGCAGGTGCTATCATGCAGGCAAGCATGGCTTGGAGCACAAGTGTGAGAGGATAGATGGACCCGATAGCAGTCAACGGTCAGTTTCATTGCGTATATTTTAAAAAATATAACCAGTGTATAGTGTGTTTGAATCTTCTAAAGACAATTCAAGTTTCATTTCACTCTGGTTTCTAAAGTAAAAATTTGCAAACCTTGAATGTATATATTTACATGTAAGTCACATTGTTTCTGTGTGGTAAAGTTATTAAATAGCATAAATGATGGAAATGCTATCAACCAACATCAATGCCAAATCAAGATCCTGAAAAAACTCAGGATCCAGCTGGGATTCGAACCCAGGACCTTCTGATTACCAGTCAGACGCTCTTACACTGAGCCACTGGATCTCTTGTGGCAGAGGAGTGTAGGATGGATGTTAATATCCAACTCAGACAATCATTTTGGTCTACAAGCAAGACAAAGAGCATGCTATACTCTAACTCAGTGAGACATGAAAAAAACATATCTGGTGGGGCCAGACAAGCTAGTGATCCCTGGACAGCACTGTTTCAAGCTTACTAGCTCTCATCAGCAGGGAATACGCACAGCTTGTCTAGCACACCACCAGTTTATATACGCAAGGCGCACCAGAACACTAGTGGTTCAGCAGTTCAGAACTAATGAGATTCATCCACCACATCATTACCTACGTACACACACATATCTACATGTATCTACAGTAGCCGACTGGGCAGCAGGATGTTAACAAGGAGAGTCATGTCGCAGGGGATGTTTCCAGGAGCAGTGGTTGTGCGGGGAGCTGACTGGCGGTGGGGAGATCAGGATGGTCAGTCATTCCATAGTACATTGTCTCATACTCTGAGCCTGTATACATGGGTGGCTGTACTATTTGACTTGATGGGAGTTACATTACCAAGTACATGTATTAGTAGCATACATGTACATCTCTCTGATGGGTTGTAGTTGTATACACATGTATATACATGTTTTATTTGCCAAATAGGTGGGCCAGGCCACCGAGGGAAAATTTCAACTCTTGATGGCTGGGAACAGGAGAGTTTCGTGAGTTAAATGACATGTATAACAGGACACACACACACACACACACGCACACACGCGCACACACACACGCGCGCACACACACACACACACACACACACACACACACACACACACACACACACACACACACACACACACACACACACACACACACACACACACACACATGTACATGTATATACATAATCCTAACTTTCCTTGTAGAGGAGTGTAGCTCACGTGATGTGGTCTCACTCTCAGTCCCTCAACATCTACTGTGTTGGACACAAAGGAATGGTACTGTGTAATGGATAGTGAACCTCAATTTGTTCTACTGTGATTCATACACCCACCACTTTCTTAGTGTGTATATGGATGTATATCGTATATACATACCATACTGCCTGTGATGCATGCAAACTATGTAGAGGAACACTTGTGTGTTATGTTTGTACATAATTCCTTGCTGCATGTAAATTGGACTCTCAAAAGTGTTATGAAGATTCCTGACAATACATATAATGGAGCATCTAGATCCAATTTACATATATATACATGTAGGTGGACCTGCAGTGTGTAGCTCCATCATCTGGTGGTTTCTACTACCCTGAGCATCTAGCAATACTTGGTAAGTCATGCTGTATACCATAGTGGGAAACAATAGTCACCTAATGTCCTCACTAATACAGTGGAATATCTCCAATCTGGACATCTTTTTTCAAGCAATGAGTGTTGTCTTGCAATGGTTGCTATCCTGTATATGGAACTGTCCTCATAAGAAGTACTAATTAGAGGGGTCCCTTATGTTAAGGCTAAAACGACGTGATTAAAAGTCACTGGACATTAATACTTAGTGTGTGTCTGTATATGTGATGTAGGAAAGGTGTATGATCCACCTGCTGCACGTGAGTTGAGTACAGGAGACGGAGTGAGGGTAGAGCTGGATCCAGAGCTATTCAAGGTGGCCCAAGAGGACCATGGTGGCTGGGAGGACTACATGGCAGAGGTGCTGACCTGCTCACACGAAAGTTCTTATGTGTAATTTTGTGTGGAAGGAGAAAGAGCCTGTTAGGTTATTCTGTACAAAATTTCATGTACATGGAAAAACGTGTATAGCACACTAGCTAAAGAAGAGAAAGGAAACCCACCTCACCAACACATACAAGATATAAAACACACACATACATGTACATGAGCAGGACACCAGATACCCAGCACTGAGGACAGGGGGTGGTGGGGTAAAGATCCTTTATGGCTATAGCCAACTCTCCCTACACATCCAGTGTCATGTTTAGACTCCCTTTATTACATAACCTGACATTGGCTCTCCTGCAGTACATTGGTAGAGATGGCATTGTTCAGAGCATTCGCTACTGTGGAGATGTGGTCGTCCGCTACCCCAACACCAAACTGCTGCAAGTTAATGGAGATTGCCTCACACAGGTGAAGTTGGCATGTACACTTCGTACACAGTAGCCATGGAAAAACATGTGTATATAGTACACTAGCTAAGAAAGAGGATATCCACCTCACTAACCCACACAAGACGTATACATGTAGAGAAACTCCCAGCTACAGCTCCACACATACCTGAGCATGGAGCTGTATGTAGATAAGAGGAAGTGAAGCATATAGAGCTGTCCTGTGCAAGATTTACATGCATAATATCCACTCATAGGTTGAGAGGTGTACTGTTGCGTATGGTGATGTGCTGCGGGTATGTGATGACATGGCTACTGTCCATCAGCTGCAGTCTGGACATGGAGAATGGGCCGATGACATGGCTCTGGTATGGCAGTAGGTAGAAGGACGCACTCAATACATATGAGCATCAACTAGAGACTTGCTCAGACTATACAGGTACATGACTACACTTTATTCACTCACTATTTTGTAGGCACTTGGTCAAGTTGGGAGAGTGGTAAAAATCCGTGCTAATGGTGACATTCGCCTGGCTGTGAATGGAAGTCGCTGGGTATTTAACCCTAAATGTCTCATGCCTGCACCTGGGGAAATACCCATCGAGGAGCGGACAGGTTAACCCTGCAATTATTACCTTCGACAATCATAGACTCATGCAGTACATGTACATACATGTATATCTGGCTGTAGGTCAGCTCCATGTAGATGTGACAAGTCGTATCCAGGCCCTGTCACTGGTTGAGGCTGACTGTGCAGATGTAGTGGTAGTAGCCGCAGCTGGTGGGGACCTGAGGACACTCATGGACTACCTCAAGAAACATCCAGACCATGTGAGACCACCGTGTTCTCTGTGTCTACTGTATGATGAACCTACATGAACATACATCGCTAGTCACTGCATTCAACTTATGTATTACATATACACATTGAACATGTATGTATGTGAATTTTATACAATGTACCATTGGGCATAGTTACATGTACGTATGTACAGGGTATGTGTTTTGTAATGTACAGAAAAATATGGGTGTGTACTTGTGTTGGTTTGTCTACTTTACTGGGTTGGGTTCCTTTCCTTTCTCTGCTATCTGCTATATAGAGTGTCATGTATTTTTCTTGTGTAGGTGAATACAATGTATGAAGGTAAGGCAGCCATTCACATGGCAGTGGTGGAGAGCTACCTACCAATAGTCAGGCTGCTCATTGAGTACCATGCAGACCTCGATATAAAGGTATGTAGGCAGTGCTCAGTTGGAGCAACACCTATATCTATATACAATGTACATGTACTGTATTTGTAATGTGCTAGGATGATGGAGACACAACAGCCCTGCATCTCTGTGCCTACATGTAAGTTAATTTGTGTGATCCATGTATTGGTCAGTAGACTCTCTATAAAGGGATTGTGCATCTCCAATTTTTGGCACTACCATCCCTACATACATCCTTCACTTTTATTCACAACTCTGCTTATATCGTTATGGTACACTTCCAGGAATAATGGTGAAGTGGCAAAGCTATTGATGGATGGTGGTGCTGATGTCAATATCAAGGATGACCGAGGGGTTGCTCCACTTGCCACGGCTGCTGGCTGTGGACACCTGGACGTGGTCCAGGTCTTGCTAGATCACCCCAAGACTGATCCTGATATACAGGTATTGTGTACACACGGTGCATTCACATACATGTACACTACGTGCTACACGTACAGTAAGCTCTTCTAGTTTGATTCTCTACCAGCTACATGTAAGAAAATGTTGGGTAGCTCAGATAAATTGCCTGCATAGAATTAATAAATGTACTGTAAAGTTTTTCTAACTGTTCATCGTGTTGAATGCACTTTGCCTTGCCTTGTAAATAGTAGTTGTTCTACATGTATTAAATCTCTTTGTCCATGTACATATGATGTGTCAATGGTTCATTCTCTATGTTAGGACTATGAAGGTTCCAGTCCTCTCCACAGAGCTATAATAGCCCACCAGTTACCCTCACTAATAGCCCTACTTAACGCAGGGGCAAACCCCTCCCTCTACAATCATCACCATGTGAATTGCATGCACAGAGCAACTGGCATTGGATTCTTGGCGTAAGTCAACATCTGAAAAGTAGAGTGCATGGATTGAGGCCTGGGTGAAGGGAAGAAAATACCTGAATTCCCACTAATGACATTTACTTGTTTCTCATGTACAAGCTCTATGTGGCACAGCACGTTTAAATCACAGCAGCTTGTGCATTATAAAACATACATTGTTAAAGCAGCTCTCATTGAAGGATTTTTCATTCCATAATCACACACTACTGTTGTTTATTTGACTTGTAGCTGATAAATATAGGGTTTCATACAGAGAGGGGTGGCCCTGGAATTGTCAGCCTCAATCCCCCCACCCCCCCCCCCCCCCCCCCCCCCCCAGAAAGCTTGAAAAATTGTACATGTATAATGTCTGTTCACATGTTATTGCAAACTCATGCATGACGCTGTGGCAGTGCCCCACAAACTTCTTCCACCCCAAAAATCCTGTATGAAACCCTGAATTCGAATGTGTATACATGTAGTCAGAGTCCTCAGTTTGTACTCTTGCATAATTATGTACAAGTATCATACGCATACACTATGCATTTGTATATATTTACTTTGTGCAGGGGAGTGGAAGAACTGATAAAGTGGTATCCGAATACGATTGATACAGCCAAGAAGGATGGTTTCACTCCCCTACATATAGCAGCTGCTAATGGGCACACTGATATTGTGTCCCTGCTTGCATCACATGTACGTACCTGTACAGTATAAAAATGGAGTGTCATACAGAATTGTCTGTAAATGTGAATTCATTTCTATCTCAGCCAAACTGTGATGTGAATGTAAAGGACACAGATGGATTAACAGCACTGCATATAGCAGCCCACGAAGGCTACCCAGCTATGGTGGAGCGCCTTGTTGGCTATGGAGCTGACCTCAGTTCCACCACATCTGATGGTAACACACCTCTACACCTGACATTGGGCCGCAACACTATGATTGCACCCTCTGAACTCTCACCTCGAATACTTGAAGTATGAATACACCTGCTAATGTGTATGGATTACAATGTACATGTACGTAGCACACTAGCATGTATACTCGATGTATGAAGGAGAGAAAGACAACCCAGACACATATAATATAGACCAGCATTTGTATGTGCACATTGTGCTTTGCAACAATTACGTAGTTAATTCACTGTGTATACATAGCCGACATACATACATGTATCTACACACATATACATGTATGTATATTTACTGTGTTAATGTGCAGGTGAAGAGAGAGCTGGACCAACTATGTGGCCCCGACACACTGAGGCCTAATGTGGTGGTGGGTGTATTTCTTGTGAGGGAAGGTGCCAGTATCCATGCCGTCAACAGGCAGGGGCTCCACCCCCTGTCAGCACGCCCTCCAGATGTGGCACAACTTGTCAACAGCTATGCTACCATCCACACAAAGTTAGTCTTAAATGCTCATTGTTGTAATCTAACTGAGCCCCTACAATATAGTTTACAGTAAATACTTTCAATAGGGGTTTATACCAGATACACACACACACACACACACACACACACACACACACACACACACACACACACACACACACACACACACACACACACACACACACACACACACACACACACACACACACACACACACACACACACACACACATGTACAAGTCAGCTGGCCCTTGATTGTGTGAATGTATATGTACATGTAAACTTGTGATTATTTCCTCAGGCCTCCATTCCATGGTAAACTTCGCCAAATGGAAAACCCATTTGCTGACGTGTCGCCAAAGACTCCTCGTAGACCTGTGGTATGTATGGACTATAATCTCTCCCTCAATAGTGGAAGTCAAACAATTTTTGAATCGAAGCTCCATGTACACGTATACATCTTTAAGACTGTATCATACATGATTGTGCATATCTTATCTTTTGAATGTCTACCCCCCCCCCCCTCTCTCTCTCTCTCTCTCCTCATCTCTTTCCTATTCCAACTCAGAGGGTGTCTAAAGAGCCCCAGTCCACACCAGCTACCAAGGGTCCTCCAGGCAAGATTCCCGAGGCAGTACCTGCTAAGAAAGCCATCAACCAGTCAGTCAACATGAACACATACTCACCTTCATTAGGATATGACAAGGACATCAATCCCTATGCCAAGTCTGCTGCTGCCAGTGCTCTGGATGCTGTTGGTGAGACACTATGATTAAAACACAAGTCACCGTTAATTTGGGAAGGGACTCATACAATGGAAATGCCTTTGTCCAAGTGAAAAAAATCACTTTATAGGATTAGCATTAACAAGTCACATTAACTAATTGCTGGGTTAGGAAGGAGGTTCGTACAATAGAAAATACCTTTATATATACAAGTGAAAGAAACATGTACTTTAGGATTAGCTTGAAGTTAGTGTATACCTTGCCTATTACTGCAGCTGGTACTTGTAAACTGGAACCATGTAGTCTGTGTGAGGACCACCCTATCTGCATCATGGTCCGACCGTGTGGCCACGTGACTCTCTGCCATCTCTGTGGATCCCGAGCTAAGAGATGCATGCGGAAAGAATGTAGGGTTAGTATCATTGGAAGATGACTGTGTAATATACAATGTACCTATACATGTACATGTGGTATGTAAGTCTAGGCTGTCGCAGAGCAGCTAGGCATACACAGGGCTGATGAGGGCCAATCACCCGAAACAGGTGTCCACTGTTTGCCTGGTTTGCTCTGCACACACCTTATTTCATGTACTATATTTGCTTGATTGTGTGGAACCTGCTATATGTTTTTCAGGCTGAAGTGAAGCACGTCATACAACTTTGTCCTGTGTGTCTCAAGAACCAGCCTGACAGTACCCACAATGCCTGTACCTCCACAGAGAACCACAGACTGTGTAAAGGTGAGAATCACAGACTACATGTACACATGTGGGTAAAGGTATTGTACAGTACGTTAGTAGATTTGCAGCGTTATGATGTAATTTCTTTCCCCTGCAGGATGTATTGCCAGATCTACCAAGTGCCTGCTGTGTTGTGCTCTCTTAATGAAAATACCTTCAGAATAGCAACTTATACATGCATAGTATATAGTATATATATTTTTCATGGATACAGCATATTTCAACACCTTTGCAACAGGAGCCTGTAAACCACACACTGTTTCTAAGTGTCATTAGTACATAGATGGCTATCTAACACAGACTATGCACACACATTGAAGCCATCTATGTACTATTAATAATACACTTAAACACCAGTGTGTGGTCAACAAGCTCCTGTTGCAAAGTGCTGAAATATGCTAGCTGTATCGAGGGCAGTTAAGCGCCCATGTACGGAGGGGTTTCCCTCGGGAATCCCCCAGTCCCTGCGCGCGCGCTCTGCAAAAGATGGAACCAGCGCTGGGTTTGCGTGTTGTTCGCGGTCCTGACTGGGACCGAGAGTGGGGCGATCACGATGGCGGTGAAGGCTCCTTGGGGACCGTAGCAGGGCTGGAAAGTAGTGGCAAGGTGATAGTGCAGTGGGACAATGGGCAGAAGAGCCGCTACCGCTGCGGACATGACAACCGGTTTGACCTCAGAGTTCAGGACAGCGCGCAGATAGGTTAGCCTCTATCTTACTCTAGAGCTGCTTTCTGTCCAGTTTCAAGTGGCCAACGTATCTAGGTGTCAAGCACCAGTCTGTGAAGTGTGGTAGTTGTCGGGGCGACATCTGTGGGTTCCTGTGGAGGTGTGTCCAGTGCTCTGAGTACAGCCTGTGTAGTCAATGCTACATGGCTGGTAAACACAGCACACTGCACTCATTTATGAGGATGGACTCTGACAGTGATGGAGTGAGGTGAGGTATAAACACAAGTACAAGTACATATTAAGCAAGTACACATTCTCTCTATGTGATAGGGAGAAAGTTTCTCCTCGGGACAGTACCAGGACTGGGATTCTATCTGGTATATTTCCAGGAGCAGTAGTAGTGAGAGGTGCAGACTGGAGATGGGAAAACCAAGATGGTATACTGCCATATCCGTTATATACGTAATTGGTGAGCGGAGTGAGCCCACCTAGTTGTGTCAACAGGCTGATTTTTCTATATATGTGACTCACTGTACTACTTTTCGTGCATTCTGCCCTTTGTCACGACAAGGTGGGCTCACTTCACTCACCAAAAATGCACTGCATTCACCTAGTATTATATGCCTAAGTACATGTATACATATTAGCATTAGGAATGTACTACTCATTCACCTCTGTGTTACATAGGGGGAGCTGGTAATGATGGAGAAGTCAAGACCATTAAAGACTGGAAAAATGACTTTGTAAGTGATGTGTACAGACAGTCTGCTGCTGCCAGTCTGCTGCTGCAGCTCTATATAGTTGTCATCAATATGTAATTTCAGAGGTGCAGAGTGGAGGTACTGTGGAGAAAGACTGGTAAAATAAATGGCTACCGATTAGGTATCAAAGGAAAGGTGAATATTAACTGATATTATGTAGTGAAGACCAATTTCATTTGCTTTTTGTGGTCATTGACATTTTGTTAATCTCTGGATATAGAGAGTAATATGATTGTGGTTGTACGTGTGAGCTGAGTCCTAGTATGAGCTTAGTACACTTAGGTGTGTGGGGAGAGTTGGCTAGCTGCAAAAGATCTTTAACCCACTACCCCAGTTCTGAAGGGTGGGCATCCAGGTGTCCTATTGTGTGATGTATGAGTATATGTTGTATGTATGAATGTGGGAAGGGAGTGGTTTATCTATGTTACTGGGTTGGATTCCTTTCTTTTTCTTTTTTTGCTCTTTCCATACGGTATCTGCTAGTGTGCTATATCATGTATTTCATGTTATATTTCAGGTTGATGTGAAGTGTGAGGTGGCCTCTTCAGGTGGACCATTCTACCCAGAACACTTGCCACTGTTGGGTAAGCTATAACATTTAAAACAACCTTTGTTAAGTACAATGTATATATGTATATACCAAGAGCTACTCTAAGGGTGGTACTACTCACGTAACACTGCCTGTCTGTCCATCCATTGATCAGTCTATTGTCTGGTCTGTCTGTCTGTCTGTCTGTCTGTATGCTGTCTGTCTGTCCATCTGTCTGTCTATGGTCCTAAGGCCCAATAGAGGCCTCCGCACTCTTGCTCAATACCATCTGCTCACTGTACAATGTCCACAATTTCACTAGTACTCAAGAGTCACAGGTTTTCTCAGACATATTACATGACAATAAAATGTTACCTCTGTCAGGTGGTAAGCGGCCTGCCCCCACTGGTGACCTTGCTGCTGGGGATATGGTGAAGGTAGCACTGGACCCTGACGACTGGAAGGCCATGCAGAGTGGACACGGGGAGTGGAATGACCTTATGGCAGAGGTGAGCTTTGTATGTATACATGTACAAAACGTGCATATGTGTGAGATGTAAGTGTCAATGGGGGATTAGCTCAAATGGTGGAGCGCTCGCTTAGCATGCGAGAGGTACCGGGATCGATACCCGGATCCTCCATATCTTTTTTCCCTACGTATCTGTACGTGATATACCCATATTCTGGCATGCTCAATAATCATCTGTTTCCGTTGAAGTTGAGTTCTCATAAACCTGTTTAAAATACAGGTACATGTACATGTATATGCAGCTCAGATGGTTTCATTGAATTAAGTTGAACGTTTGTCTCTGATTTGCTTGTGTTTGTGTAGTTCATTGGGACAACTGGACAGATTCTACACATATCTGACTCAGGCGACCTCCTAGTCAGCTACCCATGCAATGCCGTATTTCACGTCAACCCTCAGGCAGTTACAAAGGTACACACATACATGTACATGTACACTGCAATGTATTGTGTGTATACATGTACATGTACATAGGTGGAGACGCCAGTGTATAGTATAGGGGATGTGGTGAGTGTGAATGATGACAGAGGAGAGGTGTCTAAAATGCAGAAGGGACATGGGGACTGGGTTGAAGATATGACTGAGGTACATATGTACTTTGCATGGCCACGTTCCTTATTCATATACAGTTTTGCCTTTAAGAATTGTGACAACCATAGTACTTTTATCATGATATGTCACGATGTCGTGTACAGAGTCTGGGTCATGTGGGTAAGGTGGTGAAGGTGCTGCCATCAGGTGATGTACAGGTGGCAGTGAAGGGGAGGAGGTGGGTGTTCAACCCCTGCTGCCTACAGCCTGCACCAGGAGAGCAGCCCACACTAGAGACCAGTGAGTGTTGACACAGCAACTGTGCTATGATGAGCCATCACTTTCTGATCTGCATCAAATGTACATGTATAGCAACTACTCTACCAACTGAGTTTGTGAGCTTACTAAGGCACCTCGGTTGGCTTGGTCAAATTGACTACATGGAAAAACATGTGTATAACACACTATAGCTAGAAGGATTAAAAGAAAGAACACCTATACAACACATACACAAGAGCAGAGCACCAGACATGTACACCTTTAATTGAAACTGAAAAATCAGCTACATATATTGCTACTCCTTAGATGCATCCGTAAGGAGCATGCAATGTAACATGTGTACATGTGGCCGAATACATGTATATACCTTTCTCAGATGAGAGTAACCTTTCTGCTCTGGTGAAGGCCCAGTTGCAGTCTCTCATGGAGCAGTCCAGTGCTGATGTGGTGGCGGTTGCCTCTGCTGCTGGAGACATCTCAACCATCAGATCCTTCTTGAAAGACAACCCTGATAAGGTACATGTATATCGACAAATGCATGATGGCATGTATATGTATGTGCACGTGTTTCATGCATGTGTGTACAGGTGAATGCCAAAGTGAGGAACAAGACAGGTCTGATAATGGCGACAGCAGAGGGCTGGTTGAATGTTGTCCAAACCCTCCTTGAGTTTAATGCATCTGTCAATGAGACGGTACATGTAGTTACAGGCACAATGTCATGCATCTAAATTGTCACTGATCTCTGGTCTATAGGATGAAGATGGAGAAACTGCTCTACACTATTGTGCCCATTTGTGAGTTTGACACATTGCAAATCATATGTGGATATACCAACATACAAGAGAACAAGACAAAGTAAAATGGGTATCTCTCTCTTAGGAACCGAGCTGAGATTGCTAAGGAGCTGATTGACCATGATGCCGATCCTAATGCCTGTAATCAGACAGGAGTCTTTCCATTAGCAATAGCTACTGCTCTTGGTAATTACGATGTGCTCAATGAACTGCTGAAGAGTCCAAAAGTGAATCTTCAACTACAGGTAAGCACACAGCACACTGTATATAGGGTAGGGATGACTGTGTGTGATCATTACTTACATTGCCAGGATCTGGAGGGCAATACTGCCCTGCATATGGCAGTGGTAGCTCACAGGAGTGAGGCAGTCAGGGTCCTGCTGGAGGCAGGAGCCAAACCCACCATACCAAACCACGGATACTTTACACCCATTCTTGAAGCAGCCAAGAATGGATTCTATGCGTACGTCACAACATCTACACACACCACTGGATACTATATGTGTATACTGTTCATCTCACTAGCATTCCTGTGTTAAAAACCCTGAGGTGCCTTGGTGCATTAATGTACCACAGCCTCTCTCTCTCTATATCCTACATGTATGTGGGATGTTGGCCACAAGGAGAGAGCCGTATGTATTACACATATCAATTATGTATGTCACTGTTCCTGTCATAGGGGCCTTGAGCAGTTCTTGAGGAAATTTCCCGAGGAAGTAAACTCTCCTAAAGGGGATGATTGCCACACAGCTCTCCACATAGCAGCAGCTAATGATCATCTTGACATAGTGTGCCTGCTGGCTGAAACAGTAGGTTCTCGTGTGTCATGTGATCAAGTCAAAATATCATGTGACAAGCCACTGTGTGGTGAAGTTGTCATGTGATGTATGTATGTGTCATGTACAGGAAGGCTGCAACTTGGATGCTCGCAATGTAGTCCCAGGATTTACTCCCCTACACACAGCAGCCTGTGAAGGCTACACTCGTGTCATTGAGCGGCTGATTGGCTATGGAGCTGACCTCAATGCAACTGATGATGCTAGTAATACTGCTCTCAGTGTGGTCATTGGTAACAGGGGAGTTATGAGGGAAGCATCGCATGACTGCCCGCAAATACAGCAGGTACATGTAGTATAGCATGGACATACATGTGTGTAGCTGTAACACATTTGTACTGTGTGTGTGTGTGTGTGTGTGTGTGTGTGTGTGTGTGTGTGTGTGTGTGTGTGTGTGTGTGTGTGTGTGTTGGCATGTATAGATCAATACAGAGCTGTACAGTAAGACTGGTGGAGCTCCCCTGGAGCCCTATGTGGGTGTGGTGTGTCTTCTGGCCAGAGAAGGTGCTACCTTTAATGCAGATGTACTGCAGGATGCAGGCTGTGCTGCTGATGTCACCAGCCTCGTTGTCTCGTACTGTGCAAGGCAGCAGTGAGTGCACACACACACAGACACAAGCAGACCATTATAGTGATACAGTGGAACCCCTCTATAGTGGCCACCCTTGGGGAATGTCATTTTGGCTGTTATATGGTGGCTGTTGTAGATGGGGTCTTATACAGGGTTTAAGTTAAATTGGGACCAGGGCTATTGGCCATTATATAGCAGATGGCTGTTGTTGAGGGGTGGCCATTAAGAGAGGTTCCACTGTAGAGCTGTAGTTGAATACATGAAATATTTGAACCATGAGACCCTCAAGCAATATAACACAACACAATGCAACTCACCAAAGACAGTCATTTTCAAAGAAAAATGAGCTGCCTCTTGAACTGATAAGTTGCAACCTTCTATATTCTAGGCATATGCTCTACCAACTGAGCTACTGAGGTGGCTCAGCTGGGTGGTACAGATCACACATACATGTACATGTATATAGCTCCCCTTTGGTGATTATGAAGTGCAGTAGTCTTCGTCCCCATCCTCTCCCTTACAAGTTCTGACCTTTGAACCCCCATAAAAATAAAGGAGGCCTTTTACAGGGTTCAAAGGTCATGACTCAATAATTGGAGGGAAGAGCCTGGAGATGAGGCTAGTCTTGAGGTACATGTACTCTCATAACTAAACATCACTCTCTGTACTGTTCACAGGTCCTATCATGGAAGTTTGCAAAAGTCACTTCTACAGCTGTAAATCTTATGTAACTGATATACATGTATGTATAGAGTTGGTAGCACCACCTAAAAAGGCTAATGAATGTTGTAGCACCATCTCTATAATTGAGACCTACTGACTTTCTGATAAATTGTACACTATTTTTATATGTTTTCCACACCATGACATGCGAACAGTGGGGGGAGGGGCCTGTGCCCCCCACCCCCCCAAATTTTCCTACTCCATTGTATTATGTCACATGATCATGTGGTCTGCCTCCTCAAAAGATCATGGTACTATGTAGTAGACCAACAGATATAGAGATCTACCTGAAATGTTAGTTTACACACCTCATGGCACTCCTATATACCATGTAGACCTCTGTAGTCAGCAAGTCCAGCAATATTCTGAGTAAGCACAGTTGTACATGTGCGACCTTTGAATATGCTGCAACTAGGCATACTCAGCTCTAGCCAACTCTCACAAAACAGCCTTCAGCTGTTTGCTTAGTTTGCAGAGGGCAAGGGCAATGTCAGTCACTATGTCTGGACTTCATGGAAAGATGGAAAAAAAACTTCCGTATATATAGCACAGTAGCTACAAGAATTAGGAAAGGAAACCCACCTCACCAATTATTTTACATGTTCAATGTATGTTATAAGTTGTCATATAGATGCCATACATGGCCATAGAGTGAACTATATACATCTACATTGTATGTTAAGTTCTACAGGCCCCAATGTTAATTCACATCCCAGTAGTGTACAGAAAGCTCTCATTGATGCTGTTAAAAGGGGACAAGCAGACAAGGTATAGGCAGTATAGAGTATGTAGTGGAACCATTCTATATGATGCAAGAGGTAATTGTCTCGCCTGTGTTATGTATATACACAGGTTAAACATTACCATGAGGCAGGTGCCAAGTTGACGGTAAAGGATGCTAGTGGCTTTACTGCTCTCCATCATGCAGCCAGACTGGGCAAACATGAGGTGGTGGAATATCTTGTAGCTCACTGTGAGTTGAAACAAATGATATAGATACTTAGCCTTGCCAGCCAGTCTATAACATAATATAAGATATCTTGTGTGTGTGTGTTACTTGTGTTGCTATATGTGACGCATATCGTTCTCTCCTATTCCTTTCTGTCTAGTGCCAAGAGAAGCATTGGATATAGTGGAGGAGGAGAAGTAAGTCTACTAGTACCAGTAGAACCCCTAGCTCGAATCAGGACACGACTATATTGGAGAGACACACAGTCACTCTTACATAATTTGGTTATGTACATAGCATATATTTTTTGAACCGTTATAAACTTTAAGAGCCTCTCAACAGCTGACACCAACTTCACTGTAGTTATATGGACATGTCCAATGTGTCTCCCCAGACAGCAGACTCCACTGCACAAAGCTGCATGGTATGGCTACTTTGGTATTTGTAAACTTTTGGTAGAAAATGGAGCCTCCCTTGTCAGACAAGACTAT